>CM062271.1:14898914-16098914 GCA_031216635.1 Dissostichus eleginoides
CATCATCTTATAGAATATGATGCATTGCTGCAGATTAATCTAACCAACAGACCTCAGTAATGAACCTGGAACCTCAGACACAAAGTAAGAGTCCGGCCCTGCTGTAGACTGACCTGAAGAGGAAAATGTGTCTAACTGTTTGGCTCCCTCTACTGTCCCAATGGCTGCATGACATCTGAATATGAGTGTTTGATTAGGTGTTCCATCAGCTGATGGTGAACACACTTGGCTGATCAGCAGCTACTTAAACTCAGGTGTGTGAGTCTCACGGTTAATCACTTTGTGTGTGGCTCCGACATATCAAGTCCTCAACCAGGTAAAGTGACTCAACATTTCCTTTATAACAGACAACATAGCAAATGCTTAGGAAAGATTTGGAAGCATCATTTTTTGGAGTGTTGGCAGGAGCTTTCTGATTTAAAATCTGGGTACTTAGGCTGTCATTCTTTTTGATAAATTCAGTGTTTTCTTCTCCCTGACACATTGGGGGTTTTCTATACTGTAAACAGTTCTTTGGTTGTGTTCAGATTTCTCCATGCCCTTACCCTCTGAGATTTACTATAACGTTTCCAACGGTTTGATGATTCATTTTTTCGTTCAATATTATCTAGTGTGTTCCATTTTTATTCATTGGCTTTATTTACTTTTGTTCCACATCTGAGATCAGAGCTTCAAGCTTTCCAAATGTATGTTTTGGTGTTGCAAGTCATTTTTGGTACAGAGAGCGAGGAGAGCACTAAAGGGTTCAGAACCACAAATCAACACGACTTATTTCACCCTAACATGCTTGGTGTATGAACATTAAAAGTCTGGTGGCAAACAATTGTGTATATTGAAGAATCTAAATGTCTAATATTCATGTGTAGATGCAGGTCTCTAGCCACTGCAACAAAGACAGACCAAAGTGAGAAACATAACTGAAATGCCCTCATTAGCAATGCTTGAGAGGTAGCTAGGTGTGAATGTCTTATCTTAACTGCAGTGGTTATTTGTTCCCCCTTTCTTGAGCAGTGCATCGTTTTATAACATTGTAAACATACACTGAATTTGGTCCAAATACTCCTAGTAAATGTTATCCCAAAAAAAAATGCTCCCAAAAAGTGTCATCCTGTTTGTGTAATGTTTGCTCAGATCTACAGTTCTTTAGAATTATTGCTGTGGATCCACACCTGACAGATCCTCCTCCTCTGCAGGTCCAATATGGCGGCGAAAGCTGTGAACAAACCTCCCTCAGCTCACCCAAGCAGAGTGCATGGAAACACTCGGGCTAACAGTGGTGGGCCGTCCTCTGATCAGCATGATCCAGGACTATACACCCCCTGCCAAGACCACGGAGCTCCACCCCAACCCCCCCACCCCCACTTCCAACACCACCTCCCTGGCCGGCCTGTCTTCTACGTCCATGCTCCACCCCCACCCCCTTTCCACCCCTACCAGTGGCCCATGCCCTTCTCCTATAACCCCTTTGCTGGCTTCCCAGGAATGGGTGAGTCTTGAGTTTTTACATTTTGCTGGAAACATTTAAAAATTCAGGTTTTTTTGTTCTATATTTTAGGTGAAAGCCAAAAGCTGGGTTCAGTTAGTTTGATGCAAGTCATGGACACAATAACATTAACACTACAACATTTATTATCCAACACCAGAGATGGAAGAAGTAAAAGTGGGGTTAATGGTAATGATGTTACCTTACACATCTTAACTTAGCTAATGTATATGTTGTATTATAATCTAACTCTGCAAATCAAATAGTTACATATGTGAAATAAATGTAGTGGGTAAAACATTTGCCTACAAAATGTAAAATTCTAAAGTACAGTACTCATTGTACATTTTTGTATAATGACAATAAAGGCTTTCTATTCTCTCATTTTTTTTCAGTACAGCACTTGTGTAAATTGTGTTGGTGAGATTCCACCACTGGCCAAATGAAGGTCATAGCAGTGATCCCTATACGTCTGTATACATGTAACATTGAGATGTATATTAAAATAGGCCTCAATAAAGTGTAGGGAGGCCCATGTTAAAACAAACATCATTGATGTTGCAAACAATATCAAGCTACAGTTGCAAAGAGATTAAACACATGCTAGCTAGCTGTTGTTAGCACGAGGATTCATTGGGAACCGTCAGAATATCACGTTGTGTAAATGTAAAAAATAACGTACAAATAGACCGATTTATCTTTTGAAAGAGATGATTCAGTCACAAGTCAGACATTGGCAAACATTTCAATTTTGGATTAATTATTATTTCAGCAGTAGCTATAGTTATGTAGTACCTATTAGGACTAGTGGTGGTAAGTACATTTACTCAGGCGCTTAAGTACACAGTTGAGGTATTTGCACTTTACCTGAGTATTTTCATTTTTATGATATGTACAACTACTCTACATTACGTACTTTTTATAATTATTTACTAATTACTTTATAAATATTTCAGATGTTGAAATAAGACAGAATAAACCACCCATCATATTGTTTGGTATATTGTTTTTGAAAAGATATTTCACAGCTCCAGCTTCTTGAATGTGACGATATGCTCCTTTTGCTTTAAAATATTTGAATATTTTAGTTTTTCTGCAATAACTACTTTTACACCTTAGATTATAAGTACATGTTCCTAATCATACTTGCATTCTTTTACTTAAGTATGCAGTACTCAAGTAAAGGATCTGAATACTTGTTTTACCTTTGATTAGGACCCAGTTTATCTAATCAGACATCAGTCACTGTTAATTAATCTGTATTCACCTCATTTCACTGCCGTAGGAGTACACACACTGCAGGGGCCATTCACCTTCACACACACATCATTTTACATTCAACTTTAAATCCACTTCAAATGACACTGCTCGACTTCATCTGATATTTCAACATGGTGTTGACAGTGACCCGAGAGGACAGAACAATCCAGAACTTAATGAGCGGTAGTTTATGCCTTACAAGTGAGGGCGTTTGATTATTCTAGAAACTACCCCCAGGTAGTGCTTGAAGTGTGGGGGAAAAGGGCCAGTCCTACTTTATTGACATGCATTCTGGGTATAGTAACTACAATTGACCAGAGTACACTAAGCACTAGGCTACATGAATAAAGATAACCTTCCACTTAAACGGGAGAATAAAAAACAGACAAACACAAGTGTATAAACCATAAAAGCCCCATTGGAGCAGCAGCCACACTCCATACAGTCTGGGCCCCCAGGGGTCTCGTTTGTCCAAACCTGCCTGGTTTTATTCCAGTCTGAATGTGTTAGAATGCGTGGAAAAAGGTAGGACCCAAATGCAGAATACAAAAAAAAAAAAAAAGGTCTAGGAACAAAAAGCGAGCTTTATTTTAAAAGCTGATGAACAAAAACATGGCATGAATCAAACAGGTAGCAACAACACAAGAACTGACCGTGACCAACATGGAGGGAGACAGGAAAGACAATGAACCGACAAGGAACACAGGGGAAGAACCCCTGACGCAATTCCCCCTGAGCCCATTAACACTCTGCCCTGAAATAAAATCTCTTTATGAACAAACATTAATATTTATCCAGTTTTATTTGTTAACGGACAATTGTTCCATTTAAGATTGAAAAAAAGTTAAAGATAAATACAAAAAATAATAAAATATTTTTATAAAATAAAGAGTTGAAGTAATGATAGTATATTTTAATGATAGTAATTTTAATTATAGTAAATAATAGTCCACAAAACACATTAATTTCCTTTAAAAACAGTCTCTTTAATATACGTTTCATCAGGTAACATCATGTAAAATGTAGAAATCATAATCATTTTTGTAACACCCACCCTCCACCTATAAAGCTTCAGATCATTTAGATTTACATGATATGAAAATGGCTATATAAAGCACTTAAATATTTGATAAGGAACAACAATAAGAGCAGAACATCGTGAACAGTCACCCAGTCTCCCTGCTGCTCGGGAGTTGTCGGGGGACGGCTAGTAGGAGCTACCTCTTGCCGGTCCGCACCGACTAACATGGGCTTTACTGTAGCTGAGTTACTTTCTAAAATGCGGAGCCGGGCTTCTATGGCTATGATTCCCGCCTCCAACCTAACAACTATACTACATTTAACACATGTATCGGTACCAGTAAAGGAGGTAGGGAAGTAACCAAACATGAGACAGGTAGAGCAGGAAATAGCACCCGAGGGTGGGGAAGGAGCCATGGCTAGCTATCAAGCTAAAGTAGCTACCGTTAGTAAACCCGAAAAGAGTGTAGGCAACTGTGGAGTTACAGTCGCTAAGAGAAGGAGAGTTGTGGGTGCTTAAGCTGTAGTAACGTGTGATTACAACGTCAGGCAGTTGCCGTGATCAAGAGTTTTAAAACGATCGATTAAGTTAAGATAATATAAGCTATCAGCAGCAGAACAGGCACACAGGATACCCAGAGGTGACAACCGGAAGTTACAACACGCTTACAGCAACAGTGAGGGTCCGTGTAGGGTCCGTGATTATGACCTACTCAATAACTCAGCTCAGAGTATGCTTTGCGACGTGCATGTCCCCTCGCTCTGAGTGTTCTCTTGAGGTGTCTTTCACTTATGTGAAACCCGTGCCTATTGCCAAGCACTGATGTTATATCTTTATATTTTAGGCCAAGCTAAGGCGAAGGGGTTTTGCGAGATCTCGCGAAGGGGTTTTGCGAGATCTCGCAAAACCCCTTCGCGAGATCTCGCAAACCCCTTCGCGAGATCTCGCAAAAATCTCGCGAGATCTCGCAAAAGATCTCGCGAGATCTCGCAAAAGATCTGCGAGATCTCGCAAAAGATCTCGCGAGATCTCGCAAAAGATCTCGCGAGATCTCGCAAAAGATCTCGCGAGATCTCGCAAAAGATCTCGCGAGATCTCGCAAAACCCCTTCGCGAGATCTCGCAAAAGATCTCGCGAGATCTCGCAAAACCCCTTCGCGAGATCTCGCAAAAGCCCTTCGCGAGATCTCGCGAGATCTCGCAAAAGATCTCGCGAGATCTCGCAAAACCCCTTCGCGAGATCTCGCAAAACCCCTTCGCGAGATCTCGCGAGATCTCGCAAAACCCCTTCACGAGATCTCGCAAAACCCCTTCGCGAGATCTCGCAAAACCCCTTCGCGAGATCTCGCGAGATCTCGCAAAGATCTCGCGAGGTCTCGCAAAAGATCTCGCGAGATCTCGCAAAAGATCTCGCGAGGTCTCGCAAAAGATCTCGCGAGGTCTCGCAAAACCCCTTCGCGAGATCTCGCAAAAGATCTCGCGAGATCTCGCGAGATCTCGCAAAAGATCTCGCGAGATCTCGCAAAACCCCTTCGCGAGATCTCGCAAAACCCCTTCGCGAGATATCGCAAAACCCCTTCGCGAGATATCGCAAAACCCCTTCGCGAGATCTCGCAAAACCCCTTCGCGAGATCTCGCAAAACCCCTTCAAGAGATCTCGCAAAACCCCTTCGCGAGATCTCGCGAGATCTCGCAAAAGATCTCGCGAGATCTCGCAAAACCCCTTCGCGAGATCTCACGAGATCTCGCAAAACCCCTTCGCGAGATCTCGCAAAACCCCTTCGCGAGATCTCGCGAGATCTCGCAAAACCCCTTCACGAGATCTCGCGAGATCTCGAAAAAGATCTCGCGAGATCTCGCAAAAGATCTCGCGAGATCTCGCAAAACCCCTTCGCGAGATCTCGCAAAACCCCTTCGCGAGATCTCGCGAGATCTCGCAAAAGATCTCACGAGATCTCGCAAAACCCCTTCGCGAGATCTCGCGAGATCTCGCAAAACCCCTTCGCGAGATCTCGCAAAACCCCTTCGCGAGATCTCGCAAAACCCCTTCCCGAGATCTCGCGAGATCTCGCAAAATATCTCGCGAGATCTCGCAAAAGATCTCGCGAGATCTCGCAAAACCCCTTCGCGAGATCTCACGAGATCTCGCAAAACCCCTTCGCGAGATCTCGCAAAACCCCTTCGCGAGATCTCGCGAGATCTCGCAAAACCCCTTCACGAGATCTCGCGAGATCTCGAAAAAGATCTCGCGAGATCTCGCAAAAGATCTCGCGAGATCTCGCAAAACCCCGTCGCGAGATCTCGCAAAACCCCTTCGCGAGATCTCGCGAGATCTCGCAAAACCCCTTCGCGAGATCTCGCAAAACCCCTTCCCGAGATCTCGCGAGATCTCGCAAAATATCTCGCGAGATCTCGCAAAAGATCTCGCGAGATCTCGCAAAACCCCTTCGCGAGATCTCGCAAAACCCCTTCGCGAGATCTCGCAAAACCCCTTCGCGAGATCTCGCGAGATCTCGCAAAACCCCTTCACGAGATCTCGCGAGATCTCGCAAAAGATCTCGCGAGGTCTCGCAAAAGATCTCGCGGGATCTCGCAAAACCCCTTCGCGAGATCTCGCAAAACCCCTTCGCGAGATCTCGCGAGATCTCGCAAAAGATCTCGCGAGATCTCGCAAAACCCCTTCGCGAGATCTCGCGAGATCTCGCAAAAGATCTCGCGAGATCTCGCAAAACCCCTTCGCGAGATCTCGCAAAACCCCTTCGCGAGATCTCGCAAAACCCCTTCGCGAGATCTCGCAAAACCCCTTCGCGAGATCTCGCAAAACCCCTTCGCGAGATCTCGCAAAACCCCTTCGCGAGATCTCGCAAAACCCCTTCGCGAGATCTCGCAAAACCCCTTCGCGAGATCTCGCAAAACCCCTTCGCGAGATCTCGCAAAACCCCTTCGCGAGATCTCGCGAGATCTCGCAAAACCCCTTCACGAGATCTCGCGAGATCTCGCAAAAGATCTCGCGAGATCTCGCAAAAGATCTCGCAAAAGATCTCGCGAGATCTCGCAAAAGATCTCGCGAGATCTCGCAAAAGATCTCGCGAGATCTCGCAAAACCCCTTCGCGAGATCTCGCAAAACCCCTTCGCGAGATCTCGCGAGATCTCGCAAAAGATCTCGCGAGATCTCGCAAAACCCCTTCGCGAGATCTCGCAAAACCCCTTCGCGAGATCTCGCGAGATCTCGCAAAACCCCTTCACGAGATCTCGCGAGATCTCGCAAAAGATCTCGCGAGGTCTCGCAAAAGATCTCGCGAGATCTCGCAAAACCCCTTCGCGAGATCTCGCAAAACCCTTCGCGAGATCTCGCGAGATCTCGCAAAAGATCTCGCGAGATCTCGCAAAACCCCTTCGCGAGATCTCGCGAGATCTCGCAAAACCCCTTCGCGAGATCTCGCAAAACCCCTTCGCGAGATCTCGCGAGATCTCGCAAAACCCCTTCGCGAGATCTCGCAAAACCCCTTCGCGAGATCTCGCGAGATCTCGCAAAGATCTCGCGAGATCTCGCAAAACCCCTTCGCGAGATCTCGCAAAACCCCTTCGCGAGATCTCGCAAAACCCCTTCGCGAGATCTCGCAAAACCCCTTCGCGAGATCTCGCGAGATCTCGCAAAAGATCTCGCGAGATCTCGCAAAAGATCTCGCGAGATCTCGCAAAACCCCTTCGCGAGATCTCGCAAAAGATCTCGCGAGATCTCGCAAAACCCCTTCGCGAGATCTCGCAAAACCCCTTCGCGAGATCTCGCGAGATCTCGCAAAAGATCTCGCGAGATCTCGCGAGACCCCTTCGCGAGATCTCGCAAAAGATCTCGCGAGATCTCGCGAGACCCCTTCGCGAGATCTCGCAAAACCCCTTCGCGAGATCTCGCGAGATCTCGCAAAAGATCTCGCGAGATCTCGCGAGATCTCGCAAAACCCCTTCGTGAGATCTCGCGAGATCTCGCAAAAGATCTCGCGAGATCTCGCGAGATCTCGCAAAAGATCTCGCGAGATCTCGCAAAACCCCTTCGCGAGATCTCGCGAGATCTCGCAAAACCCCTTCGCGAGATCTCGTGAGATCTCGCAGAAGATCTCGCGAGATCTCGCAAAAGATCTCGCGAGATCTCGCAAAACCCCTTCGCGAGATCTCGCGAGATCTCGCAAAACCCCTTCGCGACATCTCGCAAAACCCCTTCGCGAGATCTCGCGAGATCTCGCAAAAGATCTCGCGAGATCTCGCAAAAGATCTCGCGAGATCTTTTGCGAGATCTCGCGAGATCTCGCGAAGGGGTTTTGCGAGATCTCGCGAGATCTCGCGAGATCTTTTGCGAGATCTCGCGAGATCTCGCGAAGGGTTTTGCGAGATCTCGCGAGATCTCGCGAGATCTTTTGCGAGATCTCGCGAGATCTCGCGAAGGGGTTTTGCGAGATCTCGCGAAGGGTCTCGCGAGATCTCGCGAGATCTTTTGCGAGATCTCGCGAAGGGGTCTCGCGAGATCTCGCGAGATCTTTTGCGAGATCTCGCGAAGGGGTTTTGCGAGATCTCGCGAGATCTCGCAAAAGATCTCGCGAGATCTCGCAAAACCCCTTCGCGAGATCTCGCGAGATCTCGCAAAACCCCTTCACGAGATCTCGCAAAACCCCTTCACGAGATCTCGCAAAACCCCTTCGCGAGATCTCGCGAGATCTCGCAAAACCCCTTCACGAGATCTCGCGAGATCTCGCAAAAGATCTCGCGAGATCTCGCAAAACCCCTTCGCGAGATCTCGCAAAACCCCTTCGCGAGATCTCGCGAGATCTCGCAAAACCCCTTCACGAGATCTCGCGAGATCTCGCAAAAGATCTCGCGAGGTCTCGCAAAAGATCTCGCGAGATCTCGCAAAACCCCTTCGCGAGATCTCGCAAAACCCCTTCGCGAGATCTCGCGAGATCTCGCAAAAGATCTCGCGAGATCTCGCAAAACCCCTTCGCGAGATCTCGCGAGATCTCGCAAAACCCTTCGCGAGATCTCGCAAAACCCCTTCGCGAGATCTCGCGAGATCTCGCAAAACCCCTTCGCGAGATCTCGCAAAACCCTTCGCGAGATCTCGCAAAAGATCTCGCGAGATCTCGCAAAACCCCTTCGCGAGATCTCGCGAGATCTCGCAAAACCCCTTCGCGAGATCTCGCAAAACCCCTTCGCGAGATCTCGCGAGATCTCGCAAAACCCCTTCACGAGATCTCGCGAGATCTCGCAAAAGATCTCGCGAGATCTCGCAAAAGATCTCGCGAGATCTCGCAAAAGATCTCGCGAGATCTCGCAAAACCCCTTCGCGAGATCTCGCAAAACCCCTTCGCGAGATCTCGCGAGATCTCGCAAAAGATCTCGCGAGATCTCGCGAGACCCCTTCGCGAGATCTCGCAAAAGATCTCGCGAGATCTCGCGAGACCCCTTCGCGAGATCTCGCGAGATCTCGCAAAACCCCTTCGCGAGATCTCGCAAAACCCCTTCGCGAGATCTCGCGAGATCTCGCAAAACCCCTTCACGAGATCTCGCGAGATCTCGCAAAAGATCTCGCGAGGTCTCGCAAAAGATCTCGCGAGATCTCGCAAAACCCCTTCGCGAGATCTCGCAAAACCCCTTCGCGAGATCTCGCGAGATCTCGCAAAAGATCTCGCGAGATCTCGCAAAACCCCTTCGCGAGATCTCGCGAGATCTCGCAAAACCCCTTCGCGAGATCTCGCAAACCCTTCGCGAGATCTCGCGAGATCTCGCAAAACCCCTTCGCGAGATCTCGCAAAACCCCTTCGCGAGATCTCGCAAAAGATCTCGCGAGATCTCGCAAAACCCCTTCGCGAGATCTCGCGAGATCTCGCAAAACCCCTTCGCGAGATCTCGCAAAACCCCTTCGCGAGATCTCGCGAGATCTCGCAAAACCCCTTCAGATCTCGCGAGATCTCGCAAAAGATCTCGCGAGATCTCGCAAAAGATCTCGCGAGATCTCGCAAAAGATCTCGCGAGATCTCGCAAAACCCCTTCGCGAGATCTCGCAAAACCCCTTCGCGAGATCTCGCGAGATCTCGCAAAAGATCTCGCGAGATCTCGCGAGACCCCTTCGCGAGATCTCGCAAAAGATCTCGCGAGATCTCGCGAGACCCTTCGCGAGATCTCGCGAGATCTCGCAAAACCCCTTCGCGAGATCTCGCAAAACCCCTTCGCGAGATCTCGCGAGATCTCGCAAAAGATCTCGCAAAAGATCTCGCGAGATCTCGCGAGATCTCGCGAGATCTCGCGAGATCTCGCAAAAGATCTCGCAAAAGATCTCGCGAGATCTCGCGAGATCTCGCAAAACCCCTTCGCGAGATCTCGCGAGATCTCGCAGATGATCTCGCGAGATCTCGCGAGATCTCGCAGATGATCTCGCGAGATCTCGCAAAAGATCTCGCGAGATCTCGCGAGATCTCGCAAAAGATCTCGCGAGATCTCGCGAGATCTCGCAAAAGATCTCGCGAGATCTCGCAAAACCCCTTCGCGAGATCTCGCAAAACCCCTTCGCGAGATCTCGCGAGATCTCGCAAAGATCTCGCGAGATCTCGCAAAAGATCTCGCGAGATCTCGCAAAAGATCTCGCGAGATCTCGCAAAAGATCTCGCGAGATCTCGCAAAAGATCTCGCGAGATCTCGCAAAACCCCTTCGCGAGATCTCGCGAGATCTCGCAAAAGATCTCGCGAGATCTCGCAAAAGATCTCGCGAGATCTCGCAAAACCCCTTCGCGAGATCTCGCGAGATCTCGCAAAACCCCTTCGCGAGATCTCGCAAAACCCCTTCGCGAGATCTCGCGAGATCTCGCAAAACCCCTTCACGAGATCTCGCGAGATCTCGCAAAACCCCTTCACGAGATCTCGCGAGATCTCGCAAAAGATCTCGCGAGGTCTCGCAAAAGATCTCGCGAGATCTCGCAAAACCCCTTCGCGAGATCTCGCGAGATCTCGCAAAAACCCCTTCGCGAGATCTCGCAAAACCCCTTTTCGAGATCTCGCGAGATCTCGCAAAACCCCTTCGCGAGATCTCGCGAGATCTCGCAAAAGATCTCGCGAGATCTCGCAAAACCCCTTCGCGAGATCTCGCGAGATCTCGCAAAACCCCTTCGCGAGATCTCGCAAAACCCCTTCGCGAGATCTCGCAAAACCCCTTCGCGAGATCTCGCAAAACCCCTTCGCGAGATCTCGCAAAACCCCTTCGCGAGATCTCGCGAGATCTCGCAAAAGATCTCGCGAGATCTCGCAAAACCCCTTCGCGAGATCTCGCAAAACCCCTTCACGAGATCTCGCGAGATCTCGCAAAAGATCTCGCGAGATCTCGCAAAAGATCTCGCGAGATCTCGCAAAACCCCTTCGCGAGATCTCGCAAAACCCCTTCGCGAGATCTCGCGAGATCTCGCAAAAGATCTCGCGAGATCTCGCAAAACCCCTTCGCGAGATCTCGCGAGATCTCGCAAAAGATCTCGCGAGATCTCGCGAGATCTCGCAAAAGATCTCGCGAGATCTCGCAAAAACCCTTCGCGAGATCTCGCAAAACCCCTTCGCGAGATCTCGCGAGATCTCGCAAAAGATCTCGCGAGATCTCGCAAAACCCAATCGCGAGATCTCGCAAAACCCCTTCGCGAGATCTCGCGAGATCTCGCAAACCCCTTCGCGAGATCTCGCGAGATCTCGCAAAAGATCTCGCGAGGTCTCGCAAAAGATCTCGCGAGATCTCGCAAAAACCCCTTCGCGAGATCTCGCAAAACCCCTTCGCGAGATCTCGCAAAAGATCTCGCGAGATCTCGCGAGATCTCGCAAAAGATCTCGCGAGATCTCGCAAAACCCCTTCGCGAGATCTCGCGAGATCTCGCAAAACCCCTTCGCGAGATCTCGCGAGATCTCGCAAAACCCCTTCACGAGATCTCGCAAAACCCCTTCGCGAGATCTCGCGAGATCTCGCAAAAGATCTCGCGAGATCTCGCAAAACCCCTTCGCGAGATCTCGCAAACCCCTTCGCGAGATCTCGCGAGATCTCGCAAAACCCCTTCGCGAGATCTCGCGAGATCTCGCAAAACCCCTTCGCGAGATCTCGCAAAACCCCTTCGCGAGATCTCGCGAGATCTCGCAAAACCCCTTCACGAGATCTCGCGAGATCTCGCAAAAGATCTCGCGAGATCTCGCAAAAGATCTCGCGAGATCTCGCAAAACCCCTTCGCGAGATCTCGCAAAACCCCTTCGCGAGATCTCGCGAGATCTCGCAAAAGATCTCGCGAGATCTCGCGAGACCCCTTCGCGAGATCTCGCAAAAGATCTCTCGCGAGATCTCGCGAGACCCCTTCGCGAGATCTCGCGAGATCTCGCAAAACCCCTTCGCGAGATCTCGCAAAACCCCTTTGCGAGATCTCGCGAGATCTCGCGAGATCTCGCAAAAGATCTCGCGAGATCTCGCAAAAGATCTCGCGAGATCTCGCAAAAGATCTCGCGAGATCTCGCAAAACCCCTTCGCGAGATCTCGCAAAACCCCTTCGCGAGATCTCGCGAGATCTCGCAAAAGATCTCGCGAGATCTCGCAAAAGATCTCGCGAGATCTCGCAAAACCCTTCGCGAGATCTCGCAAAACCCCTCGCGAGATCTCGCGAGATCTCGCAAAAGATCTCGCGAGATCTCGCGAGACCCCTTCGCGAGATCTCGCAAAAGATCTCGCGAGGTCTCGCAAAAGATCTCGCGAGATCTCGCGAGATCTCGCAAAAGATCTCGCGAGATCTCGCGAGACCCCTTCGCGAGATCTCGCAAAAGATCTCGCGAGGTCTCGCAAAAGATCTCGCGAGATCTCGCAAAACCCCTTCACGAGATCTCGCGAGATCTCGCGAGATCTCGCAAAAGATC
The DNA here is from genome assembly GCA_031216635.1 of Dissostichus eleginoides. Classification (NCBI taxonomy): domain Eukaryota; kingdom Metazoa; phylum Chordata; class Actinopteri; order Perciformes; family Nototheniidae; genus Dissostichus; species Dissostichus eleginoides. The sequence goes on from CM062271.1 coordinate 14,911,592, forward strand.
TCGCGAGATCTCGCAAAAACCCCTTCGCGAGATCTCGCGAAAGATCTCGCGAGATCTCGCAAAACCCCTTCGCGAGATCTCGCGAGATCTCGCAAAACCCCTTCACGAGATCTCGCAAAACCCCTTCACGAGATCTCGCAAAACCCCTTCGCGAGATCTCGCGAGATCTCGCAAAACCCCTTCACGAGATCTCGCGAGATCTCGCAAAAGATCTCGCGAGATCTCGCAAAACCCCTTCGCGAGATCTCGCAAAACCCCTTCGCGAGATCTCGCGAGATCTCGCAAAACCCCTTCACGAGATCTCGCGAGATCTCGCAAAAGATCTCGCGAGGTCTCGCAAAAGATCTCGCGAGATCTCGCAAAACCCCTTCGAGATCTCGCAAAACCCCTTCGCGAGATCTCGCGAGATCTCGCAAAACCCCTTCGCGAGATCTCGCGAGATCTCGCAAAACCCCTTCGCGAGATCTCGCAAAACCCCTTCGCGAGATCTCGCGAGATCTCGCAAAACCCCTTCGCAGAGATCTCGCAAAACCCCTTCGCGAGATCTCGCAAAAGATCTCGCGAGATCTCGCAAAACCCCTTCGCGAGATCTCGCGAGATCTCGCAAAACCCCTTCGCGAGATCTCGCAAAACCCCTTCGCGAGATCTCGCGAGATCTCGCAAAACCCCTTCACGAGATCTCGCGAGATCTCGCAAAAGATCTCGCGAGATCCTCGCAAAAGATCTCGCGAGATCTCGCAAAACCCTTCGCGAGATCTCGCAAAACCCCTTCGCGAGATCTCGCGAGATCTCGCAAAAGATCTCGCGAGATCTCGCGAGACCCCTTCGCGAGATCTCGCAAAAGATCTCGCGAGATCTCGCGAGACCCCTTCGCGAGATCTCGCGAGATCTCGCAAAACCCCTTCGCGAGATCTCGCAAACCTTCGCGAGATCTCGCGAGATCTCGCAAAAGATCTCGCAAAAGGATCCTCGCAGATCTCGCAAACCCCTTCGCGAGATCTCGCGAGATCTCGCAAAACCCCTTCGCGAGATCTCGCGAGATCTCGCAGATGATCTCGGAGATCTCGCGAGATCTCGCAGATGATCTCGCGAGATCTCGCAAAAGATCTCGCGAGATCTCGCCCGCAAAACCCCTTCGCGAGATCTCGCAAAATCTCGCTCTCGCGGAGATCTCGCGAGATCTCGCAAAAGATCTCGCGAGATCTCGCAAAAGATCTCGCGAGATCTCGAAAAGATCTCGCGAGATCTCGCAAAAGATCTCGCGAGATCTCGCAAAAGATCTCGCGAGATCTCGCAAAAGATCTCGCGAGATCTCGCAAAAGATCTCGCGAGATCTCGCAAAACCCCTTCGCGAGATCTCGCGAGATCTCGCAAAAATCTCGCGAGATCTCGCAAAAGATCTCGCGAGATCTCGCAAAACCCTTCACGAGATTCGCGAGATCTCGCAAAACCCCGAGATCTCGCGAGATCTCGCAAAAATCTCGCATCTCGCAAAACCCCTTCGCGAGATCTCGCAAAACCCCTTCGCGAGATCTCGCGAGATCTCGCAAAACCCCTTCACGAGATCTCGCGAGATCTCGCAAAAGATCTCGCGAGATCTCGCAAAAGATCTCGCGAGATCTCGCAAAACCCCCGATCTCGCGAGATCTCGCAAAAACCCCTTCGCGAGATCTCGCGAGATCTCGCAAAAGATCTCGCGAGATCTCGCAAAAGATCTCGCGAGATCTCGCAAAACCCCTTCGCGAGATCTCGCAAAACCCCTTCGCGAGATCTCGCAAACCCCTTCGCGAGATCTCGCGAGATCTCGCAAAAGATCTCGCGAGATCTCGCAAAACCCCTTCGCGAGATCTCGCAAAACCCCTTCGCGAGATCTCGCAAAACCCCTTCGCGAGATCTCGCGAGATCTCGCAAAAGATCTCGCGAGATCTCGCGAGACCCCTTCGCGAGATCTCCGCAAAAGATCTCGCGAGATCTCGCGAGACCCCTTCGCGAGATCTCGCGAGATCTCGCAAAACCCCTTCGCGAGATCTCGCAAAACCCCTTCGCGAGATCTCGCAAAACCCCTTCGCGAGATCTCGCGAGATCTCGCAAAAGATCTCGCGAGATCTCGCAAAAGATCTCGCGAGATCTCGCAAAAGATCTCGCGAGATCTCGCGAGACCCCTTCGCGAGATCTCGCGAGATCTCGCGAGATCTCGCGAGATCTCGCAAAACCCCTTCGCGAGATCTCGCGAGATCTCGCGAGATCTCGCGAGATCTCGCGAGATCTCGCAAAACCCCTTCGCGAGATCTCGCGAGATCTCGCAAAGATCTCGCTAGATCTCGCAAAAGATCTCGCGAGATCTCGCAAACCCTTCGCGAGATCTCGCGAGATCTCGCAAAACCCCTTCGCGAGATCTCGCAAAACCCCTTCGCGAGATCTCGCGAGATCTCGCAAAACCCCTTCGCGAGATCTCGCGAGATCTCGCAAAACCCCTTCGAGATCTCGCAAAACCCCTTCGCGAGATCTCGCGAGATCTCGCAAAAGATCTCGCGAGATCTCGCAAAAGATCTCGCGAGATCTCGCAAAACCCTTCGCGAGATCTCGCGAGATCTCGCAAAACCCCTTCGCGAGATCTCGCGAGATCTCGCAAAACCCCTTCGCGAGATCTCGCAAAAACCCCTTCGCGAGATCTCGCAAAAGATCTCGCGAGATCTCGCAAAACCCCTTCGCGAGATCTCGCAAAACCCCTTCGCGAGATCTCGCGAGATCCGCAAAACCCCTTCGCGAGATCTCGCAAAAGATCTTCGCGAGATCTCGCAAAAGATCTCGCAAAAGATCTCGCGAGATCTCGCAAAACCCCTTCGCGAGATCTCGCAAAAGATCTCGCGAGATCTCGCAAAACCCCTTCGCGAGATCTCGCAAAACCCCTTCGCGAGATCTCGCAAAACCCTTCGCAGATCTCGCGAGATCTCGCAAAAGATCTCGCGAGATCTCGCAAAACCCCTTCGCGAGATCTCGCAAAACCCCTTCGCGAGATCTCGCGAGATCCGCAAAACCCCTTCGCGAGATCTCGCAAAAACCCCTTCGCGAGATCCGCAAAACCCCTTCGCGAGATCTCGCAAAACCCCTTCGCGAGATCTCGCGAGATCTCGAAAACCCCTTCGCGAGATCTCGCAAAACCCCTTCGCGAGATCTCGCAAAACCCCTTCGCGAGATCTCGCAAAAGATCTCGCGAGATCTCGCAAAAGATCTCGCAAAAGATCTCGCGAGATCTCGCAAAAGATCTCGCGAGATCTCGCAAAACCCCTTCGCGGTTGATCGATTTTTACTTTGAGCTTGGCCTAAAATATAAAGATATAACATCAGTGCTTGGCAATAGGCACGGGTTTCACATAAGTGAAAGACACCTCAAGAGAACACTCAGAGCGAGGGGACATGCACGTCGCAAAGCATACTCTGAGCTGAGTTATTGAGTAGGTCATAATCACGGACCCTACACGGACCCTCACTGTTGCGGTAAGCGTGTTGTAACTTCCGGTTGTCACCTCTGGGTATCCTGTGTGCCTGTTCTGCTGCTGATAGCTTATATTATCTTAACTTAATCGATCGTTTTAAAACTCTTGATCACGGCAACTGCCTGACGTTGTAATCACACGTTACTACAGCTTAAGCACCCACAACTCTCCTTCTCTTAGCGACTGTAACTCCACAGTTGCCTACACTCTTTTCGGGTTTACTAACGGTAGCTACTTTAGCTTGATAGCTAGCCATGGCTCCTTCCCCACCCTCGGGTGCTATTTCCTGCTCTACCTGTCTCATGTTTGGTTACTTCCCTACCTCCTTTACTGGTACCGATACATGTGTTAAATGTAGTATAGTTGTTAGGTTGGAGGCGGGAATCATAGCCATAGAAGCCCGGCTCCGCATTTTAGAAAGTAACTCAGCTACAGTAAAGCCCATGTTAGTCGGTGCGGACCGGCAAGAGGTAGCTCCTACTAGCCGTCCCCCGACAACTCCCGAGCAGCAGGGAGACTGGGTGACTGTTCAGAAGAGGCATTACAGGAGACCCACAGGTCCCCACCAACCCGTTCACGTATCTAACAAATTTTCCCCACTCAGCGAGGCACCCGCTGAGGAGTCAACTCTGGTTATTGGTAGCTCTATTATGAGATACGTGAATTTAGAGACCAAAGCCTCCACAGTCACATGCATTCCGGGGGCCAGAGCGGGCGACGTTGAGGCGCATCTTAAACTGCTGGCTAAAAATAAACGTAAATACAGTAGGATTGTTATTCACGTCGGTGGTAATGATGTTCGTTTACGCCAATCAGAATGCACTAAACTTAATGTGGCGTCGGTGTGTAGATATGCTAAAACAATGTCGGACACCGTAATTTTCTCTGGTCCCCTCCCCAATCTGATCAATGACGACATGTATAGCCGCATATCATCATTTCAGCGCTGGTTGTCTTGGTGGTGCCCAGCAAACGATGTGGGCTTCGTAAATAATTGGACAGCCTTCTGGGGAAAACCTGGTCTGATTAAGAGAGACGGCATTCATCCTACTTTGGAAGGTGCACATCTCATTTCGGCAAACATTTCAGGGCTTTGTGGACTTAATCCATGACAAACTGGAGTTAAGACCAGGAGGCGGAGTCGCAGTCTTACACGCTTCTCTGCGCTCTCTCCTGGGCAGTCATCCATAGGAATCCCGAACCCAATAAAATACCCAATATTAACGGTGTGTGTGTCTGCCCAAGGACAATTTAAGATGAAGCCTAATAGAGGTGTCATACATAATAACCTAATAAAAGTAAATGTAACAACTACTACAGTGCAACAAAACAGGAAGATTAGATGTGGTCTCTTAAATATAAGATCTCTAGCATCTAAAGCAATATTGGTAAATGATTTAATATCAGATTATAATATTGATATTTGCTGTCTCACTGAAACTTGGTTGAGACATGAAGAATATGTCAGCATAAATGAAGCCACTCCACCCAGCCATATCAATACTCATATTGCTCGAGGCACAGGCCGAGGAGGTGGAGTTGCAGTTGCAGCCATCTTTGACTCAAATTTACTTATCAATACTAAACCAAAATTAAATTATACCTCCTTTGAAAGTCTTGTTTTTAGTCTTACGCATCCGACCTGGAAAACTTTGCATCCAATCGTATTTGTTACAGTGTACCGTGCACCAGGTCCTTAGAGAATTCTGTTAAGAATTCTGAATGAGTTTTTATCAACTTTGGTTCTTAAAACAGATAAAGTAATTATCGTAGGTGACTTTAATATTCATGTTGACGATGATAAAAATAGCCTTACTGTTGCATTTAACTCTATATTAGACTCTATTGGTTTCCGTCAGAGTGTAAATAAACCAACCCACTTCTATAATCACACTCTCGACCTTGTTCTGACTTATGGTATTGAAATTGAGCAACTATTAGTCGAACCGCATAATCCTGCTTTATCCGACCATTTCTTAGTAACTTTTGAAGTACTGTTACTAGACTACAAACCATTAGTCAAAAGTTCCTGCAGCAGAAACCTATCTGTTAGTGCTATAGCCAAATTTAAAGAAGAGATTCCACCAATACTTAACTCGATAGCTTGTCTGCATGTAAGGGAGGAAACTTATACAAAATGTACACCACCCCACCTATGTTGTAAATGTATTATCTTCTCAATTTACACACGGCATCTATTGCACGTCTGTCCGTCCTGGGAGAGGGATCCCTCCTCTGTTGCTCTCCCTGAGGTTTCTCCCATTTTTTTTCCCCTTTAAACTGTGGGGTTTTTCCTTTTTCTGGAAGTTTTTCCTTGTACGATGTGAGGGTCTAAGGACAGAGGGTGTCGTATTGTCTACTGATATTCTGTACAAACTGTGAAGTCCACTGAGACAAATGTAACATTTGTGATATTGGGCTATATAAATAAACATTGATTGATTGATTGAGTTATTGACAGATTCGAATTTCGCGGATCAATAACTCATGAATATAACGTTGTAAGAATACAAACAACATGACTTTACAATCATAGCAAGGTAGAAAATGAGCTACAGAGTCGTTTTTATCAGAACAGTTCGATACGCGCCGTCATCCGAGCTAAACATCAAGAATTGGTCACAATCTGCAGCTGGAGGAGAGAGGAGTGCTTAGGGACCGTCTACAAACTGCAACGCCGAAAATATATACTCGTAGAAAAACTCAATAACTTCATTTTTTTAAGATGTAGTGCTACCAAAATCTCTTAACACATAAATTGTTATATTGCTGTTACAGTATAACACTTATTTTGAATAAATATGCTTTAAAATATTTTTCAGGCTTTTTTTATATCAAACTATTTTAAATTACAATGTAGTGCAACCAACCCCTTCACACATCAATAGTACATTGCTGCTCATACTACATCAGGGTTGTCCAAACTACGGCGAGATCTCGCAAAATGGTTTTTTGTTTTTCAACCAATTTTTTTTCTTCTCCATGTCCCCTAGGGGGCTCCGTACATCACCATACTGCGCCAAACCATAGCCTGAGAAGTAAATAAAAAATAAACGGTCATCGGAGCGGCACATTGAAGTAATCCAAAAGTAATAATCTTACATAACTTTTATATTGTGACACCTACATTTAAAATGGTTTACTTTAACAAATGTATTCCATTACAATTACTAGTTAAAGTAACCCTGCAATTGTTCTACCAGTCTAAATTAAGAAATGTCATTGAAATGAAAGACTCCCATTTGAAAACTGAATCCGCCCTGCATGACCGCGACCGATACATCACTGTTGAACACAATGGTCTTATACTGCATGTATGAGACTTTGCTTTAACTTTTTTTATATACATAGCAAAAACAAATACATGATATGCAAAAAGTGCAAAAGAGCAAGAGCAGCATACACAAGTATTTACCACATGGCAATACAATATAGCAGCTACGACATATAAAGTGCAAGAGAAGATACCCCCGTGTTAAAGTGCATTTAGCGGTGATTGCACGTCTGTTTGTTTCTCATCCATTCTTAAACCTTAGTATGTAAAGCAATAAAACACCATTCTAAACTGCAGCAAAAGACCGGAAATCCATATGTTTGTGTCTGCGTCAGGATCACTCTAAACCCTTCTGTGAAGTAATGGCAAAGGATATAGGACATTGGAACAGTTCAAATTGCCACTACGCTGAAGATGCTGTGATTTGATGACTCCACTATTCCAATATAAATATTCTGGAGGTTTTTCTTCACATTTCTTCAAAACTCATCCTGAAATATTTGTCATCTTTGTGAACGTTGTGATCTTGAGTTGAATCAGTTTCTGTGGGTTTTATTGGTCTGGCTGCACATCATGAGTTAGTGTAGATGGAGCAGAGCTTCAGATGTGAAGTCACCTCTTTATTATTGAAGTAGAAGCACGTTGTCTTTAATATTAATGAGAGATCTTTTCACTGTTTGTCTCTAACAGTTTTTACCTGTTTGGAGTCTCCCCTTTCTAACCTTCTTCATCTCTGAACAGATTATTAAACCTGGAGATATTTCAAATAGGAACTTTGTTTTCTAAAGTTACTTCATGTTTTCTTTATTCAGACTTAAGGACTGCAGCTTGTCAGGGATGAGCTGTTTTTATCTAGCCTCAGCTCTGAAGTCTAACCCCTCCCACCTGAGAGATCTGGACCTGAGTAGCAACAAGCTGCAGGATTATGAAGTGAAGCTGCTGAGTGATCTTCTGGAGAGTCCAGACTGCAGACTGGAGACTCTCAGGTCAGTTCTCCATCTTTTACTTCTGTGCTGAGATGAAGAGAGTTGTGTTGACTCTGAGCTGCAGACATCAGGCTGATATCACACTGATCCTCACTGAGTATCTTAATGCTAACATTACATTACATTTAGCTGACGCTTTTATCCAAAGCGACTTACAATAAGTGCATTCGACCAGGAAGATACAAACTTGAAGAAAACAGAATCATATAAGTACATCAGGTTTCATAGAGCTAAAACATTTCAAGTGCTACTCAACTGGCTTTAGATAAGCCAGTCCTTTGTTAGTATATAAGTGCTTTGTTAGCAATTCTTTGTTAGTAATTCTATCGCTCGAAGTGGAGTCGAAAGAGATGAGTTTTCAGTCTGCGCCGGAAGATGTGTAAGCTTTCTGCTGTCCTGATGTCAATGGGGAGCTCATTCCACCATTTTGGAGCCAGGATAGCAAACCCACGTGTTTTTGCTGATGGGAACTTGGGTCCCCCTCGCAGTGAGGGTGCAGCGAGCCGTTTGGCGGATGCAGAGCGGAGTGCACGTGCTGGGGTGTATGGTTTAACCATGTCCTGGATGTAGGAAGGGCCAGTTCCATTCACAGCATGGTACGCATGTACCAGTGTCTTGAAGTGGATTCTAGCAGTTACTGGAAGCCAGTGAAGGGAGCGGAGGAGCGGCGTGGTGTGGGAAAATGTAGGAACGTTGAAGACCAGACGAGCCGCTGCATTCTGGATGAGCTGCAGAGGTCGGATGTCACATGCAGGTAGACCAGCCAGGAGGGAGTTGCAGTAGTCTAGGCGTGAGATGACGAGAGCCTGGGCCAGAACCTGCGTTGCTTTCTGGGTCAGGAGGGGACGTATCCTCCTGATGTTGTAAAGCGTGTATCTGCAGCAGCGGGTTGTGGCAGCGATGTTTGCAGTGAAGGACAGGTTGTTATCTAGGGTCACACCCAGACAATCCTACACTGCATAATTCACTCATCTTAAACACCTGAAACTCATCTTATATTCATAACATGACATGCTTTAAATAAATTATATTAAAAATACAACAAATGAATATTTATATTTAAACTCCCAAACACTAATATTTTTCAGTTTTCTGAAGCTACATGATGCTTTTACTGACTGAATATTTCAAACTCAGGGTTCCTGCCGAGTCTTAAATAGTCTTACATTTGGTAATTAGAATTGAAGGCCTTAAAAGGTCTTACATATGATTTAAAGTGGTTGTGACACCCTCCCACCTACTGTTGTGCAATGCAATGTTGGGCTACTAGTCATCTCGAACCATCAGTTTAAAAATGAATTTGCGATACCGTATTGATAAATATCAATAATTTCGAATATCGCGGGAAAAGTCCATCACTCAGTTTCCTTTTTCGGGACGAAGGCGGAAGTGCGTCACAAAGGGCCATATTTATTCTGCTCCCATTGAGCCAGACAGGGACAGAAGGGATTTGTCACGCGTAGAGATGGTTCGACGATGCGTTGTGTCTGGCTGTTCCAATACTGTCACGATTTGGGTGTTGTCTTGTTGGAATACTAATGTTTGATATGTTTTGGTCAGAGTTACAAAATATTAAATTATCTATCTTTGCTCACCACATCTCACCAGTTTTTTATCATCAGATGTGCATACATTTAATGGTTATATATTTCTGTAACAGTGAGTAATGTTATACCTGCAAATGTCAAGTTACTACATTTTGTATTGTAGGATCTGACAACACATGCCACTGCCTTTGTTATCAATGCCCGATCCAAGCATCGTCTGTCACAGGTAAGATGCTTCCTTACACATGAGAACAGAGCACGGTATTTGGCTACTTATTGTACACAGTTAGCAGTTAATAGTGGTTCACTGATGGCCGAGTTCAGTCTTAGTGGTTATCCACTTTACTGTTGTGTCTATGTCATAAGCAAAACTGTATATCACATAAAGCTACAGTGATCATGATAATGTGTTCCAACATCAAAGATTGATCACATCACTTTCGATCTCTCATTTTCAGAAAGGCATGAATGACATTGTTGCTGGGGTACAGCAGTATCAATCATCACTATTGGACAACCTCAGGACGCAGATGAAGGAAGTTCTAAAGAAGAATTCAGGAAGTACAACCAATCAACTTGAAAAAGATGCAATGGATATATTTGACAGTTTCATTGACCCCTTTGCTAATGTTTCAACAACATTTCGCCAGAACAGTGTTATTAGGAAGCAGTTTTGTTGTGTGGATGCAGAGGAAATTCCAATTGCTCGAACCCTATGCAGGAAGAAACGTGGAGGATCAACAGATTTTGTCATCAAAGACAAATTATTTTATTATGTACCATTAGTCAAAAGTGTAGAGCAGTTCCTATTACATCCGAGGATTTTGACTATGATTGAAGAGGGACCCCAGAGGTGCAGTGAAGGTTTTTTTCATGACCTTGTTGATGGTTCCCTTTTAAAATCTCATCCCTTATTTTCAGAGAAACCAAATGCACTGCAGATTATTCTGTATACAGACGAAATAGTCATCTGTAATCCACTAGGATCCTTTTCATCAAAGAACAAGTTGTTAATGGTGTACTACACCCTAGGTAATATAAATCCAAAATACAGGTCTAAGCTGGCTGCTATTAGGCTACTTGCGATGGCTAAATCAGCAGACCTCCGTCAATCTGGTGTAGATGTAATATTGAATAGAATAAAGGAAGACATGGATGCATTGTACAGTGGTGTTAAAATTCAAACTATTAACGGGGAGAAAACAATACATGGTGCTATGGCTTCTCTCTGTGGCGACACCCTGGCACAGCATGAACTCGCAGGGTTCAAAGAGGGAGTGGGCTTTGCTTACAGTAAGTGCAGACACTGTGAGTGTTCTTTTGAGGACATGCAGTCACAATTCAACGAGGATGCATATAGTGAAAGAACATTGGAGAATCATGTCAGACAGTGTGATGAAATAGAAAAGGCTAGCACAGACTTGCTTCGCAACAGCCTTAGAACAACATATGGGATCAATCGAAGGAGCAAATTAGTTGACTTCCCATCCTTTGATATTATTCGGCAAACCCCGCAAGACATTATGCATGTCATTCTAGAGGGTATAGCTCCTTTGGAAATTAAATGTGTTTTGAATCATCTTGTTCAGTCAGGAGAGTTAAATCTGGACTCTGTGAATTCAGCTATTCTTGGTTTCCCTTATTCGCCGCTAGATGTTAGAGATCGACCATCCCCAATTTCTCTGAGTACACTTATGTCAACTGATGGTAAACTAAGGCAGTCATCAGGGCAAATGCTTGTCCTGTTGAGGATATTGCCATTTGTTTTGGAACATTTGAAAGTCAATGCATATGTGCAATTGATAATGGACTTAATAGAGATTGTTCAAATAGTGTTTGCACCTGTTCTTACCATTGCAACTGTGTCAAGGTTAAAGTTACTGATTGAAAGTCATTTGAAGCATTGGAAGGAGCTTTTTCCAGACCACAATGTTACACCTAAGCAGCATTACATGATACATTTGCCATCACAGATAGAATCATTGGGTCCCATGGTCAGACATATGTGTATGCGGTTCGAGTCTAAGCATTGTTTATTTAAGCAATGGGCCTCCAAGCTCAATTTTAAAAAGGTATGCAAGTCTTTAATTTGATTAATCAGAACCAAATATATGAAAGCTGCCAAAATGTTGACCCTTCCAAGCACCCCATTTTTTCAAATGAAAAGGAGATGGGTCCTGTATCTGAGGTTAGAGATCTACAATATTTACATGGAAAATTGAGGGACTTCCTAGGTTTCAGTGAAATTAACCACGCTGTATCAATGAAATGGCTTGTGATAAATGGTAATAAATACATTACTGAGAAGTCCTTGATCCTTGCCAATGTACTAAATGGTAATACACCAGAATTTGGACTTGTCAAAAGCATATTTCTTGTTGATTCTAAGCTTTATTGTTTGGAATATCAGCCTTTGCAGTCCATATGCTTTGATAGAAATGTTATGGCTTATCAAGTTGAGGTCCCACACCTTGCACAGGCCACTGAGTTAGTGGATGCCGAAAAGCTGGTAGATTTGACCTCTTATTACACAATCAGCAGAAAGGGCCAAACCTTTGTACAAGTGAAATACTATCTTGGGGATGTAATGGAATTGCACAACAGTTCAAATGACTCATAGTGTGTTTCTTTGATATGATGATGTTGAAGCATAACTTAGCAGGTTTAAATTTAGGACTAAGGTCCTGACTTAGGATATGTTATTAGCAGATACAAATGTTAGCTGTTAGCTACTTGGATTCCAGATGCGTTTTGCATTATAGTTGCAGTGTGCCTAAATCATCTGTATCTTTGTATAATACTGGGTCTTTCTTTCAGTTTGTTATAAATGTTAATTACATAACATGTTATCAGCCATTTAGGTGTTTATCACAATGCTGTTTATGTTTGCTAAATGCCCTTGGCCTGAATAATGTTACCTACTTTAACTTTTCAAATGAGATGTTTGCACATAGTGCACAATCACTTTAGCTTGCTGAAGAATAATACATGCTGAAAAGAATGTTCTTAATGCAGTAGTTTGACTTCGCTGGTACTGTTATTTCTGTATACTGCATTTCATATATGGACATACTTAATTGATGTACTGGGTTTTAGACTGACAATAAAACAATGAATTTCATTTGGTCATTATCTGTTTTTAATATGTTAAGAGATGAAAAAGGATAGGATGCTTGCAATAAGATATTCTGACTTTGAAAAAGCAGTTTTCACTTATCAGTGTTGATCTAATACCTTTAGAATTATGGTATTTCTCAATTTAAACATTAATTTACTCAGAATCAGTATTAAAATCTCAAGAACAAGTAATAAAACCTTATTAAGATAATGAAGTAAAAAAACACTTAATGGAAGTGAAATTCACTACCGCTAAAACTTCTTTGTAAGAGGAAATATCTTGGCAGGCAAAATATAAGCATATTTTGTCTTGATTTAAGATATTTCATCTTAGTAAGATTTCAGTTTTTGCAGTGCATCTCAAGTTATTCACTCACAGTATGAGGGATTTGTAGCCCCACAGTTAGCTGCAGTCTAACGGTTATATTCAGGGTTCGAGTTATAAACTGAGCTCTATGGGGGTCTTTAAAACTAGCACGTGCACACACACACATACACATACACACACTCAAACTCAAACACACACACCAATAATAAACATATGGACAGGGGTTACTATTTTAAAAAATGTGGAAATGTATTTGGGAAGCTGTCCATGTGAACATATTTTGGGGGTGGACCTCAAATCCTCAAGGGGGGTCCGGGGCATGCCCCCCGGTAAGATTTTTTATTTTTTTATTTTGGAGTTAAATGCATCAATCTGGTGCATTTTGAGGGGAAAATAAAGAGACTAGATCTATGTAAACACCCATATGAAACATATGCCACATCATGTAGACAGACAGTCACCCTGTGTGAGGCAAACCCACATTTGCGCAGCGTTGCGGTCACAATACATAAACAAACAAAAAAATCGCCAGGCCAGCAGGCCACTTAACAGGCCAGTCCGGGCATGCCAGCAGCCCTCTACTTGCTACAAACCTAAATATGAAAAGGTTCAACTACGCACACACACATCATCTTGGCTCGCGCAGCACGCTCACAGGCATAGATTGCGCAATAATGTATTGCGCACCTTGGAGATGCGTAGTTCTTTTGGAAAACATGTTTTTCTTTTAGCCTATATTACCTCGTTAACGTAAATAATGCTCATTACATTGACACATGCATTATTTGTGATTAAAATAATGGTTGTTGCTGCTAATGTATTAGCGACCCCCACAGATGTATGATTTCACTGCGTCCGTGGGAGCTCAGACCCCTCCTTATGGGAGCTCAGCTCCCATTGGCTCCCACATAACTCGAACCCTGGTTATATTACATATATTTGCCTTGAGTAACATTAAGGACGTGTTTGGGTTTTTTGTAGCCTTACAGTCTCCAGTCACACAGGGCCTGCCACTAACTTAACATTGGACTGAGAAACTGTTTTGTTGACAGTCAGTCGATGTGCACATCAGGCTACAATATAGAAAGAAATGTGGCTCATAATGTTCGCTAACTTACTTCCTGCTTCGTCATTCTGTACCATACGGGGCAGGGGCGCGGGAAGGGGGGTGCTGAGGGCGCTGCAGCACCCCCTAGCGGCAGGCAGGAGGAGCGGAGCACCCTTGCCTGCAAATGTATTTTATTTTTATTTTATATATATTTATTTCATTTCATTGTGCCTGAGATTATATTTTATATTATTATTCAAATGATAATTTAAAAATATAATACATTATTTTGCTTCAGGGAAGAAAAATAAAAAAGTTGTGGAAAAAAAGTTTGTTGTTAGTCGGCTACTTTTAAGTGACGCACCAAGTAACTGACATGGCGCAAAAACGAATATCGGATTTTTTTCTCTCTAAAAACGCTAAATCTGCTAAAAATATTGAATTAGAAGATGCAGGGGCAGGACATTTGTCTACCACCACTACCACCACAACAACCACCAACGAGCACCAGCCTCCTAGCAGCAGCACCGATGAAACTGGAGCTAGCAGTTCAGCTGTGGCTAACGCTAGCCACACACCAGGTGGTGCTGCAGTTGACAAGCTAGACCCGACACCTAACGTTTTGGGGTTTGATGAGCCGTGTCGACCGGACATAAGTTTTCCTGCCAGGAAAATTGGGACAGAGACCTTCGAGCGGTCATTTCAGAAAAGCTGGTTTACCCGGTGGAAATGGGTGCATTATGTCACGGAGAAAGACACCGTTCTTTGCTTCACCTGCTGCAAAGCCATAGAGAAGGGCTTAAGACATAATGACAGAAAGACAAGTTCATTTACAGTAGGAGGCTTTTGTAACTGGCGTAAAGCAACCACAAAGTTTAGCCAGCACGAGTTGTCTGACATTCACTCAGAATCGGAGAGAATGCTTGCTTCGCTGCTCAACACTCCCAGTAACGCTCTACTGTCGGAGATTGTTGAGAAAGAGCAAACAACGGCCAGAACAGTCCTAGAGCTAATATTCAGATCAGTAAGATTCATCGGCAGTTTAGGACTATCATTAAGAGGCCATAACAATCGAGATGGGGTGCTATGGAAACTCATGATGGAGCGGACATTTACATTGCCAACATGCCGGGAGTGGCTGCAGCGAAGAGACAACTGGATGTCCGACACGGTACAAAATGAAATACTGGAGATATTTGCCCATGCTGTTCAAAGAGAAATCGCGTCCGAAGCGAGAGAGCATTCTTTCTATGGTCTTACTGCAGATGCAACCACTGATATAAGTACATCAGAGCAATTTTCCATTACTTTGCAATACGTGGATTCAAAACTTGAGGCAGTGAATGCTTTCCTTGGATTTTACAGTGCACCTGATTCAACAGGAGAAACACTTTTTTCTTGCATAAAGGATGTTTTTCTGCGCTTGCATTTGCCACTGGAGCGTCTCAGGGGATTTTGCTTCGATGGTGCTGCGAATATGTCGGGCCGCATCTCGGGTGTGCAAGCCAAACTGAAAGAGCAGTGTCCATCTGCACTATACGTGCACTGTAGTAACCATGCACTTGATCTGGTATTACAAGAAGTGGCGAGGGAAGTTCGTGTTGTTGCAGACACATTAAACTTTGTACGGAGTGTCTCAGTGGTGGTCGGGGAGTCATCAAAGCGCAAGATGCTGTTCCAGTCCATGTTTGGTGATGATGAGGCGGTTTGCAACTTGCTGTCATTATGCCCGACTCGGTGGGCCGTACGCACAAGGGCGATTTCACGGGTTGTCTCCTCATATACAGCCCTTTTGCAGACACTGAAGATGCTTGAGCAAGACAAGACAGTCAGGGGAGATACTCGGTCAAAAGTATCTGGTCTATACAAACAAGCCACAAAAGCCAAAACATACTTTGGCCTTTTGTGCTGTGAGGCTCTTTTTGGACCATGCGATACCGTAGCCAGAGCTCTCCAAAGTGAGAAGGCAAGTGCGAAGGGGGCACTGGAGTGTGTGAGTGCGCTACGACAACGCATGCATGGACTAAGAGAAGATGGATTTATCCAGGAGATGACTGCCAAAGTGACTGCTTGTGCAGAAAGAAACAACCTAAAAATGCCCCTTCCTCCACGAACCAACAGAACCCCTGCCCGATTAAGAGATACAGAGGAGACAGAGGCCATCGTGACTGATGTAGGAGAGCAGCAGTGGCGGCGTGAGTTCTATGAGGCCTTGGATCTTGTGACAACCGAGCTGGATCGCCGATTCGACCAAGAAGGCCTACAAGTCGCTGCCCTGAGAGAGCAAACTGTCATCAATGCCGCAGACGGAGAATACTCAGGCATGAGAGAGATCACTGCTGCACAGGTGCCCGATCAGTTCGATAAATCTCGTCTACATATGCAGCTCACATTGCTGGGTAACCTCTCCAAGACAAAAGGACTCAAGACAGCTCAAGACGTTGCAGGATTCATCGGAGCACTGCATCCTCAAACCAGGGAACTCCTGACAGAAGTGGAAAAGTTGATCGAACTTTGTCTATGTCTACCTGTCTCTGCTGCTTCCTCTGAGCGTTCCTTCTCCACCCTTCGCCGCCTCAAAACCTGGCTTTGGAGCAACATGACACAGAGACGACTGACACACCTGGCCTTAATGCACGTACACAGTGACATTCTTGATCGGATGGACATCCAGCCACTGATGAAAAGATTTATCGACAACACCCCTGAACGGAAGTCCACATTTGGGGTCTTCAAATAGGTAAAACATGCATTATTAATCATTTTTGGTTATTTGCTGCCGCCGTGCATAATCTGTATTGGTCAATATGATGTTTGTGGTATTTGAATTATTATTTTATGGTTATTGCTGCTGCCGCCGTGCATAATCTGTATTGGTCAATATGATGTTTGTGGTATTTGAATTATTATTTTATGGTTATTGCTGCTGCCGCCGTGCATAATCTGTATTGGTCAATATCATGTTTGTGGTATTTGAATTATTATTTTATGGTTATTGCTGCAATAAATTCCACATTGTTGGTAAAATAATATTTTACATCTTTGTAGTGTGTGTGTGTGTGTGTGCTCGCGCTCTTGTGCGTGCTCTATAGTGCCCGTAATAGTGTTCACTGGAGTCCATTGTTATGCCACTGTGTATGTGTGTGTGGTTTTGCCACCCCCCCGCCGTGCTGTCCGGTGCGTAATTAGCACATCGGACAGCACCTCAGCACCCCCACTCAAAATACCTTCCCGCGCCTCTGATACGGGGGGTTCTGAATAAATCTGTGATTTTAGCACATTTCGCTGCCTCCTCCTCGCGTGCTTTTTTGTCTTCTCTCCCTTTCCCTCTCTGCGCCACCTTTCCTCTTTTTTTGCAAGATGGGGGTCCATCCTTCCACAATAATTAACGTTGCCGTCAGTTTCAGTCGGTCCAGTCCACAGCCACACTAATGTAAATGGCAGCGCGCTGGTCTCGTGAGAAACGGAGAGTGGAACAACCAATCACATCTTCATTATTCTCCTGAAATTTAAATGTGCCCATTCGCTAGTCTGACAGGTGCGTAGTTCTCACTGCGCCTCATATCGGTGCAACTTTATTTTGGACACCTTCAATATATGCCGGGTTTCAGACACTATTGAGAAAGAACAAGATCAGACATGAGACGTCTTGTCCTTATTCCCCACATCAAAACGGGACAGCTGAAAGAGAAGGGCGCACTCTTTTTGAAATGGCCAGGTGTATGTTTATTGACAGTGATCTACCTAAAACCTTTGGCACTATGCCATTCAGGAAGCAGCACATCCCAGAAACCGGTGTTTTAATAAGCACACTGGCACTACGCCATATTCAGCACTGACAGGGAAAAAGTGTAACTTAGCTAGGATGCATAAGTTTGGAGCAGTGTGTTATGCGTACCAGCAGGACAGGGGAAAATTAGATACTAGGTGTGAGAAAGGATGTTTTGTAGGGCATGACAAGGGAAGCCCCGCATATCTAGTTTACTACCCTGACAAAGAGAAGGTGCAGAAGCACAGACTAGTAAAGTTTATCACCAGCACAACTTGTGATAGCGAGATTCAGACACAGAGGCTAGAACAGGATTCGGAGGAAGACTGTGAAGAGGGAGTAAAGGCCCCACAGCCTAGTGTACTGAGCACAGATGTACATACTAACGGTCCACAGTCAGCACCAGAGGATGATGGCGAACAGCACCCTAGGGTGGCGTCACATGCCTCAGACAGTGGGAGATATCCCAATAGGGAGTGCAAACCCCCAGAGTACTTGAGAGATTATACTCAGGCAGATAGTGATGAAGATGATAAAACACTCACTAGTGTAGATTATTGTTACAGAGCAGTTTGCGGTGTACCTTTGACCTTTAACACTAGAACCGCCAGAGGTTTTTGTATACCTAAAACCGCCACCGGGTCAAATTGACCCGCTATTAGAATGCATTGATTTTCAAGGTAAAATGTTCTTTTATTGAACAGTGAGTTTTGATTGCACAGGGATGAAACGTATACCAATAGAATCTGTGGACTCTCAGCTTTTCATATGATATACAGGGCTCGACATTATAAATGGCCCGCTGGCCCGGAAGCACTATTTAGACACCCCGGCCAGCATAACGTACTTTCAACTTGCCCGCTCGGGCCACTAAAAAAATTGCTTTAAAAAAAAAAAATGGTCCTGTGGTATTGGTATTTTGACAAGCAATTTTGTTAAATTGTTTCGTTTATTAACGCTACAACATAGCGTTTCGTGAGGCGGTTGTCGTTGTTGGGTGAAAAGCAAACAGCTGTTTGCTGCGGAGCGCAGCGCGAGCAGTCTCCCGTGAGCGGGAGCGCGCTCCTTCACTACAGACTAGGGTTGCAAGATATTGAAAAAAACTGACATTGCGATATTTTTTTCCCCTGCGATATATATTGCGGTTTTTTAAACTATATTTAACCGGATGAAGGATTTTAGTCACGGACGTCTGGATTCTGGGTTCATCTGTGAATGAAGAAGAGTGGTGTATAGAAGGGATCCAAGAGATTAAATGTATTACATTAAACTATAGGAAGCTTCATTATCACATTAGGGAATTAACATATGTGACAAAATAGGTAATTTAACTTTTTATTCCACAATTAAAACCTTTTTTGGTTTACAAAATTACAACTTAAAATAAATATAATAATTAATTAAGCAGATCTTTATTTGTTTAGGCTAGCCATGATGACCAAGAACACTTTGTTTTACTTTGCACTGACTGTTGCTAAGACATTTTGATTTAAAAAAAGGTTTGTGAAACAAAATGGTTCACAAGTTGATATTGTTATGTAGTAGTTCAATTTGTATTACAAGTTATTTGTTTCATGACAAATTATATTATTATTATACTTTTATTTGCAGCATTGTCTGTTGTTATACAGACTTGACGTGTCTCATCCAGGCCCCAAGCAGCCACCGCTTCTCTCAGCCCCGCTGCGATGTTCTCACTTGTGTGATTTTCTGGGAAAAATGCCGTTTGCAAACAGCGACTTTTCAGTTCGAAGTCCTCATCAATAAAGTGCACCGGCTTATGTATGGCTCCGTTGTCCGGCTGGACCACAAGTCCGTTGTAACAGCATAGTATTCCACTTTTGACAGCTCTGTTTCAACTTTTGCCCTGCATTTCTCGTACAGGTCGGGGGTGGCGACTTGAGAAAAATAGGTGCGTGACGGTATTACGTACCGCTTATCAAGTGACCGGATCATTTTCTTAAAACCCTCTTTGGTAACAGTGTAAATTGGTACCATGTCTTTTGCCAGGTGAAATGTTATGGCATCTGTGATGTCTATGCCGTTTTGAACCTTTCTCATATGGTGTAACACCGGCAAAGGCATCTGAAATAGTTTTTTGCTTTGGCTGTGGATGGCATTCAGATCTGACTCTGCATTCGTCATACAGAGATTTGTGGTGTCTATTCAAATGGGCGAGTAAATTCGACGTGTTGCCTCGGGTTGCCGAAACAACTGCATGGCACGGTCTACAAAGTACCTTTTTGTTTGGTCAACATCAACCTGTTTGTATCCATAATAGTTCCAGATGGCAGATGTTGCTTTTCTTTTTGGAAGTAAATCTTCATTCTCGCCGGCATTGTCCTCCTGTGCCTCGCTCATTTTTTTTACCGGTGTTTTGATGGTCTGCAAACTAGCGGGGCGGGGCCTGCTGTGATCTGATCAAGAATGATTGTGATTGGTGGTTTGCTGTGCATGCAGAGCCTGCATCGCCGGGCAAAAAACAATCTTCAAATAAAAGAAAGTCACCGGAGGAGTTAAAGGAGAGTGACAGGGAGTATGAGAAGAAGAGGGAGAGAAAGTTTCAGCCACACTGGCTTGATCGATGGAGTTGGCTTCAATATGATGCCAATATAAACAAGGTCTTTTGTCGGCTCTACATCAATGCCGACCTATGCTGACAAGTAAGTGAAGAGTAGAAAATATAAAGGTATTCGCTATAGGGAAATGTCCCTGAAATTTAGGAAAATGAAGGTTCTAATCTAATCTATTACATAGCCATTACGTCTAACTCCTAATGACAGGAAGGCAGAGAGTGCATTATACAAATAATAATACTCATAATGATAGCGATATTTTATACTTCATGCTATCTGTACAAACTATATTATAGTTTGTACAGATAGCATGAAGTATAAAATATCGCTACCAGTGCTGATTTAAACGCTTGGTGTTAGACTTGTGTTTTCGTAAAGGTAAAATGGTTCATATCGTCTGATAGCCTTCTACTCATAAAAAAACAACAACATGACAATAATATAATAATGTATTTTTTTTATAATTGAACAGAAGATAACACAGAACGTATACAAATAACACAAAACATCAGAGAAGAAGAAAAAGAACCAATTAGAACACATCGCTTCACAAACACTCAAACACACTTGTAGCAAACATTCAGCACCTTGGCTGTGCATTTGCCACAAACAGCATCCCCACACTTGATACATTTGCAGGACGTCTTATTCTGCTTGCAGTGCGTCTTCACCATGCAGGAAATTCTCCCTTTTCCACTTTGCTCTGCACCGCTGAAGGGCAGGTCCGCAAGGGGTGGCGCTTTTGATGCCATCCACTCAGCACGCAGCGCGTGTGCCAGCTGGAGCATGAAGTCCCTTCTCGGGATGTTCTGGCTCATGCAGCTCCGGTACAGCACCCAGGCATTTATGGCAGCGAGATCCAGCACATTATAGAAGACAGCAACGGGCCATCTACGCGTGCCACCTGAGAGAAACAGAGGATTTAGTAAAAACGATTGACCAATAATAATAATAATAATAATAATACCTTTCACCGAATATTGGCGAGCCATTTGGTCGAGCACGTCAACCCCCACTTTTGAGTGGTTATAGTACTCAACCGTCTCTGGCTTTTTTTTTCTTTCTGTGGAGATGGCCACATGCTGGTGTTGCGTGCTCAATATGGTGATGTTCCTCCTAGGCTTACACTGATACACCGAGAGCACCACTTTATCGTTTTTCAGCACCTTGGTGCTGAACAGCTCAGCTCTCCCTTGCACAGAGGGTGGGAGCTCCCGCTTGTTGCGCTTTATGGTTCCCACGAGGCTGGTGTTTTTAGAGAGAAGCGCTTTGGCGAGAGGGAGAGAGGTAAAGAAATTGTCGGTGGTGACATTTCTTCCCTTACCAACAAAGGGCTCCACCAGCCTCAGCACCACATTCTCTCCTAGCCGTTGTGTTGCTGGCCTGCTGGCATCTTGTCCCAGGTATGGGAAGCCATTCAGCATGTACTTGCTGTCAACATCAGCTGCCAGCCAAAACTTTATGCCAAATTTGTCCGGCTTGTTGGACATATACTGAGTGAATGGACATCAAGCTTTTGTTGGGAATAGCTGCTCATCCACAGTGATGTCGGACCCTGGACTGTAGGACGCGATCGAATTATGGACAAAACGATCCCACACCTTCCTCACGTGTGTGAACTTGTCGGTGGTCAACCGGCACCGGCGGGTCTCCTTTTTGTCAAAGCGCAGGTAGCACATTATGTCTCTAAACCTGTTCCTCGACAGTGTTGCGTTGAACGCGTTGCCCCACTGCTCGGACCAGAAACTCTCCATCTCTATGTTCTTCCCACAATATGCACCTCTCACATATAGAAGCGCAATAAAGGCCTTCCGCTCCATAATAGAGACATCCCAGGTGGCTCTGTCTCCATTCTCTCTGCGCGCTTCGGCAATGGTGCAATCACGGATTTCCTCCAACATTTCACTATCACACAGACACATAAAGGCTGTGAGTTTGTCCGTAATGTTTCCACGTGCGTGTAGTGTGGGGCCAGCAGACTCCGTGAGGATGTTTTGTATCTGCCGTCTCCCTGTGCCTCCGCAAGGCTCCATGACGGTCCACACTGTGCCATCTTTCCCGATCTCTTGGGCTGGTGACGGCTCAGTGGCACACACTAAATAGGAGAGAGGAAAACACTACTTTAGACTAAAGTATATTTCATAAATGTTTATTTGATAATATTACAGCCTCGAAAGGAAATGAAAAGATCATTTGTAAAAAGAAAAGGCATTATCTATATGCCTTGATAGCAGAAGTGGGACCAAGTCATTGTTTTGCAAGTCCGAGTCAAGTCTCAAGTCTTTGCGCTCAAGTCCGAGTCAAGAGTCAAGTCTCAAGTCTTTGCGCTGAAGTCCAAGTCAAGTCTCAAGTCAGGATGAGCAAGTTCAAGTCAAGTCCAAGTCCTAAACTTTGACAAAACGAGTCTTAAACAAGTCCTCATGTGCTTTTCAACAAATGTAATGACATCGATCAACAGAATAATACTTAATAATCAAACTGCTCTTTATTAGTCACATTAATAATTTAATAATCCATTTTCTCTCTGCTGGTAAAGTAACGTGTTTTCTTCTATTTTAAGAGGGATCAGTCAGGTAAGGCTACCGTGACGGTTTGATTCAGAAGGAGTTTAATGTATAAGATCCCTGATGTTAAGGTAACCAGAATGTTTATTTCCACTGTGTACAACATGTTATAAGGGACCCACAATCTATCTTTATGCAAGGGATAATGTGCAGCGAGGCGGTCTTTATGGGGAAAAGAACACCTAAATCTAGATCCCTCTGCAGGTGGTACTTTAGTATATTTTGATAATACTTTTCTACTTTTACTTGAGTAACATTTTGAATGCAGGACTTTTTATTGTAACCGAGTATTCCTACACTCTGGTACTTTTACTCAAGTACAAGATCTGAACTTTTCCCACCTCTGACAATAAATCCTGAGTGGTTACCAAAAGAAAAACCCTGCTCTGAAGGTTATTTTCATTTTACAAATCCTGCACTCAGCTCTGCTTTCTCCAATATCATTGAAATGCAGCCAGATGCTGCTTCTTTTTTCGGTTTTCGCTCATTTCTTGACTTTTTCCGACGCGCTTGCATTTAAATCCGGCTCCCCGTCTCCCTGTCGCTCTGTAGCTGGCCTGTACCACTACACCTGCTGTCTTTGGAGCGTCTACCCCCCACCCTTCTTTCACATAATGGTATGATCCTAGTTTATCCTCGCATATGATTGGCCGCATGGTGGCTCAGCAAAATAAAGTCCCGCCCCTGCCTGCATGGATTCACAGCAAGAGTAGGAGCGGCTGAAGATTCTGCTCTCCCCGACTGGAGTCTGCTCTTTTAGCGGCATCTTGCGATCAGCGTGTTGGAAACCTCCGAATTAAAGTATCAAGTCACCTCAAGTCAGAGGGCTCAAGTCCAAGTCAAGTCCCGAGTCATTGGTGTTCAAGGTCGAGTCGCAAGTGTTTTGTGATTTTGTCAAGTCGAGTCCAAAGTCATCAAATTGGTGACTCGAGTCTGACTCGAGTCCACACCTCTGCTTGATAGGCTATCTTATACGATTTGTAGAAAAGTAGGCTATAGTCTTATTTTGTAGTATTAGTCATTCTCCCATGAAGAGCAGGTAAACATATACACGTTGCTATCTGCAGTGTTGAGTGCGTTATCATATCAGTCATATATGCGGCCGAGTGTTTTTAGCGATAAGATGGTGTGTGTATGTGTGGCTTCACTGTGTGTGTCCGAGCGTGTTTGACAGATAGGAACACTGAAGTGAGTGAGGAATAGCCTATGTTGTATAAGCTATCCCTATTTATTTGTATCTTACCTTCTGCATGGGCTGGTACATCAGTAGGCGCATCTTCAAGCGGAGGGTCAGGATGGGACCGCTCAGGATCACTGTCAGATGACCCATCAGAGGCAGAACAAACCCAAGACACATCACTCAGTCCTGACACCTCCCTACCATCAGACTCTTCTTCGCTCAGACGGTTTAGCAACGCTAATGCCTCCTGTACATTCATGAGTCTCTTTCTTTTGTCCATTTCGGAAATATGACCGGCTCTGTCTCTATCTATAAATCTATCTATCTATCTCTCTCTCTATAGCGCTCTCTCTCTCTATCTATAACTATCTATCAATATATCTATCTTCTCTCTCTCAATCTATCTCTCAATCTATAAGGAACCGCAGTAGACAAAAGGCGTTGCTATAGCAACACGTCATGTTTATGTTTACACGCGAAATCAATAGCGTGAAAAGGGGTGGGGTCAATATGACCCGCTGGCGGAAATAGGTATAAATGGCAGTTTTTTGGGCGATTTCTTCAATCTGACTTCATATTGACAATTTTTAACAGTGGGTGCTACATAACACACTTTCAGGAAAAGTCACGGACTGGGAGACTTTAATATTTTATTGAAAAAAAGTTACATACAATAAAAAAAAAAACAGCCGTGGGTCAAATTGACCCGATGGCGGTTCTAGTGTTAAAGAGGCCATGACATCGACTGAGTCAGAAAACTGGGGAAAAGCGATGGATGAGGAAATTAAGTCTCTAGAAGACAATCAGACTTTTACCCTGACAAAATTGCCTGAGGGCAGGAAAACAGTGGGAGGTAAATGGGTCTATTCAGTTAAGGGAGACGTTGACGGACACGACAAGTACAAAGCTAGGTTCGTAGTGAAAGGATACAGTCAGAGGGCGGGGATAGATTATGGGGAAACAGCCAACCTGACAAGTGTACGTGTATTAATGCAGAAGGCAGCCCAAGAAGATTTGGTTTTACACCAGATGGATGTAAAGACGGCCTACCTGCATGCACCCATCGATCACGACATTTATATGGAACAACCTGAGAGTTATGTAAAGGAGGGAGGAAAGCTAGTGTGTAAGCTAGAGAAGTCAATTTACGGCCTGAAGCAGTCAGGGCGAAATTGGAATACGATGTTGCATGAATGCTTAACAGATGACCATTTCACACAGAACCCGGCAGACCACTGCGTGTACTCCAAGGAGTCTAAAGAGGGGAAAGTAATAATTGCTATCTGGGTCTATGATCTTATCATCGCAGCCAGCAACACCAAGATTTTAGTGAAAGTGAAGAACATGCTTTCCACAAAATTTTAAAATGAAGGATTTGGGGAGATTAAATAGTTTTCTAGGCATGGATTTCAGTCAGTCTGACGGCTGTGTGAAAGTGTCACAAAAGAGGTATGTGGAAAACATATTAGAGAGGGCAAATCCGGATCCTTTTACAGACTCGGAGTCTTCTGAGTCAGTCATTGAAGAGATCCGGATCATACGAGTCCTTTGAGTCATATGAGTCAGCATCACCAAGAGCGTAGAAATCCTACCGGTAAAACCGAAAAGTTGTTGCATTTCACAAGCATATTAAACTAACATTACATTAACCTCCGCTACACAGTGTCTTTTGCTTTAATAAAAAATGTTGATCACCAAAAAAAAGGGTTATTTTGCGATTTGGCGAATCTGAGTCTGCTGTTGACTAATGCATGACGACAAGTCTGCTGGATCTCTGGATCTGCTGCAATACGGTTACGGCTCTGAGTCCGCATGAGTATGCTATGTTTTGCACAGTGAGTCAGGATTTGCGAATCTCTGAGTCTGCTGTTGACTCGTGCACAATAGCCGCGGGAAGTAGGGGTGCTGGAAGCGGGGCTGCGAGTGGTGTACATTTGATAAACTTCATGTTACTGTTGTTGAAATCTCTCCCCACTTTTGTCCGCACCCCCTAAGTAAAATGACTTCCCAGTTCTATGCTCGTGCATGACGAGTCTGGATCTCTGGATCTGCTATACGGCTACGGCTCTGAGTCCCCACGACTCACGAGTCTGCAGGAAGTGAAGGAAGTTCCCATGATTCAGTGAGTCAGGATTTGCGAATCTGAGTCTGCTGTTGACTCGTCCATGATGAGTCTGTCTGGATCTGCTACGGTTACGGCTCTGAGTCCGCACAAGTCTGCAGGAAGTTTCACTGATCCGCGTCCACTCCCCTGAGCCAAACGATAACTTCTGGCAGCTATCCTACTTGCTAAAGGCTAGGCAGATGGACTTGGGTACATTGTAATGTGATTTTACATGTTATAAGGAGGGTAGCAAGTGACGCAATTTATAGTTTTAATTTGTACGTCACCAGGTGTAGGATTCAAAGGACTCGGGTTAATCGAGAGGGGAGACTCGTCACGACCAGCTCATTACTAGGATCCGGGTTAATGATCCGGATGATCAGGACTCACCCATCTCTAAAAGATATTGGAACGTTTTGACATGCAGGAGTGTAGGGTAAGAGAGACACCTTGTGACCAAAAGTTAGACTACACTGAAGATGCACCTAAAATGGTGGATGTGAAGAAATACAGAGAGGCTGTTGGCAGTCTTATTTATTTGACTACCTGTACACGTCCAGACCTATGTTTCGTGGTAAGCAAGTTATCACAATATTTTGCTGAACGGACAGATGAACATTGGGTTACAGTAAAACACGTTTTGCGTTATCTCAGGGGTACTGCAGAAAAACAGCTTTGTTTCAGAAAAAGCAACGAGAAACTAGGCCTACGGGCGTATAGTGACGCTGATTGGGCTGCAGACAAGACCGATAAACGCAGTATGACAGGGTATTGTGTGAGCATGAGTAAGGACAGCTCACTAGTCTCTTGGAAAACCAAGAAACAGCCTACAGTAGCGCTTTCCACATGTGAAGCTGAGTATATGGCTCTAGCTCTAACTATACAGGAGTGTATTTACTTGGAGCAACTACTGGAAGGGATAGATACATACGTGTATAAGAAAACAGTTGTAAACGAGGACAATCAGGGGACAATAGCCCTTGCTAAAAATCCTTTGTGTACACAAAGGTGTAAACACGTGGATATTAAGTACCACTTCATAAGGTCCACCATAAGGCAGGGAAAGATGTCACTGGTTTATTGTCCTACAGATGAAATGGTTTCAGATGTGATGACCAAGCCTGTATCCAAACTGAAGCTGAGGAAATTTGAAGGGATCATGTTTGGTGTGTAAAATGTGTAGAAAAAGTCCACATTTGAGTGTGTAAAATGTGTTGAAGAAGCCCACATTTAAATCATTTGTACCATGTTTTTGTTTTGTTGATTAAATATGAACAGGTAAACAGTAAGCACATAATTCATAAGTGGGAGTGTTGAGGTATAACATACAGAGACATGTATATTGTATGACTCCATGTAATACTGTGTACCATATTGTTTGTGTAAACAATACACTGCCTCCAAACTCTGCTGCAGAAACTCTCCTCTCTACTCTTTCATCCTCTCTGGACTCTCTCTGTCCTCTTACATCTCGGCAGCCTCGTCAGTCCCCTCCTGATCCCTGGCTAAATGACGCACTGCGTGCTAATAGAACCATCCTTAGGGCAGCAGAGCAGAAACGGTGGAAATCCAAACACCATGACAACCTCCTAACCTATCAGGCTCTCCTCTCCTCTTTCTCTGCTTCGATCTCTCAGGCAAAAAGCACTTTCTTTCAAGATAAGATCCAATCTTCCTATTCCAATCCCAAAAAACTATTTTCCATCTTCTCCACCCTCCTCGAACCCCCCAAAGCCCCTTCCCCCTCCTCCCTTCTGTCAAGCGACTTTGTTAACTACTTTGAAAAAAAGGTTGATGATATTCGCTCTTCTTTTTCTGACTCACCTTTACTCACCGCTGGGTCACCAGACCCACCGTTCACCCACACACTAACTTCCTTTTCCCCTCTCTCTCCAAGTGAGGTTCTTACCCTCATTACCTCTGCCCGTCCTACCACTTGTCCTCTGGACCCTGTCCCCTCAAACCTCCTTCAGACTATCGCTCCTGATATTCTACCGTTTCTCACCCATTTCATCAACACTTCTCTAACTTCTGGTCACTTTCCAAACAGTCTCAAGGAGGCAAGAGTAAACCCTCTCCTAAAGAAACCCACTCTCAACCCGTCTGATGTTATAAACTACAAGCCTGTCTCTCTCCTCCCGTTCCTGTCTAAAATACTTGAACGCGCTGTCTTTAAACAACTCTCCTGTTATCTCCATCAGAACAACCTTCTGGATCCACACCAGTCTGGTTTCAAGGCAGGTCACTCAACAGAAACTGCCCTCCTCGCTGTCTCTGAGGAACTACACACTGCTAAAGCAGCCTCCCTCTCCTCTGTCATCATCCTTTTGGACCTGTCTGCTGCATTCGACACGGTGAATCATCAGATCCTCCTTCGCACTCTCCAAGAATTTGGAGTTTCAGGCTCTGCACTTTCCCTCCTCACCTCATACCTCAAAGACCGTACCTACAGGGTAACTTGGAGAGGGTCCGAGTCCGACCCTTGTCAATTAACTACAGGGGTCCCTCAGGGCTCTGTTCTTGGTCCCCTCCTCTTCTCCTTGTACAAAAACTCGCTCGGATCTGTCATTAGCCCGCATGGTTTTTCATACCACTGCTACGCTGACGACACCCAATTAATTCTGTCCTTTCCCCGCTCAGAGACCCAGGTCGTCGCACGCATCTCTGCTTGTCTAGCTGACATCTCTCAGTGGATGTCTGCTCACCACCTCAAGCTCAACCTTGACAAGACTGAACTGCTTTTCCTTCCGGGAAAAGATTGTCCCACTCTTGACTTAACAATCAACATCGGCACCTCTATTGTTTCCCCGACTCAGACTGCAAGGAATCTGGGTGTGACCCTAGATAACAAATTTGTCCTTCACTGCAAACATCGCTGCTACAACCCGCTGCTGCAGATACACGCTGTACAACATCAGGAGGATACGTCCCTTCCTGACCCAGAAAGCGACGCAGGTTCTGGCCCAGGCTCTCGTCGTCTCACGCCTAGACTACTGCAACTCCCTCCTGGCTGGTCTACCTGCATGTGCCATCCGACCTCTGCAGCTCATTCAGAATGCAGCGGCTCGTCTGGTCTTCAACCTTCCAAAATGTTCCCACACCACTCCGCTCACTTCACTGGCTTCCAGTAACTGCTAGAATCCACTTCAAGACACTGCTACTTGCGTACCATGCTGTGAACGGATCTAGCCCTTCCTACATCCAGGACATGGTTAAACCATACACCCCAGCACGTGCACTCCGCTCTGCATCGGCCAAACGGCTCGCTGCACCAGCACTGCGAGGGGGACCCAAGTTCCCATCAGCAAAAACACGTCGGTTTGCTATCCTGGCTCCAAAATGGTGGAATGAGCTCCCCATTGAAATCAGGACAGCAGATAGCCTACACATCTTCCGGCGCAGACTTAAAACTCATCTCTTTCGACTCCACTTCGAGCGATAGAATTACTAACAAAGCACTTATATACTAATAAAGGACTGGCTTATCTAAAGCCAGTTGAGTAGCACTTGAAATGTTTTAGCTCTATGAAACCTGATGTACTTATATGATTCTGTTTTCTTCAAGTTTGTATCTTGTTGGTCGAATGCACTTATTGTAAGTCGCTTTGGATAAAAGCATCAGCTAAATGTAATGTAATGTGTAAGTAGCTGCGACTACTACTGTGTTCATTGGATAGCTGAAGCACATGATGGTGATGTCACTACTTGGGGTATAAGACCGTTGGAGTCACGCCCCTTCTCTCCTTAAGTCTCTTGACCTGTGAGCATCTAATAAATAACGCCGTGATGAATGGCTGAACTTGAACTGCTGAGAATAGTCACCTTTCTGCTGCAGGGAGACAAAAGGTATAAGTCTAAATCTGCTAACACACACCTTTATCTATTTAATATAGATAAAGTAAGAAATCATTCCAATGTGTACTATAGGACAGTAAAAAAAACAGTTTAAAAGGGGAGTGATTAGTAAAATATGCATAAATAAAAGAAAGAATGCTAACTAGGTAACATAAGATAAGAATAAACAAGTTTAAATGATTTGTTATTGGTTGTGATCATATTCTAAAGATGTTTGGATCATTGAAAAGTATACAGCTCCGTTTCATATGAGTGTTGAGAGCTGTATCCATAAATTCATTTTGTGCTCAAAGTGCACCAGATTGATGCATTTAACATGGTGCATGCCCCCGGACCCCCTTGAGGAGGTGAGGTCCACCCCCAAATAAAGCAGGTTAAAATAATTAAATTGCATACATGTTCTTTTAGTAAACACTGAAAATGGGTCCCACAGACCCAAACAGCACACAAAGGTTAAAGGTAAGCATATAATAATGTTAAAATGTGCTAAATATATACACTGCAAAAAAAAGGAGTAAAAGTAGCCCCCGACTTGTTTTATTTTTTGAAAGTAGCCCTCATCCTAAAAAAGGTTGGTGACCCCTGTTCTATAGGATGTTACTCATTACTTTAGAAATAATTCATATGAATAGCTAATATAAATATATACTATAGATAGGACTACATACAACTATTTTAAGTAGTTTGTGGCTGCTTTTATGAAATCTTATTGCACATTTGTTTTTGTACCACTGAAATACATCACCAGCTAAAGCAGGATCTGCATCCGCCTCTGGCTTCCCTTGGCATGGCCCCGACTAATCACAGGTTGGCAGGGGCATGACGTGAGCCTCGTCTGATTAGTCAATCCCTCCATTTTTTTTCACCAAGGGAAGCGGGGTGGCCTCCTCTCGCAACAGCGAGTGCAATCTCCTGTTTCACCATAACATCTAGAGGGGCGCTGTTTCCCTCTTTGTAAAATACTCAATGAGAATGGGGGAGAGATGGGCCGGCAGCAACACACAGCAAAGAAGAATTACCGAAACTAAACAAAGTGTTTTTATTTATTTATTAAAATTATAACTACAATCTGAAAAAACAGGGGAAGCCTGGCTTCCCTTGGCCTCCAGGAGAAAACGCCACTGCCTCTCTGTTGGACTCTGTCGCAGCGGGGCTACTGCTGTGCTGTGGAGCTCATAAAGCAGACTCTTCACAACGAAGGATCACTTATTCTTCAAGGCAGGGAAGGTTACGCAGTCTACTGTCCTGCAGCTGCTGCCTCTCTGTTGGACTCCGTTACTGCACATTACTCACGAGACGTTGTAAAAAAAAAAATGAGTGGGGGGCGAACGCACTAACCACTCCGCCAACGCCACAGTCACCCCCGTCGTGCGGGCCGGATGAGAATGTCTGGCGGGCCGGATGTGGCCCACGGGCCGCCAGTTGGTGGTCACTGGTCTACAGTGTTATGAATTAGCTCAAAGTCCCACACTTTAATAAAATAAACCAAAGCATGTACATTTAAGCAAATACCTTTTTAATCCAGTCAAAAATGTTTACATCATTCTCGTGCTGTATTCAGTTTGGTGCATCACACATGAATGTTTAAGGGAAATTTCAGATTAGAAAAGGGGCGAAGGCCACAGGTTGATCCCTCTGATTGAAGTTTGCATGCAGGCGTAGCTGTCACATGGCAGTCTAGTCAGAAATGGCTATTTCTCCTCAGACACTGTATGAACAAAACACATGATCCCAAACCTGTAAATACAGACTATGTACTTCAGCATATGTGGATGCCTATAACAGAATATGAGAGTTACAGACTTTAATTGAAGTTCCCCAGGCAGAGGAAGATTAACATGTGAACACTTGAAACTGAAAATGTCAGTGCTAAAACAGAATCTCATTCAAGACAGAGTAGAACAATATTGATAGCATTGATGTCATTTTGAGTAACTGGTAAATTAACAACTGTGATATGGATGAACATGTTTAAGAAGACACCGTTTGCAACACTTGACATGAGAGAAACAATACTGACATAAGGTCACTTTAAGTTCATGTGGTCCAAGAAAGCTTTGGCTCCACCCAATGTGCCCAACAGCCAAACTCTTTCCAAAGGTTACTGTTACCTTACATAACAAATACAACTAAAGAGGACACATTCAGGCACTGCTAGGCTCTGCAATCATTCCTCTGCCCCTGAGACTGGGAGAGCCGGGTGCTCGAGCTGCAGTGCCGTCGCCCTGAGGCGCCACCTTGCTGCTCCGATTCTCACAGGCCTGTCTCCCCTCTCCTCACCAAACTTAAAATGCCATAAGTAGAAATCTGCTCAATCGTCTCCTTTGTCAGCCACTTTCTCCATCTCGGTGTCTGGCTTCCTGTCGGCAGAGCTGGATTCGGCTCCTCCTCGAGTGCGGGTTCTGGACCCGGGCTGGTACAGCTGAATGGCAGGCCGGTCCTGATGTAAGAAAACAACTTTCTTAGAAATACATTACAGTACGTTGAGCTGACACTTTTATCTAAGGCGCGTTGAGATAAGTGCAATTAACCGTGACGATATAAGCCAAACCTTTTTGAGTATTGCATATTGACATTTAATTCCATTTTATTTTTGATTGGCTAAGGTGTAGTATAACACTGAAATATAACTTGATTTGAAAGGTAACTGGCTCTAAATATTACAGTATTGTTATCATAAACTAAAAATGTATACTAATACGGTTATGCTATTCAGAGAAGAAGTATTTCATTGGCAGTATGCGGTGAATACAAGTATGTAGTATGCAGTATGTTAGAATGTGATTTCCAAACACAGTCATTACCTTGTTTCGTAGCCGATCTCTTTTCAGGCTCTCCTCCTTCTTGTGGTCTTTGGCAGGCCTCTCTGACCTCTCAGAGCGACTGGACTCTCCAGTGTGATCTCCCTTCTTCTTCTCAAAGGTCCGCTCTTTATCTTTTTTAGCCTCATCCTGCCTTTTCTCCTTCCTGAAAGTGTTCTCGCGCTCTCTCCTTCTCCGGCGGTCTTCGTCCTGTCGTCTGAGGCGCTCCTTCTCCCTCTGGCGGCGCTCCTTTTCCCGCTCTCCATCGCGCTCTCTGTCTCGGTCTGGGTCGCGCTCCCTGAACTCCTTCCTCCCGTCTTCCTCACCTCTGTGTGAAGCACAAATCCTGTCTGAGTATTCTGTTCAAGGTGAGATATGCATTTTCAAAAACCATATAACTGTAGCTACTAACTTCCTTCCTCGATCCTCCTTATTATCAATGTGCTGACGCCTCTTATGATCAGCACCCCCCATGGGTCTGTCCTCTTTATTGGGCCTCTCTGGTTTTTGGTTTTTTCCTTGGGCTTCTCAGAATCAGCATCTTCAGCTCTGTCTGGCT
Organism: Dissostichus eleginoides; assembly: GCA_031216635.1. Classification (NCBI taxonomy): domain Eukaryota; kingdom Metazoa; phylum Chordata; class Actinopteri; order Perciformes; family Nototheniidae; genus Dissostichus; species Dissostichus eleginoides. The sequence goes on from CM062271.1 coordinate 14,944,797, forward strand.
TCTTCAGGAGCTAAACATTTGAAAACAAATGGGAGACATCATGAAATATTGAAGATTTAACCTTTTTAAACTGCTTTAGTTGACTGCAGCACACACCTTAATCTTTGGTTCTTCTTTCACTTGGTCCTTGTCTTTCTCCAGCGGTTTGTCGAGTCTCTTCATCTTATCGGTGTCTTTGCGCTTCCTTCTCTCCTCCTCCCTCCACTTGCGACGCTCCTCATCACGCACACGCTTGCGTTCAAGCTCCCTCCTTCTTCTCTCTTCTTTCTTTTCCTCCCTGATTCTCTGAAAAGTGTTCAAACACAACATGAAGCCAGCCCTGATCATGCAATTTAACATTAATAACTTTATCCTGCCTTTAAATGTACCTGTTTATTCTTCAGGAAGTCCAGCAGAGGAGTTGTTTTTTTAGCTTAAATTGAGAAAAACACATGTTTGAAATCCTTCCTCCAAGAGTTTGTTTGTTCTACAGATACAAAATAATGTTTTGGATGCACTTTTTAATTTAAGGGACTGTTCACATACCAACAAGTTCCTTTGATTTGGCCTCAATCTCTTCCAGCAGGGTCTCAGGTGTTGATGCCATCTTGTCGTCATCGCCGTTGTAAATTTCAAGAAACTTATTGTAATCAGGATCTGAAAGAAAACAACATATTTGTATATTAATGTAAATATCAAGTATTTTAAAATGATACAGTTGTTCTAGCTTGTTTAGAGGACAAACACATTTTGTTTGTGGTCGGAAAAAAGGTCCAACCATCGCCATATCTCTCTTAATAACATATTCTTATAGAATTGTTTTTTACCTTCAGCAATTGTTCCACATTTTGCGTCCTTTTTCTTACTTCTTTTCTTGGCAGTCTTTTGAAAAGGGGCAAATTCCACGACGGCAGTATACTCCTGTCCTGTTTAAAAACAAATGTGGTCTAACCTCAAGCCATGTCGGGGAAAATCCTTAATATTAAAGGGGAAAATGTGTGAGCTTCATACCTCTGCTGTCAATGAACACATAACCATCAAATCGATCTCTGAAGAGAACTATATCCTCTTGGTGCTTGAAGTTTATGTAAGCCCTTGCAAAGAGGTGTGGGAAAAGGCTGAAAGGAAAGAGTAATAATGTCGGGTTACATGTTTAGAGTCAATAATAGCATGCTTTTTTTAAATAACTAAACATATTTTATTAAATGACCTGGTGTCGTTGGAGAAAAACTCCAGGTAGTCCATCTCTGGGAGAGGTTGTAACTGCTCCTCCAGCTCCTCCTTGGTCAGACTTGGTGGTAACCGTCTGATCACAATCTTTGAAAGAATTGAAAGTTGAATATATCATCACAGCTGGGAGAACAAAAATAAAGATAAGGTAAGAAAGGAAGGAAAGAAAGACATTCAGATAATTAAAGAAAATAACACATACAAAAAGTGAAATAAGAATAAAATATATATTGAAATGAATACTACATTCATGTTTATATTCAGTTTAACCATTTTTTAAATAGGCCAACTCTACCATTAATGTATATTTCTTTATTTAATATGTATTTAAGGATCTATTTTAGACTTCATATAGTGTTCTAATTTTTTTTTTTTTTAAAGCACTGTTTGAGGGACATTTATTTTCATTGCCAAAAACTGCTTCTTTTAATGTTTTTTTTACTTGTGCAATAAAGACGTAGGAACATAATTAACATAAAATGGGATGACTGATATTGACTTAAAGTTGGGGTTAGTCATATTAATACTTGTGTAACTCACTATAAACATTACAAAGAAGACTATGTTTGGTTTATCAGACAAAACACAGCTAGTAAAAACATGTTATTTAAATAGTTACGATAACTCGTAACCATAACAATAACTGACGTTTAGGAACTGTAGCTAACGTAGCTAGCGTGTGTTACCTTTGTCATGGCCTCTTTCTTTTCCTTGGACCTCTCCGTCTTTTCTCCATCGTCACAATTTAATTCCAGTCTTCTATCCTTCGGTCTTGCGTTTTCCTTATCTTCCTTCATGGTTGAAAATCTACTTCGTCAAGCAGTTGTATTTCATCTCATTCCGCACACTTATTTACTTTTTAGCAGGTTAGCCGTGTGGTAGCAACATAACTAACCGTAACTTCCTCTCGCGCACCTGCAGTTTGGCGTTACCATCAGAGGGGGGCGATGAGAGTGAAAACAATCGTATTCCGTGAATTTTACATTTAAATCATTTGAATTGTTTCACATTTGTTGTGTCGATTTGTTGTGTATGTTTTAATTTGACCGGAAAGTTATTTATTTTCAGGTATTCTTTTTTTTAATGACTTTAGATATCGGGAAAATTCAACTTCCTTTTTATAACCTTCAAAATAAAAGCTGGGTTGTTTAAGATAATACTTTAGAGCTGTGTATTTTGTATGTGATAGGATTTTCACACAAACTAAAGGAGCGTACGAAATAGTGATTACAATGTGTGTGTACTGATTAAACATATATGTTATTATTCTGTATAGATAGTCTTAAATGTACTTTCTCTAATTCCCAATGCATTACATATTTCACAACCGTATCTCTAATATAGGAACCGAAAGGAAAATCTGAATGTATATAACGCTTGACGGCAAAATAGTCGAGTTGTAAGTACAAAATGACATTGTTTTTCATCTATAAAGCGCTGATACTTTTATTTTGAAGAAAACCCAACAGGAAGTCTTCTCCTTGTTCTGCTAGCGGAACATGAACATAGGTCGTCAGAGGAGAGTCGACATTTTGTTAGCTTCCTAGCAAAATAAACTGTTAGGGCGACTCGGTTGTAATCAAAGTTGCTCTCAGTGGGCTGAAAGTCTCCGGCTGTAATCATGTGGTATGAAATCCTGCCCGGTTTCGCGGTCATGACCATATGTATGATCATTCCCGGCATCGCCACCACATATATACACAGGTTCACAAACGGAGGAAAGGTGAGCAGGATGCTAATGTAGCTAATAAGAAACAAGCTAACCGTGCAGTCAGAGTGTTTTATTCTTTAAACATCTTGGTTAAATACTTGTTGTGTTCTCCTGCAGGAAAAGAGAATCGCTCGGCAACCCTGGCAGTGGTATCTGATGGAGAGAGACAAGCGGGTGTCGGGAACTGGAAACTACTATGACTCCAAGGTTAGTGTCCATGTGTCGATAATAATAATATAACCTTCTGTGGGAAAAGTGCGCATAACAATCAAACGAAATATTATATTTTGTAGATTAAAATATAAATATGTCCTTTTTTTCTTCTATTGCCCAATAAGCTCAGTGTGTCTCTCAGCTAGGCATTAATATTGCAAGTGTCTGTATTTACAAGCCGGTTGTATCTTAGTGATGTGTACATTATGAAAATAAAACTAGCAAACTAATTATTTTTAATACTAAAAATTGAGAACAAACGTTTGGTTTACTGAATAATTATACAAATATTTCTAAGTGTAAAAATCACTTTGTCCTTGAGTCTTATGGAAATTAATTTCAGGAAACAATAATTGCATTGTAATTTTTTTAAATATGTATCATTCTGTAATAGTATTTAATTTAGGATGAAAGGGAACTGCTGCTGTTGAGTGATCCCAAATAAAGAACAACATGCAGAAAGGGTTCTGTAGAAATGTTAAGAACTGCTATTTATAGGTAAAATGCCATATTACATATTGGTAAGTAACATTAAGACAAAGAAATACATCTGTTTAATATAAAATGCAAAAATGTTTGGAGGATTTATTAGTGTGTTTTTAAGTAAAACATATCCCTCACCTAACTAGCAGATTCCAACCTCTCTCTTGTAGTAAGACATTGACAGGACAAGCCTAGGCGAAACAATTATAAGACATTAAATAGGCAAAGATTACGTTTGTTGAATCAATATCATTTAGTATTTTCTTGCACGATTTACGGAGAGTCAAATGTCTTTCTAATGACATATATTTTCCAACCTGTAAAATAGCACGTACACTGAGGTTTATAGCAGGACATGCTTAAACCTCAGGCCTAGATAATGATTTCCATACATTCATCAACTAAACTAAAACCTAAAGCTGTTTTGAAGGCAGGGATATCCTCAAAAAAGGAAATTATTGGTTAATGTTTAATATTTGTTTCAATTGTTTTTAAATATAATCCTATTCTTTCTCAACAGGGACTCGAGAACATCAACTGATGATGACGGATATAAGGACCCTGATGAGAAGAAAGTTGTACAATAAAAGATTATATTTAACATCCAGCTGTTTTCTTTCAGTTTTCAGTCAATCGTCCCTGTTATTAATTAAACTGTTCCACACTGAAAATCTTCTGAGGCTTCTCGGCTCATTTGTGAATTTCAAAAGCAACAGACAAGAGATCCTTTACACCTGTCATGTGTTGGGGGGGCTTATATTGTAGATGTTGCACGAAGGAAACCCAAGGAATATATTAATATCTATACTAGTGAGACTAGACACTGTAATATATTTTATATATAAATGTCTCCTTGTGGTTTAAAGGCTGTAGCTTTCAAAACAACTCCAAACAAATTCGATTTTTCAGATATTTAGAAGCAGGGCAGAAGGATTTAAAAAAAACCATGATTGTTATGGTGTCATTTTGCGGGGCTCTGTACCAGACAAAGATTTGTTCGTTAGTCTGTAGAATCGGATGTGTATAAAAGGTCATCTCTGCAAGGAATCAATGATTTAGATTCTCTCCTAATAATTTAGGAAATTCCTTTTCAAATGTGAGAAATTACTGCTTTCTTTTAAATTAGTTAAATGTTTGGACCACACAAGACACTCTTAAGACATCAAATTTAGGGTACATTCCATGTCCATTGATGTCCATTGATGATAATTATAATTATTCTAACTATTTTCTTCAAAAATATCATATTTTGCCTATTATTGGAAAGCATGTTATAATATCACACACACATTATGTGCATCCTATGCTTTATTTAGCTTGAAATGTGTCATGATGTTCTTACATTTTCAGTTTTTGCTATGTCCGTTTTTCAGTTGAGGGTGTCTTGGTTTCAAAATAATGAATAAAAACCATTAAAGTAAATAAAAAAAATTATTCCTTTATTTCAAAAGTCTAAATACTAAAGAATAATAACATTTTTTTAATTGATTTCCTCCTTTAAATAATTTAAATATCTTAATATATGAATGTCCGCAAAAGTTCTGTCAACTATGTTACTAACAGAACTCCCCCCTTTAACTCAAAAATGGTTTGTCCCAATACCATGTCACCAGCATCACATGATGCCATGTTCCTCTTTGGCAGACATTTTGAACACACTGTGGTGATTGTCCTCTAATGTTTCACAATATTTTATGTATAATAGCACATTGTCAATGAGTATATTAATTGACCGTCAACAATGTTACCTACATTGTTATGGTTTACAATTGTTTAATGATTTTAATTCAATTATATGTTCAAATGTGATGTTAACCTGTTCAAGAAAATGACATGTGGTCATCCAGGCAAGGCCTACCATTGAAATGATGGGTCAAAATAGGGAAATTGTCAACTAGGTTACCTGTCAACTAAGTTACCCAGTAATGTAATAACTGTAGTAACTTAGTTGACAGGTAACCTAGTTGACAATTTGTATGACATGTAGACATCATTACACATCATTATCAATGGAATTGTGCACTTCTGCCTTGAAATGAACATAGTGCTGATGGTTAATAATGTGTCCAGTCAACTATGTTATTTGCATCAAATGTTTGAGTTTCATTGTCAACTATGTTGCACCTCATTTTTTCAAATTTAAAATATCTAAAATAGATAACATAAAAAAATGTTTAAGCTTTGCAACTAGTGGATATGTTACACTGAGGAATATACTAACTTGAACCACTGATTGTTTTATTGAGAAAGAACACTTTTTTTGTACTGTTTTGTTGATGTGAAATGCACCCTAAATTATAGAATCAGTCTTAAAGTGCATTTTAAGATTTTTTTTCTGACAAGACAATTTATTGAAAAATATAACTGATGGAAATTAATAAAATAAAAATATAACATTTTTTTATAACTATCTACCAGTGAACTTGTGAAGCAGAGGAACTGATGTTTAACTATTCGTTTTAAAAAAAATTACATTACATGTATAATTTAATGACCTACACTGATCAACACAATCATTGGACCTTGGTATAATTGAATCAATCCGGTTATGAAAAATCTGAGGAGGTCATGATTTGATAACAAACAAGAAAGGCAGAAAAACATTCTAGACAGGATTATTTTAGGTGATTAAAATGTAATAAAAAAAATTAAATATATGAAAATATAGTATCATAGGTTTCTAATATCTTTGCTTTTTCACTCACTCATGATTGGAAATGTTTCTCCTAGAAGGACCAAAATTGAAAGAAGAACTGTGAAAACCAAAACTTGACTATAACATTTTATTGAACGTTCTGATAAGGATGATTCGCAAACGATTTACAAGAGAAAATACAGATTTAATTAAAAGGGAAGACACTTTCCAGTGAATACATGGGATGGAGAATATAATACGACAAAGTACTTCTCAAAGTCTCAGTTACAAACATATCTTTGCAGTTAAAAACCTCCCTCAAAACTGTACATTTAACTCAAACTGAAGGGTTATTCTCCCGAAACACAAGAATAATACCTCAAGATAAAAGTAAAGGTATAAAAAACAGATGTGATGTTCACTTCTCCTCCTTGCCTTTGGTCTTCCTGTACACCATCTCCCTGAAGCTTGACAGGATCTTGCTCTCCCTCTTCCTCCTCTCCTCCTGGTTGAAGGATGCCAGCGCTCGCTTCTCGTCGGCACTGTAGATCTGGTTTTCCTTTCTCAGACGCACAGCCTCCATACGGCGATGTCTGCGGGGTTACATTTAAATTGTTCAGTATCACAATAAAAAAACACCATAGTTTCACATCTGATTTATGTTTCTATTCGTAAATGACTCCTTGTTATCCCCATTTGTTGTCTCTTACTTGGTATGTAAATGTGTTTTATCTTAATATATTATTTAATAAAATATGTCCTATTTCTTTTCTATTCGCTCATCTTTGATAGTGTTCTTGGAATACAATCATTTCACTTTGTCTGTGAACACTAACAAATATATATATTTATTTGAACATAAATATATATTTGTTCAGAAAAACAGACATATTTTAAATTCTTTATCTATCACCAATTATATATTTATAATTGGTGATATTATAAATATATAATATATATATATATATTTTATATATGATTTTTTGTTATTTTTTATATATATAAAAATAACAAAAAAGTTTGAAATCCTATAAACTCCAATGTGAGTTTACCTCTAAACATGACGTACCTGCTGCCACTCATCACGTAGCCAGACTTTTCAAAATCTGCGATCTCGCAGCTGGTGAGACCGATCTCTCCTCTTCTCGGGATACGTTTGCCTGCTTTCACGTACTCTGCCATCGCAGCACCTTCACCCGGCAACAGCGCATGACCAAAACTGGACAGAGAGAAAAATGCATTTGTTAAACTCGAGTCATAAATGAAGAAAATAAGTTCTGTAACATATAAGAAAAAACACCAATGATTCTTTCGGGAGTCCAGATTCAAATGTTGTGTTTTATCCAACAAACTATCCAAAACCAGTTCATCATATATCTTTTTTATATATTTCAAAAAGTCATCATATTCATAAGAAGAAGAAAAAAGGAAATATTCAAGAGCTGTGTGAATAATCAACTAATTCAATCAATAATATTTGTCTTATCAGTTCTGTATTTCCCAAGCAGAAAAACTCAAAAATACCCTGGTACCACTTCCAACTTTTACATTTGAAAACATTTACTATTTTTCTAGGGTGTTTTAGGACTCATTGGACAAAACAAGAAACTTGAAGACATCCACTTAGGAGTTACTGGTATTCTTCAATTGCTATTACAACAGGAAGTTGCCCTTTTGTCATCAAAAAGGACTCGCCAGCATTACAATATCACGTGTTATCGGTCAACCTGCTGCAGTGCTTCCATCAAAATGGTGTATTGTTTGAAGGAACATAAAGTGCAATAAAAAGTCTTACTCTAAAGGTTTGTCGTCCTGCTCCAGCTGAGAGAGGGGGGCTTCGGGGCCGACCATGTGTTCGTCGATGCAGGTTTTTTCCACCCACAGCACCGCGTTGGGATCCTCCTCTTCCTCCTCCTCCTCTGACTGCTCACTGCCGGTGTGGCTGGACTCCTTGCGGGTCTTCTTCTTCTCCTTCTCCTTCTCCTTCTCCTTCTTCTTCTTGGACTTCTTTGACCTGTAAGGAAAAAAGTGGGTTTGTTTAATTCATTGTTTTGTGAAGAAAGCTGATATGCAGCAGCGTTTCGGCACTTACTTCTTGCTCTTCTTTTTCTTGGATTTCTTCTTCTTTAATTCTTCTGAAATATAAATAAATGACAAACATATCAGCTGATAAAAATCAAGAAAGGTTATTATTTCTTAAATGAATGTATGACTGTCTCACCATCTGAATCTGACTCCAGCTCGCTGTCTTCAGAGTGCTTTTTGTTCTTCTTTTTCTTGGATTTCTTCTTCTTTTTTTTCTTTTTCTTATCGTCTGTGAAGAATAACTTTGTTTGTCATTTCGCAGTAGGCAATTTAATGTAATTTATTCACATCCAAACACTGTGTGCTTTACCTTCTGAGCTGGATTCTGAACTGCTGTTTTTCTCGTCTTCGACTGGAGTGAATTCATCAGAGCTATTGGAAAACAGAAGTAAGAAAATGATACCTTCTGCACCGAAACATACAAAAGCGTATGTACGTATAAAACTCTGGAGAACAAATGGGTGGTTCTTTGAATTTTAAAACAATATCATACAATAAAAAAATTGTTTTTTGAGAGATTCTTGACTTACTCTGGCTCTTTTACTCTCGGTGAATATCCCCAAACTTCAGGACAACCTGACTCACCGATCTTCTCTCTCTCTTGCAGACGCCTGCAACAGAAAAACAAATTCCACATCAACACCAAAACAATCAATTGTACTGTACAACTCTCTGTGTGTCCGGACTGCCTTTGCTTAAACCTGTTGCTATCTTCTTGCTAAGTAATATGTATGTTTAGTTTTATTGATTTGTATTTCCAGTGCTGTAAGCCTCTATGTTGTATGTTTTTACTGATTGTATTTACTGATTGACATTTGTTTTTAGGGTGACTTACAACATCTACCCAGGGACTACACTATGTACATTAACCCTGTTAAATAAATACAAAATAAACCTGTTAAGTTAATATATTTTAAATGTGCCATTGAACTGGAATTTATAATAATAATAATAATAATAATAATAATTTGTAATACCAAGCTAGGTCCGTTTAAAAAGAGCCACGTGAATTGTTGGCTCCATCATTTATATGCTTGACACATACTATGGACTATATTTTGAGGGTCCCCTACTAGTAATTATAGTATTTAATTAAGTAATCCTGCAGCTACTTCATTACTTTTCAACTATTATTTGATTTTATATAATAAATACGTTTCTGCATGCCACTTTACTAAATACTATTTTTATTTTGTCTATCATTATTGTAACGGTGTTGGAATAATAAAGGAATTCTGATTCTGATGGAATCATTATCTGTAAGTGTTACCTGGCGATAAAGGCGTCTTGTCTCTGTCTCTGTGCGTCGTCCCTCTGCTCCTCGTAGTAATAATCCTCTTTGAAGCCGCCGTGTTTCCCGGTGCTTCCCTCTGCTCGGACCAGTGCCCGCCGTGGCTGTTGTTGTTGGTGATCGGGTTGTTGTTGTTGTTGTTGTGTCTCTCTCTGGACCGGGACCTGCTCCGGCTCCCTATGCGAATCCTCCGGATGTTTCTAGCCTCTTTGAACCGGCGGTCCCGCTCTTCGTATTCCTTCTCCCGGTTCCTGGGCTTCGGGAGTTTGGGCCCGAAGCTGTACGGAGACAGGCTCCTCTCGCGGCTGCCGCTGCGATGTCGGCTCCGAGACCGAGTCCGCGGTCTGCGGGCCCGGGGGCTGCGAGGCTCCGCGCCGCCGTCAGAGCTCGACCGATCCGACTTGGGCATCGCTACTCACCAATCTGGACTCTCAACAAAACTAAGCTACAAACTAGAGTTCAAGATTCACTTTTAAAGGAATATTAAGAGAGAAATTAACACGCGTTCGTGTTTTCGTTAGCAAAGCGTCCAATAACAGGAAGTCATCATGAGTCCGTCGAAAATACACACCGGTCTTACCAAACCGGAAGTGCACATAGTTCCGCTTGTACTTTCTACTGGCTGGATGCAGTCTGTAGGTTATTATTATAAGCATATTAGAGTTTGTAGTTATTATGACATATTAATTGTGAATTTTTAGTCAACGGAAACTTTTTTCCCCAAAATGTTTTACAATATCTAAAAAACTATCAAACCCTTTGCATTAAACTTTGTCTTACTTTGTGGTTTCCCCCCTGGCAAGGAGCGTTGCAGTGGGTAACAGTGGTGTCAAGTCACTATGAATCATTAATCAAACAATATATTAATTTAAAGCAGATTAAAGTTAAATCTAAAACGGTAGAAGAAAATATGTCTAAATTAAAAACTGAAATTGATCAATTAAACCAGGAATTATTATATAATATTCATACAACATCTGAAATAGATCAAAGAGGCAACTTGGCACAAGCCATTAAAATCAACCAAAAACAAATTCAAAGTAAATTCATCCAATGTATAAAAAATCAAGAAGGTTGTATTTTGTATAATGAAAAACAGAAACGAGAAGTGATAAGAGATTTATGTTCTGAAGCATATAAAAAATAGACATTGAAACGGACTGTGTTAAAACTCTGTTGGGAACAATCCCTCCGTACAACATCCAAGACTTTGTTTTCCTTCTCGGTGAAATTAGAAAAGATGAGGTGATCCAGGCGGTAAAAGAGCTGAATGTTGGTAAAAGCCCCGGTCCTGAAGACTTTAGTTACACCTGGAGTAAATTCACAAGCTACCCTGCAGTATACAAAGTCATTAAAACCAGCTGCACCTTTACCAGCTTTGATAACACTTTAATGATCAATAATCAAAACATATGATATGTATTATTCTGAAATGGGCCAATCTGTATTATGAGTACTTTTACCTTTGGTACTTTAAGTATATTTTTATGCTAATATTTTGTACATTTACTTGAGTAAATGTTTGAATGCAGGACTTTTACTTGTAACAGGGTATTCCTTCCTACACTTTGGTGCTTCTACTTTTACTCAACTACAAGATCTGAGTAGGCCTACTTCTCCCACCTCTGGGGGGTAAATGAAGAACCTCCTTTGTGCTGAATAAAGCATGAAACCAAATAAAAGAATGTAGTGACATGAGTGGTTTTTCAATTTTCTTTTAACACAGTAAAACATCTCTAATAGTTGTCTTATAAAACGCAAATTGCACAAGATGATTAGCTTTGAATGTCAGTTAACTTTTTTATTTGCATTTAGTGTTTGAATTATTTATTTTTTAAATAAATAAACCGTCATTAAAGGTGGGGTAGGTAAGTTTGAGAAACCGGCTCGAGATACACTTTTTGTTATATTCCATGGAATGCTCTTAACATCCCGATAGCAATGAATATCTTAAGTGCTTTGACAAAAAATCCATCAAAAAATGTAATCTGTGGAAGCTGTAGTACTGTAAAAAGCACGACCAATCATTTGAGCCGGCCCGGCTAAAATAACTGGATGGCCTACCTGCCTGTCAGCCTTCCATCTGTGCACAAACCTATCTCGTGCCCTCATTGGTCATGTGCGCGTTCGTGTGTGTTGGAGGAGGGGCTCTGTAAGGAAGTGGCAGATTTTTTCCGGCTGTGTATTTTCAAATTCTAGCGCACTCGAGCTGGTTTTCCAAAATTACCTACCCCACCTTTAAGCAAAGTCTCCCTCGAATGTTTTAATTTAATATTCAAATATGGAATCTAATTAAAGTTAAAATATATGTAATAAAATAAATGGTAAAAGGATATACTTCTTCACAAATACACTTGCTCACACATTTCCACAGGAGGGTAAACAGTGTTGATACGGTTAAGAATGGTACAATATCTTGTTTTGGGGTTCTTCTATAGTCAAACATCTCTCTGATCTGAAGTGGTTATAAACATATACAGTCTATGGTTATAAATCAGAGTTTTGTTGGACTCATAAGCCGGCGGAAGTGGCATCTATTTATTACGCCCTGCGTGCTCCCGCGAGGTGCGCACATTTCTCGGCGGGGAGAACAGCACAACCCCGGAAGTTCAAAACAATGTGGACCATACACCTTTAACCGATCAGCAACCTCACGCAATACATCAGTTTTGGGAGACAACACAGTTACTCTCAAGTAGCTACTGTGTTGACAGCACACCTCCTTTAAGCAAGATGTCTTCTTCTAGCGTGGAAAGTAACGTGAGTCCTCCGGTGAAAAAGAAGGTTGAGGAGGCACTGGCCATGGAGTACTTCTTCACGGATCTGACAGAGACTGCAACGTGCCTCATCTGCAGTCAGAGGGTGTTATTTAATGACGCTACCATGAAGCGGCATTACTTAGCCAAACACGCCTGGGAGTATGATCAATACAAGGGAAGAAAGAGGAAGAGCATTTCGGACAAGCTTCATGCAGAATTTAAACGCAACGTGGGGGTTTCTGCAGGCCCTGACCCAAGAAAGGAACCTCAACCAGGTATTTTAATCTTTTGAACAGACACTGTTTTACTTTTATTATTTCGCTTTATTTTGTAGCGATCTAAGCTTTTATTCTGAAGGGGGTGAACCGGTAGTTATATTAACAATGATCCCGGCCAGTTTTATTTCTGCCAATTTTATTGAACACTTGTTTTTAAAGACATCAGAAAAGGCACATCACATTAGTGTTCATAACATGAATTCAAACTGAGGGCATTATACAAAACAAAACACAAGTGGTCAACGAGGAATTAAGGTGTGTAGAAATTGATAAAAGGGTTGGGCTTTTTTACTTTTGCAACATTTAATTGATTTATTGTACAGTTACATGTCATTAACCAACAAATACTGGAGACATTTTGAGGAAGCAACATTTGTGGATGAAATAATTGTTTATAATTAATTCTGTTTCAAATTGAAGGACACATTTTATATTATCATATGTTAAGACCGGAGTGTTTTGCTCAAACAATACTGGAAAGCATCCCGAGATATTTGAATTATAGTGCAGGAAAATAAAAGATGTCTGAGATACAAAAGGAGCATATATTTAAGTGTAAATCTGTCGTGTTAGAAATGATTGCAGAGTCAATCTCATTCATGATTCTAAAATGGATTTGTTAACTTTTGGTGGAACTGGAAAGGATCCCGGCGTGGGAAAAGTAAACATTTCTTTCTGAAACCACGTCCAGGCACTAATTAATTCTTCTTTTACGATTACTAAATAAATCTTTTATTTTCATGATATCGTGTAGTGTTATTTTAAATTATGCAGTGTTTGTAGTTAAAACCACGCGATGGCGCCCCCTTGTGGCTGCCGGTCAGTGATGCTGCAGCTGTAGGGAGAGCTGTCTGTTGTTAGCCATTGTGTCATTAGCTAGCTAAATTACTGCAGCCGGGGGTAGTGGTCTTGCTTTATCTTGGCAGAAAACACCAGGGTTGCAGGTAAACATAAGCCTTTTTATGTGCAGTTATTTAATGTTGAAAGATTTCACGCATTGATTGTTGATGTGTTTTAAGCTAGCATGCTAACAGGATGCTAAACAGGAGGCCGCGCTTCTCATTATGAGGAAGCAGCTTTACCTTTGTTCGCCATCTATCTATGCATTTCAATATTACTTTAAACACATAATTGATACACCAAACCAGCTATTATACCCATTAAAGTTTAATAAACTGTGTTCTGAAGCCGTGCAGTGGCATGCGAGGTTTATATTTAATGTAGTTTCTACAACTTTGACAACCACGTTAACGTAAGCGAAGGTGACGTTATTGTTCACTAACATATATAATTGAAGCATCAAAGGCTAAAACACAGCTTTTCGGGAACTGAAAGTATGTTTCTATATATAATCATTGTGTAATTGTTCCATAACAGCAGCCAGATTCAATCAGAATTAAGTGTATTATTGGGTTGTCTCTTTCAATGATTTTGGATTATCGCATAAAATAAATATAAGAGAAAATGAAATTCAAATTTATGTTCAAAAATAAAATATCCCAAAACACAAGTAATAATGTAATGACATAACAATAAACATATGAAATGAATATTGTGAAAAGATGTTTAAGTATTTGTAAAAACGTATAGTATATCTGAAATAAAGTAAGAGCTGTTCAATTTATGGAATTGTGTAATGGTTTACATTGTGAAGTTAAAGCACAACCCTGCGTGCCTTCATGAAGTTTTGTTAATAATATTTTGGTACGACTTAGCCCATAGTTTGTGATGCTGCTTAGAAGTGTTGTGCTGAGCAACTTTCTCCCAAAATGTTGTCCAACCCATTTATGTTAGTGCAGGAAGACTAGGTATTAGCTTGTTGTACAGATAAGTTAGACACCAAAGACAATGAAGTAAGACACTTTAGCACAGAAAAGACATATACATATTTTAGATTAAAGTGTCACTGTGACAGTTTGTCTACCAGAGTTTTTTACTCTCAAATTGATAGTGACCTCAAAATCTATTGTTCAGGCTTTATAGAAACACCTCTAAGTGGATACACAACGATTAAACAACTTAAAGCAAGCTAATACTTTGGAAACTGTGTAACATTCAGTATTGCTCAAACAAAAGAATTATCGTAATTGTTTACTGATTGACTTCCCGTTTGTCAGTTAGTTAGAAAGAAAAGTGGAACTGGAAAAGCAGGATATGACTGAACATTGAATTTGAGCCACACCTATATTTTTTGCAGAAGCGTCAAATGGTATTCTCTCCTTCACCGTAATGTTATTAAGTGACTGTTGATGTGCACTTAAGAAATTAGATTCTAATTTGTTTCTTTCCTTTCCTCAGCCATGCGAAGTCTGAAGCTGATAACTGCGACCGACACACAGTATTCAGCACTGTGCTGAAATCGATGAACGAGCAGCGAAACCATGGATTATTTTGTGATGTCACCATTATCATACAGGACAAGAAGTTCAGGGCTCACAAAACAATCCTGTCTGCCTCCAGTACGTACTTCCACCAACTCTTCAGTGTCGCTGGACAAGTGATCGAGTTAAACTTCATCAAAGCGGAAATCTTTGAGCAGATTCTCAATTACATTTACAGCTCCAAGATTGTCCGTGTCCGCTCCGACATGCTGGAGGATCTCATCAGTGCTGGACAAATTCTGGGAGTCAAGTTCATTGCAAACTTGGGATCCCCTTTATCACAAGTTAAGGGTCTTCCTGGTTTGTCTAAGGAGACGGGGAGCAAGAGTGACACTCCTCCAGAGGTGATGCCCGTCATCTCAGAGTCTTTCTCCATATCTTCAGAGGAATTCAACCAGGCGAGCAAGTCAGCGGGTAACGACGAGGACTCGGACGGAGATGTTATGTTTGTCTCACAAACGGATGCTCAAACCAGAGCAGCCAATCAGACAGCCAACTCAGAGGTTATTGATTTGGAAGCAGCAGATTTAGGAAAAGCAGCAGATACAGGAAAAGCAGCATCAAAGCAAAATGAGGAATCAAATCAGGCTGTTGCAAAACTGAAAGAGAAAGCCAGAGCCCCCGTTAAAATCATCGCTGCAATGCCTCTCAGCATCAGTTGTCCATCACCCGTTATTCCCATCAGCAGCCCTCTGCGCAACCCAGACAGCAGCTCCAACAGCAGCTCCGCCAGTAGCTCCACCAGTAGCTCCACCAGTAGCTCCACCAACAGCTCCAAAAGCTCATCCTCTCCTGCCAGACTTTTCTCAGGAAGTGTTCCCACAACGCCCACCAGGTCAAGCGTCACCCCTGAGCACACGAGTGCCTCCCAGTCCTCTGAAAGCAGTGAAATAATAGGCGTCCAAAGGAAGCAAGTTTCTGCCTCGTCACAGCAAGGGGATTTCAAAATAAAGATCGTAGACGTGTCTGAATGCCAGTCAAATCAAACCAACAGCTCCAAATCAGCTGTAGTCGCAAAAAAGACAGTCACGCTCAACACAGCCACGGAGATCGATTCAATTTCATCCGGGTGTAAAGTCTACGCCAATATTGGAGAAAATACTTACGACATTGTCCCAGTGAAGGAGGATCCAGGTGAAGGAGGCTCTAAAGTTAATAAAGGGAAGAGAGCATTAATGGCAACACCTTTGAAAACCTTTGATGAAATACCCCTTTCACCAAAGTCCGGCCCCAACAAGAAGAAGTGCAAGACAGAGCTGGAGGATCACTACGAGCTGATCATGGACGGGAAGACTTTTTTCGTCTGCATCGTCTGCAAGCGGCCCTACGTGTGTCTGACGAGTCTGCGCCGTCACTTCAACACTCACTCGTGGGAAAAGAAGTACCCGTGCCACTACTGCAACAAGGTGTTTGCACTGGCCGAGTACAGAACTAAACATGAAATCCACCACACAGGAGAGCGCAGGTACCAGTGCCTGATGTGCAACGACATGTTCATGAACTACCAGTTACTGTCCACACACTGCAAGCATGCGCACAACCAGGATCCCAGTGGCAGGAAGGAGAAAGACGAGACGGACAACAACTTGTACCGCCTCCTGCCGTGTAAGACGGTGCAGATGAAGTCGTACTCGTGGAGTAACGACGGCCAGGAAGGAGTCCCGGTTATATCGGAGGACGGCAGCGTGCATCACATCACCAGCGCCGGTGAGGACGTGCACTCCTCCACTCAGACCAGGATGTTGAACTGGGACGACATCTTTATCGAGCCTGACACTCGCATGCCGCCCGATGCTCACGCCCGCCGGGGCTCTGCCGTGAACTCTCCTCCACCGGGAGCCATGGAGTTTGACTTTGTTATACCAGAGAGCTACTGAGCAACCCCCGCTGCTCCATTACATGTGCCTTTTTAAAGGGTACCCCATAACCTTTTTCCAGGTCAACAATATTAATCTGTAATTCTCAATAGTATCGGAATAATCCACTGTCACATTAGCCTTTCCTTTTAATTAATTGTGTGGTTAAATATAGTATAATGATGCTAATACATGTTAGTATAATGTGCTGCGCAGAGACTGATCTGTGCATCTGCCAGAGCCAGCTGGAGATTTCTTGAATTTGTCCCTCTTGTTGAAGTGAAAAGGAGACGAAGCGAGTAGTTTTAAGACGGAAAAGCAATGTGACCAAATCTTAACTCCTGTTTCTGTGCCTTTTGTAATCTGTCTTTTTTTATCATTACAAATAATGATAGTGGTTCGCACGCAGTCAAATCACAACGACAATAGTTTATATGGATGCTAACATTTTCATGCAGGATTCAAAAGTTGCTAAATAATATAATAAATAAATAAAAGCATTCTCTTATTACAGTGATGTTTTTTTTAACCTTTGGGTCATACTATTCTAGATCAGTTTCCGACATTAGGCACCCCACTGAGCTCCATTTAATAAAATATAAATTCAGTAATACCTATTTAAGTATATGAAACCTAAATCCTGTAGTGTGTAACCAGGATTTTCAAAGGATGCATAAATGCTCTTTAGCGGTTTCAACACATTTTTGTAAAATACAGGATGTGACCTGTAATGAAATAAAACAAGCTGCTCAAATGTTAAAACCCTCAACTGATGCATTAACCATGAGTTTTAAATGGACATTTAACATCACTCCTTATTCCAATATGGGAATAATGCAAAGAGAAATGATAGTTATGATCTGAAATATATTTTTTCATTGTCATTGTTGGCAATCCCACTTGTGGATATTGTGGCAGGGAAGTTACACAATGATCATTTAATTTAAACGCAATTTGGACATTTCCATTGAACACCTGTTTTATTTTGATACACCTGTACATTTTTATTTCCGATTCCTTGTTTTTTTATGCTAATATCTGCCGTCTACACCGTGTAGGCGACAGATTTCGCAAACAAATGTGGTTGATATTATTTAATCCAGACATAAAGCACTTAGTGTTGCATCAGGCAGATTTCTTTTTCACATTTTGACTTTTAACTTTTTTCCCATTGTGTCAAAATGTAGTGGTCAGTATGAGTAGTGCTAACAATGAAATCTATCTATTCATGTCATGTACAGTGCATTTGTGTTCATGTATTTTTCTTTCATTTTTAAATACTGTCTCAGACGTATCTTTTAGGTTCATAGTTGTAGATAAAATGAAATAGATATTAAACACTCAGTTCTGTTGGCATTGTACAAAATGTCCCTTTTCTGTCAATTAGCAACAAGGGGTTTCCTGAAGATGAATAAATTATTCTTTTACTATTTTCACTTAATTGTCTTGCATATAAAGCATGTAAACATCTGCTATACGGTTGTCATTGTGATGTACGAAATGAAAATCATAGAGACTGTCACTTTGTCTTTGTCACAAGGCTGAGAGTAAAATATATCACGTGTCACACATGATACAAAACATATCTATGAAGCTCCAGAAGATGTTGGAAGAGTTAAGAGCAAATGCTCAAGGAGAAATAGTGCAGAATCTTAAATATTCCTTCTTTATTATGAATTATGTCAACTCCCTGTGTTTTTAAATGTTTCTAAATCTTCCATTGTCTGGATTATATCAAAGATTGAAAACATTTTTAGATTTTCAATGTGTTAGACTCAAGGAAATGGATGGACTTTCCCAAAACTTGACTAGTCCCTGTTGAAAAAGTATGAACTTCTCAAACCTAATGCCAGTTACACCCTTTTCAATTTTACAATGTAATACAATTATCTAGAGAAGTCTACAGCCATGCTACTGGCTCAGAGGTTGCACTCATTAACAAACATCCATCATTTAGCATGCTATCAATGGCTGTGTTAGCTCATACAAATAGGCGTCAGGCATTTGGTCATAAAACAAGGTTTGCAAACAACAAAAAATCAACTTGATGGTGATATGCGGAAAGCTGAACTATCACCAATTTATCAAAGGTTTTAAGATTAGAAAATGACATTAATGGCTGCATCAAGTTGTCATGGCAAACCATCAAACATGGTTACACAAGAGGAAAGTTGGGATGAGTGAAGTCAACAGGATTCACCCTCGGTGCACTCACTGCACTATGGTTATCTTATTGAAGTTTATATGTTTGGTAAAGACTAAAGTGGTGAAGCAACCGTGCATACAGTTTTGCTAAAAAGTAAAACACACCATTTGAATTACACAAAACATTTTTACTGGCAAGACGAAAAGGAACTGACAATCAGCCCCTGAGAGAGTGTAGTTTAAATTATAAAAAGCAGTGATAACAGCTGACAGAGACCTGTCTCATTGACATGGACTACGTTTACTGTCCTTCACTCTTCCTCAGAGAACACCAGTCCTTTGACCCTTCATGATCTCCCTCATGTCAGTGAATCCAGCACCGACTGTTCCCGCTCGGCCTGCCTCGTGTTTATTCCTGACAGAGACCACACATTTGAACTCAGATGTGATATCACAACTACTTATATAGCGCAAGATAATATACGCTTACCTGCTTTGCAGCTTATAGTGAAAATAGAATAAATAGTTTGGAGTGTAACTGTGACCGCCCTACTGCAGAATAGCTTATTTCTTCATCGTGTTGCTCTGCGAGCACATGGTCCAAGGTGTATTTTTTAACAAACTGAAGAGTTGATCCTCTGTTTGTATAGCTAAACTGCTGGAGAGCATCTGAGTATCATACTGCTGTACATTCATTATGAGCGTTGTAATTCCTTCATTACTGCTAACATTGCCTAATTAATCTAAAGAAGAAACTGCCTCGGCCTACTACAGTTTTGAATTCTCTAGCTGATTCATATTCTGGGGGGACATCAAAAGCATTCATGTATCGGGTTTGATCTTGTAGCTGTCATCTCCTCACGTTATCATCGGTGCCACTTGAGGCAGGAAGCATTTACAATATGTCCTGAAGAGAGGTGAACTTTGACCTAGTACAGAATAAGTCCAGAGACCCAGAGCTGCAGCGCTGGAAGCCCGTTTGCATTAAGGCAGATAGATGTGTAAACAGTCCTTGCTGTGAACCGGTGGTCTCCTCTCTTGATGTGTGAGTGGAGGCAGGGGCGACAAACACTCCTGGTGTCGGGCTGAACTCAAGGTGAGTTCCCTCTGTGGCCTTCCTCCTCTTCCTCACCACCTTTCCTCCAACACTCATTGTGAGGAAAAGCCCAGAGGAAATGTGCATTCACGCCACTCAATCAGCATCTGAAAAACACCCGCTAACGTTCCAGGTGCCTTCTTTCTGCTGGATGTGTGTTACGGGCTGTAGGGTGGAGGCTTCTCGTCGGGGTGGGTGTGAGGAGGAGAGTATCGTGGAGGGACCATGGTGGGCCACAGGTGGCTGGCCCCCGACTGGGAGTCATCCGACAGGGCGGAGGAGTCGGGGAACAGGTAGGAGCCCTGCAGGAAGGACATTTATTAGAATGAACTTTCAGTTTCCATTTTTACATTCAAAGCTCTTTTTTAGGTTTTTTGAAGGATGCACAGAATAACGGTTGTTTGTAGGTTTCCTTATTTAAAAAACTGAAGTTTGACAGGGTTGGGGGGGGGGGGGCTCTGCTGGGGCCAGTTATTGAATGAGAGGGGCAAATGTAATGCTGGACAAGGGAGACAAAGACAGTGGTCAAGATTTAAACTAGTAGTATAAAGTTATAGCGCACTAAGGAAGTATTATTGTTTTAATAACAAAATTGGTGTCAATGACTGAGTTGCAATTTTTGTTTAGTTACTTAATTTACCATTATCCCTAATGCAGTTGGGGTAATAAACACTTTATTTTATTTCTTTGTTGCTATCTGTTTTAGTAACTTAGTTTTAATTTATTTAATTACATAACAAAAAAAAAACCTTCCTTTTTCTTAGGCCCAGGTTGCAACACTATTACAAATGGCATTATCATAGATTTGTTATTTTGCAGGGGGGCCACAGGGGGGTCAAAGCACAGTGTTATAGGACCACTGGACCCCCCCCCCCAGAACCACCCAGGTTGATGAAGACCAGCAGTGCAGGTCTGTAGCTGTACCTGCAGGTCGTAGGCAGTGTACGGCGGCAGGCAGGGGGCAGTGTTGTAGTGCGAGTTGAGGGAGGTGGTGGGGGGAGGTGGCTGAGGAGCTGGAGCTGTGACGGCTTCAGGCTCAGATGTAGACTCTGAGGCAGGAGCCGGAGTCTGACAAGGACATGAAGAGTATTGATCAGTTTCCATTAATTCAAACACCAGAGGATTGCAAAACAAAAACCCATTAGAACAAACACTTAAAGCAGCATTTTAGCCCAGTTCTTCATGGTCAAATCTCAAATATAATGCTTTTAGTTTTAATGTGGAAGAACATGTTTTGTTTTTTTGTCTCAGACTTGTTGCTGCACCAGTACATTCCCTAAAACCATTAAACTGTTGCTTCACATTACATCTAGAAACTTGGACAGCAACAGACCGCTACAACCTAAAACCATGTTCCAAATTACATATGAGCAAAAAATGTGATATGCGGTGCAATAAGTGAACTCTTAATAACTTTTTGAAGGGGGCTTTCATGTGAATTTTCACAGTCTGGGACACATTTTCCAATTATTCTGACACCACATGAATGCAGCACATGTACCCACCATGTCTTTGAAGCCTCCCAGCACTGCAGCAGTGATGATGCCCAGAAAGAGCGCCACGATGTTGAGGACCGTAGCGGACCACAGCAGGTGATAGAGGTGCACCACGTCCTGGCAGCTCTTCACATCCGTGTACTCATGGTAGCCTCCAATGAGCTCCACTCGGCTAGTCCAGTGGGCGGAACAGAGAGGGGGCATACAGTCAAGCCACACAAGTCACAGAGAAAGTGTTATGGCTTGTTGTGTTCAGGGCAAGATGAAAGACAAACAGTAGGTTTTGATTTATAGAAACAAATGAGTCTATGAGAGCTAAGGACAGAAGACATGGTGGGTGTTTAAGAGTGGGAAGATGTATGATTTTATCATTATCGTAATAAAAAACCCTCACATTACACTGACTGTAATGGATTTGAATATTGAGATAGTTGTGATTATTCTCATGATTGATTGAAAAAGCTGTCAAGATCACTATTATAGTAGAGAAGTGAAAAAGAGCCCGCTTTATAAAACAGGAAATATGTAAAAAGGAATAGACTCTAATAACGTTGCTGTTTATTCATGCAAAGAAACCTTACGATTCCTTTATTCTTAATTCGTTTTTTACTAAAACAGATATTCACTTAGCAAGTTATTCGATCTGTGATGCAATAATAATATATGCTTCCTTACTCAATGAAATAAGAGTATGATCATTTTGTGAAAAGCATATATTTTGACAACAATAACCATGACATGAAATGTTTATATGGTTTCATGCTTAGCTTTGTCAGACGCAAAACATGACATGCAGGGGAAATGGGATCCTAAACACATATTACATAAGTAAGTCACGTCACTGACGCACTACACAGTTACTCCAATCACGTGTCGAGAAAATGAAAAACATGAGTTGATCATTAATGGCCAATATGGTTCTAGAAAAAAAGGGACCTACTTCCAAATCATGGATGATTTCCTAAACTTTTTCAATACATCTTTATTCTGAAGTCCCATAAGAGGATGTTCTCTGAAACAAAGGTTGAAAGGGAAGAAACATATACTTGTTCTGATACAATCAACATTGCAGTGCAAAATAATCTCCCACAAAAATGGCACATCAGCACACGTCAAAACTCCAAACAGTCAAAGCAACACAGCAAAGTGAGGAGCCAGTGATGGAGAGGCTGTTGGGTGTACTCACTTCCCGCAGTTGTAGAGGTCGCAGCAGTAACAGGTGTTGCCCTTCACATGCAGGTTACAGGGGGAGCGTGAGGAGGTCTGACAGGGCACCTGAGGGTCAAAAGTTAATTCAAATTATTAGTCTTTTCACTTAAGGTTGACTTATGACACTTCATTCCCCACACACATGCCGATGCATTCGATTTCTGTAAATAGAAAGTGAAATATTTGTCTTACGTCTCGTTCAGAGGAAGTCTCACTGGAGTGAAACTCACAGCGGCCGGCGTACAGCGGCCTGAGGTCCTGTAGTACAATAAACAATATGCTTTAGATTTCACTGCACAATTCATCACTGGTACAAACCCTATATACAGTCTATGATACAAACGCATACTAAAGCAAAATCAACAATGTAGATAAATGCAACAAATAGTGAGAAAAAAATCTGAATGTATTCCTCTGAGAGCATCTCATCATATTCATTGCAACACTGGGCCTCTTTGCAGCTCAAACAAATGTCTGAAAATAAATATCCAATTTTCCATTTCACTGACGTCACTGGCAAATAAAAAACCTGCCGACCCCCCTATTCGAAAAGCCATAACTCATTTTATTTTTAACATAATTGTTTCAAGAGTGCATTAGTGGTTATTTATTGTTTCGAGTTCTTGCGTCATGGAGAGTAATATCTCTCACCACAAAATATATTTCCCTTGCTAAGAAGGGTGCAGCCTCTTCTACAGACGGCCATATGTGAGCAATGCCCTCGTTTTAATCTATGTGTAATGCAGACAGAGTATATTAAGCTTCAATGGGGATGGCATTGATTAGTCGGACAGTGAGTGTTATCCATATTCATAATTGATCAGTTTGGTTAAATAAGAAGAAGCTTCAGTGATACTTACAATGTGCCTGGCAGCAAACACTCCGTCAACAATAGCACAGCAGAAGGCGGCCACTACCCCGAAACTGATGAAGACAATAGACGCCACTAACTGTGAAAGAAAACAGCAGCTCTCCATCACTCTTCATCACAAGGTTATGATTCTCTTTGTCACAGAAGACTATAAACTCCATTTTAGGCACTGTGGCTATTGATATTGTTTGGTCATGAGAATGTCAGAAAACATTCCAATCCCAGCTTCAAGTCCAATGTGATGTCTTTAAATGTTTAGTTTAGTCATTTCAAAACTCAAAAGGTATGCAGGCCAATAAGATATAGAGAAAAGCTGAAAATCTCCATTTATAAGAAGCTCAAAGCAGCATTACAGCCCTTTTTACATGAACAATGACTCAACCAAATGAACAGTTATTGAAATATTTGGAAATGTCTTTTTGTCTTTTTCGTTGGAGCTCTAACAGGCACCACTTTGATTTTGTAATTGCTTCCACTCACCACTTTTGTATTGGATTCCCTTTCAACAGTAACCTGTATCATATTGCCCATGTGCTGCTCTCTGAGTATGAATAGCTCTGAATGGGATGAGGTGGGGGGTTTTGTTAGAGAGGACAACAGTGACGGAGTGCTGAGCTGGTCACCTAGCTGCAGCAGTAGTGTTAGAGCCTGGCACGCTGCCCGGCTCTTAAAAGGAACTCCAAACACTTATTTCCCCGCTTTCTCCCCATCCGCCTAACTCTCTCCTTTCACTCCTCAATGAAAGCGGTATGTATTCACTTACACATTAGCCCACCCTCTCTGAAGCTGACGCACAACATCCAACACCTCGAGGTAACCGGGTTGTTCGCCGGCGCCAAGGTTTCTGCGACGCTCAGATGAATGCATTCAGCGGCAAATGATTTAGAAACAGACATTTGTGATGGGATAAAGGTTTGTGGATGTTTTTTTTCTTAGCTTCTCCCTCTATCTTGTCATTCATGAACACACTTTTTTAGTCAGTCAGAATAGTTTTAGCCTTTTTAATTGAAAGAATTTCTGTTATTTTGTTCTGTGCTTTTCTTACTGGATTGAATTTAAGCGGTAATGAGGCATCAGGCATTTAGCAACATTTGAATTAAAGTCAGTTAAATTTGATCAAATCTAACTCACCCGGGATGATAAAGCAATACTCCCTATAGATGTGTTGAATAATTTAACCTTACCTTACTATAATGTTTAATTTTAAACCTAAAATACAGATAAATGTCCATCAGTATACTATTCATCAGAGAGTGTTATATACAACAGTCTAAAAGTATTTCATTTTACTATGATAAAAAATGAAGAAAACCAGTACAAATTGACACTTGAGAGGCTGTGAGCAGTGAATGCCTGGGATTTGTCCTAAAAAATTATAAATAGATTACCAAAATAGTTTTACTTACTCAACATTTTAGCTCTGCAACAACTGGAATAATCTAAAAACAAGTTGGCTATACTACCCCGACCCATAAACTATTTCAACACATTATATTCTGTATAGTAAAATGCGATAAGGAATAACCAGTGGGCAGTGGGCAGTGTGGTGTAAGGTGTCGTAGCCGGGTCAGTTGTGGGACTCAAGCCATCTGAACTCTGCTGCTTTACGGTAAAGGTGTCGCGGTACAGACTCATCATTCATTTGAGCCCTGACAGTCCACACCCCACACCTCCCACCTGCTCCCCTCATCTGCAGTTTCCTTCCCCACATTCCTGTGTGGGCATCTGTCCTCCTCAGCTTACACCCTGTAGCTATTTCTGTCTGCATCTCCCTTGAAGCCCAGGCTCCGCTGCGCAAGCCGCCTCCGGCCACGAGGGACTCACAGCCTCTCTGTCTGTCACCCCAATAACAACATAATCAGGTCGTTGGGTAATTGGGAGTGAGACGCAGTTTAATGATAGTTTTCTGTAACAGTCCAGACAAGGAAAAGGTAATATAAGTCCTCTTACCATCTGCCTCTTGTTGTCTATCAAATGAGCGCCGATGATTCCCAGAAAAGAGCCAAAGCCCAGCTGAAAAACCGTGAAAAAAGCGAAGTTTATTGATCAATCGATCTGGATTTATAGAGTATATATGTAGATACAATAAACAACAATACAAAATCATTCATTCTTCAAGTAAATACAGCTATACATCATCGTAGATAAGCCCTGATTTCTAAGTCCGCAAGTTTAATGTTTGAAGGGAGATTGTTCCATATTTTTCGAAAATAAATACCGAAGAGTCAATTGAATTCATTGACCCAAACTACTGTTATCATTTGCGCAACATAGTGAAGCCGAGCCCTCCACTAAGCTAACAGGATGCAGGAAAGCGACTTCATGCTTTTATTTGATGTTGTCTATATGTAACACTCTTTATACTGGCCGAACAACAACAGTCATTGCAGAACTACAAACCTTCATTAGGCTGATGCCGCGTTTTTAACTAAATCAATGTAGTAGAATAACAAAAGTATCACTGTAATAGTAGAAGCTGTCAAAGGTATTGAGCAGTGTTACACAACAACAAACACTGCTGAATCAAAATAAACTGTAGAAAATGTCCCTGTAACCCTAACACCAAAACAAACTGTAAGATGATAGGAGGAACATATCACTGTACCCATGAGACCAATATATACCATATAACATAGGATAGGAATAGAAGCAAATATGGGGCAATAAAAGAAGACCACAAACACAGTCAGGGTTTGTATTGTTGACTTGTACTGAGTACTTGCTTGAGTATTGATTGAGTTCTGCACCTGATCCATCCGACCAGTTTCTTCCAGATATGAGAGTGGTGTTTATCTAAAATGAGAGATCTATACCTCTAAACTTTCGGACAACCCACTCTGGCCCCCTGTGTCTTTTATAATTTATTTTAGTACATTTCTTAGTTTATTAGGACACTAAATGGCTTTTCCCCCTTTTATCTCCCAGGCTCCCTATCGTTTTATGATCCTCCAGAAACCCTCAGATCCTCCACAGCTGCTCTTGTAATTGTCCCTGAGGTCACCACAAAAACATTTGGGGATACCCACTTGAGTAGTTAGTCTCTTTCTGACTCAGTGGACAGTTTTAAATAACCATTCAAAAAACCATCATTTTAATATAGCCATTTATCTTGAAGCTGTCTTGAGTAATCTTTGAATTTTTTTTTTTTTTAAAGGAAAATGGATGTGTAAAGATTTTAAACATGTGTTTTTTGAACTGATAAAGAAACACAAGAGAGAAACAGTAGCCCTCTACAGTGAACTACAGGCAGTCTATTGTTTTTCTTCTAAAGAATAGATTGTTGAGTCCAGAAATAAAATTGTAAAATCGTATTTAAGTTTGCGAGTTGATACGAATGTAACTGTTAATGTTTAAAGGGCATGTGATATTGCCTCATAGCGATCACAGGCTCCTGAATCAAAATCGTTTTTTGCAGACTTATGTTAGAAAATATCCTGATAGAACTCGTGATTTACCCCCCTAACATTTATCAGATTTTAATATAAAGCTTTGATTCTGTAGCCTAGTAAGATAAACTAAGTAGGTGTTTCTTTCATGGATAACATTTCAGAAATTAAAAAGAAAAATCGTCTCAGAGAGATAAACAGAATGCATGTTTTCTGAATCTCTGCTCTTTACAGCAGACTTCAATAATTGAAACTATGAATTTTAGGTTGAAGTCAGAAGGAGCATCATTAGAAATGTAGCAGGCTGCTTCCCTGATTGCTCTTCACTTTAGGCCCAGCGCTAATAGCCGAGTTCTGTGAGGAAAGCACATTTATGGACTGAGATGCTTTGCTTCACTTAGCCCGTAATGACAGTGCTGAATAATGAATGTCGGGGGAGTCACCCATCACAGACCTTCAGTAATTAGGTTCATCACGAGCGGGAGCAGTCTGAAAACTCCCTCTCTTCTCTCACACCTCGCTCAGTATCACTGGAGACAGGCTGCTGTTGCATTCAGGTGTGTACTCACTATGACTCCTGGGTAGTAGCCGCCCACTGTGATGTTCTGCGTCCTAGTGGTCGCTGCCAGGCCGAAGATGAGGATGAGCACAGACACAATGAGCAGCAACACCGTCACTATTATGGATTTCCTCTTCCTCCTCTTAAAGGTACCTAAAGACGACAAATTAGCAAACATTACTGCTGTGATGTGAACAGTAAAGAGATGAGAAATTCATAAATCAAGCTGCAATAGAAAGTAGTTAAAGACTATAGTCGTAATTCTGTTAAAGAGGCCCTATATTGTGCTTTTTGGGGTTTTCCCTTTTCCTCTAGTGTATTTTATAGTTTTTTTAGCATGTAAATGGTCTGCAAAGGCTAAAACCCCAAAGTTTCCTCCCTGCCAGAAACGCCTCATTATACTCCTTCGTTTACTTCCATAACATAGTGACATCACTTTGTAACACTTGCATTTCTATTGGCTAGCTCTCCATCACATTGTATGTACGTGATAGGCTAAGGGGCGGGAACATCTCTAAGCTGTTGACCAATCACAACAGAGCCGGCCAGCCAACCAATCATAGCAGACTGGGCTCTGGTTTCAGACAGAGGGTGAAAAGAGGTGCTGCAGCACAGGCAGTATGAGAAAAATAAAGAGCTTTTTGAACATTAAAGCATGTAAACATGTCACAGTAGATACACAGAATACACATTTGAACCTGAAAATTAGCATAATAGGGCAGGGCATCTTGGTGTATGCTGCTTTTTTGCAAAAAGGCAAATGTATACACTATGTATATCTTTTAGGGAAAGACTAAACAAATCTGCATCATGTGAACATGAACACTTACTTTATTATTTAACATTAGCAATTTATTGTAATCAGTGTCTCGCAGACATTCACACACACAAAAGGGAAAGAAACTTCCATAATGAAGCCCGGTAAAAATGCAGAGGCATAAAGATGCCTGTGATGAACAAAATAAATAAATAAATTAAACAAAATACCTGAACCTTAACTAGAAATGTCCATACACCATTGAGATGATAATCATCTACCAAAATAACTGACTTAAGTCTTGCTGTTTGACAACCTTTGTTATATCTCTCACAGGCTCCGCCCTCTACTGGACTCTATGTGTACTTCCCCTCGATCCTATCATGCAAGCATTCATCCACTGAGACTTTCTAGACGTAGCCGGCCCCGGGGCGGGCCTACCTGAATGCGCGCGCATCTCACCACATAAAAGGAGGCCTCGCCTCCTTACTGTCATCCCTTTCTCTTCAGCAAGGCAGTGAACAACTGAGTGAAGAGAGACGGATAGAGAAAAACATTAAAACGAAGAAAATTGACTCACCATTGGAGCGCCCCTGTCCTTCGTGTCCGGGCGCCATAGATGGCGCCGACCCCCACTGTCGGTGCATCGAGTGCCTGGGGTCCGACCACGCGGCGGCCAAGCTGGGCCCGCTTGCAGTCTGCAGCTGATTCCTCGCCCCGGCCGCCATCAACGGCTGGCGCAGTTTGAGGATTGCTACGTCTCGCCGGTGGAGGACCCAGAGCTCGACGTGGTGGAGATGGAGGACCTCGAGGAAGGAGTGCCCTTCGCGTTCGCCATTCCAGCGGACCGGGCGGGTCCGCGCGTCGGGGAGAGGGACGAAGATGGCGACACCTCGTCGTCTGATGTTTCCGGCGACCGCCAGGAAGGCCAACAGCACAGGTCTGCGCAACAGGACTTCCTGGCAGTGATGACTATGGCGGCGGAGCGTGCAGGCTTGCTGCTCCCACCACCGCTATCACCGAGGCCGGTGAGCCGCCTGCGTCAGGGCTTCTATGGCCCGGCCCGTCCGGCGCAGCCGGCCTTCGTTTCACCCCCCCTGCCAGACATCTGGCGGTGTGTGGAGGCCACGTGGCGACAGCCACTGAGAACGAAGGCTCCGGTAGCAACATGGGCTGGAATCATCAGAGTGCAGGGCCACTCGGACACGGAGTGTCCCGGTGTGCACCCACTGGATGAAAGCCTAGTGGCCCATCTGCTTCCGCAGGCAGCCGGGTGGGCAGAGGGGAGAAGGCCCCTGCCCCTGCCCCTGCCCCCGCTGTCGCGTGACCGCGAGATGCTTGAGTATCTGGATAAGATATTCAGGCTCGGGGCGCAGATGGCGGCGGCGGCCAGTAATCTAGGTGTGTTGTCCTCCCGCCCCCCCGCCTGAGGACGGGAGTGATTACTCGGACCGCTGCGTGGGCCAGAGGAATAATCTGGTCCACGGTATGGCTACCGCAGCTGGTCGTGTGATGTCCCTGACCACCGTGGCGTCGCGTCACGTGTGGCTAGGTCTGACCGCACTGGCCAAGAAAGACCGAGACGATCTCCTTGGGGCCCCCGTTGCCACGGAAGGGCTCTTCGGATCGATATCCTCGGTCACCCAGTGCTTCAGTCGCCTGGAGGGAGAGAGGGCGCAGCTCAGCCGCATGCTGCCGCTGGCTCGCCCTCAGGTCTCTCCGCAAGGGAGAGAGCGCCCGGCGGTGGTAAGGCGGAGAGAGAGGCGCCGGTACAGAGCCCCTAGAGCTCCTGGCGCGCCCTCTGCCTCCGCGGTCCATCCCGAGGTACCGGCCCAGTACCGGCCCTCACAAGGACAGGCTGACCGAACCCGGCGGGCTCCCGCTCCGGCCCCCGCTGCAGCGAAGAGGTACTTCGGTGGGGAGTTCCGTCCTCCAGGAGTTGACTGGCGGCGGGAGGAAGCGTCCCGGCGGAGAGAGGTGATCTCTCCGGCCAGGATGCAAGGGCAATGCCCGCCTCCTCCCTGTTTGACCCCATGGTATCAAAGTTGTCTTTTCCAAATAAAAGAAATAACTTGTATTCCAGTCTTTTCTTTCCACACACCCACACAGCCACGTAATGTTGACCGTACAGATTCCCCACTCGCTGCCCAGGTTG
This sequence comes from Dissostichus eleginoides, assembly GCA_031216635.1. NCBI lineage: Eukaryota > Metazoa > Chordata > Actinopteri > Perciformes > Nototheniidae > Dissostichus > Dissostichus eleginoides. The sequence goes on from CM062271.1 coordinate 14,975,372, forward strand.
TACCTCCAGTGAGTGATAAACCACGCTATGCGGGTACAGGGACATTATGGCCGGTGTAGCAGGGTTAGGAAACATTTAACGCCGAGTGTAAAAGCTCCGCTTGATGCATTTCACTGTTTGGGTGAAAGCATCATGGCGGAGCGCGCGCTCCCGCGAGAGTGCGCCGTGGCGCGTTCAAGGACCTCAGTAGAGAGTCGGCCCTTTCTGTGTCGACCCCCCATGGGCAGAGCTTCCCTTCGCGGGGAGTTTTGCAGCGGGACGGGTCACCAGAGAGTACCACAGCTTTATTGCTGGGGCCCCACAGCTGATTGCACATCCCCTAACACAGTGTTATGGGGAATGGAAGCGCAGCTGCGTTTTACCGGAGTGGATGGACAGGACGCTGAGACTGGGTTATTCACTCCAGTTTTGCAGCATCCTTCCTCCGTTCACAGGCATAAGAGAGGCAAAGCTATCATCCCGAGCTGAGGTTCAGGCCTTGGTGCAAAAACAGGCAGTGTCTGCTGTGCGCACGCAAGACAGAGAGGGGGGGCATTATTCCCTGTACTTCTTGGTTCCCAAAAAGACAGGCGAATTCAGGCCCATCTGGATCTTCGCAGGCTGAATCTCCACATTGCACGCAGAAAATTCCGGATGTTAACTATAAAACAGTTACTGGGACTGGTGCAGCCAGGCGACTGGTTTACAAGCATCGACCTGAAGGACGCTTACTTTCATGTCGAGATTGCTCCGAAACACAGAAAGTATTTGCGTTTTGCCTTCCAGGGGGTGGCCTACGAGTACAACAGGCTACCGTTCGGCCCCTCCCTGTCCCCACGCACGTTCACCAAATGTGTGGCCACAGCGCTCCAGCCACTGCGCGGCCGTGGCATGAGAGTTTTCTTTTATCTGGACGACCTCATAGTTATGGCCAGGTCCAGGGAACGGGCAATGTTTTATACAGCCCAATTGATCCTACACCTAACCAAGTTGGGTTTTGCGATCAATTGGAAGAAAAGCACCCCCATACCTCACCAACAGGCGTTGTATTTTGGAGTGGTGCTCGATGCAGGCAGGCTACGCGCCACCCTGTCAGAGAGCAGACAGGCATCCTTGCTTCGGGCAGTTTGCAGACTGCGACAGGGGGCAACAGTGACAGCTTTGACTATCATGCAGACCCTGGGTCTCATGGCGGCGGCTCACGTTGTGGTCCCGCTCGGTTTACTGCATATGCGCCGCCTGCAGAGGTGGTTCTCCAGCCTGCGTTTAGATCTCAAGAGACACAAACGGCGTCTGGTGACCATCCCCCCCTCAGTGGAGGGCAACCTCCGGTTCTGGGGGTCCCCGGATCACCTCCGGAGGGGGTCCCCACTGGGACGGGTGACCTCCTACATCACAGTGTTCACGGATGCATCCGGAACGGGATGGGGAGGGACCTGCCTGGGGAGAGCTATAGGTGGGCGCTGGTCTCTAACAGAGACACGGCACAGCAACATCCTAGAGCTACGGGCAGTAGTGTTGGTCCTCCAGCATTTCAAACCCTTAATTCAGGGGAGACATGTAATGGTCAGGAGCGACAACAGCACCACAGTGGCATATATCAACAGGCAGGGCGGAGTCCGCTCCGCCGCTTTGTTGACCACAGCGGAGAAATTGTGGTTATGGGCTTTAGAGGTGGTGTTATCTTTGAGAGCCCTCCACATTCCGGGTCTGGAGAACAGGGGGGCCGACCTAATGTCGAGGGGCGGACCCCTGCCAGGCGAGTGGGCGCTTCACCCGGAGGTGGTGAAGCTTACGTTTTTCCCCGGGCCCCCGGCCCCGGGGGACGTGACGCGCACATGGGCCCATAGGGGCTGGAGGACTATTTTCCCCCTGCTTTAGGGCAGGGGGGGGGGGGGGAAGTCCTCCAAGTCATAGCACACCTCCGCGGGGTAAGCGCGTCAGGGTGTGCTCTGTCAACCGCAGCCTCTTTTCTCTCCACGGTTATGGAGGGAGAGGTGAGTGAGGCGCAGCGGCTGCTAACCAGAAAGCCGGTCAGAAACAGTGAGATGGAACAGTGTTGTTGTCGGACGACAGCGCGTGTATACATCGGGGCTCCGCCCACTGTACCCATAGAGTCCAGTAGAGGGCGGAGCCTGTGAGAGATATAACGAGGGGTTACGTATGGTAACCCTTGTTATATAAACACAGGCGGAGCCCTCTACTGGACTCTATGGGTACTTCCCCTCGATCCTATCATGCAAGCATTCATCCACTGAGACTTTCTAGACGTAGCCGGCCCCGGGACGGGCCTACCTGAATGCGCGCGCATCTCACCGAATAAAAGGAGGCCTCGCCTCCTTACTGTCATCCTTTACTTCTCTTCAGCAAGCAGCATAGGACAGACAGGGCCCCTGAGTAGAGGGCTCCGCCTGTGTTTATATAACAAGGGTTACCATACGTAACCCCTCGTTACATGTGCAAGTCAGTTTTTTGGAAAGTCAAAATAAGAGTGAATTCTTTTAGGGGCCTCATTTACATAAGAACGGTTTCAAATCCAACAAAAAAGCATCAAGCAAATATCAAATACTATACCCAGTGTGAGAGGTTTGCAAGTCAGAAGTAAAAGAACCACAAAATATTGAATATGCATATTAAACTACAAAAGACAACCATTCAAGGGTTGATAAGCCTCGACAAATGTACTTCTTTTAAAACCACTGACCCTCAAACTCCTGTATAATGTTATTTCATCAGAGAGCTGCAGGATATCATCTCTGACAATATTCAAGTCAGAGTCAAAGATTACAAACTGAAGAGAGGGGGAAGGGAGTGGCCCCTCATTGCAGTCTTTTTAATGACTTTACTGATGCATTTGTTTCAGCAGATTCTGTAGAGTAAGGTCCCACTGATTATCTATTGCATGTTTTTTTCACCACTTCCTGTTTAACTAAAATCACTGCGCAGGGAAAGCGAATGATTTCAGTCAGGTTTTTCTCCCCAGGGTGCCAGCATAACAACAACTTCCGGAATTTAATGATCTAGAAATGTATGGATGATTTTGCCAGGCTGGGATTTAAATGACAATAACAATTATAATGTAAATAATATTTCCTACTGCATGGTCCATTTCCTGCTCTCAAATTCTAGATTACAGTTAATTGAAAGAACCCATTTGGCTGTTTTGCATTAGTGAAATTAAATTGTGTTTATGTGTTTCCATGATATCACATTTCTTTCCACATCATCCAAACCTTGCTTTGAAGTCAAATGTCATATGTAATGAAACCACTTGGAAACTTCATATACTATCTGATTGTCAATATTAGTATGAAACAAAAACATTATTGATCTGGCTCTTACTCAAAAGCATGAATTTGCTTATTACTTTAGGAGTTCTAACTGAGACCAGAGGCCTCAACATACAAGTACAGTGTCTGGTACTAAGTTATGATTTGAAGCAAATACTACTCATGTAAGTAGGATATCTTCTGTTTAATAAATTACTAAAATCATTTTATTATAGTAGATCTTTGGAAAACACCCCATGCAACAGATTTCATATGGTCTGTCTGAAATTATCTGTTCAATATTATTACACCACCAACACATCTATGTCTCTCCAGTACAGTAATGCAAATTACTACATACCTTTCTCAATAATTGTTGTACAAGGAAGTGTTATACGGGAGCCATTTTCTGCCAGTAAATAAAAAAATAGAAAAACATAGCTTTCTGTGAAAAGAAAGATCTTGTAAGACCTTAAACTAATGGGATGGATCTCAAAATAATAAGAAACGTTCTCAATCTAACAAGTGTGTAATTATTATTTAAAACACGTTATTTTAGAAACTTATCTGATCCTTTTTTTGCAATAACAAGTCATTATTTTGAGAAACTAAGTCATTAATTTGAGATACTTTAAAGAAGGTTGCTCATTATAAAGACTTATATTTTGATAACATTGACTGAAATGGTTTTCCATAGGCTGGAAAAGCAAAACATGGATGTTGCTGCCATTAGCTGTGTAGTAGACTGACCCAAACAATCAACGATATTCTACGTAGTCACTGATCACCTGCCATGGACTGCAATAGAAATGTTTAAAATAGGATTTTCCTCTACACAACTAGACCATTTTATTCCGTTAATGTTAATGGAGTTAGCCTCACACCATGCTATGGTCTGTCAGGCAGTCTCAGGCTCCTGTGGTTACTCAACGTCGCCGCACCTGCAGTGACGTGCTGCGGCCTGGACTTAAAATACAACAGACTGTCTGGTGATGCAACGAGTGTTCTGTGAAAATAAAAACATGCCTTTAGTGTTTCTTACCAAGAAAACACAACAAATAAGGGTGGTCTAAAAAGTGTGTAGGCACAATTAAGTGAACCTTTCAGCATTGAGTGAAACCTCCGCATTGTGGCATTACCGAGTGTATTATTTAATTGATAAAACCTGCTGCGGCTGACCTTGCATACACACCTACCTACCTATGCTGGTTTCAGAGAGGGGCATGCCGCTGGACTGGAGGTTCTGAGCAGAAGGCATGCTGGCTGGAGGATGTTTAACGCAGGATGATCCCCTTGCAACAAAAAAAAAAAAAAGACAATCACGACTCACTGCTGCTCGCTTTATATTTTACAGCAAGCTGAGTACAATGGTGAGCTAACGCAGGCAGCGTGTTGGCTTGCTGTGGCATTCTCCGTCAACCCTCCGTCTCCTCCGAGCCTCTCTCTGTCACATCCCCGCCGCTGAGAGGCGTCTGTCGGTCTCTATGCACTCGGTGAGTCGGTGTCCTGACGATGGTTCTCTGCTGCTGCTGGTTGTGTGTGCGCATGTCACACACACATACCCCACTCTCAACAGAAGAAAAATACCTCACTGGCGTTACTTGAACTAGGCCTACCAGAGTGTAGGCGTACTCTGGTACAAGTAAAAGTAGTACTGTAATCACAATGTTACTCAAGTATAAAAGTAATAGCATCAAAATATACTTTAAGTACAAATAGTAAAAGTAGCCTACTCATTATTCAGATTCAGAATCATTTATATCATATATCAGTACAATTCTGAGATACTTTACTGGATTAGTAATATGAAATAATATCAACACTTAAATAAGACTTTAGTTACACCTGGAGTAACATTCACCAGCAACTCTGCAGTATAAATTAATTAAAACTTGACCAGCTTGATAAATAATAATAATAATAATAATAATAATAATAATAATAATAATAATAATAATAATGCATTAATAGGCCTAATTATAAACAGAACATATCATATATTATTCTGAAATCTGCATAATGAGTAGGCTACTTTTACTTTTGGTACTTTACGTATAATTAGATGACAATACTTTTGTACTTTTGCTTGTGTAACATTTTGATTGCAGGACTTTTACTTGTAACAGAGTATTCCTACTCTGGTACTTCTACTTTTACTTAAGTACAAGGTCTGAGTACTTCCCTTTAATAGCATGAATGGTCACCTCCAGACGGTAAATCACTGACTGCAGGGGTGAATTCGACGTGACAGCATTCTTTACATCACACGTCAAATAAATCATTTGGATTGTGTTTAAATTATTCCATACTGCTGTGTGTACCACATATATTTGGAGTTCCTGTAATGGTGTGTGAGAAAGTAAAAGTTGGAGCTCAGGCTGAGCTTCTAGCGCCATCGTCTGGCAGAAATACTACATTGTGATCAAGATAATCAGAATACCTTCATTAGTCCCATAGAGGGGACATTTACATTGTTACAGCAAAAGTATAAAGACAACATTTTAAATAAGATGCATGCATATAATATTAAAGATAGGAAGTACAGAAATTACAATGTACAATAGTACCAGCAAAAGTATTGTTTTGAAAAAACAAGTGTAACATGTTTAAAATAGTGTGATAGCAGCCAGATAGCAAGTCAAAATTGCACAGTTATTACATATTTTGTTGAAGTAGTTAAATAGTCTAACTAAGAGAGAGCAGCCAAGAGCAAAGAGACATTCAGGGAGCAGCACATTCATCATCTAACAAAGTGACTTATATGCTGCTTTCAGGTACGTCTCTTAGTGTTTGAAAATAATAAAATAATCATGAAACCATACATAATTACATTAACACTAGCAGATTAATTAGATTAGTGAGCTCTTTAATCATTCTCTCTGCCTCTGTATAGGTTCTTTCTTCATTACCTTTGTTGAAATGTAGCAGTCACATTGAAAAGGCTGTTGCTTCTCAATGCATTTAGGAGAATTTTGACCTTTTAGCTATCAATTCAAAAGGGTTTCAAACCACCTTTAGGGCTTCATTTTGGGAATCTAACATGAAATAATAATTTATATATCAAATATGATTTATTGTTAGTTACAAGGAAAGAATTGGGCACATAATATTGTTCTAAAATCTAGATAATTAAAAACTTTGAAATGTACGTTGCACATTTCACTGTCCTCATTCTGCTGCTGTGGTGCACACAGTTGCCTGATTTTAAATGTCATTAAAATACAAATGCAAACACACACACTGTCATTTTGCTTAACATGCACAAATGTAATTCACATGGCAGGAATCCTCTCATCATAATCATCAAAGCTTTACTTGCCAAACATGCAGGCAAAGACTTGATGAAACACAGTAAATCAAGAAAGGTAAAGGTAAAACGTTAATTCAAAAAGTTTATATACAATTCTTAAATTGTTTAGAATTATTTTAAAATGCTTTGTTTGAGGGAGAGGTTTGTTCAGAGGCAACAGAAAGTTGTGGGCGTTTTCAGGCCGACCATTAGGCAAGCATCTCATTCATCCCTGGGGCCCTCTAGAAGGTTAACCCATGGAGCTCGCCCTGCACAAATGCATATAATTATTTAAGGGACAATGCATGTAATATATAATTCAAGACACTTTAAATGGCATACACAACAACTAGAAGAATAAGATAATTCCTCTGCATGGACCGATGCATGAAATGAAGTCGTTCTAGGCTTTACCTGCAAAATGTTTTGGGGACTTTAGCTTCTCAGCAAATGTCCTTATTTGGTTGAGATGAATCATTGGCCTTCACTGTAAATGCGCGCACACACACACACACACACACACACACACACACACACACACACACACACACACACACACACACACACACACACACAAGAACATTTGCACGTTTTTGCCGCGCGAATCTCAAAGAACAGCTTTTTTTCCATGACGCAATTTCTCTTTTCATTTAAAGAGGAAGAAAAAAAGTCCCCCTCTCACACTTTTTTAGATGGGGGTAACAGCATGTTACGTGACCGGCGTGCAGAAAGGATCAGGGAAGAGGACAACTTGAACTTCCCCAGAGGGAGCTTATGGTAAGCAGTTTCTGCAGCAGAGTATGGAGCTGCAGGTGTTTGCAACTGTGTCAGTATGCATGCATGCGAAGAGATGATCACTGATATTCACATTATGGTTAACTTCTTTCATGTAAAGCACATGCCCCTCAATAAAAAATTGTAATACACAACTTAATAAACACGTGAACTGTCCTTTTTATCGGTACAGTAGTCCTTGCAGCCAGGCCATGATTGACAACATGTGTCTTGTGTTAGAATAAGCCATAAATATTGTATTCAGGCTTTGCTTCAGTTTAGCCCAGCTTAGCAGACAATGGCTGATGGTGTGCGTGTTCTGAATGCAATGCTGTTTCCCGGATCGATGCCAAAACGTCTCTAGGTCCAAAAAAAAGCACTTTGTATCCCACCCCCAGTTTTCTCTATCCTGCGTTCATTCACTACGATGCGCGCTTAGTTGCAGGAGGTTCTCCATAACTGGTCCCCTGTGCAAGCCTAAAACTTTCTAATGAAATCCCCAATTACTTTTTGACAAACATTGTTTTTCTCTCTCGGGGTGAGGAGGGCTTCCGACGTATTAAGAAGCGTTGCTTTTGCCAAGAAAACTTCAGGTATGTCTGAATAATTTTTCATCGACATTTTAATTTGACTGAAATACATATTAATTGTGTCTGATTGCAGATTAAGTCAGATAACTTGGGAGTGTGGTGAAAAGTTCTGCAAGTGTTGAACTGTGGAAGTTCGCAGAAGGTGTATCGCTAAGTGAAGGGTATTGGAGATGTGATTGGTTTAACAAGTGCTTTTTCCTCCTGAAGAACATGGAGCCCAGTTCCACAGAGGGAGGAGCTGAAGAGACGCTCCTTAAAAATCATCCACCAGGTCTTGTAAGTGCTTACATTAACATTTAAAATGTATAAATTAATAATCACTTTATTCACTGAATGCAGTAATTAAGGAAACTTTCCCACTAGCACTGAAGTTGTTTTATCTAACAGCAAATATAACAGCAAAGTTATTATTAACTCATTAATCAAGTGGTTTTATTGGCACAAGATTAAAAGAATAGCAGCAAAAAATAACAATTTATTATTTTAAAAGCCAAATTCTCACGAATTAAGTGACTTTTCCGTGACTCTCTGAAGCGTCCCGTGGTTCCTCTGGGATCTGTCTGTCCTGGCCTGTGGATTCCGAGAGTCAGTGAGTAACATCTGGCTGTCAGAGTGACCCTCCAGATCTGCTGTCTGCAGCTGCTGCTCCAAGCAGGAGGGTCCACTCAGAGGAGGTCAGATCTCCCAACGAGAGCCAGAGGGGTCACCAGCGGGTTTATAATTTGCAGAAACAGGGGACGGGACGGTCAGTGTGAAGTTCATTAATATGCAGAGCACTCTCTGGCAGGTTATATCGTCGGTCATACTCGGATCAGAAGGCATGCCATTTTTTTCCTGCAGTGATTTGAAAATAAAATAGGTTGGCTGCAGAACTTAGCAGTTGTGAAATATGTGTGGTGAGGGCTTTTTCTCTCCTTCTTCTTTCCACCAGCCTCACAAAGTGATACTCAAACATGGCCAAGAGCTGGAGGAAGAGCAGGAGGAGTTGGCAGAGCACAAGCCTCTAGAGCAGGAAGACCTGAACTTTGAGAAATGGAAGCGCAGGCCGTTACCCAAGAGGACGCTCCACCAGAAAATAGAAGCCATCAAGACGTACCTGTGGAATGCAGAGACCAACGAATTCATGGGTCGCTCTGGGAAGAGCTGGGGTGAGTTGATGATTAAGAAGATTTATGTTGTTGGAAATGAGGGGGGGGGGGGAGTTTGATTGATGCAAAGATTCCTTTTTGTTTTACTGCATGTGTCCAATAATTACAGATCTAATTTTAAATGTTTTAATAGTCTCAACAATAGCAGACATGGTGTTTGAATCTCTTTAAAAGATGCACTCAGGGTTAGTTTAATGTCTCTGCAGTCTAGTGACTCTGCTCACTGTGCTGCGAGTGTGTGTGTGTCTTTATGCTCAATGTTTACATAGGTGCATGGACAATTCAGTGTGGCCCGACAAAAACAGACTGCCTGGGGACGTTTTCCCAGCGGGAGCTCACTGTCCCGGGCCTCGCATTGGCCGGGAATCACATTCCTCTACATCTTACCATGCTCTCCACAGCCTCTTTCCCAAAGCCTCGGCGACCTCATAGCTGAACTTAACATGCGTATGGCCCCTGAGTTGCAGTTAAACATGTAGAGATGCTCTTCTTTTCCTATCTATACAGCTTACTGCCAAATTGAGCTTTGGCTAACTTTATCTGGCAGTAAACTACAGACTAGACAAGTTTGTTGATTCAATGATGATGGAGCAGCCTCTTGGTATTCACTGCCATGTGACACTGCTGAGCCCCTTCCTCCCCCAGCCAGTTAAACATGATCCAACTCAGTGTAGAAAGAATACCCAAGGAAAGTGTGTGTTCCTTGCATAAGCTGAAATTGATGGATCCTAGGGAGAGCTCAGCTTCAAAAAACAGTGTGTGCAGGAGTGGGGCCCATGTGTGTGTTGAAGAAAGGCCCTGAGCTAGAGTCTGTGTGTCCTGTGAGACGAGTGTGTAACAGGGGACACAATACCAGAGCAGGGTGATGGGGGCTCCTTGGAGCTTGCCAGGCCTCTATGGCTGCGAAAGACCTTCACTACGATGGCAACCGGAGGTTCACTGTGTTCCTGAGTGAAAGGACAGCTGGGAGAATTCTCACTGAGCTCAAACAGAAAGTCCTTTGTGGCTCTAGGGACGCAAGGCTGGCTGCAGCTATTCCCCTGTGAAATCGCCCGCACAGCAAAAGCCATTTAATGTAGAGCACGTTTGGCTTGATTAGTTGCTAATGGACTGTTAATTGAAAATTGCACAACAAATAGAGTTCTTGGTTTCCTTTGTTACAGGGTTCTCACATATGTTTATAACGGTAGATTTTATACGTAACCTTAAAACGTTTTGCATGCCAGGAGAGGAGTGGTGGATTTCATTAATTAATAAAAGTAACATAGTTTAGAAATACTCAAGGAGTTAAAGTCCTGCACTCAAAATCTACTTAAGTCAATCATTTGGCACAACTTCCCATTTGAGAATAATTGATGTTATATAATTGAATTATAGTTACTATATAAACTGCAGTGTAGCTTGTCAGGTTGACCAAGGTATCCATAAAGTTTTGATCTTAACCTAAAATAATATTTGATGAATTATTTAAATGTTCTATTACTAATCTGGGTCTGAATCATCAAAAACAACTACAGCTGTCAGATAGATGTCGTGCAGTGACATATTTGCCCTTGAACTGTAGTGGAATAAAAGTGTAAAGTACCAGAAAAGGAAAATACTCAAGTAACAAACCTCAAAATTGTACTTTAGTACAGTACTTGAATGAATGCACTTAATTACTGTCCTTCAAAGATTTTCGGGTATGAGGGGAGGACAGTGCTTTTGCATGAGTAAACAAATGAATGACTGTCCTGATTAAGGGACCGTAGCTGGAGTCCAGACAGCCAAAAAAGTAAACTCTTAATGGTTCTTTGTTCTTCTCCCCTCAGATCGGAGGGATGATTTAATCAGAGATGTGTGGTCTGTTATGTAAGCACTTTTGTGCTGCATCCAAAATACGCTCCCTAATAATGAAACATTTTCCCTTCTCTTCCAGGTCTCATCCTCCTCTTCTACGCTGCACTTTATACGTTTCTGGCAGCCATGTTTGGTGGCTGCATGTTCTGCCTCATGTGGTCCATTAGTCCCTACCATCCCACCTATAATGATAGAGTGATGCCACCAGGTAAATATAAACCTCTCCACTGCATCCTCCACCCTCCCTTTCCTGTCGTCTCTCTGCTCGTCTGTCCTTCAGTCTGTTGCTTCTACTTGAGTCTCAGCACAGTTGACTGTCTCTGGGTCTCCACTGGCAGGTATGACTATGGCCCCCAACTTAGAGGGCCACGAGATCGCCTTCAACGCTTCTGATCGCAAATCCTGGAAGAAGTACGCGAGGTCTATGGATGAGTATCTGAAACGTGAGTGGGTGTGATTTTAGGGGGTGATGTTAAATGATGTGTGGGGGGGTCAGATGAGGTTGTTGAGTTTAAATCAAGCAGGCATGCAACGAGTTAATCCTCATCTTCAGTACCTTTGTCACCCTTTTTCCGTTTGGTTCTTGCAGAGCATGCTGGGAAGGGAAGCCTCTTTGTGGGCAGAGTGCAACCATTCAATACTTTTTTTTTTTTCTCACCCAGCTTTTGTCAAGCTTCTTTAATCAGAGGCCTGAGTCTGGCAGGGCATTGCTGTAGCAAGGGTTTTATGTATGCCCTCCTCTCTCACTCTCTTACTCTTCCTCCCTCCCTCTCGGCCTCTTTCTCCCTGCCCTCCATTTTCAGCGTATAACGATGGCGTTCAGGAGAAGAAGAATATCCACTGCACACAGGACAGATACTTCATGCAGGACGACTTGGAGGAGAGCGCAGAGCGGAAAGCTTGCCAGTTCAAGAGGTCTTGGTTGGGGGAGTGCTCAGGGCTGCAGGACCCCCACTATGGCTATTCTCAGGGCAGGCCATGCATCCTCCTTCGGATGAACCGGGTAAGACGGTTGTCAGTCACAAAAACCTGTAAAACAGTGCCCTTTAAAAAGTACAAAACAAAAGAGGGAACATAAAACAGCAGGAACAGAGTTTCACAGGACAGTGGAAGCTCTCAGTGACATCTTGTGGCCATTTCAGGGAGAGGATGAAAATACATGACACCATTTGTGCACACCTTTTTGCTTTGGTTAATAATAATGGTAAATTATACACAATCCCATTCAAATGTTCTTTTTTATACACTTTAGAATTCAACTTCTGGATGTAATATGTATGATTCATATAATGTATGAAGACATACTGATATAGTTCAGGTTAAAGAACAAAAGGTGAATACTTTCAACCTGTAGAATATGAAGTTTGATGAGAGGTTGTCCACACACTTCTAGACATTGACAAGATACCAACAATATCATTTATGCTAATCCGTCTGACCGGCATAGTCTTTGGCAAACATCCCAATTGATTTGAGTTGGAGGACATAAAATATAGTAACCAAAATGTGTCGTTTTTTGTTTTGTACTGTTTCAACAGATTCTTGGTTACCTACCTGGCCTGGGCAAAGCAGTGAATGTGACTTGTGGAGTTAAGGTACAGTAACCATAATTACACACTGACTTGTAATAATTCTTATCAGCAAAACACTTCTGAAATTATAATGTATTCCTCTTTCAGAAAGGACCTCCAGAAGCCTTGGGAGAAATCAAATTTTTCCCTAAAAGCACTTTTGAAATGATGTACTATCCATACTATGGGAAGCTCCGACAAGTGAGTGAGAACGTAATGCTTCGGGATAACATATATACGATTATATTTAACAGTGAAATAACAACTTTAATGTCTTGAACCTGTGTATTTCTTCTGTCTCAGACCAACTACTCTGCACCGGTGATGGCCGTGCGTTTTGCAGGAGTGCAGTACGACTCTCACATCGTGGTGCAGTGCAAACTGCATGGAAAGGGCATCATCAACGATTCGCCCACTGACCGCAACCTGGGCAGAGTGAGCTTCTCCTTGGATATCGGAGCGTAAGGCAACATATTTCGCTGCCAGCAGGATGCTCCTGTGACAATGAGGCAGGAAAATGTACAAGAAAAAAAAGATTATGTTGAACCATTATTTTCCATGAAATATGTAATTTCCCTATTTCACTTAAATATCTTCTGCTTTGAAACAAATTTCTCAAGAAGTAGATATTTACTCTTGTGTTTCTGTTGTATCTTTGAGCCTTGAGCACCTGCACCGACACAAACAGTGCAGAGCACAAGACAAGTGCATAGAGTGAGTTACAATTCCTGATATTTTGTAATGATTAGCAAGATTAATCAAACTAAATGACACTCTGCCCATTAGTTAGCATTTCTGGCTATGCAAATCCAATTATGACTTTAAACACTACTAGGTGATTAGAAATATGGTTGTGTCAGGTTAGATTATGGTTTTGTGTGCACAGCTTTGACAAAGTGTACTAATTTTTGAATTATATTTTTCAAACTTGTATATTGTAAGAATTCCTATCATGAAAACACTGAAAGCAGGACTTGTACTGAACTTACACAGTAAAAAAATACATAATAAATGACTGCCAATACACTATTACTATATTTTTGTTGAATAGAGCATTATTAAATATATTATTTACATTTATGATAAAGCATCACATGGCACTTCTTGTCTTCTTTTGTAAAAACATTTGAGAATGAAATACTACACAAGACTGATCAATAAAGAGACATACTGTACTGTGAAATAGTTTGTGAGAGGTATACCATTTTGAAAATAACTATTTTGTGATAGCATTAATCCTGTCTGAAACATGCTACTAAACATGGTATCAATGTTGTATTTATTCCTATTATAGTTCTTATAATAAATACAATGTTCTGGTATGTACTGTATGTTTTCTTCCACGTGGGATTGACATCAACTCAAAAAAAGCTTTCAACTAAGATATGTAATTATTAGAATAATTCTACAAATAATAATATATAACAAATACTATGGTTTGAATAAATAAACCAACGAATACAAATAAATAAATAAATACAAAGACAAATAGTTACATAAATAAATTAATACATATAGTAATGGCTACCCCTGAATTTAAACCATTTTTGGGGATGAACGCATTTACATATTCACTTTGACTAATTGTATGATCATCTTATAACTTAGTTCAGTCATATTGATGGTGTAACAAATCAGTACCAAATGTGTAGCCAATCCATTGCTATAGTTGTATAGACATCTCGCTCAAAACCATACATGTGTTAAAGTTAATCATAGCAATTCAGGGTAACACCAAGGTCATCAGGGCGAACATGACTATTTTAGACAAACTTTGCACAAATTAATTCAGCAGTTTTGGAGATAGTTTAGTCCAAAGTGGCCATGTGAATATTTTCTCAGCGTGAAACCGGGCCTGCTCTTTTGGGAAATGTTAATTCCCCTGAAAACTGTTTTAGATAAGATATTCTTTATATTGAATGTTTTCGTTGCAGCAGCACGTAAAACAAAGTATTGCACATAATTAGAAATAAAAAGAGTAGAAAGTAAACAGTATACACTATAAACATCTCAAAATAGAAGATACAACAGAACTAAAAGACTGAAAATATAAAAGTTGACCGTAAGGTAACAACCTGTAAACTATCTGCCAAATAAAACACTATTAGAGGGCGAAATCACAGTTAACACAATATAAAAGTAGGACATTATTTATATAGGTGGGTTTTGATAACACCAGAAAGGTTTTAGATATATCAAGAAAATAGTTTTATTTTTCTTTCTTAGAATTGACAACAGTGAGGTCCGAGGGACACCAAACTATTAAAGTAAAGCCAATGTCCACAAAACACAGGGGTTATGTCAAATACTAAGTCCACCTACATCTGGGCGACTGTGATCCCAGTCCCTGCAGTAAACATGTGGATGTGTCCATGGTCCAGATAGCTAATCCTAAATTGCTCCTGATGGCTAGCCGTGTGTGTGTGTGTGTGTGTGAAGTGACCCCTTGTATGGTGGCCTCCTCCTTTGCATGAATGATGCCTTGTTTATGTAAAGCGCTTCGATGAGTCATAAAGACTGGATAAAGCGCTATATAAAAAGCAGTCCGTTTACTATTTACCAAATCAACTGGTGACCTCTGTGTGTTAACCTGCATAACCCCCTGAATGCCAGTGAGTCATGCTTTAGGTTGTAAAAAAATCACATTGTTGATCAAAGTTGAACGGACATTTTGAGTCCCTCAGCAGTATGAATGTTTACAACCATTAACCTTTGAGTTCAGCTCAGTCACGAGACTCAGCAGCTTCCTCTACAGCGACTACACCTACAAGGAGAAAAGAACGACAGTGATACAAAACAAGAACGAAACTTTATTTGATTCCCCCCCCTCCTTGTGTTAAACAAGCTCATCATATCACAATCCTCATCAGGTGGAGACAAGCTTTAAGCAAGAAACTCAGAGGTGCACAACAGAAAGGCACAAAACTGTCAGAGGGGAGCGATCGAATGTACAGAACTGAGGATCGTATAAATTAAATATTACTCATGGTCTCCACTCTGCTGATGTCTCTGGACTGTCACATGGAGGGTAGTGCAGGGAGAAATGTACATTCAAGTTGGATCCTGGTGACCAACGTAGGTTTAAATTAGTGGGATAGTTCGCCCCAAAATCAATAACACTCACTTCTCCTCTATACCAGTAGTACTATATATCAATAAATAGTTTTTATTTAGGTTGCCAAATGTTGGGGTTTAAGCTGTAGAGATGTCTGCCTTCTTCAGTAAAAATGGAACAAGATGGCACTCGGCCTATATTGAAAAAAAACACCCAAATTATACATTTAAGCAACTCAAGAGCAATGTCTCTTCTCAGCAATCCCAAATCTGTTACTCAAGATAATCCACAGCCCATGTTGGAAGAGTTTCATGAAGGAAGTATTTTATTTCTTCAAAAGAACATCCGAACTGCAGAAGAAGTATGCGTGCATCCTCTCTGGGATGGTGGGTATAGTTTTGTGAAATAGAAAATAATTCCTACAAGGTCTGAGAATGATCCTGAGAGACCAGCCATGATTTCTAGAAAGAGACAATACTGTTGAGATGTTCAAATGTAGCGTTTTAGACCCGAGTACCATCTAGGAGGCTTTCTCCAACACCCTGCAACTTATACTTGAACTATATGCACAAAAACATAGTACTACAGGTGAGAGGAGAAATATGCATTTTTAATTTTGGGGGGACTTAAAATGGAACAACACCATGATGAGGCTAATTAAACAAATACTGCAATTGTAAATGTTTTAAGATTAGTGTTCATTTCAAGAAAATAAATCTTTCTTACACAAGTGACAGAAACCTCACCTAAAATAACAAACTGGTCCCATTGCTGGTAAAGTGTCTTAGTTAGTGTCCCTTTCATCAAACTACAATTATGTGACTGTATGAGCAACAGGAAGTGTTTAATTCAGTTTAAATGACGTTAAAACAGCAGAGCCTGGGATGTGAATAACAATAGTGGAGCTTGCTCATTACATTCACATCATCAAAAATCAATCATTCTATACAAGAGAGTCATTTACACATATAGTATTATTATTATTATTATACAGCACAGAAGCCGAGAGGGAAAAAGCCTCTCAGAAGGAGGAGTTGGGGGGGAGGTGGACGGCTACTCGAAGCCGTAAATGTAATTTTTAAAACATGCAATCTACAATCAAACGATGCAATATTGATCATAAACGTTTTGGTACTTGATTTAGTTATTGGCTTTAAAGCAAAAACAAAGGAAACCATCGGGGTTGGTTGCTAGGATAAAGTTTTACGAGAAATAAGTTAAAGGATTTCTTTTAGGTAAAACTGAAATGAGCAGGAAGTTTGAGGTGCTTTCGATGCACTGATGGGCAGGGAAGGTGTTTTTAGGGGAAGGAAGGGTGGAGAGGAAGTGAGAGGAAGAGGAAGAAGAAGCAAGGTTGGATTATACAGACTGGTAGCCAGTGCGACTCTTCCTCCGGCCAATCAGGTAAGAGATAAGCACAAGGATGATTAGGAAGCTGAGCGCCACGCCCACTGCAATGGGCACCAAAAAACTCAAATCAGAGTCCAGGAAGCATTCCTCAGCTGACAGACAGACAGAGAGACAGACAGACAGCAGGTTAGTGGTTCAGTCAGCAGGAAATGTTATTCAGACAGATTTAGGTTATTTACAGTCCAAAAAGAGAGACAGAAGAAGGCAGAGCAGCAAGAAACCTACAAAAAGTGTATAGATTATTAGAGGTCATGGTTATTAGATATTCAAAGGGCACAACAAGGAAATCACTCAAGTGGTTATTACTTCTTGAACATTCATGTCAGGCAGGATGAGCAAAAACAGATCGTAAAAGAATAGTCAGACATTTTGGGAAATGTGCAAAATCACCGTGAGTTTAAAACACTTTTTGCAGCGTCAGCACCGTGAAACTATTCTTCATATTTTAGACTTTGATATATTTGGTACATTAACAGCTGTTAGACAATTATTAAATGCTATGCAAGACTTTATTTGAGGTTGCCAGTAATAAGCCCTACATTTAATCACTGATTTTGAACTTAAAGACACATTAGATAACATGTTGAGTCTGTTTCTAAACTTCATATTAACCTTACAAATCTATCCATAACATTTCCCAAAACACCTTACCATTCTTTCACCAATACGGTCAGGCAGACAACAGTAGTAAACACTACATGGAAATGACAACACATTTGAAGACAAAGGCAGAGATTAAGTGTTTAAGATCTGAATGAGGAGAGTTAAACTAGAAAGACTCGTAGCCGACAGTCATGTTTCTCTTTCTCCCGATGAAATAGGCCAGCAGAACGATAAGAATGAGAACAAGCAGGGAAACTCCGACAGCTATGGGAACAAGGAAGCTGTCCGCGTCAGCCTGGCAATCCTCAGCTAGACGGGAGTGAAGAGAGCAGAGAGGTGAACGTCTCGTAACAGAGGAACCAAAATAAATAATAGTTACACCAGCTGAAGGAAAGAGGAAACCTGCTCTGACTTGAAGAAGTATTTAAAGCAGTGAGAGTTTAAGAAAAGGAATAAATATTTACTCAGGCGTCCAGGGCAGCAACACTTTTATTTCCTTGAAACTTAAAAGACTAAAAAGCTTCACTTCAGTCTGACACACAATTTGAAATACAATGAATTATATCTGTAACAGTGTGAGAGAATGGAGATGAAATGTTTCCAAAAAAACACATTAATTGATCTTAAACAAGATGGTCTTGCAGCACAAATTCCCTTTTACTGAACAATGTACAATGTTCTCCACTGGTGAAGCCAATACAAATAATATATATAGTTTGAGTAACTGAATGAACAAAACAGAAAGCTATCACTGAGCAAGGATCAGCTATAATTATTATGAATCTGCTAACAGTCTGACATTTATACCATTGCTGCAAAACCATCTTTGTAATTAAGGCAACTGAGTTTATACAAAGCTGAAATACATCAAGACAATCACAAGCAAAAATCAAAGCTCATATCTGATTAGGAGCGATTCCTCGTACACATGTACAATCACTTGGAAGCAACTTTAAAAAGAAAAACTGGTATTCAGTGCAGTTTACCGTCTGCTCTGCTCCAGTTCTGAAGAGCTGGGACAGAGCCAACAGTAAGCAACACTAGATGCTAGAATTAAGCAACACACAGCTAATACCATGTGTAACCTTGGCTTTCTATTATTACAGAAGCACACATTCTGGGGCTTTCCTCTGTCCCTGATTCTGCATCACTGCAACCTGCACTCGTTCCCTCACCTTCAAGCGCCTGAAAACCTGCTTTCAGCTTCTGCCTACGAGGGACTACATGAAAACACAACTGTATGCCAACGATTTGTGTCTATTTTACATGAGATCACATCACATACTTCAGTGGTTCTTTAATCCTTTTTTTTGTGACAAATGAGGGGTTGTTTTTTCTCGGATCAAACCACACCAAGAGATGATGGATTGGATAAGAGGAACATTTTAAGGAATAGTTTGACATTTTGGGAAATACCCTTTGTGCTTTTGTACAGGGAGTTAGATGAGAGGGTCAATGCCACTCTTAATAAACATTTTAATACATACAAGTTCTGTTTTTCAGATTGGTTAAATGATCTTTCACAGAAAAAACGACTGGCCTGTGACTCGGTAGAAACATGCAGCCAAGGAAGAAACCATTACTTTTTTTGGAAACTTTCATTTTCACTAAAGGGAACGGCTTTGGTAGAAGTTATGTGCTTTCCGAGTGTAGCTTCCTCTGGACAGAACCAGCTAGCTCTTCTTAACTGTTTCATCTCTTTGTGCTAAGCTAACCGTCTCCTGCTAAATATTGAATACAGACGGTATAATTATTGTAATCTAACTCTCTGAAAGTAAGCAAATATTTAAGAAAATGTCAAACTATTAATAAACTACTCATGAATTAAACTTTAGGACATTTTGTTTTAACGGTATTTGTTCAGTCATGAATATTCAACATTACAGAGAAATGCTCAAGATTCAAATCAATGTCTTCAGGGGTTTTAACGTCGCCCTGATCCAGCGGTAGCCCTCAAATCTATACAAAGATTAGATAATGTCTCAACATAATGCAAAAAAGTAAAGAGCGCTTTAGTGCATTTAGATGTAGATATCTTAGTGATGGGGAATATCTACACAACAAACTTTCCCTTTTCTAAACCTAATGCCAAAATGTATTCTGTAAGAAAATAAAACAAGTGCGCTTTCTATTCTGACTGGAGCGTGTGCACATTTAAGAGACCTCTGAAAACATGTTTGATACAGCTGGAAAAGCACAGGTGTAATTAATACCACTAACGATGACCTGTCTATGCACTTTAATGCCAATGAGCCATGTTAGGGTCATTAGTGCCACCTGGGAAACCAACATGTCCTCCATTAAAAAAGGTCAATTTAGATTTAATCAACAAACAATTTAATTTGACCATCTTATGATTGTAGCAACATAATCAGGACAATAAATCCAAGGTTCCTCCTGCTCTACAGGGGAAAACATGGGCTACATTTCCCTTCACTACTTTGAAAATAGACTAGACCTTCATCCCTCTTAAGGAGTTTCTGGGAACAGAGAAAGAAAAGCTGATCGACCATCTTTCTTTAATTTGTGAATGAAATGCTGAAAATGAACGTTCTTTTATGTCTTATGTAAATAAACATGGGGATGAAAAGTCGAACCATAACGGAAGTAAAAACAAAAAATGTGCACAAAGATTAAATAATGACAAATGAAATCAAAAAGGGAATGCCTGTAGAGCAAGTGCAGAATCCTCATTTGAAATGTTCTCATACATCTGGAGAATGCGTTAAAATGAATGTGCAGGGACTATTTGAAATGTAGCACTGTACCTGTATAGGAGCTTTATATTTTGTATATTGTGTTGGATTTGACTATGAAATGTAGCTAAAGGTTGTGTGGATTTTGCACTTGCTCAATAACAAAACAACAACAAAAAAGGAAAGACAAAACATCTTGAAAACAAAAAAGAACATTTGGGGTAGACAAGCTTGGTCCTTGAGAAAAACACCAAACGCTCCATTTTAACAAGGATCTCAGTCCTGATTCTAGTATCATTAAAGACCCATTAGGATACTGCAATTAAAAAATATATCCATTTGCATTTCAACTCTCATAACAACCAATAACGTCAATACTGCATCTTATCCAAGCAGAGACTTTAGTTTTGGATTTCTTTTATAGTTATTTGCCAATTCAAAAATTGCACCCCAAGGACCAGGCTTGGGAACCCCATGATTTTGATTGCAATCTGAATTTATAGGGTCTGATATCCAACATAAGTCTTTCTTCGACCAATCATGTAAGCGATCACAACAATGAGAATCAAGCCGGCCAGAGCAGCGCCAACAATGATAGGGATTAGGATGCTGGTGTCATCCAATGAACATTCATGAGCTGCAGATGAAAAGAGAGTAGGTCAACAGGTGAAGGAGTGATTTTCTGATTAACAACACAGCAGGATCAGCTGTGACACAACATTTCATCTGAAACACTTTAAAAGGTGTCACATTACACACTGATTATTTAAATGAATTAGGATGGCATGATAGATGGTATGGTGCACTTTTTATAAATGGAGATGGGCTGCAGGAGGTAGGTTGGATGAAGAAGATTGACATTAGTCTAGGATGGACTTGATTAGAAATGGGATTGTTTCTGAGGATTTAAACCAGTGGATCCAAAATAAAAAAATCTGTCCTGTGGAAAAAATCTGATGGGCGGGTCACAAAATATTTTCTAATTTCTTAAAAATGTTGCAACAGTCCGAGACTTGCTTTGAGGTCATAAAAAAAAACGTAATTTCGTCTTTGAAAAAACTATCCCAAGTGTTAAACATCTGATTAAACCAAATTGAGATCGTCTTACGGCCCGTCCACACGGCGGCGTGTGTTGAAGCTTCAACGCTTCTGCCGATTCACTTTGAATGGGGTGACGTCACGCTTTGCCGAACTGCATTGTGGTTCTGTCGCTTCGCTTTGCTCGCGTTGCTCGCTTCAAAAGTTGAGCAATGTTCAACTTTTGAAGCTTCGACGGAAGCGTCAGCCAATCAAATCATATGCCAGAACAAGCTCTAGTCAATCAAACCGCGTGCTTGTGTGTCCGGGGCGGGAGATTCATGTGATTGGTTGTTGGTCGAGTTTCAGACACGCCCAACGGCAAGCTTCAGCGCACGCCGCCGTGTGGACGCTGCGTTACAGTGATTGTTATGCCATTTGTAATTTCACAAATATAATAATCTCTATTTTCACACTGTAAATAAAATGTTCCGCATACCATTTCCATTTACATCCAAACATGTACGATCATATGACCAGACATAGACTATTCTGAATAAATAACCTTTTAACTGAAATACTGTAAGTAGTGCTTGTACAAACTAAGAAGATCATCCTGTTGTTTTTTACCAGAATTAGCCTTCTCTCCACTATATGACTTTAAATATGAAACAGTTTGGTCAGCAGAGTTTAATAGACATTAGAGAATAACCTACCTGTGCCGAAGATACCCTTCTTGACTGCAAGGGGCTGCACTCTGAGTTCGAAGGTGTAGATGCTGAGATCGGCGCTGATGTGTAGTTCTGCTCCTTGTTACACATGTAGGAGCTGCCGACGGCCGCCTCCCACAGACTCAGGTTGGTGTTGGCAACAGAAAACTCCACACCTTAAAAGAAACACAGAAAGATAACGTCAACGTAAGCTTGCCTCTCAGTGTGGGGTCTGATTTATGTGGGTAGATATGAGGCTTCAAATTACCAGAGCTTGTCTTTCCTGTGACGTTCAGAGCATGAAGGCGGAATTTCTTGGTGTCCTGAAAAGAATTATTATCAAAAATAATTATGTCCCACTATAATCCCCCCCTAGGAACACTCTCAAACACGAAAAGGTGAACACTGAGTTAGCCATTAGGAAAGCCTGTACACAACAGTTCACTTAAGAGATAAGTGATCAACTGATAATCAAAATATGCATTATTAATACATACACATGTGTTTATGACTAGATTAAAAACACACATATAGGTATAAATTGGTGTGAATGGGATTTTAGTGTATTAATTGTCACCATAATCAGTAACTTTTCAACTACACCTTAAACCCTAAACAACATAAGAGCACATATAAACTAGCTGGCTGGAGAAAAGCAATGTGAACTTAGTTATCATTATTCTAAAATCTATCAGACTTACATTGGTGAAAGTGAACTTGATGGTTACTGTGCTGGACGTCAACACCAGCTCACTGCTGTTCACCTCACATTTCCCAGTGACTGCGGTCCCATTAGGCTCAAAGTTCATCTGGGGACAATAAGGGAGGAGGAGACACTCAAATCAGCAAAAGGACTGGATTAGACTTTTACTCTGAAAATGTAAAAACAGAGATAAGAATACTAAGAAAGCAAAACAAGATTACCAAGCAAACTCATTCACATAAGTATTTCATGCATTTGTTTATATTGTAAATGCATTATTGACCTTAACGTTGACCTTAAACACCTTAATTAAAATAT
Source organism: Dissostichus eleginoides (assembly GCA_031216635.1). NCBI lineage: Eukaryota > Metazoa > Chordata > Actinopteri > Perciformes > Nototheniidae > Dissostichus > Dissostichus eleginoides. Next base: position 14,998,343 of record CM062271.1, read on the forward strand.
ATGTTTTTTTTTTTGTTGAAACGACACATTCCTGTTCCATGTCTTACTATGCTTATTCCTTTCTCCCCTTATATCCATTTAATACATATTATTTGTATGTTCTATAGATTTACACAAGATAGTTTGTACTTCAAAGTAGGGCTGCTTGATTATGGCAAAAATCATCGATTATTTGGGTCAATAATTGATATCACGATTATTAAAAACGATTATCCATTTACTTTGAAAACATCCATTTATTGAAAAAAAATATTTGAACAGTATGTTTTTACAGTTGATTACCCTGAACTTTAAGTATAATTCAACTGAAAAACCAATAAAAAAAAAAATCGTTTTATTTCGATTAGGTTGTTTTCATAATCGTTGCAAGCCAAAATCGTAATTGCGATTAAAATACGATTAATTGAGCAGCCCTACTTCAATTGATCATTTGCACTCTGGATTGCTCATGTTTGTACGAGTGGATTTTTAAATGTTTTTTAATTGTTTTTAGATGTCCTGGAGCAGGGGTACTTTTTTTTTGACTATGTCTGTGTTTTCAAATGCGTGTCATAATGGATCCCTTGTCTTCTATCTTAAACCAAATCTACCTACGGGTACAATGAAATAACCTGAACCTGAACCTTGTAATTCGGCATCAATGAACATACCTCTTCATCTTTGATTTTAAACCGCAGGCCAAAGTTGGCCAGCAGGCAGGCCGTGCTGTTGACATCAGGCTGGAGCATGTACTTCCCAGTGGTGGGTGCAGGGAGGGTGGGGGTCGGGGTGGGTGTCGGAGGAGGAGCAATGGTAGTAGAGTTGGTGGGAGGAGCATCGGTGGTGGTTGAGTTGGTGACGGGAGCATCGGTGGTGGTAGAATTGGTGATGGGAGCATCAGTGGTAGTTGAGTTGGTTACAGGAGCCTCAGTGGTGGTAGTTGGGGGGACGGTAGTGGTGGTAGTGGGGGGAGCAGTAGTGGTGGTAGTGGGGGGGGCAGTAGTGGTGGTAGTGGGGGGGGCGGTAGTGGTGGTAGTGGGGGGGACGGTAGTGGTGGTAGTGGGGGGGACGGTAGTGGTGGTAGTGGGGGGGACGGTAGTGGTGGTAGTGGGGGGGACGGTAGTGGTGGTAGTGGGGGGGGCAGTAGTGGTGGTAGTGGGTGGGAAGGTAGTGGGGGGGATGATAATGATGGCAGCAGCAGGAGTTATTGGTACATCGGCAGCACAGGGAGTAACTGTGTGAGAGAATAGAACATTAATGTAAACCAGGGAGAGAGAACGTTTGTGTCATGGTGAGATGTAATAATATTGGGAGGGATGAAACCCTCTTTAATGGTCACACAGCACACACAGTGAAATGTGTTCTCTGCTTTTAACCCATCCTAGTAGGAGTCTAGTACTAGGAGCAGTGGGCAGCTATTGTACAGCGACCGGGGAGCAATGGGGAGTGAGGGGGTTGGGGGGGGTTGTCCGGTGCCTTGCTCAAGGGCACCACGGCAGGGCCCAGGAGGCGAACTCGGTCCTCTCCAAGGGCAGGTTAGAAATGCTCGGGGGTTATTATACAAGTAAAAACTAAATATTTTCCAGATTGAAGTTGTACATCTCCGGGTTATTTAATATTTATGCTCAGATTATGAAATCATATATTTAGCGAGATCTAAGACATTTAAGCTAACCACATCCCTTCATTTCGCAGTTGGATAAACCTCGTTACACCACCAAGCTTGCCGGGTATTTTGCCTGCAGTGGATAACCTGATCAAATGATATTATGCAATCGCATTAAAAAAATACTTGACTTGATAAGATCTTAGCCTAAAATCACATATCATTATAGGCATCAGACCTTTGAAGAGACATTGTTATGAAATGAGGTGATAGCATTTGTGCTATGGAACAACAAAGCGACAGACAGATTTGATATGTTCCCTACAGTTTCATCCCCTTGCCTTTTCACCAGCTGCTGTGGTGATGATTTTTTTATGTAACCCTGAAAAGTCAATCTGTACTTACTGTTTTCACTTGTGCTGTTGTTAATGACAAAAGCCTGTATGAGCACGTTCCACAGCGTCTGACGGACCGAATCAGTTTCGTACGTGTCTTCACTCTTGCATGAATAGCAGGTGTCCACTCCTACATCTTTGATTTGAGGCTTCGCATAGATTGTTTTGGTTTCTACAAGAAATTCAGAAAACACATCAGCATCAGATCAAAGACTGTGATCATTGTTTATTCATTGTTATGTGTCTTTTTGTTTGCACTGTGTGGTGTAGAAGTTACCGGTTGATTTGGAGTTAGGGAAGATGCTTGTGTCGCCGAGGTTGTAGGAAAAGGTGATGGTGTCTACCTGGTAGATTTTTCCTTCTGTGGTGAAGCTTACACTCCATGAGTGTCCTTCTCCAAAATTAAGCTTCAACGTTGAGCTTGTGTTATCACATGTACTTCCATCTGATGCGACACTGGCAGGGAGTTCAAACTCCGCTGTTAAGATCTGAAAGAGAGTAAAGTGTGTGACAATATTTAAATTAATTATACAAGTTTGATGTCAAACTGATTAAAAGCTATCTTTAAAGAGACTAAACTCAGGAGAGTTTTAGTTACTTGGACAGATAAACTCGGAACGGTATTCTTTTAATTCATGCAATAGTATCTGCTTCTTTAGTTGTTTTTTTGCTTTATTTGAATACACATTTTTATTGTCCTAACAAACATCTAAATAAAAAAAATAAAAAGAGTTAACGATTTTGAAGCTTCAATTAAACGTATTTGATAACCAGTTCCTCATCAACTTAAACACTTCCCTTGTAAACATGACATGAAATACAATACTTTTATAGGCCAGCTGATAAGAAAGATCAATTAAAGTAGTCACGTTTTCAGTGTAGAGAAGAAAAACTGCCCAAAAGGGAATTATTTTTAGAAGACAGGACTTAACAATTGCAGGATATCCATGCAGGAAAACTCAGTAACTGAAATGCTGAATTGCAAGAATCTATCTCTTTTGTAGGGCCTTCCCTCATTTCCCCTTTCCATGATGACAGAGCTCAGACGAGTGTTCTTGCACAGTCACGCTGAGGCGTGCTGATAAGAGCTGAGCTGCTAAAGTTACTTCACAATAACACTGTGTAACCTGATGTACTAAATATACCAAACATAGTCATCTTGAGGTTATTGTGACCAAAACAACACACTCACCTTATTGACAGCGACTTCATAGGAGACTCTGAAGTTGACCATTAATTTAGCATAGAGGCATAAATTGTTGTCTTTGTCTTTGACATTGACCTCAGTGCCGTTTGACAGCTGGACCGCTGAAAGAAAAAGAAAAAATACTATTATTTCTTATATTCTAATGATTATTAATCCAGCTGTAATTCAATAGTTTAATATCTTCAGTAAATCTAAAGTCACAACAAGTGGGCATTTGTGGACACCTCAAATATACTATAGAGACTAAGAAGCCACGTATTTTCAGAAAAACAAACACCACGAGTACCTGCATCCTCTATCAGGCATTGGATAACGAGCAGAGCCAATGGCATTTACATTTTCACATAAGTGTTTTTAAGAGCTATTTTTATGTGTTGAAGAATCATATTAACCCAGGTCGACCTCAGTGGACTAGAAAACAATAAAGTAATATTTTACGATGACACTATACTTCCAAACAACATTTTTAGTCATACTTGCAATAAGATCTTGTATCATTCTACATATAGAAAAAAGTATAACATTTAACAGAAGAGAGGCCAAGGTCCATTACTATGTGGTTTTAGCAGTAAGCATCGTCATCAATTCAACAGCAGCTCCATGTATTATAAAAGTATAAAGCACTGACATCAACTCAAACAGGTCTTATCTTGCTGTAATAAAACAGTATCATTACTGAAGGGCTGAGTTGTAACTAGAGACATAGGCCTAACTCTCACATTACCTGAAACTATCTGACTAACAATTGGTACATCCTTTCTCTCACACAGATTTCTCAAATGTTGTGAGCCTGTCTAATGGGGAAAGGTTTATACAAGCGCCTTTTTAAACATGTTATAATGTATAATGAAAATATTTCCACTAGAAACCCAGATAAAAGTCCTCATACAACACATCACCTCTGGCTGGCAGATAACTCACTGCTCCATAGTTTTAGTTTCTCCCTCTCCATAACCATGATAAATGTACAGCTACATTGCACAACTGTAATTTAATGTATATACTTTTCTATGTGATATGTCTGCTATAATATATTGGTCTTTAACAGAACATTCCACCATATCCAGAATATTTTATATTGGGTATTATTTGCGATATATGGTAGACCCCCACACACATATAACAACAAAGACTATAACAACCCTGTTATGCAATACTACCTACTGTATGTGCAATATATGTATATATACCATAAATAACTGCTATATATATATATATATATATATATATATACATATATAACTGTAAATATATATACGTATATGTATTTTGTAAAATGTCTACTTTTATCGTTAATATTTTTATGCATGCTTCTTAATTCATAATTGAGCTATCTTTGGCTCTTTACTTGCTGTAACAAATGTACATTTCCCCTCTGTGGGACGAATTCATTTATTCTCATTCTGATATACGTATTTTCTACTGCAGATATGTGCTGTTCATTTGAATTGTATTATGATTATACTATATTCCACCTTTGAAATATTTTAGTGCCTGAAAACATTGATGCTGAAACTGAATAATTTTCAAATCTGGGATGAATAAAGTATCTATCTATCTATCTATCTATATATCTTTCTATCTATCTAATGTTATGTAACTACATTGATTTTAAGTTAAGCCAGTTTCCTAACTACATAATGACGTTAGCTCAGCGTTACTGTCACGTGCTAACTTACTGTAAACTGCATAACCGTTGCTAATGCTAACTATTTTAGCCCTTTAGGATATTGTTGATGCATGTTCTGTTGCTTACTTGTTTTAAGTGCCAGTTTACCCAAATAACATTGGTGTGTGGCTAACCTTGTTTAGCAGCAGACATGACTCATGATTTTATCATTAACTCATCTTCAAAACAACTGTTATCTAACGAGTAAGCTAACGGCTAATTTGGCTAACACATTGTGGGAAGGCAGTTCAGCGTTAAAGGTGAAATTATAATCACTTTCAATGTATTTTTAATACGTTGGCATGATAATATGAAATACAAATCTGAAGCTAAATATAGTTTCTTGAGCATTTTATAGCGACTTTGCGGTGTTCCAGTTAGATGTTGTTGACGTAGGTAACAATTAGCAATTGAGCTAGCTTCATTAGCAAAACATCACGACTGCCTGGACTGCACCTCGAATAGTGGTGATTTCGTTTTAAGGCACCCTTAAAGACAATGTAAATAAATTCAACTGAAGACCAGAGACAATTACGACATATTTTCGATCTCGTTTTTTAACAGAGCAGCATTTAGCCTCTGCACGGAAGCACCAGGCCCAGGCTAGTGTTATAAGTTTACCATTAATCGCAGCACTTCCAAAAAACCTTTTATATTTCTCAGTTTTTACTTTCGATTTAAATACAAATGAAGGTGACGTTACGTACCAATTCCAAGGACGAGAAACACAACGAATGTAGCACATCGATACATCTTCGCAGAGTAGTATCGGAGTGTCAGCCACAGGAGAGGAGATGGAACAAAACAACCCGACAGTGACGCTCAGTCAGCGGTGTTTGGGATGCAGCTGAGGCACAGACTGTACCAGGAAATGAGAGTCATATGACAGTCTCAAACCAGAAGGAGGTGTTTGAACTGGTTTAGCTTAAAATCTCCTCCTTTTACCCAGTTAATGATTATAAAGTTTTAAAAGGCTCACGGGAATGTGAAGGCGTCCGGCTGAAAATATGCGTACTAATGGGCTGCTTTCATGTGATTGGAAATCAACAGTGACGGAATGTTACAAAGTAGGCCTACATTTTACTGCGGTATTGTACAATTTTGAGGGACTTGTACTTTACTTGAGTATTTCCATTTATTTTAATTTCATACTTCTATTACAAGGACATGTTATAGGCTACTACTCAACCTCGCCGATTGAGAATTTTACTAATATTAATAAACTAATGATGTATTGATTAGTAGGCCTTTGTTATTAGAACATGTATAAAGGAGTTCAAATATTTTAAACATCCACCTTTACCAGGTGCAAAATCAAAGATGAACCCATTCGTGCATTAATAATCATAATCCATTGATATATATTATTCTGAAATAGGCCATTCCACATAAGTACTTTTTCTTAGGAAATGCACGTTTATTTGTGCACTAGTACTTTTAGTCAAGGAACATTTCGAAGGCATGGCTTTTACTTGTAACAGAGTATTTTAACATTGTGGTATTGCTACTTTTTCTCAGGTGAGAATTTGAGTGTTTCTTCTAACTCTGGAAACCATTTAACAAAAAGAAAAGCCTGATTAAAACAGTTATTTTAATCTGTAGCAATAAATCTAACATACTCATACAAACAAGGGCATGTTTACTCAATCATATTCTTCCTCAAGTGTTGAGGCAATCCCCTCCAATCCCCTCATTTTTCAACAAGGCCTGCAAGCCACACAGGGAGACATACAAAAAAATATAGTGTGTATGTGGTGTGTATGACTCCGCGGAAGATGGGAAAATGGGCTCTGAAGTCATTGTGCTTTTAGTATACTTTCTAAGGGTTAACAAAAACCTAAAAAGCAGTTGACAGTGTCGGATGAGATCATTTAAAATGTCACTTTTGTGGAGTATGTACAAAAACGTACAAAGACAGAAGAAACAAGAAACTTAAATGCATTGTCCTTACAACTGAAGTGTTTTAGCAGCTTTAGTACACCCTATAACAAAATAAGTGCTTTTTTTGGCACAAACTCTGCTTTGAACGCTTTGTGTGTTCATGATCACAGCTTTATCAGATGGCTACATGGCCTTAAAAAAATCATAAAACTTTGCTGCAGGAGGACACTTGACACAGATTTTACCCAATTGGCAATTCCCTACTATAAATGTTAATCCAATAGTCCCAAATTTGACACTAACTAAAGAAAAAAGTCGGTTTTTCCCTTTTTCCTCTCCAATCTGTACTACGTTTAGGGCATTGTGAAGTGTCTGCATTTGTTTGGGATACTTAGTGAACAGAAAGACAAAAAGTGACTTAATAACAAAGAGCATATTGATTCAAACTATGAACAAAGAATAATCTAAGTTTGAAAATAAATATTTTTTCCTCTCCATTAAAAAAAAAGAGCAAACGGAACAACATCTGTGTGTTTTCTTCGTCTTTCCACGGTAGCCCAACTCTCTCAGAGGCACTGAGAAATACGGACAATATTCTCTTTTCGATGGGCATGCAGTCCACAGGATCACAAGAACCCAGACAAAAAAATCCTGTGGAGCAGTATCCATTCACTTGTCGGCCGCTGGGTTGAAGATGATAATGGTTTACATCCACTGGAGCAAAAGAGACCGATCACCTCAGCCTGAATGGACCATCTGCATCTCTTTTTCTCAGTCACTTTTTCTTTCTCTAAGCCACATAGTTGTACTGGTTGGGGTTCTCCTTGTCACGCTCCATATAGTCCCTGTCAATAAGAGACTCTATCCTCTTCTTCAAGTCAGCAGGCTGAAAGAAAAGAAAGGACAGAGAGCAGGTAAAGGTTAACACACGAGGCACATGCCAGTATATCTGCTTGTTTTTATACTTGGAGGTGGGAGGTTGTTACAGTGACAAGAATATTAATGCAAGACAAGCCATCTTCCAAGGGTAAATGACTATTAAAAAAGTATTTTCTTGTACAAACCAGTTTGGATCTGATTTCAGTAGATTTGTCCACAACCTGTCAAACATTAATTCAACTTTTTGACAGTATTGTCAGCCTTTGGAGTGGTAGAAAATGACAGAAAATCTGAATATACCATTCAATGATGCAGTTATTGATTAATTGTTCAGCTGTTAAATAACCAAAAATAGCAGTAAAACGATTTCTAAGTGCATTTAGAAACCGTTTCTTGGTTTGTCCACCACAGCAACTGAACAATATTTACCAATAAAATGTCCCTCTAGGTCACATGTGTCAAACTCAAGGCCCGGGGGCCAAATCAGGCCCTTGGTGGATTTAATTTCGGCTCGCAGGATAATTTCTAATTACTATTAGATCTGGCCTGCCGGTATATTGCACGCACACCTTCACTCAATCCTGAGGATTTCCTCAGCTCAGAGCCTGACCCCAAACATTGATGAACTTGCATCCAAGATGAGATGCCAAGTCTCTGGCTTGAACTAGCATCACAGCAGCAAACTGAGTTTAAATGGATGTTTCCTGTTGCACTTTTTTCTTGCGACAACAGGGCATGTTTGGTTTTTTCTTTGAGGGAAATAGTTTTTTTGAAGCTGTTGTTGGCCTGTGGAAAAATGTAATCATAAGAAATGACTCCGGAAAAGCTGCTGATAGATCCATAAGAAATGACTCTGCAGATAGAGCCATAAGAAATGAATGCAACTGATTATTTAATGTTTAATGTTATGCTATAGGCAATAATTTAAGCTTTGTTAGTTCCAGGTTTAATATGTGCAATAAGTTCATTTCAATAAGTTTTGCAATAAACATTGAACCAGTCCGGCCCTCGACTAGTACCCATTTTTTTATTTTGGCCCACTGTGTATTTGAGTTTGACACCCTGCTCTAGGTACATAATAAAGTCAAAATTCTTTAGGATTTAAGGACTGAAACTCTCAAACTTCAGTACTGACCTGACCACAAAAACAAGTTAATATTATTCTGAAATGTTTCCTTTATAACTGATACTGTATATAGACATAATAATATAATTCTGGTAAAAAATGGAAAGCAAAACAGCTGGTTTTAAATGACTCATAACAAGATAAACCCTGTGACTCTGCTTATGATAAAGCAAGTACACCAATTAGATAACAACACAACAGATACAGGGATAACATTATTTAGAACACTCATATCAACCAATATATACCAATTAGAACATGGTTGTTAATAAAAGAGATCCAGTGTTGTGTTAATCACCTTGACAGGGAACTTGAGCTGGTTGTACACTTCAGACATCAAGAGATTATGGCTCAGAGTCTTCCTCATCTTCATGATCCGCACGATGGCAGCATCAATCTGATACTGACGATCCTGATAGACCCTTTCTGTGGTACTGGCTTGCTCCTCCACCTGAGGGAAGACACTCAGTTAAAATACTTCATCAAATACCATGAAAGGAGGAAAGTACGGTGAGATAGTATCATACCGTTTCTTTCATCTGGATCTGGTTTATTTTGATCCTGAAGAGCTTGTGTCTGAAGTCATCATTGCAAGAAAACTTGTCCCCATCCTCCACATCTTTGCTTTTTGGGATTTTGGTGATGACACGTGCCTTCCCACAAGCAAGAGACTGCAGAGTCCGGCGCAGTTCACTGTCCTCTGTAAACCAACACACACAGGGATAGTGTTTTACATCAGTGGTGCTGCATCACAAGTGCTTGACTATTGTATTTATTTCTTCATCAAAGTGCTGCCAACCAAACTTTGATGTGAATGGGATAACACAAACCTATTCCGGTTGCCAGTTTGATCTCCTCCAGTGTGAACTCCTCTCCTTCGTTGAACATCAGCAGCACAAGCGTTTGGAAGAGGGACACCTGCAGCTCCTTCTTGCCCTTTTGTAAGAAAAATCCAAGAGAAGAAATAAATCAGAAAGCCTTTATTTGTCTCTCAGCAGGTGTGGTTTAGTTTGAGTGAAGTGTGTTTTAACATTAAGCTTTATTCACTGAGTGAGCAAAACACCAGAGCATCCTATATTATAACCAAAATTAGGGCATATGCAAGTTTTCAAAACACATAAAATAAGCTCATAATAGGCAATAGACTTTCTTATCATTGCCAGTAAACAACAAAATGGTACCAAAACGTGCCAAAAAAGGGGTAAATATGAGAGTGTAATGTTTCCATCATCTTCATTTGTCTGACTGTTATATTTCCCAATAAAGTCAAAAGCCAGATAAAGGTGCGTTTTTTGTTAAGTGGGAAAGAGGCTTCAGTGATGTACCTCTTTATATTCGGCTTTTAAGACACAATGGCCGAGTGTAGATTGCCACTGCAGCTTCCTGCCGCTGTGTTTGCCCAGGTAGAAAGTCTTGAAGATCTCCTGTAGTCGCACCATCTGGACAAAGATAACAGAGGCGTTACAGAGCAACACTCACTCACTATATTTATTGCACGGCAGGTTGTAAAAACAGTATGTTTCCAGAAAATATCGCTATTTGCTCAGCAGCACTGACCTCAGCAGGCAGGTGCACTTCCATGGGGACATAGGTTGGCCAGTAACCCATCGTGAGGATGTTCACCGTCAGCTCAATGTTGCCTGGAATGTTTTGGCACTGCATGTACTGCGCAGAAACAAGTGACACAGATGTGATGTTATCCTGCAGCCAAATGCAATTCTCTGCATTAGGTTATTACTATAAGAAACTGAAACCCTGTGTGGTGAGGGCGTGCTGTTTCAGGTGTCGGTGAGGTGAGGAAACAGGATCCATGAAGCCAATAATAAATCCAAGAGTTTGAAAGCTTAATGGATTTCAAAACACTGCAGAGGTTTTAGTAATAGTATGAGGAAGGATTGTACAACTCTTTTAGCAGTGATAATTGCTTTATCTAGCAAGAATGGCAAGACAACCAGTATAAAAAGCTTATATCATTACAAAGTAACCTACAAATTAGAGGTGATGCGATTGCCTGATTAACCAGTTTGGAGATTAACATTAAATTAACAGTTTAAGTCAACATAAACCTGTCCCTGTCACAGTTTCTCAAATGTGAATCTTTGAAAGTTTATTCGGGTGATAATTTGATGTCAGTTAAGCTGGAGGGGACACGGTGGATCATGTCATAGTCCATAATAGCCCCTTCAAAAATATTTGAAGGGGCTATTATGATGTGCTTTTTTTTGTAAATTTTCTGAAATATATATAAACTCAACAGATAAGCGATACATTAGGAATTGGCAGATTTTACGATAACGGAAATAATCTTTAGTTACAGCCCTTATAGCAAGTATTCAATTGCCAGGTGACATTCCTTTTGACAAAGTATTAGCAAGGTACAAGGACCGGCATTTTGTTCTGCAGTCCTGTATCTTAAACCCTACCACCCTAGTATAATGTCTGTAATATTAAACTGCCTTATACATAATCTCACCATCAGAACAATCCAATATGAAACTAACACGATCCTTTTACAGATTCAACCCACTTTTGAAGTTCTCACCTGTTTGAACTGCACCATGATGTCTTTAGAAAGCTCCATATCCTTGAACATCCCCTCCAGTTTGCTGGTGAACGCTGCTCCACATTCTGAGGAAACACAAGTCAAAAGTATTTAGGATCAAGAGTCCTTCTGAGATTCATGTTGTTTGTGACGTTTGTGTGTGTAAAGAAGAGACACTGAAGGATTAAACTCACCATGTTTCAGCTTCGACAACATCGATTTTTCAGCATCCACAGAGGCGCTTTTCCCAACCAGCAACCTTTTGGCAAGATCCTTTTTGTAAAAGGCCTCAAAAACATCCTTTCCTACAATGACAACACATCATAACATTAAGATCAACACAGAGTTCATAAACTCAAACAAATGTGATAGTAAAATAAAGTAACCATTACCATAGATGAATCTAAAAATAATCATTATTTTATCCAGCATCTTCTCCAGTTCTTCGTCTGTTGCTTCTTTGTTTCCTGCCCTTAACTTTGAATCCACGTGTTTCGCTGGAAACAAAAGTATATTTGTACACTGTTAATGCATGAAGACTAGGATTATCAGCTGATTTCATGACACAGGAGGAGGTATGAATGTGGGACATGTTAGCTGACCTATGAGCTCTGCAGGTTTATTTGGCCGTTTGTTGATGAATGTCTCGAAAGCCTCCTTCATGGCGTTGACAAACTTCTCGTTCTTTATGAAGCAGATGTCAATGACGTGATCCACCTTGTCCTTAAAGTCCAGCAACTCTTGCACCATTGTTTTGTCTTTTTCTGGATTGATTACGATTGTGCTTCCAAAAGCCTAGGTTTTGATTGACAAGACATTGAAAACAGCAGTTAGCAACAGAATCTGACAAACAGTTCCTGAGAGCTCAGCACCTTTATGGCGCTTTTTCTTGAGACTTTTATCTCCGTTCGTACCTTTATGTATTCTATCCAGTGCTGCAGGAGGACCTGAACGCCACCTCGCACTCGACTGAAGAGTTGATAGAGAAGAGACAGATCCTGAATTCTGTTCTCATCCAGCAGGTGAGTCAGACCTGAAAGTTTCCAACAAGAAAGATCAGGAATCAAGCTGCTTTTAAACTTTCAAGAGCCAGGCTGTGGTTTTCAAATACTAACTGGGATTAAAATCCACTCATGAATATGAGTTGTGTACCTTTTTGCAGAGTAGTCGTGAGATGTTCACCCAGCAACTGCTTCTCCACAGTAGCAATGAGCGGTTTTCTGAACAGGGAAAAAAAATAACTCGTTACAAATGAATCTTTGTGTTTGTGAAACTGCACATTGAATACTACAGTGTAGGACTCACTGTGTGCTCTGATCTAAATACGTGATGACTCTGTCAGCCTCCTCCTCCAGGCGCTTGCTGACATGATGGAGATAGTCTGGGACCTACAAAAAGAGAGCGGAAAGGAGCCATATTTGAATGCATCAATCCATAGGATTTGTTTAATAAAGAAAGTCAGACCAGTTTGAATAAAGTTATGTTGAGTCAACTTTCACTCAACCAATCATTTCATGTGTTTCAGTTTTTAATGTAATTTAAATATGTAAATACTGACATAATGAACTATATGTGACAGCTAAATATTGATTGTGCATATAAATCACACAGTATCAGTATTGAGAAAATGTATATATAAATATCTATTTTACTCTTCTTCCTTTCTGTCTGAATCAAGCTAAATCTTTTTTCAGCTGAGATGAAAGAAACCCTTCAGTCTTGTACTGCATTCGGATCTCCTGTAGCTATGGATGTGTTAGTGTTCTTGTGTGATGAAGTCCTTTCAGTTTCATTCTGAGTAACTCAAATAAAGGTCATGTTCTAGATGCAAACATATCATAATACCGGACATAAATTGTGTGACATTGTGTCCAGTCTTGTAAAAAGAAACCATGGAAACAAACAATATAAACGGGCCCAGAGTACGGTGGTCACATAAATCACCTCTCTCTCCTGCATCAGCCTCTGTCCCTCTGCAGCGTACAGGCGATTAGTTTCCTCCAAAAAGCGTTGCTCAAAGGAGTCTTGATAAATCTGTCAGGGATGGAGAGAACACAGGTTTAATTAAAGCCATTTGTCAACAAGAGACTGACAACTCATCACACGGTTCAGGTGATAATCACAAATACCACAGCTGCTAAAGCATCCTTTTCTTTTAGTACAGGAGGTGTTTGGATCATTAATATAAAAAGTAATAGTCTGTTACCTGCAGGTCAGAGAGCATGCTCAGCAGGCTCCTCAGTAAAGTGCGGTCTATCGCTTCTCCGTTTCGCTCCATCTCTATGAGCAGCAGTATCCCGTCGATGGTTTTACACTGGACCTTCAGATCGCTGATGATGTAGAACCTGAACAGCTCCAGACCCATGTCCCTGCACACCACAGAAGTTGTTGAAACTTTTTGTTTTAAACATATGAATCTGCTACATGCTAATGTCCAACAGCAGACTTCAGGGATCACTCACCAGATAGATGGCAGCATTGAGTTTTGTAAAACATAGGTACGGTCCAAAAACAAAAATATACTCCTAATCATGATCTGTGAAACAAAGACAGACATAAAAAGTTAGGAATAAGCTGTGATCACATTGTTATTCTTTTTCAAACATGTTGTTGTTTGATGAAAACAGTTGTAAGATGGCTTCTGTGAGTTAACTTTCTAATTTTGAGAAAATAACCATGATCTTAAATTGGGTTTGAGACTTTACAATACATTTAATATTTATGTTTTAAGTCCCCCAACTTCATGGAAGTTAATATTCAAATCAGTATTAGACAATTTGAACAGGAACATTTGACAAACAAATCGCAAGGAAAGCAGACCTTACATAAACAGACTTTCAAGGGATATGAAAGCCACCACTTCACTTATAAAAGTTATGAAACATACCATTTGTCTGCAGTGATCTTGCCAGCATTTGTCAATTTTCTTTAGGAAAAGCACACTGTCCAAGGCATCCGTATGAACAACGTTAAGGAAAAGATATGTTCTGCAATATGACTGCATGATCATCACTAAGCAATACAATACCACGATAGATCCACAGACAGAAATATGAAGATGAATAAAATAGTGAAGGATATTCTCTGAATTGCTCAATTTGTGACTTGATGTGGTCTTCACACACGGCCCTCAGCTGTTTGTAAAGCTTGGCAGATATCTTATGGGAGCACAGGTTCTCAACTGCCTGAGGGGACAGAAAGAAAAGTGTCAAAAAGGAAAGTTTAGTTATAAATGCGTTTCCTCTGGGGGGTGAACAGGTCACTAATGATACCTGATAGAGCTCTTCTAGGTTGTACTTGATTGAAGTGCTGTTCTGTATGGCCTCCACCGCCTCCTTCAGCTTCTGCCAGGTCTCCTGCGTGTAGTTCTCAGGCAATTTGGGTTTTTCTGTGTGCAAAAAAACCCACAAAACAGTTCTTATAACAATAAAACAGTGGACCTCACTGAACCATAATGCCACTAAGCCAGTGCTATTATAAAAACTATTATAGCAAGATGGTCCTGACTATAAAATAAATAAACATGGTTATTGAATGTTGTTATTAGACATGCTATAGCCTCAGATTTGGTTTGTTTTTGGATGTGTATATTTATTTACTTTCCATCCCTTTATTGTAAATCACTTTGTACTGCACCCACTGTATGAAAGGTGCTGTATAATAAAGTTATATTATTATAACTATTAATAATGAGAATGAGTCATCTCATTACATTTATCTAAAAAAAACGTAGGTTAAAGTTCCCAATCCTACTCTATAATCCTGTTACTTCAGGAGAGCAATAACAACTTCATTTTAGATATGTTATATGTAAACATTAAGCTTGGCAGTTAGAAACTATATTTATTAGTTTTACTTTAGTCTTTATAGTCTTATTAGGATGTCCTATTATGATTGTTAGAACCTATTTGATGATAAATGAGTGCCTCTAATACATTATTTTTCTAACATATCAAAAATATGTATGCCTACATTTCTGTTTACTGAGCCAAGAGTCATTCCCATATTGACACAATTAAGGAAATGTATATTTCCTGACAGATTTGACCATATAGGAGAGCACTGATTCAGCTAGGTTTCTATTATTGTTACATTTACATTGAATTACAGCCTTCAGGTCCTTTTACAGCCAATCTCACATCACGATAACAGATTAAATGTTCCACTGTGGACTTGTTAAAAGTTTATATTGCTGATGTTTTGGACCTTATAGCACAGTATCTCACTGTTTTGTGTGTGCTACCTTTGAAGTTCTTGATGACTAGTTTCTTAGCCGCCCCGGGTTTACTGTTGGAGAAGGTCCCGGAGGAGCCTGCGGGCTTCGTCAGTCCGTTCGCATGGTGTCCCGTCCCGACACCGGGCAGGAACACGGCTTTGCTTTTGTTATTGGAGCAAGAAGCAGCAACGACGGCCGCAGCAGCAGCCTCCTCAGCCATTTTCACATCCAGTCCAATGATATCCACTGAATCCTCAAACCTCAACTTCTTCTGGATGTGCAGCGGGGAGCAGGAGGAGGAGGAAGAGGAGGAGGAGGAATTCAGGGACTTGTCAGCAGTGTCTTCCTTCTCAGAGCCGTTTATTTTCCTCTTCTTCGGAGATGTGATGTTACCGCTGTCGGGTTTGACATCAGTAGCCACTGGTCTAGCCTCCTGGGTTGGCGGTGGTGGGGGATTAGGGGAAGATAAACCTGTTGGAAACATGAAAAAACGGGGATACTAATTCTTTAACAGATTGTCTTTTTCTGGTGATCAAAAACTTCCAGGCTCGCCGGGAGATGAGCTCAGTGTCCGATAGCTTGTGTGTGTCTCAACGTGGACGGAGGGTCCTTTTTACCAGTATAAAACTGATAATAAACAGTAAACTACTCAGCTTCACTTGGACCTAGCCTTGTCTCTTTCTTGTTATTGCTGGTAGGAGAAGAAAGATGGTCGGCTATTGCTTCCTCTTTTCGCCTCTCGTGTCTCACCGCGTTGCACAGTCGTTAAGTATGAGCGGTTAGTAACTGAAGCAGCCGTCAGATACTTATTCACAGAATAAATGTAACTACAGCAGAGAAATAGTCTCATGTGATACTAAAACACCCGTCGGAAAACAGGGAGGAAATTTCGCTCAAAAAAGCTAGTCGGTGACCCACCGGAAGTACTTTGTACAAAAAGTACTTTTTGCACAAGCGTGTTTTTTTCGTGCAGAAAACAGTGCTGTTATCTGCTCTGGCCACAAGATGGCGCCATGTCACTGATCGCCACGGACTGATGTCACGTACATTTACCATCATGAATTAAGCAAATATGAATGAATAAAGAAATATATTTAAAGGGAAATGTACTGTCTAATTTATCTATATATATATCATTATACAGTATATATACATTATTATATTTGTTCTTCATAAGTCTAATTGTACTCTTGTTTATTGCGCTCACTTTAAATTTGTTTACATTAATTTAGACCACATAAAGTATTATCTTGCTATTATTTCACAACATTTTTGTTACCATTACTTAGAATTAAAAAAAGTTTAAAAAGCATATCAAAACCTAAATAGTTCGATGCACATACATTTAAAGGTTCGTTTTTTTTGTTTGTCAGACACAAAGTTAATTCAAAATATGTTGTACAAGCATTAAAACAAAGTTAACAAAATGGAAAAGAAGACAATTCCCAAAATAGATAGAAGGTGGTTAAATCCTACATTGGAACTACAGTTGTTGATTTCAATAAAGGTTCTATAAAAAAATGGTTACTTGGGTGACAGAAGACCTGCCGTGTAACGTAAACAACTGTCGTAAAATGAAGCAAACCCTTACAACTCTGGCCCTCCACTGCTAAACAGGCGTGGAAGTAGAGAAGCATTTCTTGATATATGAACTGTCTTCTATTATCTTATTGTGTTTAACATACACATATTCGCGCAGTAAGTCCGGGCAAGCTTTGTGGAAATTGAGGAACGCGGTAACCGTTACAGCGACCAACGAGGATGTTTAAAAAGTACGTATGTGATGATTTGTGTGTTGTAACGTTAGCTAACCACAGCTAGGTGGCTAACGCTAACTGATTAGCAAGTTAGTTTTGTTGTATGCTCAAGTTCAATTAATGAGACAAACAGACATCATTTATAATATCGGTAAGGTCCTGTGCTGTTGCAGTAGACCGGGCCTGGAAAACATATCTGTTCAAATGTATCATTCATATGTGATCTAGATATTATTCATTCATATGTCTTAACTAAGCAATACGGCCCTGTATTTTAGTAATTACAATGATGAAATTCACCTTTCTTCTAATTAGGTAAAGCTATCTATTTTTTCAGATTGAGTTTTAATGAGTGAGAATTACACTATTATTCATTTATTTGTCTGGATGAGATTTAAGAAGAAAGCCCACTTGCTTATGTATGTATTTATGTATCTACTTTTTAGAAAAAATAAGTTAGAGCATTCTGTTGTATCTCTTAAAACTATAATTGAATCCCCTTTCCAAATATCTGTTATCGGTGGGTGTCATTGCTTTTGGCTCTTGGTTTTTAAATCAAATATCATAATTAAACCAACACAATAGTTACTGCCAATATTGGCCACAATGTGGAATCAGTGATTTCATGTTGTGTATGTTTGTCACATGTTTAGGCTTACAGTATATTAGTTATTTCACTTGAAAATTAAGTACAGCTCTGTTGTCAAAAAGATTCGTCCATGTGATGGACATGTGACGAGCAGTTGCCTTTGTTTTCTTTTTAACGGCTGTATTTGTATCTATACTAAAAGCACTTTCTGTTTACTGTTTCAGATTTGATGATAAGGAAAATGTGTCGAACTGTATCCAGCTGAAAACATCAGTGATCAAGGGCATCAAAAATCAGCTATTGGAACAGTTTCCAGACATCGAGACATGGCTCAATCACATAATGCCAAAAAAAGACCCTGTCAAAATCGTGAGATGGTATGATTCAGTTATTTCCTTCATCAGTTTTCTTAAATGCAGTGTGTTTTTAGTGGATTGCCTTTTACATTTTTAATATTTCTATTGTTATCCCCTCAGCCATGAACACATTGAAATCCTGACAGTGAATGGAGAACTGCTCTTCTTCAGACAGAGAGAAGGACCATTCTACCCGACCCTCAGACTGTTGCATAAATGTAAGATCCTAAAATGCCAACTAGTATATGGTTGTTTATAATATTAAATGCCATAAGTGGACTAAGAAATCTTACTGAGAAGAGGCAGGCATCAACAAAAAAGGAGCTCCATGCACACAATTAACAAAAAAGAAAAAAGGTTATATCTGCCCTTCAGAAGGCAGTGATTATAAGGTCTTTCATTTCTGTAATGCAGTGTGCCTTTGTATGTTTTGGTTAAGTAAAAGTCTTCCTTCTCTTTTTTCCAAGATCCTTTCATTCTTCCCCACCAGCAAGTAGACAAAGGAGCCATTAAATTTGTCTTAAGTGGAGCCAACATCATGTGCCCCGGGCTGACGTCGCCAGGCGCTAAACTCTACCCTGCTGCAGCTGACACAGCAGTTGTATCCTTTTAAACATGAGGCTGCATGTGGAAGCGGTTTGATTTTCACACAAAAAATATATTTGTGAAGTGTTCTTGTGCTATCAGGGTGTCCGCGGGGTCTTAAAAAGTATTAAAAGTTGATAAATCAATTTAGCGAAAATTAAGGCTATTAAACGGCATTTTCCAAGGTATTACATTTTGTAGCTTGTTTTCAATAAGTATATAAATTGTCCAAAGAGGTTGTATTCTAAAGTTTGCCTGAATGTAATCATTGCGTAGGTGTGTAGTGTGATTCTGTGTAGTTTATTTATGGCATCCCGTTGATTTGACGTCATCTGAACGGAGGCCTGTACTACGAAGCCGGATTTTCGCTTAGCGAGCTAACTTCAGGGAAAACTCTGGGTTTCCGGTCCTACGACGCTGGTTCACTTCATAGCGGGCTAGATCTCCATGGTAACTTATGCTGAGCGGCTAACGTGCTCCGGAGCAGGTTAGGTTCCAGGATAAGAGATCAACTCAGTGAAAGCACCGCCTGCTGACCAATCAGAGCTCAGTGTGCGGAGTTTAAAGCTATCAAGTCATATTACAGGATAGAGGAAATACAGAAAAACTGCCGTTGCAGGAAAGACGGCCGGCAAAAATCACCGACTGTGAACGTGAAAATGAATAGAATATCACCTCCCATCTTCAGAGCAATCTGACTAATATAACATTAGCGTTAAGAAAGCTTACTTAAATATCTGCCACAACATAAGTAACTGGATCAAAGTAACATTACGTACAGTCCGCGGCACTGTGAGTGCAGACGTCGATGTGTCCCATTATCATTCATATCACATCATAATGTATCATATATGTCCTTATCTGAGTCAGCTTCTTGAGCCGTATCTGGCCGTGCAACACTCACAGTGTCACATACTGTATGCAGAAGTATTATTTTAAGCAACACATTAAGTTGACGAAACGCTTGAGTCAAATGTAATTAAAGTCAGATCGTGTCTTAGACGGGGCAGTGATATCATAAACCTGTTAATGAACGCATTCAAACACTTTTTCTTTTACCAGCTGTATTCACCTTGCAGGTGCAACTATGTGGCTTTTATCCTGGATAAAGTGTTTAAGTCATGGATGTTTAAAGTTTAACGTCTTCATATTTGTCTAATATTATAGTTCACTTTTCATTCAGGAAGTATGACGCGCTGCGCTGTCAGTACGCTTGTCCATGTTTGTGATTGGTCGATCGCTCCAAATACCACCCCTTTTATGTGAACGCGCGCCTAACTAGATAGGGCAAAGCTGGCTTGAGTTAACGAGTTGATAACCAGCGTCGTAGGACAGTTTAGCGAGAGCGCGTTTGTTTTGGATTAGGTAAACCGGGTAACTCAAACAGATCCAGGTTAGGTTGAACCGGCTTCGTAGTACAGGCCTCTGGACATCGCACACTCACTGCTTGATAGCACGCGAAGGTCCGTTTATGCCGGTTGTTAAACAACATCGTTATGGGGAAATGCAAGTTTGCGTCCAAATGGTTGGAAGATAAGGAGGAAGGACAATCAATACTGTATATAGTCAATGTGAGGTAAAGTGTGTCGCCAATGTAACCGGTTAAAACTCCAAGTGGCGATGAGGTCTTAAAATGTATGGAAAGGGTCTTAAAAAAGGTCTTAAAAGGTATTACATTTGGCTTCAGGATTCCTGCATATACCCTGGCTATAGAGTTAATTATTACTTCCAAATCTACAACAAAAATCATTGTACAAATGTTTCTTTAACAACTGGATGCAGGCCATAATGGCGGAGGGAAAACAATTTGCACTTTGTGTTGGCATTATGAAGATGTCAGCAGACAGCATGTAAGCCTTTCTTTCACGTTTAAAAAAAGCATTAAAACATCCTTTCTGCTTCTGCTCTTTCGATGAATAATAATCTTTTTTTTTCCAACAGAGAGAAAGTCAACAAGGGAATTGGTATTGAGAACGTTCATTATCTGAATGATGGATTGTGGCACATGAAGACGTATAAATGATGACATCACCACCTGCAACGCCTGCCCCCACACCCCTCCCCCACAGAAAGTGCGGTGTTCGCATGGGCTCCACGTCACCTGTTTACACCTAAGGACTTAGCTGTGTAACCTGCTGAAGGCTTTGAATTATTTGCCATTATGCACAAATAAATGAAAGATCTTGCTTTAAACCTCAATCTCAGTTATTATGCATTGTATCCAGTTTTAGATGTGAACGTAGCCTCGCCCAGTCATCAATTGGTAAACATGAGAACATCATTTTACTTTTGACTTCAGGTTAAACTTCCAGGATATTATATTAAGTTGATGTTACTGTGCTATACACAACTAAACTGTTTTGTGACAGCAATCTACAGGAGGATAACCATTACAATGTCAAGCTGTCTCAAGCACTTTTCAATGTCAAGCTCAGAGTTTCCAGCCCCTTTAGAGACTGTGTTTACTTGCTGTTCACGTAGTAGTAGTAGTAGTAGTAGTAGGAGTAATGACGTGGCCTTTACTCACTAACCAGGATCTGAGGATATTTGCATATGAAGGAGTGGAAGAGTGATACAGGTGTTAGACTGGTTATGCTGCTTCTATTTGCTCAGTAATGCTTTACAGTCAATTTCAATTTTAGGTGATATTCTAAAGTCTAAGATAAATAATTCTCCTACAATAGCTAAAAAAATTACCACCATTAAGGCAACGCTTAGTTTTTCACTTAACTGCAATATTTTATTCTCTTCTTGCCTAGTTGCAGAAAAATATGTACATTTTGTTTCAATTATAAGAACATATTGGTCAAGGCAAAACATAAATGTTAACAAAGCTAACGGTACATTTATTTCCCTTTAACAAAAATCCTTCACAGTATGTTTACCAGGTTTGCAGCAACAGCCCAACATGTAATCAGTAATTCATTTGATTTATTATCATCATCCAAAAGTCACATTTCTTAAAAGTACTTAGTCTGATAATCACATTTTTTTTTTAATGAAAGTGGAACAATGACAGCTCCACTGAAAAAGTGAAGTTGTTCAGTAACACATGACAATAGAATACTGAATATTAGGGCTGCACGAGCCATTGCAACACAGGATGTTCAAACGTCTTTGCTGCTTGAAACAAAAGAAAAAAAAATCACTTAATTTAACATGACTATTCTCAAAGGAAGATCTGTCTAATAGAACATAAATTACTCCAACTTTCGAATTCTTTCATACAAGAATGTGTTCATAGTGAGAGATATGCAGGTTCTTCATGCACAGCAAACAACCAATCACAATCATTTTCATCAATTATTCAATCAAAAACAAAGCAGGGTCCCGAAAATGGGCGAGCAACACGAGAAAAATCGCCAAAAAAGGAAGATCAGTTCAGTAGAAATCTTTCGGCTACAGAATCTACCTGTATGTATACTTCAACATCGTGCAGCCCAAGTGAATACACTTTCCCCAGATGTCAACACTGAGGTACATCATTCCAACTTCCAGATAATCTGGTCTCATGGTACAAGTTTGCTAAATGTCCCTGCTCTATCTTCATTTAAAAGAACCGCACTCATCACCTCAGTTCAACAACACCACAAACACATTTCAGGTGCTGATTGTGCCAACTGCAAAAGGTACAAATATACATAAAAGAGTTATTCCCACCCAGGATCCATTTTACAAACATAATTAGAAAAACATCTCAACAGTTAAGTTTGCCATCATAGAAGCAAAAAACATTTCAAATGCCACGTACATATTAAAGGAAAGAGTCTCTAGTCGTTGTCTGAACCTTCAGGAGGTTGAAATACTAACAAGTCATGGAAGTCGTGGCCGTAAGGACGAAGTCTGTAAACTCCAAACATCATAACCTGCATTTGATTGGGCGACATCCCGTTAAACGTGACTGCCAGGTCGGAGCAGCAGCCCTCCACCACATTAGTGGGGTTGTCCCTCATGCTGTCTGTTATTAAGCTGTCAACACTCTTGCTGTTAAAGAGGCCCTTTCCGTGAGAGTCTTCTCCGTTCTCTGCAAACACACCGGTGTATTTGAGACACACTGCCAGCTGCTTGTCCTCACTCATCGTCCACAGGGCGTGTCCTCTTTCTGGACATTTTTCTTCATCCTCGAACACATTCACTAGCCTTTTCAGCGCTTCATAACTCAGAACGAGGCCACTTTCATACGCCACATACTCCAGCTCCCCGGACTTCATAGCGTTGCCCAGGTAGAAGGGCTCCTCGGGGTCTTTTGTGAGCACCAGGTGTTTGAGGTTCTCGATGATGGCAAACGTGGTCGCTTTTGCCACAAAGAACCAGCGCAGATCTCCGGCGTTCTCATAGGCATGCTTCAAAGCTTTACGTAGCCTCGCCCAGTCATCTTTTTCATTTAAGTCTACCGCCTCCAAAGCCTTGGAGGACTCAGAGGTGTAGAACACAGCCTTGTCACAGTGTTTACTCCAGGTGTCCAGCACAGTCGCCCAGTAAACCAGGATCTTTGGCTGGACCATGATGATGCAAGAGACCCGGACTTGATTCACCAACTCCAGCACGTGACCGTCCGAGAGGCGAGTCAGCTCGTCTTTACTCGGGGCCTTGACGTGATGATGATGATGTTCGCCCGGCCCGTGCTCTGTGGCGGGGCTGAAACTACCAAATAGTGAGAGTCCCAAGCAGAAGATGCCGCCCACGGCCATCCCCTTCATGAAAGAGCCTCCTTCAGACAACATGTTGACAGCAGACACTGGAAGGGAGAGAAATAGCCAAACATTAGCTGAAAGGGAATGCTTCTCAGAATAAACTAGGATCTTAAAATATAGTTTATACTTTAATTTTCTCACATTAAGGTTGCTCTAATGGTCTCATATTGGGCGTAAATCATTCACAGACTCTGAACTGTACAAAATGTGCGAGCTTGCATACATAGAAAAGCAAAGAAATACATTATTACTGTCTTTACACCAGCTAGACGTTTGTTACAGAAATGATTGTAAGATTTGACTTATAAAGCCTTTCATAGAGCTTTTGCTGTAAGGGTTTCTTAATTATAAAATGAGATGCTTGATAAACTAAACCTATGTAAAGTCTTTTATAACTTCATTTAATCTGGGTGAATTTCTCTAGCTGTGTGTATTTATACATATTCAACAGCTGTGTAACATGTATGTTCGTTTATGACTGGAAAGACTAAAACACTTCAGGGCAGAATTACACTAAACCTTGAAGAGTGAAAGCAGAGACACAATGCTCCACAAAGGCCATCACTTATAACCAGTTGAGCAGCTGTGACTCTTAGTGAGCACATTGTGAAGCTGCGTTGTTATCCACAACTCGGTATCCAGAACAAATGAGGAAGCTGCACTTACTAAGTTTAACTGTGATCTGCTGGCTTAGTTCTAAAAAATAGAACAATTGTATCTATGATCAATTGTTCATTAGGGAAAGGAGATGAAATGACTAAGTTTTGTCCACATACAAAACAAACATGACAGGGGTACTATCATCAAAGGTACAGTATGAGGAAATTATATGGGGTAAATTGTGAATACAGACAGAAAGAAGAATACAAATACGAAAGGAGCAAACAAATAGTATTATGAAAGCTATTTTAAAGACTATATATATACAAAATATAATTATGTGAGAAACTGTGTAGCTCATGTGTAATGCGTGACAACTTTACTGCTGTGACAGTAGGTTTAGGAGTCCTATTTATTAATGTGCACTGTCCAATCTGACAGATAAACTAAACTATTTCTATACAGCAAAGGAAATATAGTTGAGTATAAGTATAACTCGTTAATGAAATGGCGTAAGCTTGTTTGTCTTGTGAAACAAGTTGAGCAGCTGATCAGGTCTCAGATGGATTAGACATCGTTTGGATTAGACATTACGGACATGTTAACGTTTTATTAATGTCGACATTTTATCTATTAAGTATGAACAGGTTGCGTTAACATTAGTTCACTTCATAACATTGAATCCGAGAGTTTTTAAAGTCTTACCAGCTGATAGCTAACTGTTAGCTTCCTGTCTCCGTAGCGTTTACACTAAACGTCTTGTTAGCAACATACATAAAACAAGTAAAGAATATATACTGTACCTAGCAGGAGTAATACGACCTTGTGAGAAAGTGTCCTGCTTCCGTCCTCCTTTCAGCTGCCACAGCTCCTGTTCGTCGTCAGGAGAGTTAATTAACAGCTAGGTGCATGTTCCAAACTGACGCAACTTCCGGGTCTGAAGTCACGTGACTCTGCTGAAGTCACATTCCTTTGTTTATGTTTTTATGATATGCCTCAAAATTAATGTTCTTTTATTTGTTTTATGTTGATCATTGTTAACTGATTGCTGGGTTGATTATGATATATTTAGGCTAAAGCTGCTGAAAAGATCAACCTTTCATATTTAATAGGGGAAAGAAATACAACTCTGTAACATGACCTAATTTTACGTGCATTTTTGTAGTTTTTTGCGCAAAAGTCCAGTTTTAATTTTGAAGATTTGAGTTTGTTTGCAAAATCAACAAAACGTTCCTATTTTACATATAACAAGTTGTTATTTGTGCTGATGCATGTTACTACTACTGCTAATACTACTACTAATACAATTATAATTAAACATGATATCAATTCTAAAATAATAATTAATATATTATACTACTATTATATTATAACGTATTATGATCTACTATAGTGTCAGGTTGTTTCTAAAATTATTACAATGGAGCTTAATTTGACCTATTGTTATTATCTTTGAACATTTGTATATTACATGTGATTTATTTTGTATATTTTTTACTGAATATATTTATAAGATCAACATTTTTCCTTTAATTCAGTGTTGAACATAGGGTGACCAGGGGCCTCATTTATAAACGGTGCGTACGCTCAAAAGATGGCGTACGCCAGTTTCTACGCAATGTTTGTGATTTATAAAAAACAAACTTGACGGGAAAATGTGCGGTCCTCCACGCAAACTCTGACCCATGTTGTCCCGCTTTGTGCCGCTTTTTATCATTTGTCCCGCGTCCCACACATTGAGACTATGTCCCGCATTTAAGTGACAGTCGCGCAGAAAGGCCGGTTCGCTGACAGCCTTTTATTTTTTAAACGGCATCATAAATCATTTGAAAACAAATGCCGGTGTCGGACATAAACAAACACACCGAACACATACACACAGAGCTGAGCACACACACACACACACACACACACACACACACACACACACACACACACACACACACACACACACACACAAACACACACACACACATACCATGTATACATCACTTCAGGGGACATTACATTGACTTACATGCATTTCCTGGAGACTTATCCTAACCTTAACCATAACCAATACATGCCTAACCCAATACATGCCTAACCCTAACCCTTACCCTAACTTCCCTCCTGAAGAAGATACACCCTATCGAAACGTCGAGGAGGTACTTCCACTCAGCTACACTGAACGGTACTCTATTTTAAAATTGACCAGTGCTTTTAAATGCAAGCTTTTTTAAACCTTTCTCAAATTTGCGTTAATTAAAATGTTGAACTTTTAGCTGTTGTGTTGGGCTCTGCCCCATATGGAAGCACTCTATCTGTCCTATACAAAACAAACACTTCCTTTAAACTGTTGGGACCTTGCACCTTCCCGAAAGCACCGCCTGGAACTCTAAAAAGGAGATACCCACAACCATCCTACTTGGACCTGCAAAAATAAATCTACAAAGACTTCCAACCACAACCCCCCGGAACGTCTTCACCAGGCCCAACTACAACCTACCCAGGTAAGAGCCCACACAGTTTTAATGTTCAAATCCAGAGCCCAGTATGTGCAGTTGAGTGGACGTGGAGAGTATGCACAGCCTACACACACTGATGTTAACTACATACATAACACCTTATCAGCCACTGGAACCAGCCACCAGAAAGCTTACATAACACTATCTCACACTCATCCAGGCCACACACCATAAATACACCACAGACAAAGCCATTGCCACACATATCTTACCCCAGGTATGCTCAGACAAGTCACCAGACTCTCTGCCTTTATCAAACCATCTACCCCAACTGATTACACACCCACACAGATACATGCCAACACTATAAACTGGATGCATACGAACATGATCATACTGCAACAACACTACAAAAACACACTACATACTGTACACCCACACACTCCCCATTTAACCCTTTAGCTTTCCAGATCGCCACAGGGTGGGCCAGAAAACGTTATGGCCCCAGTCTGACCCAGGAAACGGTAACCACTGTACATAACTCATTGAACACCTCCCCCTCTAACCTCCCCATCCCTTCTCCGTATCCTAAGACCCCCGATCCCACCCAGGGTACATACCCCAACCTCATCCCCTACCCTGACCCCAAGTAATTCTGCCCTACTCAGGGCTTTTACTCAAACCTTGTCCTCAACCCCAAACCCCTACAGGCCTCTCAGCAACCATTGAGAGAACCTCCCCTTCCCCCTTACCCTAAGCCTAAGGTACGTAGGTCTCCTCAACAGTCCTTGGGGAGCCCTCCCCCTCTCCCCATCCCTAAACCTAAGGGCCCCTCCCTGATTACTCCCACCCAGGAGTCTCCTCCCCTCCCCTGTCCACCCCTTTCCTCCCTTTCCTCCCTTCCCCTCCCATCCCCTCCTCAGTCCACTAGAAAGACACACCTCTTTCCTAAAAAGTCTCTTCCTAACCGCCCCTCTCCCTCCCTGATCACTCCTACCCAGGAGTCCCCTCCCCCCCTTCCCTCCCCTCTTCAGCCCACCAAAAAGACACACCTCTTTTTCAAAAACTCTGTTCCTAACCACCCCTCTCCTCTGTGTCTCCCCCCTACAGGCGATGCTGGTCTCCGGTCGGGCTCGGCCGGTCGACGGGTTCCTTCAGACCACACCCCAAAACAGGGAGGGTTCGTGATGAAAGGGACTAAGAGGATCACATATACCCATTCACTAACCCACTCTGATCCCTCCCGGGGCCCGTCTCCTGGGCTCCCGTTGCCCGACCAGCCCGCTCCGGGACGCAGCTCGCCTCAAGACCATGGCTCTGGCTCCAGCTGCTCCTCCCCCTGGGAACCAGAATCCCTTTATTCTCCTGACTTTTTAGATCACATTCCCCCAGGATCCCCTCAGCCTACACCCAGTCACAAGCACACAAACTATCTCATACTTCCCCCTTTGCTTCCCCCTACCAAGACCAGCTCACCTCTAGAACTTGGTTCTGGCTCCAGCTGCTCCTCCCACTGGGAACCAGAATCACTTTATTCTCCTGACTTTTTAGATCGCATTCCCCCAGGATCCCCTCAGCCTTAACCAGTCTTAAGCTTACACATATTCCAGAATTGGTCAAAACACTTTAAAAACTCAGATTTGACCATATGTCGAATAACACACACACACCCATCCACAGATCCTTCGGCCCGTGCACCTATTCTACATGACTCACGATCTTCATGACCACATACAATTTACAACATTGGTTTTTCTAATAACAGCATTGGTTTTAATAAATTAACCAAGATATGAAACATGTGCCCGTGCCTCTCCCCTCTCACCACTAGATGGTGACAGGTGACCTCTATTTTCTTACCTAACCCTAAAGGCCAGGACAGACCAATCTGACAACAAAGAACTGACACAGACGGACCCCGACTGTTGCGTCGTCTCGCGTCTCTGCGTTTTGGCCATGTGTCGCACTGGAACACACCGCAAAGACTTCAGCCGACGGCCAAGAAGCACGTACGAACTGCGCATGCGTGAGTGGCAATAACTCTCCTTTCCAGCAGGCGGCGGTAGTGTGTATTCGTCATTCAAAAGAGGCAACAACCGGAAGACAGACTGCGTGATAACCGAGAGAAGAAGAACAGACAGCGTGATATAAACAAACAACAAATAGCGTGTGCGTTCCATTTTCACTCTACAACGAGAAGCTCATGGGGCTTTCCCGAACCTGTGTCGAGAGCTGGAGTTAAGTGAAATCTCAGATTTGCCTTCTTAATAGTTTGTTTGGGTCCCTCACTTCCGTTTCGCTTCTCATGCAGTGATTTGCTAGCTGAACAGCCAATCAGAGTGATTTCTTTTGCCGACTGCCTTTGGCCGACTGCCCGGGTTTTCGGCCGAAAAGGCGTCGGCCCGGCTGAAAAGACCCGACGGTGCGGGACACACCAATCTGAGTAGGGCGTGTCGACGCTCATCGTCGGCCTGACGCCGATAATCGGCCTGGTGTGTCCGTGCCTTAACCCTAACCAAGTCTTCACCCTAAAATTAATGATTCTCCTCATGGGGACCTCCCTTATGTCCCCATAAGGGAGGCGAGTCCCCACACGTGACTGTGTAAACAGATGTATGTCCCCACAAGGATAGTAATGCTAGGTCACACACACACAAACACACACACACACGCCTTGGTGACCAGACATTTCCTTCATAAAACGAGTAATAGGGGGAATAATCGGGCAGTTCAATGTGTGTAGAGGTGTGTGTGTGTGTGTGTGTGGTTAAAACGAAGCAGCCTGCAGTCGCTCTTTAGCTGTTCTAATGAAGGTAAACACAGCGAAGGCGGTGCGTAATAAGGCACAGCTCCACTTCCTACTTGGAGAACCGGTAACTTTCTTGTGCGCACGAGAACGTATCTCGTGCGCACGAGAAAGTATATCGTGATGAGCAAAACCGTGTCACTTGGCCCAGGTGGTTTCCACAGAACGGACAAAACATGTTTAACGACCATAAACACACTCGTACCGTCCATAGGTACCCGGCGGTCTATCCGCCAAAACAAACTTAAAGGTCGCATGTGATGCTTTTCCGGTTATTACCCGTCCCCTTGTGTGTTACGAAGGTTTTTATGCATGTAAACGGTCTGCAGAGTCAAAAACCCTCAAAGTACACCCTGTAGCGAGTAAAACTCTTAACACAGAAAATACCTGTCTATGCTGCCCCAGAACGCCTCGTTGGAGATTTCTCTTTTTCTTCCTGGGTACAGTGACGTGCCCATACCCAAATGGACCAATCCGTGGAGCCGTTACGTTACGCCCGCCGAGCCGTTACAGTTGGACCAATCCGCGGACTTCCTCACACACACACACTCAATCTTTTCTCAGCTGCAGCTCCGCCGATTTCTCCTCCCTGAGACGGCGGGACGCGGCGAGGCTGTGTGTGTGTGTGTGTGTGTTCGGGCTGGTTTCGCTGTGTCTCGCTGTCTCGCAGACGGCCACTGGGCTCATAGGGAGGGGGGGCAGGAGCTCCAACAAGCCGTTCAGGACAGAGAGTGAATACACATACTACAGAGATGCTGTATGAGAAACCAATGCTATTGGAAAATTGCACAATATAAATCTATTTCAGTATACCTCAACAATGGAATTATGATCAGTAGAAATGGCCATGACATGGGACCCTAAGTTTTTGTCAATCACTTGCACGTCACTTCTGGTATGATGGACATTCCCTTTCCGGTTTGATTCTGTAGTGTTTCGGCAAATGTTAAAGTGTTTCGGGACTTTTGAATTTGTCTCAGTTCTCGTAAAAGTGTTTTAGCAAATGTAATTTTGTTTTATAAAATGTAATTTTGTTTTTATAAAATGTAATTTTGTTTTTATAAAATGTAAATGTGTCTCTAGCTTTGTGAAAGTGTTTTGCATTTTGTTAATTTGTTTTTGTTAATGTTAAATACTTTTTTCTTTGGTAAAAGTGTTTTGCTAATGTAATTTTGTTTTATACAATGTAAATGCGTCACTCACTGTTGGATCTTGATATAATGTTTTCAGATGTTATTCACAGCCATTCCTGGAACAGATTGTTACTCTACATAATTTACATTTTGCTACCTTAGCTTGAATGCACAAAATGTGACTTTAAATTCATTAGCTGAACAAATCAAAAATAAATCCTGTATGAGGTTTTGACAGGGACTATACATTATTTCCTTTTCCTGATGAGTAATATGTCGAGTAATTTAAAGTCACAGCTTGACCTTAAAACCAAACTTTGCTGTACTTTTACCTTTTCTCATTGATTGCACTGCAGACAGATGTATCAAATGTTGTTGTTTCCATCGATGTGGAGACAACCTTATAAATCACCTGATAGCACGCACACTCATCTGAAGAGCATTAGGTGCCTTTCAGTTTGACAAAGAGCCTCCTTGAACAGCCAAAAACTCTTGACTTGTTTTGATCTTTTTTATTTTTAGAAACAAGCCTTAACGAAAACAAGTAATACATTAATCAGAATCAGAAATCCTTTATTAGTCCCATAGTAGGGAAATGTAAGGTTGTTACAGCGAAAAGTGGCAAAATATAAAAAGACATCCAATAATAAAGAATACAATTTAGAGAAGAGAAGCACACATTAGTAATACAAATAAAAGTTAAAAACAAATAATTAGGTTAGTACACATCCATGGCTAAAAATGATGAGCAGCAACTTAAGAACTTATTCACAGATGTAATGTTCGGTGTCGAGACTTTATAACAAATGTTGGGACATTCATTACAATTAAGGTTTTTCACATAAAGGTGAATATTGATTATTGATCAAACTCAAACTGTAATTTTCCCCAATGGACACGTGACACCGCCCGTTCTCTCAAATACCTTTCATTAAAGGTGCAGCGTTTTAAACTCATATTTGTTCTTCATAAGGCAGAGGGGAATTGTTGGGCTTTGCATCTGAAAACGAGAGATCTGCAATGTGAAAAGATTCTTCCTGAGGCCATCAGGGCTGACCTCTGACCCTTGGCCTTGTCTGACACTTGTCTTCAGCTAATCCTTTGCTCTGCCTTGTACATGTCATATTTGCACTTGTGATGTCCGTAGATATTTTTTTTAGATAATTTTTTTAAGGTGGTATGGCTCTAAAACATTAAATATCTCAACAGTTATCAGACTGATTGCCAATGATTCTCTTGGAGATATCCATTTATATATTTAATGACTTTTAATGTTAATATAGCGCCATCATCAAACCAACATTTTAATTTGATGATTTTCTTTCTATCCTTACATTTCTATCAAATCCTAATTTGTCTTGTAAGTCTTTGTAGGCACAGTTTTTTTATTATATAGAGAACAAAAAAGCCATCTTTGTAAAGAGCATTGTAGAGAAGAGAAAACAAGACATTTAACACATTTAATCAAATAGACAATAACAGTTTACAATAAAGACAGAAGATGATAACAGTGAACAAAATAAAATCAAAACAAAATCCTTTCTGAAAGAAAATATAAAGCATAGCAAAAATAATGGGTAAAAAAGTCAGAACAGTAAAAGGAAAAAGATCGATTAAAGCCGGGACAATGGAGCAGTTGACAAATAAACATTTAAATCTTATTTTTCACACAAATTTGACTTTTTGCCATCATTTTGATGGCCAATGTGCGAAATGAGACTTATACACCGAAAGCAGCAGGGTAAGAAGCCTTCAGAAAACTTAAATATGCTTATTTGAACAGTAAGAATAAAAATAGAAATCTTTAGAGAAATAAAATATTGAGGAGACGGGAAACCATTAAAGCGCGGCACAAGAAAGAAGCTGTTTCAACTCAACATTTGCAAAGTATTTACCACGCTGTGACGTGTTTGATTCATCAGACAGTCATAATTAACAGAAATGTCAGTCATTCAACCCAAAGTGACATAGAAACCAACAGTGACATCTTTCCAGCAGCTGTGTACCTGAGACATGAGCGATGACACGTTTGAGCAGCCCATCACACAGAAACATGTCCGACATAAAGCATCAGAGCTCTGGACAGCCGCTGATTACTGCTGCAGAGTAAACATTTGTTAGGCCTCTCTGTACAAACACAGATAGCCCCCGGCTCAATTGACAGGGGCCCCTAAATTGTGTCTGTGACGCCTGATCCATCGCGTCAAAACCATTAAGAAGGACACTGGGTGTGATGATAATGTATCGATCAGGTTGTGATGGATGGCCACTGAGGATATATAGTGAAGTTCTCTACCGAGCAGAGTTATAATCCAGATCTGACCATCTAGAGATAGAGGCACCATGATTTCTGTCGCTGTGTTTTACCTCTTGGCTGTGATTTGTTCTGCAAGACGGACACATGCTCTACCTCTCTACCCCGACACCGACCTGGAGCCAGAGGCAGGTAAGACTCTTCTGATATTGTTGCATTTATTTTAAAATGCTGCACTCTTAAGGGCAATTTGACTATTATAAATTGGACACTTTGCACGTCTGCCTTACTGCATTTATGTGAGAAATGTATCTGAATGACGATACACAATTGATCTAATCTCAAGCAAACTGTTCATATTATTCCTAATTTTCCTTTGAGGTTATTATCTT
The DNA here is from genome assembly GCA_031216635.1 of Dissostichus eleginoides. Classification (NCBI taxonomy): domain Eukaryota; kingdom Metazoa; phylum Chordata; class Actinopteri; order Perciformes; family Nototheniidae; genus Dissostichus; species Dissostichus eleginoides. The sequence continues at coordinate 15,031,456 of CM062271.1, forward strand.
ATCTTTACTCAAATATTTGTATTCTTCCATGCTCTTTAAGATATGGTTTTGAAAAATGATGCAAAAATACATTTGACAAGTTATTCTGTTCAACTCACTGCAGGGATATTAATCTCATAATGACAGGCTGAAGTAAAAGCACATTTTCTTTTTAAATTTCAACAGATTTCATTCAGAAATTAGTGTCAGAGGTGGATGATGGACCCAACACGGCTGAGGGGGAGCAGAGAGAGGTGAATAATCTGTATCCTCTACTGATGCAGCACAATGGAGGAAGGGAGTCTTGGAATAAAGGTACACATAATACAAATATCTTGCAGATAAATGGTCACAAAATGGTTATAATATAAGATAATGATTGCACTTCTATTTTTATGTTTTGAAGGTGCTAAAGATTCAATACAACAAGACAAGTTTGCAAACATGGTAAGGCTGATAATCTACTTCTCTATACATTATCTTTAAGAAAGTATTTATAAAGCATTGTATATGTTAAAAGTGCAATTGCGCAGAAGAAAAAGTAGTCACTGAGGCAACAAGATGAATTCAATCTGAAGGCTGTTTTGTGGGGCTGAAAATAAATTCAGATTGTTTTTATAAATCTATAAAGAGAAAGTATTTCAGAATCTGAGATTGAACTAATTTATGCAGGAACTAAGCCGCACATTTCTTTAAGAGTAATCCTTAAAATAAATATATGAATAACTGTGAACAGGTTAAAATAAGGAGGTAAATGTGATCACTTAGTTACAGTTACAGCTCTGGCTTCAGATCAGAGTTCACCATGTTATCTGCGTGTGCTTTCTTCATGTTTTCTGTGTTGTTTTTAGGTGGAGGACCTCAGAGAAGCCGTCTTGAAGCTGGCGGCGTCCGACAAGCTTCGCTCTCAGGGTTTTCTCAGATCAGAGCAGAACTTGCCAAAAACAAACAAAAGAAGTGAGTGACTCTTATTATCTTCCATCAATCATTCAACACGCCTGCCCTTTATTTGCAGTCTTTGACAAAGGCTTATAGCATGTATAACCATTATAACTTTTATTTGTATTGGGCTTTTCTAAAATCAATGTTTACATCCAATGAAACGCAAAAAGCAGCAACAAGGCAAGGCAAGGGAACCACAGCATAGACAAGATTTGATTTATACTTTTTCTTAAACATCCATTTCCTTAGACCCTTAATTCAGAAAAGGAAACAACGTATATTATATAAGTAGAATATAGTATATAGTAAAGTGGAATATAATATCAATTTAAACAAATGATGATGACAAAAGTATTCGGTTAATATTTAAACTAAAATGTAATGTAATAACTGGACGATGAACAGTGGTAATGATGTAAAGTAGTTCATTTATTATATTTTAGTCTATTTACTTTAATAAAATATTTTCTTATCTTTATTTAACTGTTTTACTCTGTCATGCATTAAAGGATTGTTTTGTTCGGTGGATAATGTGGTTTTGTGATGATGAAAATTGAAAATGTTCACAGTGTTGGCAATTTAGAGTTAGGTTAATCTCACATGTGACTTCTGCTCTGTGTCTGACCCTCTCTGATCCCCTGACAGCATGCTTCTGGAAATACTGTGTCACCAACTAAAGCCCGGCCGCTGCAGGACGTTTGCTGTGATTTCTTCACGGCCTGGTCGGCCACGCCTTTCCTCTCCATCGTCATTTTTGTTTCCTACCAACCAGTTAATTCACCATCTACACCGAACGATCAAAAGTTATATTTTTGAAGTTGTAAAATTGTCTTTTTTGTGGCTGAAAATAAACTTGAATATCAGAAATGCCATTATTGAAACCTGTTTTGGTTGTGATATTTCAAGGTAAAGATGTTTCTTTTATCTATAGTACCTAGAGAAAAGAGCATTATAGTATTAGTAGTCAGCATACAAAAAAACAAGATTATGACAAATCATTTTGATATTTATTAATAGTGTGACAGTGATAATCATATCAGATACAGAAGTGTATTTCATGGTTTGCATTAAAATAACTGTATGTGGAGGTTTCTGCAGCTGCTGCTCACACTAACACAATCATGTATGTTTTAAAGAGGGTGATTGATCAAAAAAGTGTTGAAAAATATCTATTTACACTATAAACAATAACAATAATTGCACATTTGGCCTTTTCAATATGGCTTAAAGATCTGTCTGAGTGACTATGGATGTGGATACATACAACCAATAAACGTTTTACTTCAGCGTGTCCTAGAGTCTTACTGGAACAAAAATACAGGTTTAAGGAGGAATATTGTCTGTTTTGTGGCCACATATTAATTTGTAGGTTGTAGCGCCCTCTACAGATCACAACACAGTTACACTAAGTGAACACTTAATTACAGAGAATCCAAGGTTTTATTTCCTCTTGTTGGCCACGCTGAAGTAAGCCTTCTCGATTTCAATGTCGGCTGGACACGTCTGTTTGAACTCTTCTCTCTCGCTGGCGTTTCGAAGGTATCTCCACACGCCTGTGAACTCTGCGGGGATGTCAAAGTCGCAGTACTTCTTGGAAGCAACCTGAAAGACAAAGAAAGGAACATCTTAATTATAAAGAATACTATGTTCATAAATATCAGAAAGTACTCAGATGATTTTCATGTAAAATTACCATGTTATACTGTTTAGTATACTTTAATATAGTACAATGCACAATTGTTATGGTCATTAAGTAACTATAACGTTCATAATAATGTAGTGGATTTAAAATATTGATAATATTTCTCTTTATCACAGTGGAGTACCTTTAATCAAATAAATGCAGCAAAAGTACTTGGCATTGATTTAACATGATTCGGGGACATAATGACACATTAATGGAAACATATGAATACATCTGAATGGTTGTGAGATGATTGATCAGAGAGGAAAGAAGAAAATAAAACAGCTCTGATACACACATTGGTATTATTGGTTTAGCTTTTCCTGTGAAATGTTCGATCGTTTAACCTCTTTGGTTTGCAGACAGTTTGGATGGGAAATGTCTCTTTTGTGAAACTAATTAACATCATAAATTGTGACAAGGGGGCCACAACCACACACATTGTTTTGTAAGGAGTCACAAGCCCGGTGGTAAAATATTGATTTGATCTCTAATAATGCTTACAACCTTAACATACCTTTTTTTTCTTAATGTAAAATGTTATAATACAAATGAACACGCATAGGTAAATTAATTGTATAGTAAAAAGTACAATATACAACCTCTGTCAAGTATCAAGTCAGTTCCTCAGAATTGTAGCAGTGAGTACACGTTTTTATAGAGCGAGTTTTGTCTAGTGTAGTCAAATAATGATTCCACCTAGCAGCGACCTCAATATAGGATTCAGAACTACAATTCTCAAGACACCCCCCAACCAATGAAGAGGCACAGATGTAGACAATTTGCCTCAACGTTTAACGCCAAACGTTTAACTTGACTCTTAAGAAGGCCTATTTTATTTGTAAAATTAAATAACTTGAATAACTTCAAAGATTACTAATTGAAAATGTCTTTATATGAGACCTCTGAAGTGGAGAAAGCACACATGTACTTATATACTTTGCACCACTGCCTTTAGACTAAACTATAGTTACTAGAGAAGACCCTAAAATGAAAACCCATTAGATGCGAAGTCTCACCCTGATGACGTGCAGTTTGGGCAGCAGGTTGCAGTCGGCTAAGGTGAGGCGATCCCCGTCCAGAAACTTCCTCTTGGAGACGGTGACGGACTCTCTGGAGTTCTGGTCGATCTCCTCGGGCAGCGGGGAGTTCAGGTAGTTGTCCAGACGCTTGAACTCCCGCAGCAGGTTTTTCTCGTAGACTGGAGGGTCAGAAACACAGAGATTATGTTTTCTGTAATGGTATGTGCAAGTACAATTACTCAAGTAAAGTGCACGAGTGCTTCCAATGTATGGCACGTTATTCATTGACTCCATTACATTTCAGAGGGAGAATATTGTACTTTTGACTTCTATCTGACTTTTATTGATCTTTTCTAGTTAGTTTTTACGTTATAAATGGCCATACAAAATCTATAGGTTTATAAAATTCAATAGATTTCAAGAGTGAGAGAACAAATATAACAGCTTTATCTCAAACAACTAGACTGCCCACACATCAAAGTATCAGAAATACAATTCCAATAATATAATAATATACATGTGTAACAACATAAGGACCAAGTAGTTAAGTGGTTGGTTGATGCTAATAATTACTATTTAACATACTGTTGGCTGTTTAAGTCTATTATGGAATCTTACCATATTTTAGAGGCTTATCACATGTTTTGTAGATAGAATTAAAAAGCCATTAGTCCTGTGATAACATATTAAACATATATTTGATCTCTTTTCCTAAAATAAATACAAATAAAATCAATAAATAACAACATCACAATAAAACCAAGTCTCTAATAATGGGTTTTAAAAAAGGTTATGGATTCTGCTAGGCTTATCTGAGGATATGTAAACATATTATTTAAATTAAAATTAATGAATGTCCGACTTACAGCTGTTATTAGGACTGTTCTTGATGAAAGCAGAGAACTTTGCAAAAATATCAGCGCCCACATCAAAAGACTCTCTGTTTAGTGGGCTGAGATGAGGATACCTGCGGGGGAGGCGAGAAAGGGAGTGAACGTGTTTGATGAGAATACGCCATCGTCACAATCACACCTGATTAATATTAGTTTAGTGATTAAGCGGCAACAATACCTGGGAGGTGCCACTGTTAGTTCAAGAAACTCCTCGATTTTGATGAAGTCTGTTTTGAGGGTGCCGTTGTAGAGGAGGAAAGGAGGGTTGGTGCCGGGGGCCAAGTCTTTGAGCTCAGCGGGCTTCCTGCAGAGAGGACACCGAAATGTGGAATAAGCATCAAGGAGTCGAAAGGGAATTATTTATCTCAAATGTAATTTTGAAAGAATTATGCAATATTGGTTACATTTGAAAAGTAGGATGAAAGAGAACGGCAGAAAGAGTAACACATTTTTCAGAAAAATACAGAGAAACGGAATATTGAAAGGTTCTGCAACAGAGTAGAAAAAATGCATTACAAGTGGTACAGCATCTGCTCTGCTTTTGTGGTTGCTTGTCTTTTGTTTCTCTTTTGTTTTGAGATACAGACAAAAGGAAAGTAAAATACGTGGGTCCTGTCATGAATACATGCTGTAGCAAAGGTATAATTTACACAAGTTGAAGATATCAGGAATAAAATAAGAGATATGGACGATGTGTTTTAGATAAGGCCTGTTTTACCCCCTTAAGTTTGCCATTTATATTGCAGATTTTCTTTGTCATGCATCAGCTTAAACCTCTAAAAGGGAAAAGGTATTTGAAAAATGAAGAGGAAGTAGGGCAGGGAGATGTCTTTCTTATAGATGTATTCAGTAAATGTATTTAATCTTACTGTTATCAAGCAAGTCAAAACTGAGAGCGTGTTGTTATCGAGGCTGTCAGAACCAAATGTGGTTCAGTTGATTAATGTTTTTAACATTGGCTGTGTGTTTAGTTATAAAAACACACTGTGCTGGGAGTGGCCGGCTGTGTAAAAGTGTGTGTGTGTGTGTGTGTGTGTGTGTGTGTGTGTGTGTGTGTGTGTGTGTGTGTGTGTGTTATGAATCATTCAATTATCAGCTTCCTTTCAAAGTTTCCTGATCTTATTTGCTCACCGGTAATGACGCTGAGAAATTCACACAATAAAGCCTCAATTAAAGAAGGTGTTTGTTTGACAGCGACACAGAGCTCTTTGTACATGGAGCTTTACGGCTCCTCCCTCTGACCTCTGAGAGACAGAGGGAGAAACACACCTATTGATAAGTGAGAAATTATTTGGATTACTCTCAAGTTCTCTCTCTCATTTGCTTCTTAAAAGAGTCCTGTGTAAAAGTCCCCAAGACCAGATGCTCAGGAAGTGTTTCTGACGGAGGGGGGGCTTACTTCCTCATGTCAACAGTGGTCACTGTAAACTTCACTCCTTTCAGCCACAGCTCCATGAAGAGCCTCTGACAGAAGGGGCAGTTCCCCACGTTCTCCCCATCATGCCCAGCCTGAAAAACACAAAAAAGGAAATGTTAAGTATACGACTACATGAGCCATAAATGTCCTGTTATAGCCAGTGAAGTGTTATAGCAAATCACAATATATTTTCTCCTCTGATCCGCTAATAAACACATCTAAAAGTGAAAGAAAGGCGTGTCCAGGCGGTTTCCTCCATTGAGGGAAAAGCAGGCATTGTGTTGTGGCGGAAAACAACTATTAGCTCTGCTCCCTCTTGATGTCAAAGGAAAAGTTTGACATTTTGAAAACTGATATGCTTTCTTTCCTGAAGTTGGATGGGAAGTTTGATACCACTTTCTCAGCCTGTTCGGTAAACATGAGTACAGTCAGTAGCTTGTTGGCCTAGCAAAGCTTAGCATTAAGACTACAAGGAAAAAGAAACAGCTAGCCTGAAGAGTAAAAATAAGGTTTATGTGCTCTACTATTTCTTGTGTGTTTATAATCCTCCTACTTTTTGGTACAGACTAGACAAATGTGATATAGCGTTTGTTCTTGGCTTTTGTTTCCTGTATTTGCACCAATGCAAATTCCTTGCGCGTGAAAACCTAAGACTGATGTCACTCTCAGAAAGCCTAAATGTTAACTGTTGAATTTTTCAACCCTTACCCATAAGAGACATAATGTACCGTCTACTACAGCATATTGTACTTTCTTCAATTGTTTTGAGTCTCACTTGACCTTGTTTTATATCTGTCTCTGCACAGATGCCTTTAACAAAAACAGGTTTGTGTACCAGTAGAATGAAAAATTCCACATGTTGTTATTGTCTGGCTATTAACATCAAGGAAGACAATTATTTGTTTTTGATAATTTTTCTTGATATAGAGGTTTACAACTGAACGGGTGTACCAGTCCTCCTGTTCGCTCTCAGCTCCGTCTGGCTGTGCGATGATAAGGTCGGCTGTCTGTCTGTGGTCAGAGTTCACTGATAAAATATAAGCGCTGTGACACTAACAGGGAAAGAAACACTTGTAGCATCTGCAGCACACAGTATCTTTAAATGGCACCCATCAAAATGAGAGTTGTCCTCTGATTGATCGTACAACATGGTGCAGATCTCTGGCCTCTTATACAATACTGATAAGTGATCAGAAAATCCTTTGTTTGTCTTAATTCCTGAAGTGACATTTTAAAACAGGGCATTTGTGTTTTCTGCTTCCCTGCAAGGAAATACTAAATTGGTTTATCTTGAAAATATTTTTAAATCCAAAATGAAAGAATACGATTCCTTAAGATGCCAAAGTTGTTTTAGTAAAACTGTCAAAACAGAATTTATTTCTGCAATATGAGTTCGAGAATTTTGTGTTTTCTTTCTTCTATGAAAACATATTTTTAATCTCATTGGGACTTCCCTGTTGAATCGAAGGTTAAATCAAATACATAAATATATATGTTCCTCTAAAAGGGAGGATATGAGGCAGTTACATTAAACAGGTAATAACAAGCAATAAAAAAACTGGTTAATGTTGTTGAATTTATCTACACAAGAGGCTCTTTTGACAGTGGATTCAGGTGTAATTGACTTTCTCCTTTTAAGTTATTAGTGAAATTGAAAATGACTGACCTTAATAAACAACTCGATGCTTGGCTCCATTTCAGAGTTCTGTCGAAGTGCCATGTTGTCCCAAAACAAATTTAATACAACTTTTTTTTGTTGTATTCCTTGTTCCAGTCAAAGCTTCTCCTTAAGTCTTTTTGCACCCACAGCGCTTTATGGAGAGAAGTCTGAAAGCAGTGAATAGGTGCTGCTCTGGTTTAAAAGGTCTCTGTGGAGAAAGTGTATCACCTCCTGGCTCAGTTTGTTTTGTCTCAGGAGGAGGCTATCGCTCTGAACATACTTCACTAGTGAGGGGAGAGGGAGGATCCAGAGAGATGGGCGGGGTACTCCCTCTTATATACCCAAACCAACATCTATGAGCTTAAAATAGTTTCCTCTGCTTATTGCAATACACAGGAACTGATAACTGCGTGTGAGTCAAAACACACAAATTCAGAGGATTCATTATGGATCACTCACATTCCAACACTGTTAGGTATGAAGGGAATATTAGATTAGGAGGAAGGCTGATCCCAAATTCAACGTTAGCATTTTAAATTTAAAGATAATATTTCAGAAAGTATAAATAATGGTTTAATGTAAGTAGATTGATTTTCTAACACAGAAATCTTCCCTTCAGTTACCGTATACATTTCCAGTTTCATTCCTATCTATTTTCTGGGTTTTACAAAGGGTTTGGTTTATACTGTATATATCATTCATAGCCTAACCTAGATTTCACTTTAACCCATCTTCAGATTTCTCCTTAAGGAAATGTACGCAAGTTATCAACGACTTAGAGTTCTCCAAGTACTTTTTGCCAATATTGTATATATTTGACACACTAACTCCAATACATTTTATTCAGACATTTTGTAATTTTTATTCAATTCCAAACAGCTAAAAAATATTGAAAGAAGTTCCTTTAAATACATTTAAAAACATTTTTGTCATTCATTAAGAACAGCTAATCTTGCCATCAGCTTACTGTGGTAATTATAATACTGTATTTACTGTATGAAATAATAACATGACATTGAGATAAGTAGTTCAGCATTAAAATTAGTTTAATTTGTCGTTCTTAAAGCACATTTCCTGAATATACGCAAATATTTGGACTTATAATGCAGGACTTGTAATCGCCCACCGCATGGTATATATTTTGCTAATTGTCTTCTACTTTATTCTACTCAGGGAAAAGTTCACGTTGGATTTGTCACAATTCTTTTTAAACAAAAAGGGGATATTTCAGAGGTATTTGCAGTAACGCAACAGGCACATTTTACTTTGATTTTTTTCGCATGCGTTGAAGTGTCAAGAAAGTATTACAAATATTACTTCCATTTCATTTAATATTTAATATTCAAAGTGGTATGATTAGTAATTAAATTAAAAATATCTACTCTTATCTTTAACTCATAGCCCATGGTTTGGAAGTGAGGGCTTAATTCAGTATCTCAGTTTCTTGTAATACTATCATTTACAGTAAAGAGGAAAGTTTAGTTTTTGGTGAAATCCCCAAGCTGTGGTTCAGACTTCCCCAAAGAAATAACACATCATGGGCAGAGTTATGCAACGCATCACTAGGAATTTAAGAAAGAAAGATACAACGCCCTTTTCGACTTTTGTTAGGTGGCTGAGTGCCATTGAAAAGATTGATATTCCAAACAAATCCTGGAAATGTGATGAATAACACTCAATGATCACAGGAAATGTAAAAGAGGGAGAGAAAGTTGTTGAAAAAATATAGTATCCTCCTCTTCTTTATTAAATATCTGCAAAGTCAGAGAGGTTATGGCCTGGGATTTTCCCAAATGTCTGCAGATAATCTCTCCTCCACACGCTGGTACCACCCCTCTCCCAAGTAGACAGTTTTAAGGAATAATTAGTCACTCTATTGACACTTTCTATGGGAGGTGAAAGGAATTTACTGGAGTATGAGGTGGGAGTGTCAATCTAACGTAGGCACATTATTAAAAAGTGTGTCCTTCTCACCCTCCATTATAACTCTGCTATGGAGGGAGTGTTTTTTGGAGCCTGTGTGATAAATGACTAGAAGGCCATTCAGATATTAACTTTGATTCACCATCACAAGTGGCTGCAGTAGCTGATAATGTCACAGTTCTCATGAATTATGCGTCAGTGTTTGGTTGGTATGACAACAACTGTCACACACAGAGTTGGGTAAGAGACAAAACTAAAGTTAATCACAGCTTTTAAAGTAAACTGTGAGGACATTCAACAGGAGAGATTTCCTGAGTATTTGTGGAAAAAACTTGTCAATGACCTTTAACTTCCTCTTCCACAGACAGAAAGATAGGACAGGACACACACATAGCTGGAAGTGACCTCCTGGAAACAAAGTGCCTTATCTCCTTAAACAGAACCGAGTCCAAGAGAATGAGTCTTGATTTTTATATTACACACACACACACACACACACACACACACACACACACACACACACACACACACACACACACACACACACACACACACACACACACACACACACACACACACACACACACACACACACACACACACACACACACACACACACACACACACACACACACACACAAGATTTAAAGCGCTAACAAAACATTGACATGCCAGTGAGCATCTGCAGGTAGATCTACATGAGTGTCTGCTGTTATCTCTATATAGCAAAAGCTTCATAACTTACTGGTAACTTAACATAATGTACATCACTTAAAATAAGTCAATGGGTTTTTGTTACAATGAGTTTAGTTTTCGGGGGAAGACGGTCTCTTTTGGAAATAGCATTCATCAGGTATTAATTTAGTTAACATTTTAGAAAATACACTTATTGTTTATTTTTTAGAAGAGATTAGGACAAAAATATGAATACCATTATTTTGTTGGTGAATCAAGTATAAAGATGGAGCTTGAAGGTTAATAGAATAGCTTAGCATAAAGACTAGCAGCAGGGGGAGACAGCTGGACAGCAACTTAACAGGTTGTTGGCGTATCTCGTACAGAATAATAACAGAAATCTAAAATGTCTTAAGTAAATGTTAGCAAACAACAGCAAACCGCAGTGACTTACTGGAGTCTTGTCGCTACAGCGAGGTTGCCAGGTGTGCTGCCATTGTATGAATGCAGAGGAAGGTCAACTGCTCCCACCTGCTGCTAAACTAAGCCAAGCTAAATTAAGCTAAGCTAATTGCATTCTTGTGTAGCTCCTAAACTTAATACTTAATACACACACACGAAAAGGGCATTCATGCTCTCATCGAACAGTCTGAAAATACAAACATAAAATCGATAATTAAATTAGGGCAAAATCTCCCAAAAGGTTAAACTATGAACTAACTTAGTTCCACAACCCAAAACAACCAACCAAAACAAGTCACACCATAGGCTTTTTTGCAGCATTTTAATCTCGTATAAAGTGAAGGATGTATGATTTTCATCGGCAATATTATTCTCGTTTGAACATGCAGCAGAGCTTTAAATCAAAAGACTACAGATTAAATGTAAATGCATCCCCCTAAACATGGAGCTTAGATATCAACTAACTGCACTGCAGATATTTTTTTATTGCTGGAAGGGGGTGGCTGTTTCTTGGAAACACAATGGCATCATTGACCTACTGACCGCCGTCTCCCGGACAGTCAATAGCACGACAACTCAAACAAAACCCAGAGGTCTCTCCTGCAGGATATACACAATGAAAGTGCCATGGATTTACTGCTTCTTATCTCTTCTCTTGGCCCTGAAGATTCACACCACTCATTCAGCTCCCGATTTCACTCGTAAGTGTTTTGTTTTCAATGTCAAAAGTATTATTCTTTTTTGAGTAGGTTAAAATGCTGAACAGTTGTTTTTCAGCCATTAACTGTAACTGAAAAGGAAGTTTCTGAGAGATATTAAGCATCCTTTGATTTTTTCTGCATATCCTGCCTTCTAAACAGCTGCTGCAACTCATGGTTAAAGACCAGAGTGAGGGTGCTGAACTTAGACCTTCAAATAATATATCCCTTTAAAGCATTAGACAAACTGCAGCCTGCTTCCTGGCTATTATGATAGATGGCATTACGGTAACATTGATATATTCAGACAATGTCAAAGGTATCTCTACAAACAAATCTATTGTTAGCACTGCAGTGTATCTCTCTATCTGACCTCATCAGAGATTTCCATTTTTTGTGCGGCTGCAGGCTCTAAGGGGCTTAATAATAGTTCATTGTGAGTGAGTGCCTGGTACTGCCTTTCTTTTTCCCACACACACACACACACTCACATGTACACAACACAGTGGGCCAATTACGGGAAGCACACACACACACACACACACACACACACACACACACACACACACACACACACACACACACACACACACACACACACACACACACACACACACACACACACACACACACACACACACACACACACACACACACACACACACACACACACACACACGGGGGTGGGGAGACTTTAGAGTCTATGCTCTGTTGTCTTCTATGTTTGTCTGTGTGGTCATATAGTCAAAATATTATCCAGAGTTACACCCAGTGAAGCAGGGCCGAGCTGCAGGGACTAAAAAAAGCATCTTATAGGTCACAATGTAATTTATTTTTGGGGAAGGGAAACCATATGCCTTCTTATTGAAAAGCAAATCTGAAACTGTCGTTTAATAAGTAAGTTTAGTAGATTTTCTTCCATATTTTAAGTAATTGGGTATAAGAAATATATTACAAAGATGTCCTCTTTAGCAGAAATTAACCCTTGTGTGGTGTTCATATTTTTGTTATTCAGCCAGTGTTCGTGGGTTTGGTGGACCCGCTGCCTTTTTGGGTTTCAATTCAACACAATCAAACTATTTGATGTTAAAATACTCAACAGATGTTTACTTCTTCTCAATTACAATCAATATAAACAGCATATATGGTTAATATTTGCCCTTCTACATTTGTTAGATCACATTAATGAATTAAAGTGCTACTCGTTTTTTTGCCTGCTGACCGGCTCATCCTGTGGCTCGTCTTTTTTTTGTAACTAGCTCAATCTCATCCTCTTCTTCAAAGTCACTGTCAGACTCAGAATTCTCAGAAATGTGATCCTCACATTCTGAAACCTCTTCCTCTTCCTCTACGTCATCATCAAATGGTTCTCTCTCTTCCAAAATCATCTGCAAGGCCCTCTGACTAGAGAATCTTTTGGCCATCTTGATCAGTTGGGACCCAAACTGGCAAAGCTTTATTTATTGTGTCCCGCCCCAAACTTGCAGCTTGGATAGAATGTGAAAAAAATAAAGATTGGTTCCCACAAGACATAATGCGGGAATGTGAGAGCAGACAGGTGTCGGTGCTTGAATTTATCAACAATGTTGCAACCTTGTGCGGGAATGGCAGGGGCAGAAACACAAAAGTCTCACACATACACACACACATACGCACGCACACACACACTAACACAAACACACACAGAAGGCCCAGACAGAAGGAGGACTGAGTGTAGGTACACAGGACCTACAATTTCCACACTTTTGTTAGCCCGGGTCCAGTGGACCCGAACATCCTGTATGTAATATAAATGTGTAGGGGGGTGTACAGTGGGTGGTCATTGAAAATGTGTCCTGATATATGTTCTTCACAGAAAATGAGCAAAGGCCATCGAGTGTGAGTTTGAAAAAATAATTGATGATATCATTTTTCTTAATGAAATGAAAACGGGTCCCACAGACCCGAACACCATACAAGGGTTGAGTCAATGTCCTTCTTTGATTAATATTGGAAACAAATATAAAATATTTTGAAGAAAATCAAAAATGTCTCACTATGAGAAAAAGCAGGTCCCACTGTATTTACAAAGGACTGAGTCTTGAAAATAACATCTAACATTTTGAGCTAATTCTCTTGTAAATAAAAAAAATTATATGACCACTTATTTTGATCAATAATCTACTGCCATACGTGCCAAGATGTTCTCTGTCAGTGCTATATCAGTAGAACGCTCAGGATGTGCTTTTCACGGTAGACCAGGACAGATAAAAAACAGGTGTTCAAGATAATAGCCTCAGTGTCAGGACAAAAATAATGTAGATTTTCAGGAGTTGTATGCTAACCAACTGCTTTTATTGTAGTCTACCTTCACAACATCTTGAAGAACCACACGGCTCATGCTTGTGAAGGAGACATGCTCATCATCAAGTGTCCCTCCAGGACGTCTGTGGCCGTCCTCTCGGCTTTCTATGGACGACGTGTTCCTAATCTGCATTTGTGTCCCTCTGCAAACACAAACACAACTGCAGAGGAGGATAACGAATGCACTTCCCCAGTCGCTACCGAGGTATCCCGAATGTGAAATCAGACTATGTTTAAATAAAATGCTCTGGTGATTTAGAGTACTGTAGTCAACAAGTTTCCCTGTCCTTGCAGAAAGTGCTGTCAGAGTGTCAGGATCGGCGGTCCTGTCACATCCCTGTCTTCAGTCCAGTGTTTGGGCAGGACCCCTGTCCTCTCACCAGCAAGTACCTTCTAGTCTCCTACAAGTGCAGACCAGGTATGTTGCCATGGTCCTATATTTGTAATGTGGACAATCATTGACTAAAACAGTAGTGTCAGTGTGCCAACAATTCATTCAGTTTAGTTGCTAAAAAAAATATATGAAGCAATAGCAGAATTGTTTGTTTGGCATGTTCAAGATTATCATGCAAACAATCTAGGCTTTATCGTATTACAGAGATAGTTTGAATGTTGTGAAGTGGGGTTGTATAGGCTACTTATCCAGTCAGTGTACTATTTACTGTAGATGGCGGGCAGCATTCCCCTGTTTGTAAAAACTGACATAATTTACTAAGCATACTGTATACTGCTGTGGACAGGGGCAGCAGAAAAACGTATTACGACACCCAAAAGCAAAGCATACCTAAAAAAAAAAAGGGGTCTAAGGAAATCCTGTATTTGGAAATGGAAATGTAGGTTTGATTTGGATTTAAGAGTACTGGATTATCTACACTATATTATCATATTTTGATAGTTAACATAATATTATTATCTCGGTTTTATAAAATTGAATTATGATCTTTATCGGTATATTGCGAAAGGGAGCCTAGCCTTCACATAAAATATGTCATTCATGAGCTAAAACATGCCAAGTCTACTTACTAAATTTGCATGGAAATACTTCTTTCTTTAATGGTGTTATATGTTATCTGTTCTTCAGAGCACCACCGCAGCAGGCTGGTGTGTGAGAATGAGCGTCTGAGGCTGACTTGTAAAAACGACACCGTCCTCGCCATCTACTCAGCCGCGTTCGGACACCTGCTGCACGGCAGTCCTCACTGTCCTCAGGAACCTGGATCACACAATGACATGGGTCTGAAACCTGCTCCTTATCTGCTAGTGAAAATATAGTGGAACAAATATCAGTTCTAGGCAATAGTGGGGAGTAATTAGTGGGTCCTATTATTTTAGTTTGGTTTAGTTTAGTTATATCAAGGATGATGTGTACATAAATACAACAGTCTTAAACATTAAAACAGATGATTCGTAGAGATGGCAAATTTAGAAACCATTTGTATGACAAACTACTACTGTTACAAATGTATATTCAAAGTAATAAAAACAGGTTGTCCAAATAATTCTGACAGCACAATTTGCTTAAAATTCTTCTTTTTCCTTTTACTTAACAGGAAACAAAGAAGGTTCATTTGTTAGCATACAACCGAGCTTAGATTTTATACCAGTTAATGATGTTAATAATAATCAGATTTCTAAGAATAAAACCATTATTTATTATACTAAACTTTATTTATTTCAGAGTGTCTGTCCCCCACGGCTCTGAGGAAGGTGTCACGCCGGTGTCACAGCAGAGCGAGCTGCTCACTGGTGGCCGACACCCAAACCTTTGGGGACCCGTGTTTCCCAGGCACCAGGAAACACCTGCGGGTGTCCTTCACTTGTGGTACGTTACAAACCGGATGTTACTGCATACAGCACCTCCTTAAAATACATTTATTCATATTTTAGGGACATTTCAGAAATGTTACCTCAAAAACGTTCAAACTCCTACACGTAATGGTTCTATACAACTGTATTTTATTGTGCATTTTAATATGAAATGCATCTATCAAATTGACTTCTCTTATTGCACTATTCTAGGGCTTTTAACACAACTGTCTATTATATAACATCTTAATTATCCTAATCTGTCTATCGAATTAAATTCCCTAATTGATTCTTCTTTTTTTTTTTTACAATAGTTTCCCATTTTCTCTCTAAGTAAAGCTGTGAGTTGTTTTTTTGTTTCCCTTCAATATTATTTTGTAATTCACTCAATGTTATTGTAAATATATGTTGATGCTCAACTCAAATATAAATAAAGTTTAAAATATTAAATGTACGCTTCACCTTTAAAAATGTCAAATTTTCTATTTAGTGCCCCGGTATCTTCTGGAAGATGTTAGTCGAGGGTCAACTGATCCTTTCATGATCTCAGACTACACACATGGTGAGAGAAAGACTCCAAATGCACAGGTTTTTGTAACATGCAGCAGACTTTGACTGGTGTCTGAGCCCAGACCCCTCTCACCTGCAGGCGGATGGTACACTGGCCCCACCTACAGGCCTCACAACGTGCTCTTAACCAACTCTCTGGAGATCATTGAAAAAATGTTGGGTATGTGCAGTGACGCCTGTAGACCTCAGGCTATAGGGTTGCATGTATGTACATGTAGATCATACTTTAAAAAGGCCTGTAAGGTTGGATTGCATGTTTTAGTCCTACAAAATTGACACAGTGACACAAAGCAACGGAAAGAATTAGAAGTGTATAAGCCTATATATTTCTTCTTCTCTGCATTGTGGAGCTCTCCTCAATTTTTCTATGCAGTAATACAGAATGTGCAAAAATATTCAGATGACTGCTTACTATTTTCTAAATGATGCCGTAGATTTTTGTGATGATCCTTACATCAGTCAGCCTTATGCTCCCTTTCAGTTGATTACAGTAAATTAAAATGAAGCGGCACATGAAGCTGTTAAAGTCTTTTTTTACGTCATCATAGAAAGGTTATACAGTTTAAAGCATGATAAGCTTTTTTTTATTCTCTTATTATCCAGAGCCAACTCTGAAATCTTAAATGTTGAATATCTCTATTTGCACACAAGCTTACTGGTTAAAAGTGTACAAAACAATGTAAATATGTATGGCCAGGATGTTTAGCAGGATGGATATCTGTGTATTTTCAGTGTCTCATGCCACATTTAGATTTTAGTGTGATTCACAATCATCACACGTCTCATTCTCCCTCAGATTTCCCAGAGCGAGTGGCTCTGTACTTTGTGGTTGGCATCTGTGCTGGTCTGGTTTTCCTGCTCTGCCTGTTTGGTGTACGCTCCACACTGGTGACGGATGTTAAAGATCTGGTTTCTGACCTGAAGGAGGAGTTGGAAGCTTCTCGCAGGAAACGAAAGGAAATTATGGAGGATCTCTTTGACGATGACATCTCAGACACGGCGTCCTTCCGTTGCCTGACACAATCCTACCGCACGACAGAAATCCTCAGTCCTTCCACTTTGACGGTCGAGATGGTTGAACGTGAGGTGGAACAGACGAGGGATCTGCCCAACGGAGACATTTGGCCACATCGAGACTCCAGCCCTTATGCCATTCATAAGATTAAAACCTACAACAACTGAGAGAAGTCACATGTACAGTTGAAACTATTGCTAAATAATCCTTCTGATTACATTAAAGTTTTGGACTGAAATTGACTTTCAAAGTAATGTAACTTCTTTATCCATGTTTTGTCATTTTTGTCAAAGTGATTAACAATAAAGAGTTAAATACAATGTGTTACATGAATTGGTTATGAAGATTAACAGTAGAAGATTTGTTCATGAAGGTATTTTTTTATGAAATGTAACAAATGGGACAAATGATTATGCCTCGGGAAGTTTTCTGCACATTTGTTGGTTTTAAGGTGTCAGATAAAATGTCAAACCAGTATATAGTGTACAATCAACATTGTAAATAGTAATAGTTGTTTTAGGAGGGTGAGAAATTAGGTATATTTTAAGTGATGTTTCCTAGAAAGTCCTTGCACAAATGTAGATGCTTTATTTGAGTAAAAGTTACAAACCATTCTTTAAAAATACTACAATGCCTACTAATAAAAAAGGTTAAAGCCCTTAATTCAAAAATATTGTTTAATATTTTCAGCAAAATGTTTTGGGTGTGAAAAGTAAAAAATATTCATCATGAAAAATGACACTTTTTAAATGTGTTAATTTATTATGAATCCTTCTTTTTTTATTAGGAGTTTTTTTTAATGTTGTAGCTGGTAAGGTGTGGCAAAAAAAGAAAAGAAGCTAATTTAAGTATAATGTACTGCATTTAGCTCAGTAGCCTGATACTGCATCACATTTAAGAAATTGATCATACATCTTGTATCTAACACCTCAAGTATAGCTGTCAAATGAATGTAGGAGAGCAAAAATGCTAAAAAACAAATTACTGAAGTTGCCAAAAGCCAAATTAGGCTGCTTCAATTGATTTACCACTGGCATACTCCCACACTCCCAAAAGAAGACACACAGATTAAGCGTACATTTGATATTCTTATGAATTTACGAAATTGCACATGATTTTCTTCACGGCTGATAGCTGCATTTAGTTTCCTACCCACACTCCCGGGCAGAAGGTGGCGTTATTTAGCTCATACTTGTTGCTACCCGCCGCCAGAAATCCAGATGATGAAGCCGAATAACTGAGCAGGGAGAGGGCAGGAGAAGAAGGGGAGTAAACCTCCCAAACTCTCAGTAACTAGCTAGCTTGCATCAGCCTCAACTTACAAGACATGTCGTGCTGCCAGCCTGTTCTCTGACACAGAAAGGAAAACGGATACTCAGCTGTTTTTGTAAGAATGGCGCACACTAACCGGGATACTCTGATGTCTTGACTCTGTTGAACATCTACCCACGTCCAGCGACAACAACCACCGCTGGCTAACATCGGTTAGCATTAGCACCCCACAACCGAACAGCTGTCATCCCGGAAGGCCGCCGCCGCACCGGGTGGGAATTTAACTTTCTCTCTCCGTGTCTGGACTCAAAGAACACTAACCCATGATAAATAGCCATTTGTCATATCGGTAAGGATGGAGTCCTCTCTGGGAATATGCAGCGAAGATTGTTTGGCAATATCCTTTTTGAGTTATTTTACAGCCTTGTTTTCAGTGCATATTGTCAATTTGCTTTACCGTTAGCTTGTTGGCTAACATTAGCTCTAACGTCAGTTAGCAATGCAGCTAACTTGTATTTGATAACCAGACACGTTCTGTAGTGTACGAGCTAGGTTACTCGTGTGAGTGTATTCACATGGTTATTTTATAAATGCAGTTTATTTTTGTATCAGTTCACTTCCAACCACATATATGCAGTGGTGGTGTCAAGATATTTAGGTACATGTACTCAAGTAACGTACCTAAATACAATTGTTAAGGTACTTCACTTAAATGTTTTACTAATTGAGACTTCTACCCCACAAACATTCAGGAGGTAAATATTGTAATTGTACTCCAATTCATTTATGTAGTGCCTTTAGTTACTTTGCAGATTTAGATTATTCATAAACGACTTTAGACACACCTGGATTACATTCTCAATTAGTTGAAAGTAGTTCTACCATGGCCAGCTATGAAAAGCACATTAATGCATCAATAATTATAACCAAACCATACACTATATATGATTGTGAAATGAGCCAACCTGCATAAAGAAGAGTACTTTTAGGACTTAAAGTATATTTTGATGCAAATACTTTTGTACTTTAATTTGAGTAACATTTGGATACAGGACTTTTACTTGTAACAGAGTATTCCTACATTTTGCATTTCTACTTTTACTTACGTACAAGACTTGAGTACTTCTTCCTCCTCTGCTGTATTGTAGTAACTAGTTTACTCATGAGTGTATTCACATGGTTATTTTATAGATACAGTTTATTTTTTAATCAGGTCACTACTAACCACACCAATATGACCAGTCTCATCTTGTTAAATTAACTGAATCCTCATGTTTTTAAGCAGAATAACGTTATTTGTCTTTTTTAAAGGTTCATCAGCTAAACACCTTTGCCGCTCTTTTCTTCAGTGCCTTATGAATTTACATGTATCACATTAATTTGCCTTTTAATGTTCAACCAGCATGGCTTCATTAACTCTGATTATCCTCAATCTGACCACACGCAAACTAACTAATAATCCTGAAATGACACCTTTGCTCTCTCTGTCTGTCTGCGGTTAGTTAAAATAAAATCTCAGTGCTTGTGATGTCCAGGCGCCTTTTTCCCCCTCAGTAATGATGATTCCTTGATTGTGATGCTCACACTGTGAAAGCTCAGGAGCTGAGGGCTGGCCAGAAGGAGCCCAGACTTCTGTCTCTAATTGAGCGCAGTGGAGAATTTATGTAAGTACCAGAGAACCTGATGGCTGACAATCTTAGTATTTTTGTCAGGCAGTAGATACATTGAGTAAGATATTTAAGGATTTAAAGCATTCCTGAACAGCTTGATATTTTAGATGTTTATCTGCAGCATCGGCTTCCCTTATAGGTTTTGCTTTATTCTTGTCAAATCACATTTTTTTGACAACTTATTTTCCTTGTTTGAATGTAAATACTCGCTGTTTGTCTTATGGGCATTGTGTATAAGTGTTGGTTGTCTTGTCTAATCAAATGAATAGATTAGATAGATAGGCATTACAAAATAATTATATTGTGAGAGACGGTTTGCGTGGCTAAATCCCTCCGGTCAGGTGTACATTCAGAAAAAACACCAGGAATATGTAGCTTTTTAAGGTGAAAAGGGTCGGTTTATCTTGTGTTGTACATGGTCAGACAGAACCTGAGGACCGATAACAAATGGTCTATGTTATAGTGGAAACAAGGTTCAGTATCTCCAGTTATAAGAAATGTGTTGCTGCATGCATCAGTGACTCTTCATAGACTAAGCTTACGGACAGTCCTTGGTGCTGTTTAATTACAGGATTTTAATTTGTCTTGTCAGCTTCAGCTTTTGATTTGCAAAGAGGATGTTGTGGTTGTGACACATTATCAGTGTTTGTGTTGGTAGCACGCTTTAATGGGTGGCAACTAGCATGAAGGAGAAAGCAATTACCCCTACCAGCAGTCAGCTCAACCGTTATCCAGAATTCCTCAGTTAGTCCTGGAGTGTAATGAGACTCACATGTGCTCCGTCCTCAGCTAACTGTGTTAAAACCACACACACCAAACTCATGAGTCATGGAGACTCCAAGCTGTCAGGGTTTCAGTTGGTGCTGTACGGATATTATATAACATATAGCCGGCCCATAAGCCTGTCAAAGTGAAATCTTTCGGCAAAAAAACCCAGAATAAGCACATCAAATACAATAACCCTGCAAGTTGAAGTATCTGAAGGATTTGTGTTTATTTTTTATGCCACATATATGTATTTTTAATGCAATATCTCATTAAGGTTAGAGTAGTTCTTCCTGCGTTACAATTAATGATATAAGTTCAAGACTTATGTTTGCCACAATTCATATTTTAATAGACTTTAACGCTGATGCAGGACTTTTTGCAGCTATATTACATTTATAAAAACAAGTATTTAATGCTGCTAACAGTGTCATACAATTTTATTTTTCTTATTATTTAGTTAACACCCTCATTGGTCAGTTGTTGATTGTCATGACGCTTTCGACATCAGACTCTGGAGATCTGCACTCTGACACAGCAGAAGGGCTGAGTCATTTTACCGTCTTCAACAGTATTCGGAGTTATTGTGAAGTTAAGGGGAAGCGTGGGCAGTGCCCAGTGAGCAGCTCTGACCCTGGCTCTTAGTCAGCCATTGTTAGAGAGTGAAATATGACCTCGCCCACAATAACACTCACACCCCAGATTTAAAGATGTTCATATTAATTATTTAACTACCCAAAGTGTAGCTCCTCAGAATATGCTACACTGGACTTTTATCAACAAGACTTGACTGAAGCAAAACGCTTGATAGTTATTGTTTTCATATTCAACTAAAGCACCTTGACTGCTTGCTAGACTAAAGGAGGCTTTTGCATGCGTGCATGTGCGTTTCAGATTTGTGTAAGTATAGAATTCACATTTTAATCAATGGATGATTACAATCTAATCCTTACTGCATTAACTCATATCATAAATGTTCAGTGCATGAAACACAATTCTAATTGCAAGAAACTGGCTATTATAAAATGTAAGAATAATAAAAGAAATAGCTGCAGACAGTCTGTATATGCTTTGTGATGTAGATGTTTTAATTTAATTTAAGATTATTAATAACATTATCTCAGACTTGATGTTTAGTCTATGCTGTTCTCACGTAGATTTCGTGTTTTCGCCAACCCTGATGCTGTTGTGTCTCGTCCAGTCGCTGAGCTGTCTATACCCATCAATGGTCACTTTGACATTTTGCAAGGTATGTGACTTTTCTTCCCCCCTAATATCAAGTGCACAATACTTTTAAGGTCTGTAAAGTATAATCAAATGTTGTCAGCTGCTACAAACTTTTCTTCTACTACTACTACTACTACTACTACTACTAACCATAGTAGTGGGTAATTGTTTTGCTGATAACTAGTGTTTTGCTGATAACTAGTGTAGTGTTAAAGTGAAAGTCCAAAGAGCATTTCCGGTCGACCTGGAAGACGACGAGGACAACTTGAGTTTGAAATAATTTATAACCACTCTGGTTTACTCCCACAACCAACCTTTGAACTGCACCGTTTAAATTATCTTGCCGCTTTCTTTTCAGAGGCTGCCGAGGCTCTTCTTATTAACTTAGAAACATGTAAGTATGACTTGCCTACCTTCAGATTTAACTGTTGACTCTTTCTGCTGTGTTTTTAAACAGAGATTATGCAGATAATATGGCCTTAATTGTGGAAACAAAAGAGAGCTAAACATGGCATTTGTTGCACGTACCCACATTTTTAGAGCATGTCTTCAGCCAAATGCTCTGTATTTAGTAGCAGACGCTTGTCATGGGTTACCAGGGCTATTTGAAAGAATGCCGTATTGGTTCACTTTAAATCACTATGCTTTGTTTTCTAGACAGAAGGCATTTGAATGTGTATGCAAAATCTAAAGGTGTCCAACATGTTTGTGAGTGTGTGTGTTCTCTGTACTCTTCTCCAGCTTGCATTAGGATACGAATCAAAGGCGAGAAAGCTCCAGAGCTGCTGTTAGAGCTGCAGAACGATGATCGGACTCAGACCTTCCTCATCCAGGTGAAGAGTGCTCAGCAACAAGGTAAGACGTCACTGTCTGTAGTCTAAGGCTGTTGGGTGATTAATTATTAAATCACTCATCTAACATTCATTCACTGAGGGTGGATTACAGCGCTCACTGATTTCCTGTGTGTACTTGCCGTCCACACGGTTGTGGAGAGTCTCTTTGAAATCAGATCCCCCTTTTAAAGAAGCCCCAGGCTTACGTCAATGTGCTTTCATTCTTACATTCATATTGTAGCCGTGTTACTCGTACTCCTCAACTGAATGAGCAAACTGTGGCAACTATTTCTAAAATCTTAAAATATCATGACGTTGTTAAGGTTTATAATACTCGATACAGAGGTACCTGTGATTGTCTTTTATATTGTAAATGCTTAAAGATAGTTTTAACATGGGTTTTGCCTAATTGCATTTCTGATGTGAATGTTAAGTGTTTTTAATAAGATGCTAGTTTAAGTTGCTACCACACTAAGCTGTACCCTCGAGCAATAATGCCTTTTTGTTCCGGTATGGACACGGGTCAGTGAGCTGTTAATTATTTCTGTACTCAGAACCTGTTCATCCTGTTCCTCTCTTACTACTTTGATAGCTCTCATTCATTCATTCGTTGATAACTGTAATGTCCTAGTAATCAGTGATATTACTGTGGAACATTGGCCTCTTTACTCTTTTTGGCAACAAGCCAGTTGGAGCCGCTGGTGTACTGTACTTGACAACATTGCTCTTATGGGTGTTGGCTTATTTTTTTTATATCTGTGGTCATATTTACATTCAGTGAGGTCAGCTGAAACAGGATGTTCACGTAGAGTCAGAGGTTTAAAAAGACATCCATCCGTCATGAGCAAGCTGTAACACATTTCATTGTTTATTTTTAACACAGCTTAAATTAATCACTTGAAAGATGTCACTACTGGATGAGTACGTTTGTGTTGATCGTAGTTTGGCTTCATACTGACAAAGCTGTTTTTTCCCAGTTGAATCCATACTGAAGAAACCCAAAACAATGGAGCCCCTTGCACCAACAGTCCTGAGGGGCCCAGTCCCCATCCCACCGCAGAGAGCAAATAAGACGGTGAACTCAGTGGGCTCTGGGGTCAACCCCCCCAAATCTACCACTGCACTGCCTCCCAACCTCAACAATAGCAGGTCAACTAATAAGACAGGTAATGTACACATGTACTGTGGTAACCTTTAGAAAAATCCATCACTTAACAAAAGTCGTATTTGGAAGCTACCATAAAGAGGCCCTATTATGCTCTTTGGGGTTTTCCCTTCCCTGAAGTGTGTTAGAAGAATTAGAATTGGGAGGGATGAAACCCTCTTTAATGGTCACACATGCAGAGCACACAGCACACACAGTGACATTTGTTCTCTGCATTTAACCCATCCTAGTACCAGGAGTCTAGTACTAGGAGCAGTGGGCAGCTATTGTACAGCGCCCGGGGAGTGAGGGGGGAAGGGGGGTGTCCGGTGCCTTGCTCAAGGGCACCACGGCAGGGCCCAGGAGGTGGACTGGGACCTCTCCACGTAGCAATCCACACTCCATATTTTAGGTCTGGTCGGGGACTTGAACCCGGCGACCCTACAGCTCCCAGTCCAAGCCCCTACTGACTGAGCCACTGCCGTTATAGGTGTTAAAGGTTGCTCTAAAATTGTATCTTCCGTTGTCATTTCCTGTTTCTGAAGATCCAGTGCAATCACTCGCGTCAGACTTTGGCTTCGAGGACAACTTCAACCACGCTCTCAAAGTGGAGGAAAAGAAGAACCACCAGAACCGCATAGTTGCTGTTAGAGATCCTCCTCCGGTTCCCCCTCTACCTCCTCGCAAAGCCTCCCAGGCTCCATCCAATCCTCTGCCTCCTCCACCAATCCCTAAGGACAGAGCTGTCTCCCTACAGACCAGAGAAAACTCCCGACCGGAGTAAGTTGACCTTTCATTACACTGTGTCAGGTTTACTGCAAACACTGGAGCTGGCTAAATATAGTTTCCGTTAAAAACTGTTCGGGTTTTATATATGTGACTTGACTTCAGGAGGCTCATTATCCCAAAGTGAAGTATGTCTTTATTTCTGGTGCTAAATCATAATGACTTTTTCCATTGCAGTAGTTTCAGGTCAGGGTTTGACCGCGGCGACAGGCCCATGTCTTGGTGTGAAAGCCCCACCACCAACAGTATGAGACAGGCCATGTTCTCCAGCCAGGCGGGACAGAGAGAATACCTCATCAAGCACCGCCTGGGCAAGAAGGAGAACGAGTATGTGGACATCCAGAACTTCAGGTGAGAGCAGCAGCTTCATGATCGATCGATCAATCAAACTGTATTGATTGAGCTTTTTTCACAAAATGCTTCGCAAACAAACAATTATCAACCCCATCTTCGTCCAAATCCATAGACAGAGAAACTTTGTTCTTATCAAAAGCACTTTATAACAACAAAATAAGATTACATTAAGTTGAATTAAAAGCCTCAAATAAAACTGTTGTTCTTGAATTGGCCCTTTTTAAAAGTATGAACATTCTGGTGATAAAGACATCCAACAATGCTGCTCCTGGACACTTTAACCCCACACTGTGCATTAATACTGCTTTTGTTTTTTAAAGGATCTTCACAGGTACGTGGAACGTGAACGGCCAGGCTCCGGACAGCACCCTCGAGCCGTGGCTCTGCAGCGACATAGAGCCTCCAGATCTCTATGCTCTGGGGTCAGTGAGAATATAACTTACAGTACCTTTTCTGAACATGAAGTCATGCATATCGTTTAAGGCTTTTGCTTCACTAACAAGTGACTTGGTTTATGACTGTAGTTTTCAAGAGTTGGACCTGAGCACTGAAGCTTTCTTCTACATGGACTCATCCAAAGAGCAGCTGTGGGTCGAAGCTATAGAGAGGTGCTTGCCCTCAAAATTCAAGTACAAAAGGGTGAGTAGAGGAGGGGAGGAAAACCGGTGACAATGAGTAGGGCTTGGCTTGTTGCAAAAGCAAATTCGATAAAAGCTCCATAAAAATGCAGCCATTTGTAGTCCTTTGATGGTGATAAATGAATATGTTTGTTTCTTTTTTTATTTGAACATTAAAAAATAACAGTAAATGTCTATAAATATAAGTTCTTTAATATTAAGAATAATAAACATGATAGACAAATATTACAAAGATTAAGAAGAAATATAACTGGTGTAATGTCTTTTTTATTTTTTAAATGTCTACAGGTCCGGATCATACGACTTGTCGGGATGATGCTTGTGATCTTCGTCAAAAAGATGCACAAGAACCACATAAAAGAAGTGGCTGCAGAGCATGTGGGGACGGGAATCATGGGGAAAATGGTTTGTTCACACCAAGACAAACTGCCTCACAATACATAGTAATAAGTAACCTTGAGATAAATGTGCAGTGTTGTTTTCCATTAAAGTGCAAGAGGTCAAGGAGTAAAAGGGCTGTATGTTGAGTATTAAGAACAACATAAATGTTGCAGCAGTTTCAAGATATACCGTCGTATGAAAGTCGACGGTTATCATACCAAGTTAATTTGCTAATCTAGTAAAATAAATGCCATAAATGAGTGCTGTCTGGCACTTACAGTACATTTTTATTGTTATTCCTGCATGAATGAAAATATGTTGTGTTTAATCCTTTAATGTTCGTGTGTGTTTGTTTTTTGCAGGGGAACAAAGGAGGTGTGGCAGTGAGGTTTGTTTTCCACAACACTAGCTTCTGCATCGTGAACTCCCATCTAGCAGCACACGTTGAAGACTTTGAGCGCCGCAACCAGGACTATAAAGACATCTGCGCCCGCATGACCTTCCACTTACTGGACCACCCCCCTCTCAGCATCGTCAAACATGAGTGAGTTCCTCAGCCACTAAATGTCCAGAGGGAGATCATTTCATTAAAGTGCAAACTCAGGATTATGCTTGTATCGCCCGTTTAAGATTGTGTTAAAAATATTGTGTTTTATTATCGGTTTCAAATGATTTGATTACTTTTTCAGAATTCTACAAAACTACCTTTTAATAATTCTATACTGCCGAGCTTATTACTTAATACACTGACTTGTCAATGTCTCTGTCTCTACAAACATAAGCTGCACACTACCAGTCTTGTTGACATGATTTGAGTTTTCACAAGGATAATCCCTTTCACTACAAACGTGATACTGTGATTCTGTTGTGTTGAGCCATCTTTGTCTCTGTTTGTGTTTCAGTGTAGTAATCTGGCTCGGGGATTTGAACTACCGTCTGTTTTTGTACGATGCTGTTGAGGTCAAACATCACATTGCTCAGAATGACCTAAAAAAGCTTCAGGATGTTGATCAGGTAAGAGTCTGTTGAAAACTAAGCACCACTTTTACTTATGTTTTACTTTTAATTAAGACAACTATCAGCAGGTTTTTAGAAATAATGGCTTTTGTGATAAATATTACGTACCAAGAAAATCCCATGTCTCTTTGTTTCTTTAATGACAGTTTCCCTCTGCAGCAGTTTTAGAATAACTTGAGTCATTTGTCATGTATTCAGTATTTCTGACACAAAATAAGATACTTTTTGCTCCTAAGGCTTTTTAGCTCTTAAGCTGTAGCTCTAGGGCGTCTGTTGCGACCTTTGATGTGTAAATATTAATTTGTGACATAAATAAAACAGTAAATATTTGATGATAAATAGAAGTTTGGCAAATGAATAAGGGAAGCTGTTTTGCAAATAGCATTATTATACAGATTGCTAAAGATAACTACACTCGCTGTGTTTGTAATCTGCCATTATTTCCTCTATGACTTATCTGTTTGATAATGATTACTGATTTTGATTGGACTCTTTCTCCAAATTTGATGTGTTGCCATTTTCCATTGTGTAGCTGAACATTCAGAGGCAGACAAAGAAAGCCTTCACAGACTTCATGGAGGGAGAGATCAACTTCATTCCCACGTACAAGTACGACCCCAAAACGGATCGATGGGACTCAAGGTGAAAACATTGATCCCTGTATAGTACCCTCTGCTTTTTCCCCATATACAAAACAATCCTCCGGGGCTCTGTTTTGTTTTTGCCAAGTTGTCCTCTGTTTTGTTTTTTTTGTTCTTTGGAATCCGGATCCATTTTTGCCAGTCAGGAAGCTTGTTCCAGCTTATCGTTACACTAACACAGTCAGCAGTACTGTATGTGTGTCTGAGGTCTCACCCTTCACTCTGCCTCTGAAACTGTTTCCTGCAGTGGGAAGTGCCGTGTCCCGGCTTGGTGTGACCGAATCCTGTGGAGGGGCAACAATATCAAGCAGCTCAAATACCGGAGTCACATGGAGCTGCAAACTAGTGACCACAAGCCCGTCAGTGCTCTCTTCACTGTGGGGGTGAGAAGCTATAGTGACACAAAACAAAAACACAAAGACTGGTTTTAGTTAAGAAAATGCACTGCTCTGACTTAATTATTACTAAATATGGCTGTGTGTTATTTGTGTAACAGGTCAAGGTGGTAAATGAGCCGCGCCACAAAAAGGTTTTTGAGGAGATTGTGCGCGCGATGGACAGAATGGAGAATGATTTCCTTCCATCTTTAACACTGAGCAGGAGAGAGGTAAACATAAAGTCCTCACATACTCATCACACTGTCTTATGATCCTTCCTTCATGATATCATCTCACGCACTAATCACTGATGACCTTTAAAACAAAGAAGCTTGTTATGACTTCCCGTAAAAATTGGAGACACAAAAAAACTATCGCTTGGAACCTGTGGTTAATGTTTTCCCTCTTTCCCTGTCCTGCAGTTCTCATTTGGGAATGTGAAATTCCGCCTGCTTCAGAAGGAGCACTTCCTGATAACGAATGACGGGCAGGTCCCCTGTCACTTCGCCTTCATCCCCAAACTCAACGACATGCAGTATTGTAAGTCTTGGCTCCGTGCCGAGCCAAGCGATGGATTCTTAGAGCCCAGTAAGTCTGAAAACTCCCCTTTTCTTTTTTTGATGTCTCTAGGGTTATTACCTCAAGTTTAGATCTGTGATCAGGTATGGCTGTGCGATTATGGCAAAAATCATAATCACGATTATTTTGGTCAATAATTGATATCACGATTATTAAAAACGATTATCCATTTACTTTGAAAACATCCATTTATTGAAAAAAAAAAAAATGGAACAGTATGTTTTTAACAGTTGATTACCCTGAACTTTAAGTATAATTCAACTGAAATCCAATAAAAAAAAAAAAAAAAAAAAAAAATATAATAATAATAGTTTTATTTTGATTACGTTGTTTTCGTAATCGTTGCAAGCCGAAATCGTAATCGAGATTAAAATACGATTAATTGCACAGCCCTATGATCAGGTACACAATTCTCCAGGACAACTTTTTTGTCTTGTGTTTTGCTACTTCAAAACAATATTCTGAGACAATTTCTTACCAGTTTTTAAATGGATTAGTTTCTGTCACTGTCAGATGTAAATCTGAAAAGAGGAACAACATCTAGTGAAAGTCATGCCTTCAGGCTGGGGAAATGGTGTCATCATCCAAGGACTCTGATGGTTTGGCACATTGGTGTTGCTCGATTGAAATGTGGGGCAGCAGCTACTCATGAGTTCATCTAAATTAACCTAAATACAAATTCCACATTCACTCTTGAATGACTCTCAGTAACAAGAACAGTGAGCAAACTACGCTGGTTTGTACTTTGATATTTTTCCCCTTTACATATGAAATAAGAACATTGTGTGAGCCCACTTAGTTTAAAGTGTATTTCAAAATTGTTCCTCTCCTTATAATCCCTATCCAGGGGGTCCGCGGGGTCTTAAAAAGTATTAAAAGTAGATAAATCAATTTAGCGAAAATTAAGGCTATTAAAAAGTATTAAACGGCATTTTCCAAGGTATTACATTTTGTAGCTTGTTTTCAATAAGTATATAAATTGTCCAAAGAGGTTGTATTCTACAGTCTGCCTGAATGTAATCATTGCGTAGGTGTGTAGTGTGATTCTGTGTAGTTCATTTATGGCATCCCGTTGGATTTGACGTCATCTGAACAGGACATCGCACGCTCACTGCTTGATAGCGCGCGAAGGTCCGTTTACGCCGGTTGTTAAACAACCTCGTTATTGGGAAATGCAAGTTTGCGTCCAAATGGTTGGAAGATAAGGAGGAAGGACAATCAATACTGTAGTAAATGTGAGGTAAAGTGTGTCGCCAATGTAACCGGTTAAAACTCGAAGTGGCGATGAGGTCTTAAAATGTATGGAAAGGGTCTTAAAAAAGGTCTTAAAAGGTATTACATTTGACTTCAGGATTCCTGCATATACCCTGCTATCACTTTTCAATGTCTTGGTTATTCTGATTATGCCTTATTTTTATGTAATGGTAATGAAATACAGTCACCTTTATTTGCATCCTAACAGAATTACGCCGTTTCATATATTCCATTCCTATCCAAACCCAGTCATTTTGGTTATTGTGGAGAATCATGCCCTTTACACGTTTTTTAATCTTTCAATAAAACATCTTCCTGAACAGACGAGACCCTGGAGATCTACCTGGAGGTGTACGTCAGTAAAGACTCTGTCACGCTGCTGAACTCCGGAGAGGACGCCATAGAGGACATCTTGGTGCTCCATCTAGACCGGGGCAAAGACTACTTCATCACCATCTCTGGGAACTACCTGCCCAGCTGCTTCGGCACCTCGCTGGAGACCCTGTGCCGCATGAAGAAGCCCATCAGAGAGATCCCCATCACCAAGCTGATCGACCTGGTGAGGGAGAAGAGATCCAGTCAGACCTGTTTACAGCGATACGATTAGTGAACACAGACATATTTTCCTCAGATTAGTTAAAGACCAGATAGTGAAACATAAACCTTCCTTTACACACCGCATTTACATTCAGATTGTCCTCACTCTGTGGCTTTTCGCCACCTGAAACCGGAGTGGGGACGTGTGAGAGCTTGTTCCCCCCCCCTCAGGGTAAACTAAGTCACACAGTCTAAATTTGGAGCGCATGAAATGTCTCAACCTGTATATTTCTGGCCAAAAGGGGCCAAGGGAACAAGGAAGTGGCAAAATCTCATAAAGGGAGCTCCTAAAGAACAGGGAAAACTGACTCAAGTTAGAGCTTTTTATAAATACACTCCTATGATCTTCACAAGTTCACCTCCGTCTGTTTCCAAAATGCTATTTTTGACTTAATCTGGTTTTGCTTTGGCATATGCTATCATTCAGTACTCCTTTGTATTTCTACTTGCACTATTTGATTTCCTACTGGCCTTGTGCCTTTGATCAAAGTACAATCTATTGTAAATCTACTCTTCTGATTCTGTGTTTACGCATATCTTTTTCTATCTTCTTTTCTCTTTCCTCCTGTTTCCCATCATCGCATCCTTACTGCCTTGATCATTCCTTTCCAACTCTTCACTGTGGTTGTGGGCTGACTTCTTGTTCAGGAAGAGGACAGCTTCATGGAAAAGGTAACATATTAACGATACTGATTAGCTATCGGGCAAATCGGGGTCAATCAAAACCAAAGGTCTGCTTTATGACACTTTATTGACCTTCCTCAAACACTCAACTCATAAAAGGTAAACTGGTATCCTGCCGACCAACAAGCAGAAAGGAGTGGAAGATTTTAATGTTGTGGCAAATATTATCTTTCACTCTCTTTCTGAAAATAAGATTAGAGCCGGATACCACTTTTTGGTCTGAACGATTTGTATGCAGCTAGAAATTGGAGGGAATTACCCTGGGACACTTGAAATCTGATCCAGTGGAGTTAAGTTTCAAGGCTTGCCATCGCACAAAATGCTGCAAACTACTTATTAAGCTTTAAAGGTGTTAGTAGGTGTATTTCTAGGGAACCACCTTTCAATTTGTTTCTGTTTTTAGTCTTTATGCTTAAATAATCTCGTAGCTAGTCATCTACTCATTTTACTCTTATAAAGTAAACCATACTTCCTATTCCACGAACAAGCAGTTCTTCTCAGCTTCAATATTGTGCACAGGTTGATTAAAAAATGTCTTCAGTAGCTAATCAGAAAATTGAATCAGTTTCATATTCGCTTTTACATTTCCGGAATCTGACAAGGGCAACAATTGTTAACCTAACAGACCTCACTGTGCCAGCTCGGTTATAATCTGTGTGTGGATCACTCAGCCATTAAATCTCCTCCGGCCCATTGAGGACAGGGTACACCAGCCCAATGAAATGTAAACACAAACACACTAAATCCCATTTCACAGCAGGTCACCCCGGCTGCACAGCTCCCTCATTCACATGATTTAAAGCTCATGAGGAAGAGTATTAGGGTCTGTTCAGCTAAGCTTGAACACTGAAGCCAAACGACAAGTAGTTTCACAACTTGTTACGAGTGTAAAAACTGAGCAGCTGAGTAAAGTGACATCCACTTGGGGGTGTCATTTCTTAACCATGTAGCAATTTATATATTATTATAAAACTTTCTTGGTCTTAAATCCCCCCCTGGAAGATGTTCTACACTGAAGATTCACAGTAGAAGCTTTTGGAGTTGAAACATTAACAGATTATCATATTAGTTCTGCATGTTAGCGTTGTCCCCCATTAAAGGCCGACTCCAGTTTCCCCTGCATTTCTGTGCAGCTTCACTGTCTGTGGTTATTTTTAGACGTCTCTCCTGAGGCTCGGGAATCCATTAGCGGAGACAAAAATAATGTGATATCCTGCCCTTTTTAAAATGTCTCTCCTTCATTCAAGTTTCCACGCCACAGAGATAATCTCGACCTCACAGCGGCTCCTTCTCCGTCACTAATTGATCAGATGTCTCGTGCAGACACTCGAGAAGTCTCTAGGAATCACACAGTTTGAGGATATAATACAGTAACGTCATTCATTTCGATATGTTTTCTTGTGATTTAATGGAAGAAAGTAATTATATTATTGCCGGAAATAATGTAATGTGTCGGTGTGAAACAAATTGTGTTATCTGTCATCAGGAGAGGTCAAAGGTTAGCTTACTGATGTCTGAAGGTGCAAGTACAGAAGACAAACCGCTGAAGATCCCCAAGGAAGTGTGGATTCTTGTCAACCATCTCTTCACCAGGTCCTGTGATCAGGTAAGCAGGCCATAGCTGATAAAACGTTTACCACAACTGATAAACACTCACAATCTCAGCTCCATGTAGCATGAACGGGAGGGGTGTTGTCATTATATTGTAGTTTCTTTTTGTTTATGTGCTTGCCCCAAAATGTTTCCTCAAAAGGAGTAATATAGCCAAATTAGGGCAGAAGGATTATGGCCCAAATGATAAGAACAATTATTCTGATCAATATTTAGATAACTCATTGATTATAAAGGTCCCATGTCATGCTTTTCTGGTTATTACCCGTCCCCTTGTGTGTTATGAAGGTTTTTCTGCATGTGAACGGTCTGCAGAGTCACAAACCCTCAAAGTACACCCTGTAGCGAGTAAAACTCTAACACAGAAAAGACCTGTCTATGCTGCCCCAGAAAGCCTCGTTGGAGATTTTTCTTTTTCCATTTTTTTCTTCTTGGGTCGTCGTGATGTAACGGCGCGGACTTCCTCACACACACACACTCACTCACTCACTCACTCACTCACTCACTCACTCAGCCTTATCTTTTCTCAGCCACAGCTCCGCGGATTTCTCAGCCTGAGACAGGGAGACACAGCGAAACTCAGCCTGAACTCAGCCCGAGCACACACACAAACTCACAGCCAGGCTACGTGTGTGTGTGTGCTCAGGCTGAGTTCAGGCTGAGTTTCGTGTTGTCTCGCTGTCTCAGGCTGAGTTCAGGCTGAGTTTCGTGTTGTCTCACTGTCTCGCACACCCCACGCAGCAACCAGGAAACAACACCAGTAATCCAGCTCACACTGTCCCCTCCTCACAGCAGCGAGCCCCGCAACGTCCCGCCAACACGGCACCCAGACCCCACGCAGCATTCTCATCTGTTTGTCATTACTGGTGTCATTTCCTGGTTGCTAACGCCATTGTAACACATAATCACTGATGTTCCGCTGTAACGGTGGTGGACTCATCAGAACAGAGTGGGCGAGCTGACCAATCAAAGCACAGTGGGCTCACAGGGAGGGGGGGCAGGAGCTCCAACAAGCCGTTTAGGACAGAGTGAATACACATACTATACAGAGATGCTGTATGAGAAACCAATGTGAGTTTGGAACATTGAACAATGTTAATCTATTCTAGTAGACCTCAACCATGGAATTATGATCAGTTTTTTTTTTTTATCGTTTATTTAGCAGAGACAATGCACAGTAATGAACACTTAAAACATTAGAATGTCTCAAGCGTCACAGTGCCAGATTTAGCTTTGAGCTAATTTCCATCCGCAGTCCCTCACATAAAACATTTAAGAAGATTACATTTTACAAACATAGCAAAACTAAATACATGATATGCAACATTTAAATGGAGTAAGCATTGCTTTCACCTCCATGTTGTGCTTTTTTTATGTAAAACTGTGGGCTGCACTATATTGAGAAAAACTGAAGTTGCAACATGTTTTTATTTTGAGAGTATATTGGTTTATGAAAAGATAAACCAGCACAGAGGTACTGGTGGGAAATGTTTTTAAATGTTCAGTATTTGTCCCTGTGTGTCTCCCAGGAGGACTTGTTCCAGACGCCAGGCCTGCAAGAGGAGCTGCAGAGCATCATCGACTGTCTGGACACGAGCATCCCAGAATCCATCTGTATCCTTCTTTGTAAAGCCGGGCCCACAGGTCCTGCAAACACTGCAATGCCAAACAAAACAGAAGATAAAAGAGCAGCTACTTTCATACAAAACAATAACAAAAAACTGATGACTACAATTATTTCACCCAGCTTCTTCTGGTTAGATTCCTACATTAAGGCGGTTTTTCGCTGCTTCGAATACATTATTAATGTTTATTGTCAGTGTTTCTCTGAAGCTGTTTCACAGTTACTTAGGTTCCAGGCAACCAATGACTAAAACCCTTCACTCGTATAAAATGTATAGTAGTATTATAGCCAAAACAACCAGGATCTAAAAAGTATATCGGAACAATGTGGCTTAAAGTTTAAAACGCATTTTATAAAAAAGTCAATTTCTGAATGCTTCTGACAGACAACGTGCAAATGAAATGGATTAACTTGATTAAAAGGACAAATTCCTCTCTAGGTTAGAAAACATTTGGAATCATTTGATATAATGTCAGAACACAACTCGAGAATAACATAGGTCTAGTGTTGTTTAAACATTTTAATACGGAAAAGATGCATATTAAACCTGTAGCTCGTGGACGAGGATGGGCTAGCATTATTAGCATTACCATGAGGATGAAAAGGAGCTTGTTGTTCCCTGACTGTTGAAGTAGCCGGCTGTAACCACTCTGTAGCCGAGGCTCTGCTGATCTTCTTGGAGGCCTTGCCGGAGCCGGTGGTTTGTTACGAACTCTACCAGCGGTGCCTCGACTGCTCTCATGACAGCCGCCTCTGCAAACAGGTGCAGTGTTTAGGAAATGTTTTAGCTTTGCATTATCCCAGGATTTTTCAGTAATGTGTTCGACTAATCTTTTTTTGACATTTGACAGTTGATCTCCCAGTTGCCCCGCGCTCACCGCAACGTGTTCCGATACTTAATGGCCTTCCTGAAGGAACTCCTCAAACACTCTCACAACAACAACCTGACTGCCAGCCTCATAGGTATGAAACCTCCTCAACATTCTTTTATATTTTCAGGGAGATTATTTCTGTGAGTTGGTGCAGCTACTGTCTGTCTCTAAAAGTGTTCAAAGAGACCGTGGGATTGTTAGCAGCTTTGATCTGCAGATCTGGGGTGTAGCTGTACTTTATGAGAATAGAGTTCTGTAATATAGCTCAAGGCCAGACCATTCAGGGTTTTAAGTGCAAGCAGAAGAATTATGTAGGAAATGAAATACTTAACAGGAAACCAGTGCAAAAAGGTGTTATATGCAGGGCTGCACATAACTGGTGCAGCCAAAGTTATGTGCACCCCTGGTTATATGCTTCCTTTTAAAGGTATTGTGTACACATTACTACATTCATGGCAGCCTTTCTGCTAAACAACTTTACCACAAGGTTAAAGGCTAAGTGCTGGTTGTACAGATCAGTTAAAATTGTTCAATATTTTTGGCTTTTAAAGTAAAATAAGTTGTGTCTTCGTCCCCTTGTATTTTAGCTACACTCTTTGCCAGCCTCCTCATCCGACCTCCTCCCAACCTGATGGGCAGGCAGACACCACACGAGCGGCAGAAAACCATCGACTTCATCCTGGGGTTCCTCATGGCTGCAGACGAGGAGTAACCGAGGACAAAGGTACCTCACAACAACAGTCAGGTGTGGAGGAAATCCCTCTCCTGACCTGCTGTTGGCTATGGACCTGCTGGACGCTGTGTAACGTGATCCACGTGCTACATTATCATCTATTGGAGACCAGTGCAGAGGTTTTGCACCCGTTTCACAAACTCATGTCAGAGGAACTCGAGACCAAGTGTCCTATCTTCAGTTTGTTCACAGTGTGACAGCTCAGTGGATTCGTTAGTACTTGTGCGAGGTTTGAACTGTTGCCTCTGCACTTTCTGAACACCTCCCCACTAGAGCTGTCCTTAACTGAGACTTCTTACCACGCCAAAACAACCCCTGAACAGTGAGTGGTGTGAATGTGAAAACACTACCTATCCAGAGATGCTAAGCAAAATACTAAATTACACTAAAAGAAAATTCCTGAAGTTTTAAGAAGTAGACTGAATACAATTAATTCAAATAGTTTGAAATGGGATCATTATAGAAAAATGTATCGCTAAGAATGTTAACGCTTTAGATAAATCATGACAATCATCATTTTAACTGAGGGGACAACATTATAGATATCTTCGAGAACTTTTGGTTAACATAATCCTTGTATTTTAACTGTTATTTATATATTTTCTTCCATGTTTGCAACACTTTATGGTTTCTGTGGTTTATTTTCAAGCTCTGCATTCTTTTTAAAAATGCATCGCTTTTTTTTTTATCATCATGTCATAGATAACTGTGTCGTGGACGTTTGATGTTGTTTTGTAACTCAAAGCCTGAGCCCTACGTCTCGTTTTGCCAGTTCCTCTTGAGTTACAAAACACTCTGTTAACCTTCTAACTTCCTGGTCAACCGGAATCAAACAAAGAGTCACCCTCTGTGATTCTGTGTCTTAAACTGTAATACTGATTGTTTCCCTGTCTCATGGGTGTTTGACTGTCCGTATCGTGATGCAAATCTGTAAATGTGTCCTACAGTTTGTCATGAAGGTGGTACTGTTATTGTCTGTGTTTGTTTGTGTCTATTTCCAAACTTCTGCCTCATCTTAAAGCACATTTTTGTTATTTTAGGCCTGTGCGATGCCAAGATACAGCTGTTGTTCCCCATAGTGAAACCAGATGTGTAATACTCTTGTTTTAGGTGATGCAGCACTTTCACGGTGCAAGATATAATGACCCATTATTCTACAGGATACAAACTGTTTCATGTGTGCCACTAAGGTCATTTTTTTCCCTGTATTCACTGTTGAAAGACATTTCCTGGTTACTGAAATAAGGAACTTTCATGCTCTGTGTAATAGCCATTTCCTCTTTCATAGTTTTACCCAAGAGATGTCAGCGTTAGTTATCCTAGTCGACAAAAATATTTACATGTATGACATTCTTCTGTATCTCCTGTAGTGTATACGTGTCAGAAAAAAGCCCAGAGGTTTTCTTCTCAGATGC
The DNA here is from genome assembly GCA_031216635.1 of Dissostichus eleginoides. NCBI lineage: Eukaryota > Metazoa > Chordata > Actinopteri > Perciformes > Nototheniidae > Dissostichus > Dissostichus eleginoides. The sequence goes on from CM062271.1 coordinate 15,069,019, forward strand.
TCCAGGAGGTTCAGAAGATTTACTGTTTGGTGACAAAGTGACAACACTGACAATCATGTCATGTATAGTCCGGCTGACATTGCTCATCTCTTGCCTAGTTTTTTCTGCCTTATTGCCATCAATACACAATTTCCCTCGGATGTTAACATAGCTGAGCTTTTTCACTAAGAGGCTCGGCCTGTACGAATAATTCCCAGTGGTTCAGATTTGGGAGTCATTTTGTATGTATTTATTCCCTTGGTTTTAGAAGAACTATCCTCATTTCAAATCAATATAATCGTAACCTCTGATTTCCTTGTTGTTTTATGCTACTGTTCAAAATTATGTACTGCATTGTGTCTTCAGTTTTTGTCACAATCTGTTCATAAAATTAAGGTACATTTAAAAGGTACATGAGGAAACACTCGCACCTGTTTTCAACTCTACACAGTTTTGGTGCTTTTAAGTTATTTAACAGAAATAAAACTGTGTATAAAGATGTTTTTGTTTTCCATTTACCCCTGCCTTATTATTGACAGCTTGTTATTCAGAAGATAAACAAGGTTTTTCAGGAGCTCACTCTTCAGGTACATGTGAAATCGTTACAGGCTGATGTTCGTGGTATATTTAGTCCGCTCAGTGCACGGTGAGAGATCTTCACCTCGACGCTACATTCTCCGTCCCTGCGGTATAAGACCCCCCCGCCCTGGACCTGCTGCCACTTTCTCCCTGTTGTGTTTAGTCCAGTTTGAACCTCACAGAGCCATGGCCATGCTGCGAGTGTCTTCCTACCGAAAGCTGTTCGAGGATGAAAGCTGGAGTCGGAATGGAGGGTCGAGTGCGCAGTGTGCGGGGGGGTACCGGGCCTCCGTCAGGTCAGTTAGGGGCTCTGGGTGGAGGGCAGCTTCAGTATTTGTACTGCACTTTACCAATTTAAAAGATATTGATAAATTAGTGACAGTTTTTCTGCTGAGAATATGTCATATAAGACATTTTTTTTTTTGAATCAGAAAAACATTTTGGGGTAACATATGAGGGGTTCCGCATGTTCTCCTGAATGCTGATGAAAAATGTATGGGGGTAAAACATTCTGGTGATCCATTTTCTAAGTTTGATCAAAAATGGTCAAAGTATGGAAGTAAAGCTTGTTAAGAACAGGTGAAAAACTTCTCACCTGTGTAATGGGTGGGGAAATGTTTTTTTTTTTTTTCTTTTACACCATTTTTATCTTTGTATAGCTATATTATGTATTTATTTTTTTGCTTGTTGAATGTTTTTTTCTTTTTATTCTTACAATCTACAAAAAGATACAGGAGAGAAAACCATTACGGACGGTCTGAAAGTAGATCCACCATTACTTCTTGTCACTTCCCTCCTAGCTCTACTGTACAAATTCCTTTTGTGCTCATGGAAATAATTACATCACAGTCCATGTTCATTACCGTGACAGGCAGGGCTGAAAGCACTGAAGCATTAACAGAATGAGGCTGCACTGTGGTCAACACTTACTGTGTTTGCCTTTTCTTTATTAAAGTCATTAACTGTTCCTGAAGGTGGACAAATGACCCCCCAGGATCCTTCATTTCCAGTCTTGTCTTTGGTACTTTGTGTCCTCCTCTCAGGGGGGCCTCCATAGATGAGTGTGACTGTGACGACTTAGACTTTGTAGCTGCGAAGGCGCTCAACAAAGAGGGTCTGAGCCGGTTTGTCCAGGACAGAAACGTCATCGGTGCCCTGAACGACCGCCTGGTCCGGGTTATTGAGCTGGTGAGGACAAACTGCTCGAGACACATCAGCACTTTATCTTTCTTCTGCCCCTTGCTAAATGAAGAAGTGAATCTAACTCTTTACATAAAGAATATACCAGTGTAATAAATATTTGTAATCCTTTACTTCAGTAAAAGTACTAATACTACACTGTAACTATGCTTCACAACAAGTTCAAGTCGTCGTTGAAATCCCTAAGTAAAATATATAGGTTAATATATAATAGAAAGTGAACTGCTGCATTAATGTACACAATATACTGTTTTTTCTGCTGTACATGTTTAAAGGGGCCCTATTATGCTCATTTTCAGGTTCATATTTTGCCTCCATCTGACCTCAACTTTGGGATTTAACCTTTGAAGACTACTGTAGTACAGTCCTAGAGTAATGCACTTACATGATTTATATATACAGTGTATACCTATAATACCTTAATAATCTGTCTCTATGCCCTGTAGGCTCATTGTTTTGAGGAGGAGAACGAGTCTCTTGAATGTCAGATAGTTGATCTGGAGGAGCAGCTGAGCAGGCGGCAGGCCTCCAGCAGCTCCTCCACTGTGGTCCTGCCTCACTTCAGTCTGGATGCTGTGGTGGAGAGGCTGCGCAGGGAGAGGGTAACGTACTGCTGCTGCTGTGTCTGTGCATGTTTCTCTGTGTGACATTCCTATATTGTTTTTGCACGTCCCATCGCATCCCATCAATTTTACTTCAGTTTGTACAGTGACAGGCGGGGTTGATCTATAACCTTGTCAACATCCATCACTGTCGTCTCTGCGTCTCCCTGCAGGACGAGATCCTGTGTGACACCGAGGAGCGGCAGAAAGAGCTGGAGCGTCTGGTGACAGACTACGAGAAGGCCGCTCAGCAGAGGATCCTCCTGCAGCAGGACCGGCAAGATGTTGCTGAGGTAAAACATGTTATAATATAACATGTTATAATAACAATAAAGGTTAATGTTTTAAAAGGTCTTTTTTTTTCTCATACTGCCTGTGCAGCAGTACCTCTTTCACCCTCTGTCTGAAACAAGAGCTCTGTCTGCTCTGATTGGTTAGCTGGCCAACTCCTGTTGTGATTAGTCAACTGCAAAGAGATGTCCCGCCCCTTAGCTTATCACGTACAATGTCTTGGAGCGCTAGCCAATGGGAGCACGAGTGTTACATAGTGATGTCACTATGTTACAGAAGTAAACAAAGTAGTTTAATGGAGGCGTTTCAGGCAGGGGGGGGAGTGTGTGGGAGAGAAACTTTGGGATTTTAGCGTGTGCAACCATTTACATGCACACAAACCTTTATAACACACTACAGGAAAGGGAAACCCCAACAATCATAATAGGTCCTCTTTAAAATAGCACAAACAATAAAAACAAAACTATGTTTCAATAACCAGGTAAGGGTTACTTTTGGATTTAAAAGCATTTAACAATCAATTTATTATTTTCAAGTCAGCAACATATTCCATGCCAAGGGTGACGAATACACAAATACACTTTTTCCATAAAACATGAACAGTGCTCAGATGCAGATTGTCCTCAGTTTGACACAAACAGTTGGTAGTATAGTAGAAGCTGAGATACAGTTTTAGTCACCAGTGTGGGTTAAGCTCCAAAAACACTACCCATATGCAACATTTACCCATAATGCAACCACTAGCACCGTTCATTAGACCCCCAGATGCCTGGTAATTACTATGTCTCTAAAACTCATTAAACAAATTGCTGAATGTTAAGTCCATAAGTCTACTTAAACATGTAAATCTTTAATTCCTTTAGTTGTGCTGCACATGCTCAGACCTTTGTTGTGCTGATGTACCTTCAGCACTAGATGGCAGTGTTGTAAAGCCTCCTCCTCCTGGTGAATCAGCTGAAACTCTGCACAGCTGCTGCTCTGTAGCCCAATCAGTGTTGATCACCAGCAGTCATTCAGTCTGGGCTGGTGGCCCACTGCAACCTGAGACACCAACTTTTCCACACACCACACACACACACACACACACACACACACACACACACACACACACACACACACACACACACACACACACACACGAGCGAGCCCATCTCCTCCCAGCCAGGCCAGATGCGATGGAGGTTTTAATTCCTCCCTTACAGATGTAATGCAGGCTGTAATGCAGGCTGTAATGCAGGCTGTAATACGTTGCCGTAATGTCCCTGCTGGCTCAGTTCTTGGTGCTGAATTGGAAGCAGCTGCATGGTGACAAGAGTTGGTGGGAAATTGTCAGGGAGGTAGAGGAAGAGCAGAGATGCGGAGGAGAGGAGCGAGCACTGCACAGCTCAACCCACTGCGAGCTGCAGTCCTCCCAGCATAATGGGAGACTGACAGTGATGAAACACGGCACTTTTGGCTTGTTTTAGAGTCAAATGCCGACTATTGTATCGTTTGTCTCCAGCCAGCTCTACTCCATTTTATGACCCAAGCTGTTCCATTTTCGCTGTCTCAAAGGGATTTTAAATATTTTAGTTCAGTATTGTTTTGCATCCGCAGACTAAGTTTCCACTGATGCACAATTTTTGATGTCACTTGTGTCCTTGATATCCTTAACTATGAAGAATGCTTGACAAAATAACCATCTATCTCCTCTTACATGTTATAGTTACCTGTTTCTATCCTTTTATGTAATCCAACAAATTATCATAGACCTGGTAAAGTGGTTATTTTCTTTCATAATTTATCATTTTAATCAACTCAAATGAAGCATTATCAGCTTAACCTGGTTAGTACCTTTTGGTAGAGTCGGTCTCTTCCAGTGGTGAAGGATAATCGTAGGAACAATAATTAAGCCAGCCAGTGCTAAACAAAATGAGTTCAACAAAAATAGTTAGAATTCAAATACGATAACAATGAAGTAGATGAATGAGGAGGCCTGGTGCTCAGTCTGTTTCATAAAGTATGATGGGAACAGAAAAAAGAAAGAAAATGGGCACGACAAAAGTAAATGTTCTTCACGCACTCTTGGGCAGAACAAGGAGAGAAGTTATATTAAAAGCCTTTATTTAGTCAGGCATATCGGTTGAAACGCCCACCGGTTCACAGGGTCCTCATCAGGGCATAGAACAAACACTGGATTTGGAAATGTTAATGTAACTATCTGTTCTTACTGTTAGAGAGCTGGTGAAGTCGTGGATCCTCACACACAGGAATGCAGCATCTTTGACGGACAGCTTTTAGCTAAAGTTGCACAGAATGTGATTAACAACAAGTTTCTCCTTAGCTCCTGGGAGATTGTTGAACAAGGTAGCAGCAGGACTTCTCTACTTTAGCTTACTGCTGTCCATCAAACACACTGCCACCCTGCCAGCGAGGCTCCACATCTTCTCCACCAAACTCTCCCTGCGTGAGTCTCAAAGTAAATGCACCCACAGTAATTGCCTCCAACACAAATTAATCTGGTGCTTTAAAAAGAATAGATGAGCTGAGAACCCCTACTGGTGGATGGATTGGTGGACTGGGCTTTGTGTCTAGTTAGCCTCCTTCTGATCTTCCTCCTCCTCCTCCTCCTCCTCCCCCTTCCTCTGCATTGCGGTGTCTACTTGCTGTTCAGTGAAACAGGTGGATGTGCTGATAGTTCCTGAAATGGCTGTTCAGGGTGGGAACAAAGACTTTTTTTCTACTTTTCATCAACCTGTGGTGTGATTTACTGCTCAGACTGCAGTGTTCCTCTCAGACACCTCCTGAAATGAAGTTGAACTTTTTTACTTGCTGCCTGTGTTAATTTGATTTTCTGTGCAGGATGTCGATGCTGTGACAGCCGAGTGTTTGGCGCTGAGGGAGCAAGTGGCTATCTACGAGGAGCAGCTGGCCAACATGGAGGCCCAGCACAAGACGGTGAGGGGGAGAGAGGAAATATAGCCGCAGTGAGATGAAACGGGAATTGTTTATAGTCTTGAAAATGACTTAAAATGTAGCACCTAGGTCAGACAGGGAAGTTGGAGAAATGTCCAGCCCTTTGGTGACAAACACAGCTGGGATGACCTTGATGCAGAGCCAAAAAAGCCCAGTCAACAGCAACATATGGAGAGAGGATTAAAATGTGTTATCTAGTGTATCATGCAATGAGGAAACATTAGGCCATGATTGAATGTGTTTGGCTCATTTCAGTCCTCATACAGTTTTCAGTGCAGAGATAAACAAATGACATAAGTTGTTTTTCAGTGAACTAAAGATGCTGGTAGGTCAATTCTACCTTTGGGCAGAGTTTCTCTTTTCTCATTTACAGTTTCCAGCTAAACTAAGACCGATGTCTGCTTGGTGTTAGGACAGACTGTGAAGCACATTTTAGACAGTGCCATTGCACACAAATGAAAGTCATCAGAAAGACAGAAATTGAGGCAAAGATACTAGTAAAATATTAGTTCATGCTAATATATTTTTTTCTGGGGCTTAATGAATCAGCTTCATAATCGAACATGGACAAGATGAAAAGGTTGAGCCCAGTCTAAGAGTTGGGGGTCATCTCCATTTTCCCAGAGTCCTTTGTTATTTACATTAACATTGTTAGAGATTTAGACAAGGGCTCTTTCAAATAGCAAAAAAATAGAAGGAGATGGCGGATTCAAAACAGTTTGTATGGTCGAAATCTGCCAATGTGAAGATAATTTCCTGAAGTAAAAGAAATAAAAAAACCCGTCTTGTGTTCACATTTGGCAACATACTGTGTAGGAGTATAACTCAAGTAGGTTTTAGCTTTAGCTGGCCGATTTAAGGTTTGATCTTGAGAAACATACATAGCTGAGATCCTAAAACCGATTAAAAGCTCTCGTTAATGTCTCAAATTAAGAAGATAGTAAGAACATAGATATACATGAACACACAAAAAGGCTAGCTCAAAGCTAACATCTGTACAGCTTGTATAGTATGTTGGCTATGTACCCTTCATATTCAACACAAAGATATGAGAGAGACATCTGTCATGCAATCTTGGCTTTGAGGTGAATACATACAGTACATGTTCCAAAATGTCAACCATGTCCAATGCAATGATTACCTTTATCACATCCACACACACACCCTGCTGCCTCCACCTTCTGCAATGCTCTCCACGTCGCCAGGAGATGACAGACGCGCCCCAGTGTCAGATCTGGAGGCTGCAGGCAGGGAGGGAGGCAGCTGAAACGGGACCAGCTCCATCACTCTGCGTTTCCCTCTGCAGCGCCCGGCGTTTAACACACTCCCTCTGGGACACGCTCGATAACTCGCAGTCCGGGAAATGCAGCTGAATACCAAATGAAAACAGAAGTTCCCTTTGTTTTATTAACTGTTGTTATTATCGCCACTTCCAGATACCCCCTATTCCCCTGACAAATCGGCAGCCATGTCGTTATTTGGGTGGAGGGGAAAGGAGAGAAATGTTAGATTGCCGCTGCAGCTCTGTAACAGTTCATTTTCTCTGTAATGGATGTGGGTTTTTTACTCAAGGGGCTATGTATAATACATGTATGTTGAGGTCTTTCATGTTTGTAAAGGCTTTAAAATGTAGTGCATGTGTTTGTGCATTTGAAGAGGGGGAATGGTACAAAGTACATTTACTAATGTTTTGTATTTAAGTATGATTATCATTTGACTATTTTCCATGGTATACCACTTCGACTGCACTACCATGTTTATGTATTTCAGCTTAAGTTACAAATCAAGATTTTACATAGAAAACATGTTATATGCTAACATAATTGGATGAATTGTTCTTGTCAAAACTATTAAACATATACAATAGATACAATTAGATCCCCCCCAGTCCAACTACAACAGTAGATGGCATGATGTGTATCCAGCGATTGAAGTATAGCTGAAAAAAGTACCTGTCACAGATCACCACTGTGTGCATGATGTGCATAAACTTCACTTCTGTGTGTTTGTGTGTGTTGCCATGTTGCAGGCGGTGGAGAGCATGCTGGAGCCAGATGAAGGGACGACAGGAGCGATGAGAGCTATTACATTTGGCGTCCCTGACATCACTGCGGCCCTGGATGTGAAGGAGTACTACTGCCAGCTGGCTGAGAGCCTCCAGGTACAACAAAAAATACATAAACATGTCATGAAGGGGAAATCTTTTAATGCCGGATACTTTACAGTAGCATGTCTGTGAACAACCGTCGGATCACAACAAAGTCATTTCTGACTTTAGTTCTCATCACACTATGACCTCAGTCAAACTCATGCACACCAATGGTGGACACACTAACTACATCTTTGGGTTAAAGAAACATCTTGGTAAAATACATTAAATATGGATTTATAAAATGTAACTTTTCAGGTTCAAACTTGTATTTTAAGTCTCTACTAGTTGTTTGCTCTAATGTAAGAAAAAACACGTTATTTTCTCAGAGTCTGTCTAAATATACCTAGATTCATACAAAACAGAAAATACATGAGAAAAGTCCAAAAAAGGAATACAAACTTTTGTGGCAGAACTTTGTTTTTTCTTCTCTCTTCCCCCATTAATCATCTCGTGACCCCTCAGATTTATCTTGTGACCCTTTGAAGGGGAGGTCGACCCCTAGGTGTGGCAACCACAGGACAAAACGACTTGCCTATAAAGAAACACCAGATAAACCTTGAACAAGCAACAGCAAAATGACAGTTGCACCTCGATGCATCAGTATTGATAAACGTATAACTTCATACATTATTAAATATCACTGAAAGGCACAAGTACTTTTACATTTCATACTTTATTTCTCATAATTCTGTAATTTTACTTCATTATAACTTTTGTTTGACTTTTTAATTGCTTCTCTTATGTGAGTAAAGGATTTGAGCATCTCTTCCACCAGCAGCTGCCATCCTCACCCTGTTACTGACCACTGCCCCCCCTCTCCCCCTCCTCTCCCTCTGACACGCTGCGCTCAGGTCCAGATGTAAATCTCAATTTTCACAAATCACACAACGATACTCCCACTTGTTTTCTTTCCCTCTTAACACAACACCAGGGAAGAACTTGAGAATCAGGGGTTCAGGACTGCACCAGAAACAGCATGCCTTTGTATACCTGTGTGTGTGTTATGTGTGTGTGACGTGCTGCATTGGGGTCAGACTATAGCTCCGGTGGGTCTGACCCCCTCTGGGGCGAGGATGTCTGCCCGGTTCAGAGGTCAGGGCTGTAATCAGACTGCTGGCCGCCTTCCCAGGCTCCTCTGCAGCACTGGAGTAGACGCTGGTGTGTGTGTGTGTGTTTGTGTCCTTCATTTAGAGGCAGGGTATCCAGCCTATGTATATATTTGTATTTATATATTTGTGTGTCTGTCAAAATTGATGGTTTTTGTTCCCCCATACCCCATCTATTCCCCCTACCATGTCTTTCCTCCCGCCAGCTGGACACCGTCCTGTCTGGCCTCGATTATGAAACGCAATTGTCTCGATGCTAAAAATGATTGCTATTGGGTTTTGAACAGTAATGGTGATTGCTGGCTGGCTCCCACACACCTGTGCACCCTCGTGTAGCTTGTTCTGCTGCGTTTGTTCCATCTAATCAGCAATGTGCTGGAGAGCTTTAGCCATCAGACGCTCTGAGAGGCTCTGATTGCTCTTTGCTCCCCTGTCAGAGTGCACTTACTGCCCAAAAGAAAGCACTAACCTCAATGTTCCTGTGCATTTCCAGTCTCAAAATGAAAGGTCAGAAGTTTCACAGCGGCACTTATTCCACTTCTTCTCTCTTTGCAGTTTGAGTGCGGTGCAGCATCCTCTGCTGTGGTTCCCCGTGGTGATGGAAAACAACTGCAAGTGGGAGGAGCTGCAGGGTCAACGGTGAAAGACCTGTCAAAGATGAAGGACGTCAGTGAAGTGAAGAAGCTGGTGAGAGGACCAACTGCTTTCTCACTTTTTTCATTCGTTTTTAGAGGGTCTGTTCACGCAGACCACACAAAGAAGTGCTAACATTAAGACACATTTAGGATTTGGTTTGACAAGACTCTGAGAATCCACTGCCACGCACACTTTGAAAATATTGTTGTTCACGTCTGAACTGAAGTAATACTTTACACCCAAAATATTATATTGTATGTCAATTACTAACCCCTTGTTAGATTGAATCTGAAAACAGTTTTGGTCCAAATGCCTCCATGTTGAACGAAAGATCCAGAGACATTGCCATTTCTTGATAGATAATGTAAATACATTTTGCATCACTAAAAAGTATGTTTTATATGTGTTATATGTTTAATTATAACACCATGTGTATTCTTTATGCTAAGCTATGTAAACCAGCAGTTAGTGCTAGCTGGATTTTTCATTAACAGATATACGAATTAATCGACTCAGCTAGCTCTTGACAAGAAAGGGAATAAGCGATTATCATAAAAATGAGCTATTTCCGTTAAATCGAAATAGTGCTGAGTAAGAAAATCTGTATTTTTGGGGGTTGAACTGACCCTTAAGTCTCAGATTTACCCATCATTCAAATTAATGTTGCTGCCTGCTGATTCAGATCTTCCCAGGACACGTTTCCCAGCTCCTTACTGACAAAAAAGCGAGGAGTCTTACAACCCACGACTGGCCATCAGCTCCTAAATCAAACAAAAAGTTTAAAATGAATGGGTTCCCACAGCAGGCGAAGGCAGGGGAGAGCAGCTGAGTGACAGCGGAGCAACAGTGTGGGAGATCCTGCTGACCAGAGTGTGTTTACTCTGCGGACACTTTCAGCGGGAGATGTGAAGGGCTCGGCTTCAGCTCAGACAGGATTTATTGCCCTCTGTGTCCTCAGTTATTAAGTACAGTCTTTCAAAGCGCCTGCAGCATCGGAAACGTCTTAAAACTTGACACACACACACACACACACACACTGACAGGAGACTTCCTCTGCAAATGGAAGAGAGAAAATAAACCTTTATCAGATATCTTTCATCATCAGAAAAATAAAGCAAGGGAGTTTTGAGTGAAATAGCAAAGTATGGCAAGTGAGATGGACGTAGACGGCAGTCAGTCCTAAAATAAAATACAGAGTTTAATCCCAGATCAAATGTACCTTAAAGGGTTTTCATATTGGCTTTTTATTGTAATGTTACCTGCCCTGTTTCTTGTCTTAAATGTGTCCATGTTGATGTTGCAAATGAAGCTGCTGTGATGAAAGGAAGAATCTTAAAAAAAGAGACGAAACAGGAAATTATGACTCAGGTAAAATCAGCAGGTGACCCAGAGAAAATTCCTCCTCTTCCTGCACTTTGGTCTCTTTGACATCCATCAGTGGTCAGACCACATCTGTATCAAACATGGCGGTTTGCTTCTCATTACTGCGGCTCTACCTCCAGCTCTTTAAATAAACAGTGAGCCTCTGTAACCACAGCAGAGCTCTCCCGACATCATCTACTTTTCTTTAATATGCAGTGCTCAGTTCTGCTCCATCCAGCCTGACGGATGAACAGCTCGGCCTGATCTGCTCTGTTTCCTCTCTCGCCGCTGATGGATGCCTCGGGTCTGGTTTCTCACTGAGACACAACATGGCCAAACAAACAGATTGCAGTGAAATCAGCCCCGACGCAGAAATGTATATAATGGAGCAGACACTGATGGGCCACTACTGAGGGTAGGAGTAAGTGACTCGCCCAGGTTTAATAGTCATCATCAGGGTCTTCCTCTGCTCACATGATCTCGCTGAAAGACGACCGCCTGGATCCCCATCTGGCTGTGACAGCTAATTGTTGAATTTCTGTGATTGCTGTAATTACTCACGGCAGGACGGCACAGCCTCTGACACAGGAGGGGGTGCAGAAGTAAAGAAACCGGTTTTATCTGTCTAGTACAGGTTGATTTGCATACTTTGGTTTCTTAGACAAATTTAAGTCCATTTTATATTTTAAAAAGGATAAAATAACTGTAGTGTGATTGGTCGTTGTAACCCACCCACTAAGAATTATCCCATTTATCCTTTAGGTTATTGTTTGTTATTTCAAATATCAAATGTATAGTGGGGCAAAATGAAAGTCAAAGGATCACAAAAGTATTCTGAATTCATCCTCTGGGGATTGTACATTTTTTAACCAATTTCATGGCAGTGCATCTTATAGTTGTTCAGATTTTTCAGTCTGAACCAAAAATGTCTGCACTGAATGACTGAGAGACATTACCATCCGTAGAGTAGCACTGCGAAGTCTTTTTAAAACTCACATAAACCAACAATACTAAAATCCAGATATACAGTATTTCTCATTAGTTGGGAAGATCAAAATCAAGCTAAAGATGGTGACCCTGAAGGGAACATCTGGATATTAACTGGCACCACTACGTTTTTACCGTCTTTGTCAGTATATTTTAAATGATCTAACTTTTAATGTGTTTCTGTAGATTGCAGAGCTACAGAAGGAGCTCGCTGAGCTTGAGAAGTGTAACGAGGAGCTGGAGGACGAGGTTGAGATGAAGAAAGCTGCGTACATGGACGAGATCGCTGAGTTAGAGGTCTGAGAGTAGACTGATAAAAGACTAATCATAAAATGTGAAGGACCAGTGGTTATGTAGTATATTAATCTCTAATCCCATCATGCTGTGTCTGTGTGTTTCAGGGTACTTTAGATGAAATGCGGCAGCAGGAGGAAGACTTCCAGGTGCAGATGAAGGAGCAGTGTGAGGACTACAAAGAGCTGCTCAGCGAGAAGATGGCCCGAGACATGGAAATAACCGCCTACAGGTCAGACAGTCATGCTGATGTTTTTTGTGTAAAACTGCTGTATAATAACTTGGCTTAATCCTGAACGAACTTCAGTGAATAGCTGACTCTGATGACGACAGCGACAACACCACACTCCGTCTTTTGTTATTGTAAGGATTGAGAGACCCCTAGAGGCAATACAATTACTTATTGTGCATTTAAAGAAAAATGCATAAGGAACCGTAATGTATGAGTACTGACGTAATGCTCAGAGCTGCCATATGTACAGCTCTGATGGTCACAACTCTTATTGCCCTCTTAAAAGAGCTATAGGTTGTTATTACAAACTGAGACCCCTAACATTTAAGAAGGCTTTGTGACAGTGAGGTCTGACTGTTAGTGAGACTGTCGGTCACAGTGTGGCTATGAACCAGCCATGTCTTTCTGGAGAACATGGAGCGTTTCCTGCCAACAAAAACACAGCACCAGGTGGTTTCACTGATTAGTTTGTCATGTCCTGTCAAAGGTGTCATAGTCGAATGCTCTACTTTCTGATTGCAAAAAAAAAAAAAAAAGTACTCCATGGCATATATTGTAGATTCCCATCTCTACTGTAGGGTTCAAATGAAAACCGATGTCCCCTACGGTGCCACGCATTATTTAGACCTGTCGAGAAGAATGAAATGTAGGGGCAAAGCATATTATAACCCTGCGATGATCTCATTAGATTTAAATTAGCTTGATGCTCTGTTTGACTTTCTTTACGTACTGTATGAGTCACACGTGAAAAATGACCTGTCCATTGTCCCTGTTTTTCACACAACATCAACAAGAAGTCTCTGCGTAAGCGTCACTGTGAATAATGCAAGGAGTATTTCCACAAGATCCTGTGTATAGGTCCAATATTATCTCATATGATGTCACCTGGACATCCGCATTGTCCATAAGAAGATATTTCTGCAAAAACAAAGAGCTGACATTACTGGGGTCACAGGAAGCGGCTTCTGAATATGATGCAGTTTCCTGTATGTGACCTTGACGACGTTTCATGTCCCTCCCGTCTTCCACTGAGGCTGTTTAACCATCTGGTGGTGGTGGTATGTGGACTGACGCAGTTCAACCATTTCATCCTTCTGCCGCGGACTTCCTCCCGGCCCCTCCATCGCAGATCTGACTGCATTTGACCCCCAGGGGGCCCCGCTGTGCTCAGACCCTCACAATGGCTCATTAGAATGGGCAGAGAGGACCTCACACTGTCAGCGCTGAGTGCTGGGCCTACGCCAGCTCTTCTCCACGCCAGCCTGTTAATGTCAGCCTCCCCTTACACACATTTCTAAATTTGCCACAGTTTTAATTCCCTCTCGTTACCCAGCAGACTGTCCCAAAGACTTCTAAGGCTCACAGTCAACACCAACTTTCTTCCCCTTCCCTTTTTTATTTACTGGATGTTTTGTCATCCGTGATTAAAACCATGAATAAGAAATGTTTACTCTCTCCGTGCGTGGCAAACTGTCTGCACAACAGACCCTAATGACCCCAGGCTGCCATTACCGGGTGGCTTATCGCCTGTGAAAGCATCTTAGAGCAGTTTAGGCAGATGCTCGCTGCTTTTTCTCACTGCTAATGTGAACCATATTACACTGTAATTCATTCTGCTGTACTGCTGCTGCATGACTCAGCAACAAGTAGCTAAACGAAGGACTAAATCCTTTCAAGTAAAGTGAGGTGGATGAGTGCACTGAAGGTCCTATCTTAAAGCTGCTATAATTGGTATTCTTCAACTAATAGTGAATCAAAAACTTCCGTCAGCGCGGAACATCTTTCACTTCACTGTTTTAGTTTTCTTGACTTCCCTGCTTTGGTTCACTCTCACCTCCCTCAACACCAGCGTTTCCAGATGCAGCCGGCAGCTGTTTTCAGTGAAAGTCCAAACACCAGACAGAAACAGTTAGCAGATAGCTGGTAAACATAATGGAGCATTTAGTAGCTGAGCTTCTTTTGGTGTTTATTTACAAATAAGTTGATTCATCTTTGCTACTAATATGGATTCATTGGATTCAGGTTACTGAAATGTGAATTTTCAGACATATTTAAACTTTTGAAAATAACCAACAACTTTCAAAACATTCTCAAACAATAGTTTTGTGGCTCAAGTCAATCTGAGGATCCTTTGGAGTAAAAAACCTCTTTTTAGACCCATGATCTATGCTTTTGCCGAAGCCATCAGACTCCATTGACAAAAACAGTCATGTCACCTCACAGAAAACGGGGGGTTGCTGGTCTACCACCGCCTCAATCGGATAATATGTGTTATTGTGTGACTTTGGTGATTCCAAACATATCTTATAAAACAACAAATTCACACAATAACTCGATTTCACAAACCAATCGAGGCAACAACTTCCTAGTTATGCGATCCAACTCTTTTTCAATGGAGCCTGGTAGCTTTGGCAATACCATAGATAGCAGCTTCAACTCCCCAATGGAAAGGGCTCAACTTTGAAGCTCAATAAATTACAATGTTCTTTCTCTCTGTTATTGTCTCCCCTTTACTCTATGTGTTAATGTATTCCTCTGGTTTAGGAGTCTGTTGGAAGAAGAGGAGTGCCTGTGTGGCCAGTGACTCGAGAGTCAGACTGGATGCTCCCTCTCACATGGATTAGAAAACAAACCAAAGAGAACCGTGAAACACACACTTGGATGAAGCTTAAGGTACCAACGCAGCAATTAAAATAGAACTTATCACGACAGATTAATGCCGTCTGGAGGCCTGAGCCGGGCGGTGATAACAGGTCGCTGGCAGATGACCTCGAGACTCCAAGAAAGATGGAGCTGTCTAAAAGAGGTGGGAGGATGGGGGCAAGGCGATGAGTGTGTATCCATTCAGTGTCTGTCTGGGATATTTCCTTAAGTGGGTTTTATCTCTACCAGCTCCCAGATATGATTCATAAAAGTGTTGTCTCCTCTTTGAAGAACGATCTCCACACAAACACACGCACAAGTTTAACTGTGCGGCTCCGTGAAGTCATCCCCCCTCTGATACCACCTCGTCCATCACCCAAACTCTGTCTGATTACCGGCTCTTAACCTTTGACCCCTTCACTTTGCTTTACAGTCATGCATTCGTGTTTAGTTTTACTTATAACTGGCAGTCAAGTCTTTAGCACACTGTTTGCTTTTCAAATGGTTCATGACGCTTTTTCTGCTTTTACACAAAGAGCACCTGGATGTTTCTACAAGGAAAGCCGGTGTGATTCATTATTCCTCCTTTGAAAATCAATGTCCCAATTTGCTGTCGTTTCAGATATAAGGATCTGCATTCCTCTGTAATCTTTTCCTTATTTTCTACACGACTTTTCACGCTGTCTGTGATAAATCATTTTTTCTTTACGCTTCTGCCCAAGCGTCAGAATGTGCTTTAGATTTAAATGAAATAAAACCATTTGCTTGAGAGATCACCCCTTACTGTGTGATTTCTTTTGTGAAAGTCTCTGTTTCATGAGAACTGCTTGTGAATCTTGGGGCTTAAGACTTTCCCCACACTATAAAACTATACAGAGCGAGATCAGAGTGATTAATGTTCAGTGATCCTTCTTTCATTCATCTTCATGTTCAACGTGAGACTCAAACATTCCCAGCTATTAACCATCTCAAAGGCTTGTTAGGTCTGCCATAAAGATGAAAAATGCTGCTAATAACAGATCAGATAAGATTAGCCACACTCAGTGAACTGGCGGTGATGAGGAGTCGGCCTCTGTAATAATTGAGTTCAGTGTCTGGAAAGAGGGCTGGGAACGGTTGGACACAGTGACTTGTTTAATTGTGCCGACATAAAACATGGCCGGCTCAGGAGGAAGCAGATTGGCTGTTTTTCTCAGGCCGCAAAGCTCAGTAGAGACCTGAGAGGAGAGGAGGTAGAAAATATTGTTTCCCCTCAGTGCTCTTCTTTAAAGAGCAAATGAACCACACAATGTTCCTGATCTCATGAGACGGCTCTGCATCGTCGTAAATATAAAAGTATCTAACATAGGAGAAAATTGGCTTCCTTTTAGTCGTGTTTTCCCACTTTTGTATTCTTTGCCTCTTGGGGAAAGGTGGTTGACTGCTTTGCAAAACAAGGAAATACACCACAATAATAACACTTTTGACTTTCAGGAAATGCATCATCTATCCTTCTCTTTTAGATGTGCGTCTTTACAGGACAAAAGACCTGCATTCAAACAGCTTTGCAAGGGAATACATTATTAATCCAAGTAGCAGGAGTCAACTCTAATAATATCTGTGAAGGATACGTTTTAAAGGAAAAATATTTTAAGGCAAATTGAGGTTAAGGGAATATAAAAAAAACCCAAGTGCAGACCTCCACCAAGAATGTTTTTAAGTGAAAAATGACGCTTGTATCTTCCTTCTTCACCCATGATTAACCCTTCCACCAAGATTCATCAAATACTGCCAGTAGTTCTTCTGAAATCCTCATGCAAACCAAACCAAGAACTAAGCCTCCTAAGCAGAGGTAACAATTCATATCCAGAAAAACAACAGACGTGTTGTGCTTGTAAAGGGGTTAAAAAATATAGCAGCATAGATTTACAAGGAAAAAGAGCCCCACTAGACGGGTCTGTGAGACTTTATGTGGGCCCAGTGCTTGTGCTAAAGGCTAACAAATGGAAGCTAACTTGCCTGCAATAATAATAAAATAATACTGATGTTTAGCAGGTATTATATTTACCATGTTCACCATCTAAGCTTTGCGCATTTGCTAATTCGTACGAAGTGCAAAATACAGCTGAAGCTTGTTTAGCATATTAAAGTATTTTACAAATGTACACTTTGACCTATGATTACGAGCATCTCTTAGTGCAGGGGTCTGCAACCTTTTTGACCAATAGAGCCATTTTGCCCCCTTTTCCACCAATTTTTTTGTCGAGCCGCAAAACATATTTGATAGCTTATAATGTTGTATATATTGTTACATCATAGACAAAAACTACAGTTTTTTTGCATTTATTATTTATTACATTATAGAAAACTGTTTACCTCTAATAATAAACAAAGAAGTCTTATAAGGAGAATGAAAAAAAATACACATCAACACAGCACTTGGGGAGTCCTCTGCACATTTGAAGAAAATTAATATAATTAAAATGGGCCCACTTTGAAATAAATAAAACCCATAGCTGCACCCTAAAAAGAGATAACTGATTGAATTATGACTGAAGATCGTCAGCTGTCTTCCTCTTCCGTGTTTTTCCTCCAATACGTAAAGGCTGCAGCACCTTTGACAACTTCTCTCCTCATATCAAACATCCCGGTAAGCCAGCATCGTTTGCTGTGAAAGCAGATAACTCTTTCCACGCAGAATTAAACCCTCTGTTCCTCGATACTTTCTTTTTTGAATTATCCATAGTTTGCTCATCGAGCCGGGGCTCAGGTTATTCGCCTGCAAGAAAAGGTGCTGGTGCGGGCCGTAGCAGGATATAACGCATATTGTAGTTGACCTAATTAAAATCGTTTTTTTTTTATGTGTCACAGTATCACCTCAAAATACAAGATACGAAACATTTTGAACCGTGCAAAAAATAAATAGTCCTACAAATATTTTTATTTTATTTCCTTCTTATTTTTGTCTAAGCTCAAGGGAGCCAGAGTAGAGGGCTTAAAGAGCCGCGGGTTGCCGACCCCTGTCTTAGTGGAACATGTCTACACCATCCTGTAATTGTTGATATATTTCACAAAAAACACTTTTATCAACTTTATGGTGGCACTAAATGGAAAGTCAACGAATCACAAACGTCTTCTAGATTTATTCTCTAGGGATCATGATTTTCTGAACCAGTTTCGTGACAATCCAATAGTTGTTGGGATATTTCAGTCGAAGTGATGGTCACACTGACAATATACAAAACATCAATGGTACACTGGAAATCACTCTATTCAATACAAATAGAATATTCTCAAAATGACAATAGATTGTTTAATAATCTCATGACCATTTACAACATAATATAAAAAAGACCTAGAAAATGCTTATTGCGTAAAATAAAGCAAACCACAGGACCCCTTATAGACCTCAAAATCATATTTTGTAATGAATACTAACACGAAGAATATCACACACAAGCTTTTACTCAACAAACTGATGTTACTACTAAAGCAGAGTCTGTAAAATGTCTCGTGTTAATTCCCGCGGCTTCTTTTCTAACACAATTAAGTATTTCAAAGACTTGATATTTGTGAGTGACCTCTGTGCTCCTCTGTATTCCTTTGCCCTCGTCACACGTCCTTGACAACTGAGGAAAATGCGCGTTAACCTCTCGAAGCCGGTCAGTGACACCGAGCGGCCCGGGGCAGGACTGTGGCACCTCTGCTCCTTGAAGCCGGACAATTTGATTTGAAGGCGGAGATTTTCAACGCTGAGTCATGGATCAGTGGTCAGCCAGTGGCTTGGCCTTTTCATCCCCTTTTTTTTCTTGGATCTGCAGATGGATGGGGGGGGGGGTTGAGAAAACAGCCGAAACTGCCCAACACTAACAAACAAAGAAGGCTCTGCTGGGAATAAAGCAGAGTTTGGTTCCTCTGGGCAACGTTTGCTGTGAGATTGAATGTTTAAGATGGTTTGCTGAAAGGAACAATTTCACACAACATGTGCTGTGGATATAACATCCCATTAGCTTCACATGGTGCGGGGATGTCTTTACATTAAGAGTGGCAGGGCCAGGCTGATAAATTATGACATCTGAGTCCACATATCTTCAATCTGCAGCAGAGGAATCAGATTAAGGCCTGAGGTAACGGTGGTCCAGGTCAGCTTGTGTGACTCCGCTCAGCTGTCACCTACACATAGGTATCCCCAAAATACTCCCCCCCCCTTCAGGTTCACCCAGACAAATAAACACTGTCCTCAGTGAGGACAAAAGTAATTTTTTTAAGTCTCTTCATGGCAGCTTGGACGTAATGAACCAAGCTGGTGTTTACAAAGCAAATAAATAAGAGAGGACGGGGTTGAATCAAGGATGAAAATAAGAACAGTAAAAATATACAAAGGAGGGTGAGCTATTGAGAAAGTATTTCCTTAACAAGAGGGGAACAAATAATAAATTATGGGGCCCCTCTCCCTCGAGGCAGGACTGGCACGCCTGAGGGTTGAAGTTAGTGGGCATCCCTCTCTTTTTATAGGGGTCGTGGACAGGCTTCCTCTGTGGGAGCATCACAGAGTCCTGAGAGAAGACTCCTCTCAGGAATGTTTACTCACGCAAACACACACTCAGCTCTTCACACACACAGCCTAAACGCCATGCTGGATGAAGATGGTGGTAGTGTGACTGCATAACCCCCGGGTCCCCCATCATGTCATCGCTGTAGTTTCTGCTCTCCTCATATCAGCAGTCCCACTTGGCCTGTATAACTGAGACACTGCTGACAGCCGTGACCTCACATTTACCCCAAACTCCCCCTTGTGTCTGTCCCAAAGCAGGTGGCAAACACCCCCAGACCCCACGCTATCGTTCTTGGTCCAACATCCAATATTACATTTTGATACCTTTATTTCTTGGCAAACACTTCTCGTTTTTGGATGAGGAGATAAACCAAAGCAGCTTTTTTTTTATCTCCCTAAACGCCTCACACAGTGGGTTAGTCACAGAAGAAGTTGATAAAAAGTTTCCCTTTTGTCCCAAATGTTCAATTAATCAACTTCACAAGACATGCTGGTTGGAAGCAGATAAAAGTCTGGGCTGCAGGGAACACGGGAGAAAAAGAGACGGGATTTGTATTCTGCTGCAGTGGCTCTCATACCCATTAAAGGATGTTAGCATCTTTTTAAACAGAGTGACTCAGGGCTTACACCAACCCGACCATTTGCTGAATTGGATTCTTGGCAGATGGCCTGCGTGGATCTTGGCCACCCTTGAATTTAGTTCTCATGTTAAGCTTCACTTGTCAGTAAATGGGCTGCACCCTGCACTTACCCTACAAACAGGAACTCATGTGTTGTAGTGTTGTAATGGTTTCTTATCATTACATTACATGTTAGACGCTTTTATCCAAAGCAACTTACATACTCAATACTGTATACAATCCCCACAGGAGCAATTTGGGGTGAAGTGTCTTGCCCAGGGACACAACGACATGCTGACTGCTGTGGGGTTTGAACCTGTGACCCCCTGATCCCAACACCAAGGCTCTATCCACTGCGCCACACGCCTCCCTGTCAGTGAGAAAAAATTCATATCACATAGCTGTGTCTGCAAGAAGCCCTCCCACCTACTGTAGCATTTAACCTGATTATTTTTCTGGGGTTTCTGCATTGATGAATGGATTACTACAGTCAGTGTATATAAATACACTATAAGGATGTGTTTGATTGAATTATATTGAATAGTTATGATCTTTTGTACAGTTTACAATCAATGTTTTTTTTGTAATCTACCCTACCTTTTAGTGTAGCGTTATTAATACTCAAACCCCATTTAAAAAAAAAAAAAAAAAAAAAAAAGGATATCATTTAAGTTAGGATACTTGACATATCATTTCAAAAAAAAAAAAAGGTAGATACATCGGCAACCTCTCGCTGTCTTTAAGCACCTTCTACAGATGTCTTGGTAAATGTTTTAGTAAACCGTTGACTATATACACATCTTGAAGACCCAGAGTGACATTATTCCTGAGTCTTGTTTCGGGCCACCTGAAGAATTGCAGTCCAATATTCAGCAATATTAGCTCTTGAAAATGATACATGGCTATTTAGCAGCTTAATGCTCCACTATGTTGCAGAGCTGCTAACTAAAGGTGCTTTCATGCTCCTCTTGTATTGCTCCAACAATTTGCCAAAAAGTGTTCATGCTTGGTTGAGGTGTAAAGTTTGTGTATCGATTAAAACAAAACGCGAACAAAGTGCAACGGAAGCAAATAAATGAAGACGTACGTAACGTGTTTAACTTCAACATCCAATGAATCTTCTGCTGTGCTTAAAAGACAAAAACATATCAGACAGATTAATGATTAACTTAACTTCCTTACATTAACATAATTATTACAAAATGTCATATTTTTACACTATTTACTGGCGCTCTTTTGATTATATAATCTTGTATTCTTCTGCAGTGTTTGTTGTGGGGGCCACCTACTGCTTATTCTGATGGACCAATTCCAACAATCACATAAGGGTGGTGGCTAAGACATTTCTTCATATTTTCCTTGAAATTCAGTTTAACATTTGACAATCATTTGGATGAAAACCTGGTTTTCCTCAGTCTGTCGTTTGATGCCGAGCAGGAAGTGTAAAGTTTGTTTTTGCTGAACACAGCTGCCAAACAACGAGCTGAAAACTCTAAAACATTTCGCAGAGCTGAGGTTAATTCTCATGCGTTTTTGTTACTACAAGCAACACCTTTAAAATTAGACATTGTTTGATCCATTGTTTACATAAAACAAATGTTGTCTAATGCAGATTAAAATCAATAAGAAGGTCATGTTCTGCTTGGTATATTTCAGCGCCAATGAACAGATCTATTCCTGTTACAACCCATTGACTTATTTCAGCCCCAATTCCTCCTCCTGTGCCTCTGAGGACCTGGAGCCAGAGCACCAGTAGTCCAAACTTTCATAATTTGGGCTGGGAAAAAGAAATCACATATGTCACAGTTTATGTCGGCAGCGGTAGCCCGGAGCAATGGCTGGTTTCAAATTTGGAACAAACTACGAAATCATTTTCTTTGCACTGCAGTCATTCATCTTTCTCCCAGACACCCAGACTTCTCAGGCCTGCTTCCTCTCAAACTGATGTGACCGGCAGGTAAGCAACTTTTTTCCATTCTTGGATCACATGTGGGTTTTCTTTCAATTATACTTGAACATACATTAAAATGTAATCTTCTTGTACGTTGACATGATTTCCACATCTTTAAGTTGAATCTGTCTTATTTGACAAAACCTTTCAGTGTCATGTAAAGGACAACAACACAGGAAACGCTGGTAAGTAACTAAGTACATTTACTTAAGTGTTTTGTTTACTTGAGTAATTTCATTTCCTGCTACTTCATACTTCTACTCAACTACAATTTAGATGTATGTTTCACTCTTCTACATTTATTTTCTCACACAAGTTACTTTGAAGATTCAGATAAAACGTTTTGAAAATAAAAAAAACGAATCATATAAAAAGCTTTCGGTACTTAAATTACTTTTTGATCCTAAATATTTTGTTCTTTTACATAACATTTTGAAATAGGACTCCTACACGTTATTTCTACACTGTGGTATTGCTATTTTCACATCAGTAAAAGATCTGAACACGTCATACTACTACCTGATCCAAACTGAGATTACTTGAGGTGTAAAGTAAGTTACACACCAATTAAATCTCGTAATTGTCCCCTGCATTATCTACATGTAGAACAGCTCAAATACTACTAATCTTTGTAGTGCTTCAGCTCTGAAGGAGGCTCTTTGTTCAGCTGTCTTCCGAAACCTTTCTTCATAAGTGACCATTAAACGGATGGTTGGGTGTTTAGCCACCAGTGAGTCTCGGTGGAGCTGCAGCGGGGCGATACGGCCCTGGTGCTGTCTGACCTCAGAGGCTCAGCAGAGGACCTGTCAGGCCTGTGATGTTTTACAGCTCAGTTTGCAGACAAAACCTCAAAACCAAATCCCCTCAACAACATCTGCTGCCAATTTTACCCAGGCATTCCTGTCGTCTGTGCTGTTTAATATTCACAGGGGTTAGGATCTGCCGGGGCAGGGGTGGACAGAGGGGATGGTGGGGGGTGGCAGCCTCAACAAACCTTTGGTCAGACGTCCAGACATGGTGAAAAATGAGGGGTTAACACAGAGTGAGCTGGGGCAGGGGTGGGTTAACTGGGCTAATTTGCGGGGATAATAGTGCTGCTCATGGAGGGCCTTTGGGGAGCAGCGGTGTGGAACAGACCTGATGTTAAAACCACACAGGAAGTTTACAACATGGCTAAAAATGTATTTAATCATCAAACAAGCAGCAAGGAGCTGGCGGCAGGGCCAGAGCCAGCAGCCATGCTGAAGATGAAGACAAATGTTTGGACACGGGGCCAGACCGAGCACCAGATACACACCCTCAAGATCTCACAGCACTGATTTTATTGGCCAACGCTTAGCATAACATGTCAAAGGTGCACGTTATTTCTACTTTTGCCAGTAGCCTTGAGCCATATATTAACATTATAGAGTACATTATATATGTTTTTAATTATTCTCATGTGAGTGCCTAACATTATGAACAATAAACCTGGATGCTTTACAACTTTTATAGGAAATTAGATGTGAATGTTAGAACTAAAAACTGTGTTAATAAGCAGTAATCAAAATATCCTGCATACATATCGGCACATATGTGCTGCCTGACTGAGTTTAGAGAGAGTAATAACCCAGTTAATTGATAATTATACTCATGGCCTCCTTAAATATGACCACACAACGTCCTTGTGAATTTGTATGGATGTATCCCAGGCACTGCTAACTTTAGAAACAAAGCAATTTCAAACCGGTTTCCTCCTTTTGGTCCAAGTTTATCAGTTTTTCTCTGAGAAAATCTAGTTTGGTATGCTTTTATGATAAACAATACCTTGCAGAGACCGGAACCTTAACATGCACGCAATAATACACAAAACTTAAAATACTGAAGTTCAACCGTATTTGTTTCAGTGGGATGTAGTTCTCATTTGTGGGAATATTTACTTTTCGTCTTGTGCAGGAGCTATCAATAACTCCCTCGTTGTTCTGGGGTGAAATGGCAATTTATGTAAAAATACATTCTGTCTTGTTTTTTTGCAGTATGTGTCCTCCTTCCCACCCCGTGGAGAGGATGGTATTTCAGTGTTTCTTCGAATGACTCCATGAGAGGGTGATGTGGATCGTGTGACACCTCGGCTGCTCCCTCACTAAAGGACACCCCTCGCCATGGCAACTGCATAAACATCTGTCTCCCCATTCAAGGGAAGGTCTCAAGGGAATATACAAGGCAGCAATTTATTACATATAAGAATGCTGTGTGTGTGTATGTCCATAATGCTGTTTAGTGGACCGAGAAAGCTACATGTGATAATGAGGACATCAGATTATATATTTATTTAAAGTGCAGCATGCCCTGTGCTAAGTGGTGCACAACACGTGATGGCCGGAGGGAGGGATGATGTGTTTTTAATTGGAAAGTGATGAAGATGCTGATTTGCTAACTAGTAGCAGGCATTCACTAACTAGCAGGCAGTTACATTAGCTTAGCATACTAAGCATGGGGGAAACGGCTACGTTCTTGTACAAATTAAACAAACCAAATATATTAATTAGGAAAATGTGTTGTTGAATATTTACTAATGTATTCATTTATAGTCCTTTATGTTTACCTTAGAGAGCTCAAGGCTAGTTGTATGCTCCTGATCCCAGACTTTGTAAACAGGTTAATAAGCATGTATCCCGCTTTTCAGTTAAAAAGCTTTTTTTATGTTAGGATTCAGGCCACATTACATTTTTGTTGTTTACATTCCTTCAGTTGCAAAAAAATGCACTTTAGGAATGCATTGTTCTGTTCTGTCAGGTTTTTCATGTGAAGCATGATGATTGATGACTAAGTTACAACTGCATTACGCTGGCTTCACCCTTCAGATTAATAGTTCATCACTGATCTATAAAGACACAGTAACAGATTCATTGACCTCTTCATAAAGGTTTAAGACATTAGTACTTGTAAATTTAAAAAAAATGATGTTGTCATATCTTGTGACCAGGAATTACAACTGTCCAAATATTTCATGTAATATTCAGGATCCTGTCAGTTTCCTCCTCTTGTGTTAGTGTGAAAATATATTTCAGGGATCTGTTGATACATGGCATCCAAGAGCTGTCCACACTCTGTTTTACATGTTTTACATTCCCACCTCATGCCATGCATCACACCACAGAGCAATGGGCCTCGATGCTGACAGAGTCCCTAAACATTCTCCGTATATGAAAGTTTGCTCATGCTGAAAAAATAAATGGGGTGATGGAAATGTTTGCGGTGACTCATTGCTGTACCACTATGTTTTAGTACTTCAATAAATTGTGTAAAGTATTTTTGTCACTCTTTTGCAGTGCTACTTGCACAATAGTCCAGATTAACATACCGTTGTTCATATGCAATGTTTTAAAGTCTTGTTAAGATCAGTAACTTCCCAAATACAATTGAAGTTTTTGCTGGTCAGAGTTTAAGTTAAAAACCTTTTGAACCACTCGTATATCTTCTTTATGTTAATGATTCCCAAAACCAAAGACGGTTAATACATTAAGTATTTGTAAGTATATTTCTTTCCCCTAATGGAATGTAACTTTAATTGTCAGCCATGTAGTGCTGTAACACTTGTTGGTTAAAACCACAGGCAGGAGCAGCTGATCTTTATCTCCAAGCCTCAGTTGCTGTTGGCTTGTGCTTCCCTATATTATCTTGGCTGTAAATGAAGCATATCTAATGGGATAATAACCGGATATCAAGGTTGAACAATAATGCTGCTTGGTTTTTAGGAGACGATCACTGAGCTGAAGAGCCAGAGGTTTGTTCAGACATCCCTTTGTTGCCTTCTGATATGTGTTGTTGGCACACGGTGAAAGGTCTGTGGAGAGCTGCCAGTGGCTGAAGTCATTATTGTGTTTATAGTAAGCCGGGACCACAAAGTTACTTTCACTGAATCAGACACAGTACACAAACAATGCTACTGTGGTTTGGACTAGAGATATATTAATTTGTATTTAAATGATTTGCAGCACATTTTGTATAGAATAAACTTCTGGGGAAATCCTGAGAAGACTTTTAAAAGGCTAAAACAATTTGCACGAATTTGATTTTGAGATAATTTCCCATCCTGAGTCATTACTGCTGCTGCTGCCAGGTTACAAATTCAACCCACATCCCTTTGCTTTCCACACAAAACAGTCACATGAATTCTGACTTATCCAGTATTGTAATACTTCCATAACTGCCGAAAATGTTGCCAGTGATCATAATCATGGCAGATATTACGTTTCCTTAAAACCTATTTGGCAAACACAATAGCAGTATATATACAGCATTTTTAGACACAAGATTGAGCTGAATAAAAGAGACTTGATTGTGGCAATAAAGTTTGTAACATGACGCGTTTAGGTGGGATTAATTCATATAGCTGTGTTCTCATTTCTTTAGATGACTGACAGCGGGAGAAGTGTTTAATGATATGAAAAAATTCACAGTAGAAAGTTAAACACTGAAGTAATGAAATAAATCTCATTTTTCTTGAGATATTTCGTGATTGCCAGGTCACTGTAGTTTTTCATGTTGGACAAAAAAGAACAATATGTTATTTTTAAGGTTTGTCGACACAGGTAAGAATAATGTAAAGAAAGCTCAAACATCAGTATTATCTGTTAAGGAGATCTCTGCTTCACTAGATAGTACTCAGTGGAACATGACAGGAAATTCAGGAAGGAAACAGATGATGTTTCGCAGAGGTCGTGAGCTGGTTTTGAACCTGTGATGACAGAAACACATGGCGTCCACCTCCAGCCCGCTGAGCCGCACAGACCCGAGATGTATCTTTAAATTGAGAATGTGCCTCTGAATTTTCTCTCTATCTCCGCTAAGCCGCCATGTGTTTGGCACACGCATACTTGGGGATTTTCAAAGTGCCTGGTCTGGTTTTATAGAAAGTCTCCCTGGAATGAGATTACTTTAAAAAAAAAAAAAAATCAGGCTGTTAGTCTAACAGAGGTCATGTTTACATGAGTGGAGTAGCTGTTGAAGCGATGGCCCCGTGTGGGCCAGCTGAGCCTCGAGTCTGGACCTTTAATGGTCAAAATGATGTACAGTCCTTTTCATCACACACTAGGGTCATTGAATGTAACTCCTCTGTGTTTAAATTCAAATAATATTAAACAATTACTGTGAAATCACCTTCCGCTCACTTGCCACACATTATGCCTGCAGAGATGACCTAATCAAATTATACTTTACAATTGGATTTAGCAATAAGAAAATACTTTGGCTTCTAGCCCAGAATTGCTATATTATCATAAGCATCAAGACTTAAAGGGAAATTGCAGTGAATTGGGCCTATTCATAAGAAAACACCATAGTGAGTTGAATGAGGGAATAGCTTTTGTGCTTCGGGGAACTACTACACAAGTGTGATGAGGTTGATCCAATCTTGCAATGTGAATTTATTTGGTTAAAGGTGGGGTATGTAATTTATTTCAGAAACACTTTTTGTTATATTCCATGGAATGCTCTTAACATCCCGATAGCAATGAATATATTAAATGCTTTGACAATAAATACATCAAAAAATGTCATCTGTGGAAGCCGTAGCGCTGTAAAAAGCACGACCAATCATCTGAGCCGGCCCGGCTAAAATAACTGGATGGCCTACCTGCCTGTCAGCTTTCCATCTGTGCACAAACTTACCTCGTGCCCTCATTGGTCATGTGCGCGTCGGGTGTGTTGGAGGAGGGGCTCTGTAAGGAAGTGGCAGATTCTTTCCGGTTGTGTATTTTCAAATTCTAGCGCACTCGAGCTGGTTTCTCCAAAATTACCTACCCCACCTTTAATGACAAAAACATTTTTTATTTCCTCGTACATTTGTGCCTTTAAGATTTACCTCTTACAAATCTCTCACTTTATAGAGTTCATTTAAGTCTGTTTCTTGTAAATGTATGATTTTTTTCTCGTTAATTGACAGATTTGTATTTATTTTTTAAATGTATTGGCAAGTTGTCTTTAGTATCTTGGGGGTATCTTGTGTTGCTCATGTGTGTTAACGCCCACACGTCTGACCTTTTGAGATCTGAGATTTGTCAAATAATCTCTAATCCACAATCACCCTTATCAGTCAGTGTGTACACTGTGCCTTCCCATGCTGTGTTTTCCTCACATGTGATTGGTTTGCTGTGTGTCTGCAATGTTTACCTGTTGCAGGCAGATGTTCTCCAGGAACAGGAGGAACACGTGCTGGCTGGATGTCAGTGGCTCTGTTTGGACAGTAAACCAGCTAAACACAAGTCATTAGCTTTAAACAGCAGCATGTTTCAGTCCGTCTGTGGTTGGTGGGTTTTTGAAAACATTTTTAGTAAACCAGAGCTCGGACTCTTGCCAAGTGGCTTTTTGCTAAATTACTCGAGGGGGTTAGTTAACAAACACATAAATAACATTTTTTTCTGATAAATGAATTCATCATAAAATGTCATTTGTATAACTTCCCCCCCCCCCCCCAATAACTGAGTTATTAACTTAAGTCATATCTATTATCTACATTATATTGCGATGATCACTTACATAGGATAGGCCTATCTGAAAAGATAAATCTTGATAAAAAGTTGGTGAACAACATAGATAAGGAGTTCTTGAGCTGTCCTACCTAAAATGATAATAAGGCTTCTAGGAAGACACTGTTATGGGAGCCACATTCAAATTGTATGGGGTGACATAACATTGAACCTTTACAAAAATTGAGTTTTCTCAGGATGTTAACCGAACATTGCACAAAGTTATTTCATGCGGAAACTGGTTGCAGCCCAACCCATAGGCCAGACAAATGTATGATTTTATGGCAAGAAAGAGATCACTGTTAGTCTTAATTGTTCATTTCTTTCATTTTGTATATCTGTTGTCAATAATCTCAATATGGGGCATTTCAGACAAAAATAATTGGACAATGCAACTTTGAACCCAAAAGCCCAATTGTGTTCGATCCCGAATGTCAATAAAGAAGACCAAAAAAAATCCTCTTCCATGTGAGGAAGAACACTGAAACACAACGCTGTTTCAAGAGCTCACCCCAACACCTCGCTGTGTAAGAAAGTAACAACATTGGCCAGGATTAATCGTTCATCAACTGTTGCTTTTAGCAACCGAGTTTTGGCTAGTCTAATTTGAGATAGAACATGGACATGTTTAAATTCAAACAAGACGAATGGTCGCCATCTTGCTAACATGCTAACAGTGGGCGCTAACGGTTGCTTAGTTCAAGGACAATAAATAACGTTTACTAAGGAAATAACCTAACAAGGAATACCACAGGACTTAACTGATGGGTAAGTGTTTCAGTGACTTATTCTTGTGTTTTTATTATTATCGACTGTCCCTTAAAGCAGCTGTTTAAACTACTTAGTGTAGTTATTTTTATGATTTTGTAGCTATTAGCAACAGCTAGTTAGCAACCATTAAATGAAAACTGCCAAACAAATGAAATCATTTGCGATATTTATGTTGATGTTTATTATTACTTTACAACATCCTGTTGTTTATTCGCCATTCATGGGAATAGAAAATGGTTTGTTATGCTGTCTAACATAATTGTTAATGTTAGCTTGCTAAATTATAACACATTAGCTGGCAGCCATTGTGTCAAGGAATGTGTTGTTAACAGACATCATGGTTGACCCTCCTATCGTGTTTGGGTCGACTCGAATCTGACCGTTTTACTACTTTCATCAATCATAAATATTTTGTTTTACATTTTATTGCTTCAAGGCCTTCTGATTTCCTTCACAGTAGGCATTTGAATCATATAATCATTGAAGACATATAAATCTGATCACCAATTCAAATTTGTAACACCATTGGTGTTCCAGGTCAAAAATGGGAACATGAAATTAATGTGTAACGCTATATTATGTTCATCCATCAGATATTACACACCCACAATTCGACTAACATGTTGGAATACATTTCCTTTGTCTTTTCTTTGTATATTAACTGCATTTATTCATGTAAAACAGTAGTCTGAGACATTAAAAGGGAGCTTAAAAGGGTGTTTAATACATATGACAAGGAAAACCAAATGGGGGAGAAACAAACACTACAGGAGGGATAAACAATACAATTGTGTTGCCCCAGGTTTATTTGTGTTTGTACTATTTCTTGGTAATTTGAATAAGACAGAGGTACAGTATAAGCATTACTTGACATAATTAAATTACATTATCCTTATTTAACAGCTTACATGAAGTGATTCAACCATCATCATAAATTGTAAGTGCATCTCATATAAAAGCAGCGTGTGCTCTTTTCAGCATTAATCTGCTGGCCCTTGATCATCTCCTCCACCCTTCGGCCCTCCTGACTCATCTACGCTGTGTCTCCCTGTGGCATCCACGGTCAGTGTGCTTTGTATATTGCTGATGTCTGTGTTTACTAGTCTTACATGCAATGTTAGCCAGAGATGTCACCTACAGACACACACAATTCACATAACAGTGCACACACAGAGATTTACTCTGAGAGAAAAGTCTTTAGGGTCTGTGTTTGATAAACAATTCAGAGGAGATAATTAGTTGATAAGACATCACTTTGATATACTGTCGGGACTTCACTGCATCTATTGCCTGCAAGCAGAGCCTTTCTCACTTGCTTTGTATTACCATATGTTGAATTTTTAATCAATTAACATCATGAAGGAGAAATGGGAAAGTGCAGATTTGCTCCAGTGGGGATGAAAGGGCAATGGAAAATTCTCTGACATTTGCATATGACTCAGGCTTGCACTCTTGTGTGCTTCTATATGGCTTGAGAGAGTGTCGAAAAACTTCTGTCTGAAGTCATTAGTAGCTCTGCCTCTGACCACTCAGACAGCTGGCCAATTAAATGTGCTTGTGGCTGCTGCTGCTGCTGCTTGATGTGTGTAGGGCTTCACGCAGAGGTGTAGTTGGGAGGACAAACTCATCTCTCCGTAGTGGGGGGAGAGATGCCAGGAAAGCTTGGCTGTATCTGCAGTGCCAGTCTGTGTGCTTCTCAACTGGCTGTGTGAGCAGATAAGAAAGGAGGCAGAAGGAGAACTGCTGATTCTGGGTTTATTCCACAAACCCCCCGCCTTTCCCCGGCCTGTCTTTCTCTGTGCAGCTGCAGGGCTGGGAGCTGACCTGCATTAAGACATCAAAAACTGCCTGACGGGCTAATAGGAACAGTTTTCTAGAACATCTTCAAAAGCTTGTTAAACTGTAGAGTTTTGGCAGTGATTTAAGGAAATCTGCTATTATGGCCTAAATGGAGTTCACCTAATCTGTGTTGGCAGATTTAGAAATGCCTGGACATCACCCAAATGCTTCCCTGCTAGCTGATGTCTCTATTTCAACACTAATGTATTTATTAGACTTGTACAAAACATAGCCTTTTTATTTGTTATTGCATGAATGGAACCCGTGAGCCAACATGTCTTTAGCCCTAGCTATTACTTTTCTTGCATTGTTACTTTTCAATAATTCACAAGATAAAAACATATTCTTTCCTTCTCTCACGTAACACACTACTTTCTTTTGACTTTAGCACTACGTTGTTTTAACATGGTTTAAGGATTCTTTGTGTTTTATTGGCACCATTTTCCTTTTATTGTTTTCTGTAAACCCTCTGATGCTGATGGGAAAATAGGTTTTGAGTGGTCCAGCCAGTGGGCATCTGACAGTGATTTGCTGATCCTGTGCAATTGCATGATGGCTCTCATCCTCTAAGGCCACATGTTGGCAATTATAGGTCAGTGTGTGTCACGACATCTTTGTCATCCCTTTGAATGGCTCAGTACCAGCTCTCAATGCAATCAGTTATGTTTTCCCTGGAAGTGGATGTGGAACCAAAATCCAGTAAAAACATGACCACAGTTTTCTAAATCATTGTTGTTTCAGTTGTTTTAAGAAAAAAAGGTTCTTGCCAAATTCCAGGCAAGTGAGATTGAATGTAATAATAAAACATTGCTTCTATTTGCTTTTATGATCACTTAGTCAAAATCACAAATGTTTCCAGTAAAATAGTTGTATTGAGATGAAGAATGCTGTGCAATAGCTAACACATGCTTGTATGTTTCATTATTAATAATTCAACATTCATTTATTGATTGCTTTGTGGTGCCATGTTTCTTTATGTTGGATGGCTGTGTCATGAGATGGTCATCCCTGTAGATTACAATGATGTTTTTTAATTAGCCATAAATAGTTACCTGAAACACTTCTGTCAACACTTCTGATCTCCAGTAAATGTGGCATGAAATCACACTGTGCTCATTGTCCTATAAAAGTAACATCACAAACAGGCATATTATTATTATTTAATTAATATTAATCTGACTCCTTAGTGTTCTCAGTTATTAAGAAGTGACTTGCCCATGGGGGAGGTGTACATTTTCAGAAATAACTTCTGTAGTGCAGCCCATTATTATAAGTTATACAGTAACTTCCCTACCTACCTACAGCTACATTTGAACATACATATAGGTTGTGTAACAGCCTGCTGCATAAAAAAATGTTCAGCAGTGTCTTTCTTTGACCGCTAAAGAATTATACAAACATTGAAACATTGCTATTTATATGAATATTGCTCAGTAACTTGGAATAATAGCCTCATTCATTTTCTAAGCAGGCTGAGACAAAAACATTCAGACTCTTAACAGATCAGGGAAATACCTTGAGGCTAGTGAGGTGATGTTTTTCTCTGTCTTTGTGTGTGTGTTTGCCTCTTTTAATCTCCATGTGGCAAAGAGATTTGGACCGTTAACGCCTTTGTGGTGGCCTGGCAGCCCACAGAGCAAAGTGACGCCTCCCTGACGGGTCGGCTCAGCCCTCGGAGACACGGCCTCTTAACTGGCCCTAACAAGATAATGACACCGCACCGATCCCCTGATCAGCACGCAAATTGTTTATTTAAATGCTTTGGGTTAGGGGGAGAAAAGAAGTGGGCTTGACTGACGTAACCTTGAATTGATCTCATCAACAACATTCTCTGTAAAGTCCAGGATGTGTTATCAGATCATCTTTGCCATGCGCACAGCTGATAAAAGTCGTTTTGGTGACACCATTAAGATCTGCGTACTCACTTTCTGGCTCTGTCTGAACACGCTATGGTTATGTGTATGTAGCGTGGTTACAGATAAGGCTATCGCAGAAAACTTCAAGGACAACTGGATTCCTTAGATTTTAGTTTCAAGCTGTTAAAATCCTATGTTGTTAAAACATATATTGTGTAGGAAGGCATGAGGAAGTCATAATGTTTCAAGCAGCCAAACAATAGAAAGCATTTCTGTAAATAGTCATTGCGCAATAAAACGTTTAAGGCTCTTTAAAACATGACAGCGCAACACAATGGCTTTACTATGTCACATAAATTCCCTGAAGGTTCCTTGTTTACTACCTCATTTATGGCCGTAACTTTTCACTTCGTGTTTCCATCTACATGAACAACACACTAGGACTGCAACTAAAGAATTTGTGATTTCATTGGCTAACTACTTTTATAAGTAATTGATTGGACAATGGTAAAAGTGAAAACTTTCAACTTCTCAATGTCAAAGGTGATGTCTTAAAATGTCTTGTTTTGTCTATCCAAGATATTCAGTTTAATTTGATATTAAACAGAAAAAAGCAGGAAATCTCCACGTTTAAGAAGCTGATAATAGCATTTTGTCAACAATTAGTTGACTATCCAAATAGTTGATGTTTATTTTTCTGGTGATCAACTTATCAATGAGTTGACTTTTCACGATTAAGAGAGAATGGCAGTTGCCAACATTTATCTGTGTAATAAGAAAGGAAGCGTCCTCTTGTCCCCGAAAGAGGACACTTGAAGAAGGGCTTAAGGTTAACTCACAGGAAGGGCTAACAGTTTATATCCTGAAATCCATCCCTCATCATTGTGTAACATACTAATGATGGGAAAGTTATGACCCAGATTACATTAGCCTACGAGTCGGTGCACTCGCTTTGTTCCTGGTCTGTGAGCTAAAGCTAATGTGGCTAAGCTTCACAGTGTATAGAATAATCCTGAGGGAAGATTTGGCTCATGAACAAGGGGCTCCAGTTCAGAGAAAGTCACCATTGTCATGTTTTCTAATTGCTGTTTTTAAAAGAGCGGGGGAAGTTAGAATGAACAGTAAATCCCAAACACATGTACAGTAGAGGGGAAACTCTTGGCGAATCAAGCAGCTGGTAGTTCTGTTTCTATATGTCATTGTCAACCCTAACCCAGCTTTGCATTTCCTCTACCGGCTGCCCCCTAGTTCTGTGTTTGTGCTAGCTGTGTTTTTATGACCACTCCAGTGATCCGTGGCCACTGCAGAGCTGCTGGTGTTAACACAGCTGAGGAGCATTACACAGACTGATGTTTCTGCCTTTTACCTGGCTCCAGGCGCTGTTTGCAGTCAGGAGTTGTTTTGTGTTCACTTCAGAAGCAGATGCAAAAATTCTCTCGCTCACATACACAGTGCATAGGGACCAAGTCAGACTGCACCAACACATACAAGTGCTCTCCCTGAAGCATCTCTGCACCCAATGGACCACCATTAAATCAAGGGCAGGTAACATTTTTGTTTTAGGATTTTTGATAAAGAGATACGCCTACTATATGCCATTTTGATATTTAAAAAGACATATTCTTTTTATTGTTGAAAAACTGTTGAAAGTGATGCATCTGTAAGTCAATAATCAAGGGTTAGATGATTAAACACATTTGCAGCCCAGTATGATGAAGCTAGATAGATCATTTCAGTATCTTATTCATCTAAACAGGGTTGGGCATAAGCTTGTCTTGTCAGTGAAACTCTAATATTAGCTAACCTAATGTTGGTTCAGCAGCTAATAACTGTCAAAGAATCACTTTACTGATAGAGTTTAATACCATTGCAGTGTTTCCCCTAGGTTTACTGCTTTGGGGGGGTGCTGCCTGAGCGGGGGGGGGGGATTGGGATATATATTTTTTTAAATCCTCTGGAGCAGAGAGAGGAGCTGTGGATTATTGTTATTGATGAATGCATCAGTGTTTCTTAGGGTCAAAAACACTAAACTCACAACTTAAAATGAAAGCGTTTAGTTTATTTAATAAAAGAGCACATGTTCAATGTGAAAAGTGACAGTAGATATAGATTAGTTTCAATTTGGTGCTATATATATATAAAAAAAATTCAGGGTGGGCGCGGGGCTCCGTTGGCGGGGCGCAGCGCCCCTCCAAGACAATGGTAGGGGAAACACTGCATTGCAGACTTCATTTTAGCAGTTGCCACTAAATATGCTTCCACTCTTGAAAGTAATGATAACAATAATAAACAAGTGGACCACCCTGGTGAACTGCAAAGTCCCAAGTCCCAAACACACACCCTTTGAATTATCTACTTGTTATTTTGTAACTACAGAATAACTTGAATAGAAAATAGAGAAAGAGTAATCCAATCTTTGGCAGCACCTGCTTGTTACATGTGTGCTCCATTTGCTGTCTGTATAATGTGAGTGTGTGGAGTCCAGGTGGTTGAGTGACAGCATGAGCTGGGTTATATCCATCGTTGTGGCTTTGTCAGCGAATCGGTGGGCTTTGTTGGTGGTATTGTGGGACAGCCAAGTGCAGTAAAGGTTTTTATGATGTGGCAGAGTTGATTCTGGGGATCTGTGCCAAGAGCTTTCCAGATGTGATCACTATGGTCTGTTTCTTTAGTATAAACATATATACATTGAAGTACCAAAGGCAAAAAAGCACCTCATACTTCCGATCTATAAACCTTCTTGCTAAAGGGATGTTGTCAGTAATTAAAATAACCTTGAGAGAGTCTGACACTCATTATCATGAATGTTTTATTTTTTTCTCACAACAAATCCAATATACACACCATCTCCTTCCCCCCCCCCTCTCAGCGGTGTACTGGTGGCTGGCAGGCAGTGACACACATTCCTACAGTGACAGTGTACAGAGCTGGAGCCACTCTCGCAGATGGACCTTGAACTCTTTGAAGGGACGTCTGGCCTCACAGTTATGCCCCACCGCCGGCCCTTGCTGCTCGGCTACAAACTGTAACTCTATAGCCTCATTGTCACGCTCCATATCCTCGTGCTGACCCCCAGCCCAATTATACAGCTGACCCAGGCTTGATGATATAACCTTGGGCGTCTTTTGTGGGCTGCTGGGGCTCAGGGGTTCACCTCTTGTCTATCATGACATGTCAGCTCAGTGTGTTAACCAGACACTTCCCTGAGTGGTCCCAGTGGGGCTCGAGGACGAAGAGTGGCTCCCAGGCAAGGCCCAGTACATTTCAACACATTGCCGCACTGAGACTCTCTTTCTAGATAAACAATGTAATTTAAAAAATAGCATGAGTGAGTGCGATGTTATGACACATATCATTTCTATTTTTGCTTTAGGTATATATTTATCATGCACGTCAGGGCTAGATGATATGAACAAACATTTGAGATTACATTTCTTTTAATCAAATGCGTCAATATTGATATGGTTCGATAATGCAGAGTTGAACCTTTGAGTTGACCATCGTACCCATCTATGAGAGAAAATGGAGAGAGGTATTCAGGAATTTGTTTCAATTCTGCAGGTTTCAATCGTTTGTTTGTTATTGTTATGCCGTCCGGAGAATCAGAATCAGAATACCTTTATTAGTCCCATGAGGGGAAATTTGCGTAGTTACAGCAGGAAAAAGAGCCACAGACAGCTTAATGTTACATATGTTAAATATGTGACATGCATTTAAAAAAAAGTAATAAGTTATGATATAATAAAAAATATATAATAAAAAGTTACATAATTTAAAAAAAATACACATCCTGTAACAGTTCTTAGGATTTAGCAGCCAGGTATATATTACACAGTTATTAACGGCGTCTATATATATTGCACATCTAGCACATATTGCACATAAGTGGCTATTACAGAATTTATTCCTAAAAGGTCTTTCCGTAATCCATTTAGCCGACAACACATTTTTGACCATCCCAGCCAGAGTAAAATATTTTTTCCCCCAATTAAGAATGTTTTTTTTTCGAATATTGCAGTTTTAAAACAGGTATTCAAAAGTAAAAAACAGAAGTGCCCCAAAAAAACACTCACATACAGTATAAATGTGGATACAATGAGCTTACCTCAGCTGAATAATATTCTGATTATCCAGCAGTAAAGACTGAAGGAGCCTCCATTGTATGTAGATATGACATGAATAATGTGGCCCACTGAATATCAGTGCATCTAGACATATCCATAGTCTCCATGCATGCTCAGCAGCTGCACCGCATTAATGCGCACTGTGCTTAGTATGCACTATAAGCTCTGGAAAGGCTACCTGTCACTGGTGAAGTGTTCCTTAATGGATGAGGAGTTGATTTACATTTACAAAAGCTTGGGCATACTCCAGCGAATGAATTTCTACACATGGTTCATATGAAGTTAAAGGTTAATGGCCATGGCAGTCTGGTACACATGTGTTGTTACAGGCCAGGTTCAGCTACACAAAGGTAAAATACACAAACAAGTGAACTTGCTTACAGTAGAATAAATAAAAAGTGAGTTCATGTTTAGAGGCTGAGCAAACCTGTTGAGTAATGACAAATTATTTTGTTCCTAAACAGAGCAACCCATTTGAGTTGAAAAAGAAGTGTGAGTGGGCTTGTTGATGTCCTTCACTATATTAATGTTTCTGCCATGTGCCACTTCACTGAATATCAACTTTTTGCTCTATTGTAAAATGTATACTGTTAATTTAACTTGCATCTGCTGTTTAGTATCTTAAAAATGAATGAATGTAATATTTGTGGCCACAGCGGTAAGGTGGTCTGTTTGATGGTTGGTCGATCAGTCTACCATTTTGTCCAGACTGAAACATCTCAACTATTTCAGTGATTGGCGTGGAATTTTGTACAGATGATTTTCATGATGCTTAGACAATTAAGACCAGTGGGTTAACATTTACAATGATTGTGAAATGTTCAACAACAATCAGGACTTCGATGAAGTATGACCATTCATGCTTAACAATGGAAAAACACACAGACTTTAGTTTTGCCCTGACATTTGCTCTAGCGTCATCACAAGGTTTACATTTGTAGTTTTGAGTGTTTCTTTAAAATAATTGGATGGGTGTGTACCCTTGTTTTACAGTAACTCTCCATCTACTGTAGCACCATCAACAGTTCAACATATTTTGTGTTCAGTGCTAATTTGCCGATATTAGTTTAGTATGTTTATGCTACCCTGCTAAACTAGGACAGTAGACATTAGCTGCTAAACATCAGTTGGTTAGCATAGTTATTAGCATTTAGCACAAAGCACCAATATGCCTAAGAAGCTTTACAGTTTTTATGTACACTCATACTTCATTTTCATTATCCATCAAAAAGACAAGGACACAGGTTTTTTTCTTAAAATAAGATTTTAATATTACTTATTATCATAAAGATATATTTACACACTTTACAGAAATAGAAAATAAAAACACAAAGCTACGCATGAAAGGAAAAATAAAATAAGTACTCCAAGAGCTAAAGCTTATCTTTTATAAATTAGAAACCAAAAGTTCAAATATGTACACAGTATTTCAACCATTTCTGATACACTTGTTTTATTTATTTATTTATGTCATTTATTTTTGCCCAGTTCAACATCAAAACAGAGACAGGGACTGTACATTTGGCCTGGTGAGTAATATGAGCACCACCATTAACAGAACATAAGTTTCAGGAGTAATACATCGTCTTTTAAAATGGTATCTGCTTGAGATCTAGTAACACTGATGCGATGGCGTGTAAGCCTACAGACTGCATCCCTCCTCAGATTGTTCTGAATGGAGCTGATCTTGGACACAGTGGTTAGATGGAGAATGTGTCTCAATCAAGGCAGGAGGGGCCTGTGCTATTCTGGGTGCAGGAAGTCTCATTTTGAGGCTCCAAGATAATGACAGATCTTAGTCATTTCCCATGGGAGATAAAATCTAGTTATCCTTTGGATTGCCCAGCCGGTGGAAATGTGTGAATGCGTTGGATTGAATATCAGCCACTTGATCTTGCAGACACCCACTCTGAAGGCCAACATGATACAATTTGATGGGCTTAGGTAAAATCATGGAATGTGTTGCGTGCCAACTCTGTTTCCAATTCTACAATGAGTCAAATGTTTGAGCTCAGTGTCATATTAAAGGAATTGTATCTGGTAGAATGTAGAATGATTTGGAACATAAAAACCTTGTGTTTTCCTTTTATCATTTTTCGTGGGGCTTGTGTTTATAGCTATTAGGAAACAGAGATCAATCGCTAAGCTAATATTTTAAAACTTGCTGCTAGCTTATATCTGTCTCCACCTGTCATCCCCACTTTTTACACACTCCCAGCCAAATGCATTTGGACAAAAATAACTAAACACAAAGGGGCAAGTTTTCAGAACAAACATTTTTCTACCAGGAAAACATGCTAACAAGTGCATAGGAACATTACTCAGGCCTTGTGATGGTCACAGAGAAGAGGAACTAGAGAGGAAACATTGAGAGGATAGGAATCGTTTCTCTTGTGTAAGCCTTGCTGGAAAAGACCATTAAGGAAAATGGTTTTGCTCCCCGAGCATAATGTATTGGTTTACCATTTCAGTTTGAGCCTGGACGTGCTTGTCCTTCCACACCACAAGGCCCATTAACCTGATGTGCAGGGGAGGGCTGTGGGCTATGATCTAGAAAAAAAGAATGCCTGAAAGCTTTCACGTGTCCACGACATTGTGCTGCAGACTACTTTTCTATTTTGTTACATCCACAAAACATACAGCTTTTCACACTGTATTTAAAAAAGTAAGCTTTGGACAACCAGCTAGACAAGAATCAGACAAAAAAATTGTCACAATACACTGGAAAACCATTCCATACCAAGAGACTCTTGTTTTCAGGGTGTATTTCTCCAGCAGCATAATGGAATTGCAAAAGTGCAGCCTTGCAAACCCAAACAGAGAAGTCTTGGAGCAAAGCCACGTCTATTAGTTGGGACTAGTTGACACCGGAGGCTTTGGATCAGTGGGATATTTGGCTTTTGAATTCTTTTTGGAATTAACTAATAACCAGACCAAGATTAAAAAGAGTATTTTACATAAACATAGGTTTGCTCTGGTCTCTGAAAGGGCAGCATGGCTGGTGCAGATGGTGAGGATACATTCATGAAGAACAGTGCGGTTACAGACGTTGCTCGGCTCCGTAACAATAACTTCTGAGATGGGGAAATAGTGATTTGAACCCCTTAACATGACCCAGTCTACTTCCAGCATCCAAACTCCAGCGGCTTTGAACTTTTATCCCCAGCTCATATCTTCCTACTATCTTCTCCAATAATACATGAGACATCCTGAGCCAAGCTGTCTCTCTCCCGTGGAGCATTAATGAAATCTACATCTCTGTCTGAGAGGGTATGAAAAAATAATGGTGAAACTGAAATTATTACTCCTCACAGTGCCCAAGGATTTAATACATTTTTAATCAAGGTGATCTTGGCTGGGTGGATTACCACTGTGATTTAAGATGCTCTCTTAATAAAAGCTTCTCATGCTGGGGCTGAGAAGACTCCACTTGTTATTATAATATTTGCATGAGACATGGCGAGAGGGAAAGGTGTTTGAAATATCTAGGTTAACCTGCCAGTTGCTTGAAACAGGAGTGTGTGCTGATTGGATCGCAGTGGACAGAATTTCAACTAATATCTTAGTTAAAAACAACAACTCGGAAGTTGCTCCGGCACACCTAACACACAAAGAACAATGGTGGCTGCTCTACAGGTTACAGTCCTAATATGTTATAATGTTAACACACTGAATCAGCGGGGTTAAGGATTGGACAAGGGGGAAGGGTGTGGTTTCAGTCTAAGCCAATTTAACAATGAGCTCAGACTAAGTGGCCCCGGCCAGCCTTGGGGAGATCCATCTGAGAAAGATTAACTCCAGGATTTAATGAGCGTAATGATCAAAGCCACGACCACCTGTGCTGTGGTAGGGCAGACTAGAAAGGCAACTGTACCCTACATAATGTAGGGAAAGGATGATGACTAGAAACGACTGAATCTGGATACATGGCTATATTGTTGAATACATAGAGGGAGAGTAAGGAAATATACGAAAATATGCTCATATATGCTTTTAATGTACTGTATGTTTGTGTTTTGTTAAATAAATGCACAAAATAGACTGCTCTAGTACAAGCTTCTATCACAGCACCCTGAGAAAAAAGAAATACAACTACTTAAACACAGGAATAAACCTAAACAGTAATATATTCCAGTATGATGGAAAGGCATAGCATTTCGTTTGTGAAAGATTTCGGTCAAAGGGTCAAACCAGCCTTATGCTGAATATTAAAACAGCCAGAGCACTAATGGTAGGCTGATCGTGGTGGAATATTAACTGAGCTGATATTAGCTGTTTCTTCTCCTTCCTTTTTTTGGGTCTAATTAACTGTCCTCCTTGCTAACATTGTCTCATGTGGGATTTCTGTTTGCGGAAATGTAAAATGCATAATGTGTCAGTGTATTGAGACTTTAAACAAGAGGTAATGTGTTTCTCCCTAACCTTTTATTCCTTCGTTTCTGGCAGCATTGTGGAGAAGGTTATTATTTGGCACTTCATTAAAAGGCAAGGCAGCCCGTCGGTGGAGCAGACTTCCCCTGCCAGTTAACAGTCGTGAAGAGCAGCCGCGCAGGGTAGCAGTGTGGGGAGAAGGCTGGGGGTTGGGCACAGGATTGGGATATGGGGTCATAAGACTCATCCAAGGTGGGCTATGTTACAGTAACCTTGAGCGTGTCAGTAAACCCCCCAAGGTGTTAATGAGAAACACCAAAATAGCTTTGGATTAAGAATCTCCTAAATGAAGGAACTATTTAGTCAGTTTAATGGATTGTATGACAATAGGTGCTCTCTTTCAGTCCAATCTGCATGTAGAATGTGTTAGGAGGTACAAAGCACTATTAAAAATGATCTTTAAGCGATTAATATAGTGTCATAAAATGTCCTCCAATTTCAACTTTGAATTCCTTCTTGCAGCAGACATCCAGAGAACAATAAGTGAACCTACTATTGTCAACTATTAAACGGACCCTGCCCTTCCACATAACCAGTGCCTTCTGCCACTAGTAAAGCTGTTAAGTAGCTACACAGCAATGAAATCTGCAGCTGAAGTAACCTTGGATCTGAGGGATGGGAATAACACACCGTGGAGAAATGACAGATGCTTTAAGACTCAGATTGTTTTGACCGGGCTCCCTCTCCACCACATGTCATGCAAAGTGTGTGAGACACTCTATGATTGAGATCTATTAAGCAAATGATAGAAAATGTGAAAAAAAAAAAAAAACACTTGGGAGAAGACAGAGATAGATAAGTAGCGAGGGAGTGAGAGTAAGGGAAAGAGAGAGACAGAGAAATAGAGTCTGATAGCTCGGGCTCCATACCCCCCCCCCAACCCCCTTTCCCTGCCCCCCAAATCCTCCTAGAGCTGAGGGTGAGCGGCTTGTCCTGATTTTTTTGTGGACAGAGTTGCTTGAAGAACCAGCAGGTGCTATGGACATCACTCTTCAGGCTGGGCAAGCGTAGGCCCTTCATTGCAAGGCCCCCCAAGGCAAAGGAAGAGCATAGAAATCAGAACCTGGGGGAGGGCGCTCAAAGCAGTGCCTGCAAAACAGGAACAAAAACACAGAGAAAGAGCCATCAGCATGTGTTTATCTTTTTGCTTCCTAACAATAATTTCAGTTCTGCAGACATTTTAATTTCCTTTCCTAGAAGCATGCCCCTCAGGGAGTTTCTACCAGAGCTTTCAATGTGTTTTATGTTATCTTGCAAAAACTAGAAACTAGTTAAGAAAAGGTTATCCCAGACATGTTCCAGACAGATTTCATGGTGTTGATTGGAAAATGCGACAGGGAGTAAGAAAAACAATTGTATATCTCGCCGTTAAAGCACAAGCACCCTGCTATGCTAAGCTAGGGGCGTTGGATCATTCCTTAACAATGAGGAAATCTTTTATCTCCCTTCGCCTTTAATCTGCTCTTGTTCTGTGATCATTTCCGAGATTGCAGATGTGTAGTACAAGTAAGCTTTGTTGCATGACAACAACATTCATTCACTGATAAGCGTCTGCTCTTGTTTCAAGTTGGCATATTTCTGCGTTCATGTAATGCCCCGAGAACTGATGATCCGTGTGT
The DNA here is from genome assembly GCA_031216635.1 of Dissostichus eleginoides. NCBI lineage: Eukaryota > Metazoa > Chordata > Actinopteri > Perciformes > Nototheniidae > Dissostichus > Dissostichus eleginoides. Next base: position 15,112,291 of record CM062271.1, read on the forward strand.
CTAATCTCCATTGAGATGTTGTTTGTTTTCGTCTTTGTGCTTTTCCGGTCTACGGAATGATCTCAGTGCAGCAGCCCCTTGAAGTCACACTACATAACAGAGTGAATGTATGGGAAGAGATGCAGACCTGCTCTATATTGTTTTGATGAAAGACTTGTGCACTGAGCTTACGCACACTCGGGGTTCTCAAGGGGTTTTCATAAATTGCCTGCGGCTCTAAATCTGTAATATCCTGTCGTCTTTTAGACAGGCACAGCTTAGATCCAAGAGTCCTTATAGCGCTTCGAAACTGAGTCTACTGGGACGCACAAAGAGGATGACCTGGGTCACCATCGTTCTTCTCTCGCATCTGGAATATGTAATGATGAAAAGTCAAGCTTTGCCTCAGGTGTCTAAGAAAATAAGAGATGAGCTGCTCTTGACACTGAAAAGGGGGAATGTAGCTAAACAGCATAGAGTCAGTGGACAGACACTGTGAAGTTAATCATTGGTCTTAAACTCTACTTCAGCAGCGCAGTAATTACACTCAGGATAATAATGACATCCACATACAGTCTGTCTGCCTGAGTCTCACCAGCTCTCAGCTGGATGTCTCCTAGCTTTGATCAAACTAAATGCATCTCCAGCTGCTTCCAGAAGGTGTTTTTCCCATCATCAGCACAAACTGAAGAAGAACGCAGGACACACGAGGAAGAACAAAGGCTTTAAAATAATTCTGTTGGGTAGGTTGATGCCAGATGAGAATTAATTCCTTCCGTCATTATATATCATACTGAGGCATAAAGAACAAACTGGGACTAAACTGTGAAGAAGTTTATTCCTTGGATCATTTACTCTGTGACTCTTGGTAGTGTTACCTCTAAACCGCTGCTAAAGGACAGCTTGATTCCCACTGAGGTCACGTCGGGGTAAATTAGCATGGTATGTGAAAAAGCTCTTGAATGAGCTGAACTATGAACTTCACAAGAATGAGAGGAGCCGAGTGGGAAGCAGCCAAAAAAAGGAAATCTTGAGCGTGTTGTGGTTTAAGAGGTGTTTGCAAAGACAGCATTGTGACTCACTGAGCCGTTCACTTTTACTGAGCTTCACAACTTCCTGAAGCTCCCCGTATTTGTGGCCAGCATTCTGGCACTAAACACTGCAAGCTCTGAATACTCCACTAGCAGAGAGGATTCTCACATTTTATTGGCAGACCGAGGAAAGTTGGAGGACCCACGTTGTCCTTCAAGGGTAGACTTCCCTGACTCTGTTCTTACTCATTGTTTTCACCTTTGTGCTAAGCCTCTAAAGCCCCTTATTGATAAAAGGAGTACAAAAAAAGTCTGACCTTTTGAAAAATACAACAAAAAAATAATGATCGAGAATTCGCTATAGATTGTAAAACTATCTTTAGAGAAAGGAGCTTCCAATCTTCTATAGCTTTGGTCTCTTTTCCTCAAAACTGATTAACCATGCCTTGACACTCTCTGGCTGCAGCCTCCTCTCACTATGGCTTTAATTTATGGCGACCCTCTGCAGGTCAGTGTTGTATAGTCGGCACCTCCTGCAGGGATATTGTGTCTTGCTGAGTTTCCCTGTCTCTCACAGCGTCTGGGAGAAACATATGAATGGGTCTTGCCCTTCTTAATGCAAGTTCGTACTGCTCTTGTTCAATTCACAGATATATGCTACCATCTGCATGGAGAGTTTTAATCTTTATACACTGTACATTTGATCATGTAAACCCTAACCCTTCACTGGCTTCCAGTAACTGCTAGAATCCACTTCAAGACACTGGTACTAGCGTACCATGCTGTGAACGGATCTGGCCCTTCCTACATCCAGGAAATGGTTAAACCATACACCCCAGCACGTGCACTCCGCTCTGCATCAGCCAAACAGCTAGCTGCACCCGCACTGCGAGGGGGACCTAAGTTCCCATCAGCAAAAACACGTCGGTTTGCTATCCTGGCTCCAAAATGGTGGAATGAGCTCCCCATTGACATCAGGACAGCAGAAAGCTTACACATCTTCCGGCGCAGACTGAAAACTCATCTCTTTCGACTCCACTTCGAGCAATACAATTACTAACAAAGCACTTATATACTAACAAAGGACTGGCTTATCTAAAGCCAGTTGAGTAGCACTTGAAATGTTTTGGCTCTATGAAACCTGATGTACTTATATGATTCTGTTTTCTTCAAGTTTGTATCTTCTTGGTCGAATGCACTTATTGTAAGTCGCTTTGGATAAAAGCGTCAGCTAAATGCAATGTAATGTAATCTAATGTAATCATTCTGTTTTAATTACTTGCATTATTATTTAGTTTCTCAATGAAGCTTGATCTGTTTTTCTAGAAATACAGAGAGTTTGTTTTGGTTCCGAAAAGAAAACTATACTTCGAAAAAGTGATCAAGTCAAATATTGTCTCTGATTTTGGATGAAAGAGTTTTCACACAAAGGCTTGTTTTACTTCACAGCAAGTTAAACATTATTTCACGGAAAAAGCGCCGCCGCCATGAAACCCAACTCTTAAAAGTGTTATCTTTGGTAAAAGGGTTTAATTTACTTAATGAGATGGAGAGAAAAGAGTTATGCTAGCTGAATTGACTCAAAGCTTGTGTTTCTAAGTATAACTGTCTCCCACATGAGGAAATAAATGACGTGCCTTAAAAACAAACCCTCTACTACTAAGGCATGCAGCTAGGCTAAAGTCCAGTAATCTGTTAAGACATGCACTTATTCTCAATGCCAACAAAAACATCCTTGTGTTGGAGTTGAGTTTGGCTGCTGAGTTGCCAGTGTTCCTGTAAGAGTTTCCCTTTCGTCACTGAAACTACCGATTCTGCCAACAAAGTATTTTAAGACTCAACAGCTAGACCACTTAGAAATGTATTTTTGAAATTGTTCCTCACTAGTCAGCAGATATGATATGATTTGATATTTCGCAATGTGTTTTGGCTCATATTCCCTCGAGAAACAAGTAGCTCTGACTTGACAGAAAGTTGGTCAAATGCAGGAGAGAATAGCACATAGTTTTTTACGAGAATCCACTTTTACTGACCGTATAATCACAGGTTTGATTGCATGCTTTGCCAGACTAAACCTAACGAGCGTCTATTCACCTCTGACTGCTATAAACTCACCTTGCTCTAGAACGGCATGGGCCCCTTGTGGGAAAGACGTGGCCGTGGGCGTCTCCTCTTCCAGCCGGCTGGTCTGTGGCTCTGGCCGCCCCTCGCAGGGTTTTGCTGGACAATTTTTCTGACTGTGGCCGCCTGTTGCAGCCCTCTGCCATGTTCTGTGGAGGCCATGGGACCTGGATGACACACACAGAGGAGAGAGCAATTAGATAACCTCGCCAGAAAATGGCATTTCACAGCCTCTTCTCACCCAGAGTATCACATTTTGATTATCTGCTTAGTCCATCAGTGCCAACGGAAAATGTGTAGCAAAATCCAAAGAGGGATCACAGTGGTAATGGATGAGGAAACAAGAGACATGTATAGATAAGTGTGAGAGTGTGTGTGTGGGCCTCTTTAAGCCCACCCAGCATTGTAGTTCATCAAGTCAGCGCGGTGGAACCCAAGCCAAGCAGATAGACGGGGAAACCGAAACCCTCATGTCTCTGTCACTCTACCTCAAGATTACAAACGACGCCCAGCAACAGACCTCGCGGAGGTGCATCCTGTCGCAGTGTTTGATCCGAGATTAGAGATGAGTTTAATAACGCTGCGTCTGTGTGAGAATGTGTGTGAATGTTAGGTGGTGTGTGAGTACATGTGTGTTTGGGAGCGATCCCAGATGTTCTCAGTCATCTCTCAATAAGTGTGGCCTGATCCCTCTAAGCCCCTCTTTTCCAAATGGTTTGGTCCACCTTAAGTGTCTCTATGACCTCTTAACCTATTGCAAACTGAAAGACCTCCTCTTGGAAATACAGATATTCTTCCAGATTGTTTCACAGTAATCTCAACTTGTAATCGGATATTTAATGTGGGTGATCTTTCACACTGCAGCCAGTTATTAAGTCCAATAAAAATGGAGGAAAAGCAGAGTTGGGCTTTTATTATGGCATGTTAAAGTAATTGAATATCCCAGTGGCCATTTCTTTGTATGTATTACTTACAGTGACGCAACAGTTAAATGAACATTTATAAAGGTAACCTTTATCCATCTCATAAAGAATGTAAGTTAACGGAGCTGTGTAGATGTGATAAAAGTGGTATTCCATCTTTTTAGCAGGTGATGCTAGTTTGAAGGAATCACAAGAGACAGATTACAATTCAATTGAAGCAAAACATTCTGATTTCTAGTCCAAAGTATGGGTTCAAATCCTAAATACTGGATCCTAACTTACTCATAATGCCAACCACGCCTCCTAAATAACCACTTCTCAAATGCCACGACTCTAGTTTGTAATAGGCTTATTCAGTGTTGAAACCAAGCCCAGATAACCCTTTAACACAAAATTATTATTTCTTCGAATAACTTAATAGGTCAACTTGATGGAAAACCGCTTCGAACACCCCTTCTACATTTCTAAAGCTTCTTCAGAGCCAAACTAACCCTCTTTTCGCCAAAGAAAATACACATTTCTGCTGGCCATTTCCCCTTCAAAAAGCAGATTGACATCACTCACATGGGGTCATGACATTCCTGTCCCCTTTCCTCAGAGACACGGGCACCATTTTTTGAATTCCCGACAGATTGACCTTAGTCCAGTTTATGAGGGCTCGGGTGAGGACATGGCTTAAGATAAGTCTACTAGTCAACTGTAGAGGTTGGGAAAAGCGGCAAGTATACTGAGGACAGCACTTGAGCAGCTTACAAAAGCCATGATGATCCCTAGTTCCGTACCATTGGTTTAATCAGTCAGTGTCTATGCTGTTATATGAACAATGCACAGCAGAAAAAACTCTACTGCATTCAAAACACTCTCCTTTAATAGCAAAGATCAACATGTTTGAATTGAGGGCAGCTTTCTTCAAGAGGAGAATTCAAAAACACCATTAGGAGGCAAAGTCTCTCTCCAGCCTCTCTTAATTATTGACCTTCAGCTCTGGCATTTTGAAAACCTTTTTGAAAGAACAACTCTCAGTAGAAAAAGAGGAAAAATACAAGTGTTTCCAGCTTTCAGGTTTAAATAACGGCGAATGCATGACTGAGCTAGACAGCTTGCTGAATGTTTTCAATGTATATCCCTGAAATGCCAGACATCTCAAGTTCCACATCCACACTAAGCTTCTTCCGCAAGCACATTACACACTATATTTGTGGGTGAACAGTGGGCTAATTCATTTGCAGCAGGGAAAGACTGTGTTGCATATTTCCGCATCTAAAGCCCATCTTGCCCCGAGGAGCACTAATCTGTGCATTATCCTTTTGTTATTGTTCCAGATACACTGTGAATGACGGACTTTGACACATTCTGAAGGCTTTCAGCTCATTTCTTTCAAATCCAGGGGGTTCAATGTGAAAACACTGTGTTGAGTGTTATGGGGGGCCTTCTTCTTCTTTCTGCTGAAACGAAGCCAGCATTAGAACACACAGAAACTCAAGACTGCAGTCTTCTGTATTTAAGGTGCCATAACTGTATGCTCGAAAACAATCTAGTTTGTACGCAGTATTACGTCTGAAGTTGTGTAAGAGGATTCAAATGGTCCAATTTGATTGTGTTGTGTAAAGCCTGAACGTGGTCAAACAGACATTACTTTTCACATTTTCAGATTATTTTCAAAAATAGTTTTGCGTTTGGTTATACAAATAGAAAAGTGCCAGATGTAATTAATTGCAAAAAAACAGGTACAGAGAGAAGGTAAAATCCTCCCTTAGCTCTAGGGCTGAAAGTTGTTGAGTTGGATTGTCCGCCAGTGACCCCTAAGTAGACTTGAACATTCTTCAAGTTTAGCTGTAATTCTTTTTACAGCAAGTGGCTAGATCTTTGAAAAGAGTGTGCACTTGTAAACAATGTTTTTCTCAAGTCAACAATATAATAATAAACACATTGTTGGTAGGCTATAAATATGGATGGTGATGAAGCAGTAAAAAAGACTCCATTACAAAGCATGGTAACCACGTTTGACCATTCAACAAGCACTGTTTAAAACATACTGACACATAAATGTCTCACAGTTATACCTGCTGTAGCTGCAGTGCTACACATCTCCCGACTGCAGCTGATGTTTGAGCGATGGCTAGTTTAGGAGTGGCTATGCACACTCCAGCTCACTGCAATGCAAGAAGGTAAAGTAATTCTATCTCGGCTCACACAACTCGTGCTGTTTCTCCCACACGGTGGCTCAGGCTGTCATAACCCAGGTCCATAATGAGACAATTTAGATGTCTCCTGCCATAGCAAGCTGTCAGCTGCTGCACTGTGGTTTGAAGGGAGAACATCTCATGATTCTCCTGACAAATCTCAACCCATCCAATCTGGCTACAGGATAGAAAAGTGTAATGAAAGCTGCTAAAAATAAGCCGGGCCCCAGTGATAACACTGGCAGTATAGATTAACCCCTGCAGCCTGTAGGAAAGCATCTCAGCGTGACACACATGACATATAGCAACAGCTAGCTTCTACCCATCTGTAGAGGAGCTCGTATAGATGAAATGTGGCAGTGTCTGTTGCATCTGGATAATACCATTTGATTGTTTTCATGGCAGGTTTATCATTGGTTAATACATAGTTCATCTCTGTAAACAAAGATATCTCCTCTATCTTATTGCTCTGGAATTGGTTCCAGTCTCTATAGTATCCCATTTGATCTTTTCCCATGAGAGGTTCCCATGTTTATGTTCTGCTGGTCAAACCGTAAAATTGCAGGATAACATTTGTCTTACAACAACACGTGTGTTATCTATTTCTGATGATCTTGGAACCCCTGCTTTTGCCCTTTTCCTACAAATCTCAACACTTCTTCCCCCGACTTGGTAATTCCCTAATTAAAGTTTAATAAAGGTGGAATTTCAGGAATGCTGGTTATTACTTATACCCTCTGCCGCCTCCTTAAGAAGGATAGGGTTGAAGAGAAGACTGTAGAAGTGGTCAGGCAGAGAGGAGAATATTTGACAGTGTCACAAACTGGCCAGTCTCCAGACTAAAGATGAATAGCTGGTTGGCTGCTCCCTGATTCTCCGCCCTAGATTCACAAGCACCTCCTGAGGTGATATTTGTTATGTTGTGTTTTTGAAATGGCCAGCTCTCCGTCTTATTAAGGCCCGGCGGGAAGCGGGAAACTGACAGCTTATCCCTGTTGGTGCTGCAAAGAGTCCATCAGTGGAGCCTGGAGAGTTATACATCTTCCAGCACTTGTCCATCCAGTCAGAGAAGAGAAATAGCTGTCCTCTGGTTTAATGCCAAGTTCATCAACTGGCCCCTCGGCTGGCAGTAGCAGACAGTATATCACAGCGCTGTGTGTCAATGCAGCAACGCAGGCAGCATGGCAAATGGGCCGGAGCTGCTTATTAATAGTTGTAAAGCTGATTTGTGTTTATTGGCTGCCAAAACAACCACATAACAAATGTCTGCGTCTGTAAATGCAGCCACAGAGTAAAGGGTATTTGTGCCACTATGACACAAGAGATTAAGTGATACAAGTCTGTGAGTATAAATTTAGCCACAAGTAGCCTACGTTTAGAAACTCTTGCATCGAATGTAGACATGCACAGTCAAGCAAGGCCACCAAAATGTAATCCTTGCTGTGTTGCATTTTCTCTGTGTCGCCGCAAATTGAATTTGATTGTCGTCTTGATTCGTATCTGTTTGTTTACTTGTCTTGCTCATCACTCACGGTCACACTGATTATGAATCAATTGTGTGCAATCTCATTGATCCGTTTTCTCAGCTGGGTGAGTCTCTCAAAACGTTTCATCTCTCTTCTTGTTTCTTTACTGTCCCGCCATCACTTGTCTGACAATTCTGCGCCATAAATCTTGCTCACTGTGGTTTGTTCAGACATATCGTGTACACAGACAGCTGCGATGACGGGAATTAGTTGGCACTGAAATAAAAAGAGTGAAGCCCCACTGTATGATTTTACAAACAAAAATTGCATCCAAAAACATTATAAATAATCATAGCTGGATTTCCTTCATAGGTCACTATAATGTTTTGAGACGTACTAGCTGCGTAGTTGGTTTACCACTTTGGTGTAGAGTAAAATATCCTAACAACTGTTAAATGGATTGACATGAAACAAACATTCATTTGCCCCAGAGGATACATTTGACTGATTTCAGCGTTTACTTTACAGCATCAACACCACCGTTAACATTGATTTTTCCTTAACATTCAACCTAGCGCCATGATTGGTTTCAAGTTTAATTTGTCCATTCCTTCCCTTTATGAACAAAAACCTAAGCCAATATTTTCCCCATCATCCTCAGCTGTACTCTCTGTTAAGTGGTATTTAGCAAATGTAAACATGCTTTACAAAAACGCTGAACACTTTGTACATTATACCTGCCAAACATCTGCATGTAAGACTTTTCCTAGTGAGTGTGTTTTGATTCAACAACATTAATCATCAATTAAAAACACCAGCTATTATTCATGTAGGATACTACCATCACAGCGCCAGTTGCTGTGCAAAACAAAATGAATGAGTATTTAATGTTTTATTAAACTATAAGTCAATACACTCCAGTTACGTTTGGGACTATTCCCATACCATAAACACTATAAATAATAAAGCATTCCATAACATTTCCCTATGTAATAATAGATTGGGTTTCTATTGCAAAAACAAACCCAGGACTTGCACAGTAATATAAAGACAACAGCATTATGTGTGTCTATATGGGAGGTAGTTGTAGCTCATTATGTGTTTGTGTAATCCTTATGGGTAACAGAGCAATATTTGTGTTAGTGTTGGAGAGGAAGAATAAATACCCTAGTGTGTGTAGCCATGGTTATTACCATGACGTTGGAGGAGCCAGCCTGCTGTCTCCATCGTGTGCCTCCCTACTTCATTCACTAAAAGTAGCTTAGGCTAATGAATCCCTTCATGCCATCACCACAGACATACTAACCCACACAGCCAGACAGACATGTCATTGGCAAAGATGCTTCCCTCTGCATAAGCACATTAGGGGATCAGGATTATTTAGCCATGGATGAGGTGTGTTAATTGTGCCAGATACAAGTCAAACATTCTTTTAACCTACAATAAGCCTCAGCACTGCTACAGCATCATACTGGGGATTTGCTTGCTGCCTGATACCCTCCCCGCACATTCATCCTGCACATATGGAACGCTGCCTAACTAAGGAGGCAATCCCTTGTTGTTCAGCTTTCACAATCCAACATTTAGTGTCGGAAATGCTGCTTATCGCATGCCTACCAGTAAGTCTGGGCCTTGGCAGAAACTGGTACCAATTGCCGACTTTCAGACCACGTTACCATGGCAGCCACCATGAAAGGCGCTCAGTTTAGAGCAAAAAGAATGACATTGTCAGCTGAAATCGACCAGGTTCTCAATTTACAGATTTCACTGCACAGAGACTGAATCCATGAACAGCCTCTGACTGTGACTGTGATGTTTTTTAACCTCCCTCTGTGGGTAACCACACTTGGCCTCTGACTGAGTGTTCCTCTCAGGGGGGGGGTTGTTTTGTTTTGGTCAGCAGCTCTTTCTTTTATTTATGTTGGTAACTGTTTGATATGCAGCATTGTTGTGCCGTGATAATACTGGGCTTGTGGCTGAGTTGAAGGCTTGCTTTGTCTCTACAAACTCCAGCGAGGAAACAAAACAGTGCATAAAAAGTTGCTCCACTTACAGCCGTTTTTAATCTCAACCCCTCGTCCAACCTGCTCGGAAAACAACCCCCCACTCTCACTTAAGGTTCCGAACAAATTAAAAACAAACTGTGCAGCCCTGCAGTTTCTGGCTTTCTGCAGATGTCCCTTTGAGTGAGCCAGCCGCCTGTGAAGTGTGGTGATATATATGCTCCTGAATTAGAGAGTGTATGAAATGATGAGGTGTGAGACTGCGTTCTCTGCTATGATCAGAGCGCTGTGAGTTCAAAGGGTCCAGCAGCAGCATCGAGCAGCTAATAAAGCCACTGACTCCCCTCACCACTTGACTGCCTGTTGGTTTATTCACAATCCCACTCCAGTTGAAGGGGTGAATTTGTGGCTATAAGGTTACTGCAGGTTGGAGCTTACTGATCAGGCAGAGAAGCAAACATCACACAACTCAGAGGGGAGGTTTCTTTTCACAACTTGTATTGAGGAGTGTCAAAACTGCAGAAGAGATGCCTGTGTGGATGGTTACTGTTCAGCAAGCTTCCTTTTTTGCGCATGGCAGGTACAGCAGTCAGGTAAGGCTACCGACGATTGCCCTAATCTCCAGAGATTGCATGTCAAGGGCAAAGGGATCCTCCAACCATCCGTTTCCATGGGCACGCTAATCAGATGGGAAACACAGCCCCCTCCCTCTCCTGTGTCATCGCTCCCCCCATGCTGTGAACCTGCATGCAATCTCCCATTTTTAATGTGGGAGAAACAGAGAGAGTCAGAGAGGGATGGAAACGTCACTGCGCCGGGTTCACTGCAGCTTTTAGAGCCCGAGGGGACCATCGTCTCTCCCTATAGCTTATACAGTACTATTAAAGGAAAGAGGCAGCCACATTGCATCAGACCGTGTAACTCCAACCAAACTCAAGATTACAAAACAACAACAGCTAAAGCTTAACTGAAAAGATTAACTCAACAAAGGGTATCACTATTTGAGATATTGGTGCATATAAGGACAGTGGGAGTATATGCAAAATCACATGTAAAAGGACAAAACTGTTTAATACATTAAGATGTGTTCAGTTGTTATGCATCTCATCGATCAGTCATCCGAAAATCTCTTAATTAATGTAAAAATGAAAACCTCAGGACCTACATTTTCTCAGTTTGAAACATTTCCCTCGTTATTATTATTAATTCTGAATGCAAAACTACATTTATAACACAACATAACCAAAGCAACTCAGTTCTGCTCAACATAATCGTTTTATTATGGCCTTTTCCAAGTCTGTTAATAGGTTAGTAATATATAACTTTGGAGGTTAAATGTTTTGAAGCGATACTGAAGCAATGAAAATAAACTCTAATCAAACAGACACACTTATGAAATGTTATGTCATCCCGAAAGGCCAGTCATTCTTGCTGCTTGGATTGTACGCTTGTTTTGCTTTGACTATTTAAAGAGTCTTCTAAAACAGAAATGTTAACTTAGCATATGGACAGCAGGAAAAAGGCACCTTGGGCTCAAGGTTAGCAATAAAACATAGTAAGCAATTCTGTAACACCTATTTAGGGGAGATATATAATTCATGAGGATTTTTACTGACAGGTTCAGCTGCTGTGCTGAAAGTGAGCTAAAGTTTAGTTTCTATTGGCCCTCTGAGTTGACAAGGTTTTCATCAGCTGTTGGGATAAACTGTTTTCCTGATGCATGTTTATAAATTCCATATCTTGTTTTGCTCTCCTGTTTTTACAAACATCTGTTCAAGGGGCCCCACAGAGCAGGGCTTCCCTTCCTGAGCAGAGACAGAGGGACGCAGCGAGGGGCCCTGTCCTGATCCAGGAAACAGGCAGACGAGAGATCCACGCTTTTAGTCAGTGGCAGATCATTAGATTGTCCAACTTTTATTCGTGGAACAGTATGTGTGCGATATTCTCCCAGGGAAAGTAACATTTGTGATCAAAGACGGAGCATTTGTGTTGAATAATGCATGATTTCATAAATGAGTGATTTGTGTGTTGTCACAGAAGGGCCCCAGTTCTGTGGAAGATGTAAGAGATCTTGTATTTTAAAGCTTTTCAATTAAAGGCAAGAACATAAGGTCCGTGACAGTTTGAAACCTCATGAGGTGCACCACCACGTCCTATAAATCTCTGAGAATAAAGTGACGTGCACATCCTGTTGCCTAAGGCTTGGAGTTTAGGCGGATCCCAGCGGACGCGTCAATAAATGAACCCCAAAGCTACCGAATCCCTCTGCACCATCCATAGCCCCAATCCACACCGCCATCCTCACTGCAATGCAATCCCTTGTCTGATTTAAACTGCCTAACAACAGCCAGCTGTGCAGCTCTTTTAGCCATACATTATATGAAATCTCTCTGATCCATGATGGCGCCTATAGAGGTTTGACGGTAATAGTGACAAAACCCTAAACCATATTTATTTGGTTCTCCAGAGTAATCATTCCTACTCCTACATACTGTTTAGCTGCTGTAATTATGAAAGGCTACCACAAATGACATCTCTAGAGCAATACACAGAAGTCATATTTTTCAATTCTGGGTTCCCACAAATTGAGCATGAAAATAATTAAAGCACCTGCATTCCTAAAGACCGCAATATTTATCCTGCGGTCTGGCAGACCGTTAATAAAAATGTCCACTCAGATCTTGATCAGGAATATGATCTGCTGGACTACTGCTGTAAATGTAACACTTAATGTTCAAAAAGAGACTCATAAATCACTTTAATGTTGGTCAGTAGTGAAAACCAGAGCAGTTTTGGAGAATATCTGGCTCTAATTAAATTGTAAGGAGCGCCCCGGGCCTGAGGATAAGGTCTGGTGATCACATGAGGTCTGGTTAACACAGGACCCCCTTACACCCCCCCCCCCCCCATTACCCCAAACCTTCAGGTTATGCCCTCAAAAGGGGGTCTGGACTGCAACAGACATATATACATAAGGAATCAGAATGGAGTCAGAATTTCATTTACATTTTACAAGGTTTAAGCATGTTTAGCTTCTATACAGCCAAAAAGTGTCATCATTCCACATGTGAATTAGTAAAGACAGACTTCATCACCAGCTGTGAGTTTTTAGATGTAGCCGTGACTTCCCCCTCTCTGGAAAGCTTACACAACCTCTGAGCTCCCAGATAGCCTCTCTTCCTGTCCGCCCTTCATTTATTTCTCTGTCCCTTGGCCCGTCTTTTACTCCCACTTTTGCTTTTTTTTCACTGCATTTGCTCTCAAGGGAAGATCTAAGTGAGTAGATTTATTCATTCAAAGGGTTCTGAATTACATTACAGCAGCCCAGCAGTCACATATGCCAAAGTCTTCAACAGCTGAGCTCTCCAGGGAGTGTTAGCCCAAAGGTTAGCTTATATCCCTACCAAATGAGTTATGATTTTTCACTAAATCTCTTCCTCAACTCCCACCCCCTCCAGAGCAATTTGGAGTGCCATTCACCAAGCTCATGCTGGGTGATATTATGCAGATGTGAAGGGTTTATCACAGAGAGTGCTTTTTAAAAACCTCCTTATTCAAACTTACTTACAGCTACAATGAGTTGCATAGTATAAACCCTACAGGGGAAGGCGCTATGGACTAATATTATATTGCTGTATACATGAGTTTATATCAGAAACTCAAATATTTTTACATAGAAATTGTTAGATCAAATCCAGCTTTTTAAATAGCTGCCAAATCAAGGAACTTTATGACAAAATCTGCTTATTAATTTGCAACATCGACCACCACAGTTTAATGCCAACATAATAGGGAGAATGGGAAAACCTACAGTTTTTCCGACTTTCGGAACGTGTAAACATTATTCCAAGATGGCTACCCCCAACGCTAACCCTGCAGTCGCAAACAATTGAAACAGCCTAAACTACACTGTAGCTTCACATCATTTGATGCAATTTAGCATCAAATAAACCATGTACAACAAATGAATGAACTTTTACTCCTTTTAATTAGCTACATCAAATATTTTCTTTTTAAATAGGGAAGGGTGTTGCTGTTGTAAGACATGCCCTAGATATATGAAAATGGCATAATATGTCCAATAATATCAAATGGTTGGCTTGTGCGTGTGCGTGTGCGTGTGTCGTATGCATCGTATGCAGCATAAACTTCCCTGCTGCTTCAGGCTTCTGGCTCTATTTCGTCGTAATGTTGCATGAAGAGGAAATCCAGGTTCCTCATGAAAGAGATTTCATCTGACCCTCTGTATGTGTGTGTGTGTGTGTGTGTTTTTCTGTGACATAAACCCAGGTAGTGCTCAGGATCTCCTCTCCCCCCCTACAAATAAAAAAGGAAAAGGCTCTGTGATACTCCTTAATCCTGTAATAACCTCTTCTCCCCCTTTTACACACATGTTTGCCCACTGTTCTTATGTTATTCCTGGACATCTGGAAAAGTTTAGCTGTGTTTGTTCTCTCCACAACCGCCATAATCACGTCCACAGGCACAAACACCTTCTTCACATTAGAAAAACCTAGGATTATGATGTAAAGCTTCCTGGCTACGGTTGGTTTACATATATATATATAAGTTGCTAACACAATAATCACACCCTGTTTTATGCCCTGAGGAGCCTTAATGAGTGGCTGCATGTATGTAGCCCTCATTACATTGACCCGTAACACTGGGGTGAGCATTTGAAAGAGGCAAGCTACAGTACGGTATGCATGCACGATGGTGCAGCCAGCCCCAACAATACATCAAAGTTTAATACGGAATAATAGCACTGCTGACAGCTCTCATAAAATCACCCCCTTCCTAAGCAGACGATTACTCTGCCAGATAGTGGCTCTGATCTGGGCCTCGTGCCCTGCTCACACTCACTACTGGCTCACCTGTTCAATCCAGGCCTCACAATTACACCTTCTGTGTGTTTAAGTGTGCGTGTGTGTGCATGTCTGAGCCAGCTGCTATTGTTTTTATCCTGAGCATCCCTAGGTGAAGATTGTCAGGGTGTTTCCATGATGGGGAAAAAAAGGAAGCTTTGATATCTTTTAAGAGGCTGTGAGACACGAGATGTTTTCAGACTGTTTATATACCAGTCTTAAGAGTTACACAGGGAGGAAGAGTGATCGGCCTCGGGATGAATTATGGATACCACATGTCTAAAGCTGGAGCCCACTCTTGAGCCAGAGTGCTTTTCAAGGATGGGTAATTGAAGTGCGCTGCTAAAGGATGCTAATATTATCTAGAGAAGGCCACAACAGCTCTTTTAGTGAACTGAATGAATATTGTAAGCAGCATTAGGTTGTTGAGTTGAATTGCCTGTTGCACTAAGACTTCTTGCTAATATGCAAATGTATCCATAAATACAAGCATGCACAGTTCCCCACCCTTTATTCAGCTTTATATGAATTGCTTCCTGCAAGTACACACACACACACACACACACACACACACACACACACACACACACACACACACACACACACACACACACACACACACACACACATGCTGTCTCTGTCGCTGTGGATCTTCTTTCTCAGACTCACATTTCCACACACAGATGCCTGAGAAAGAAAGCCCACTGAACTGGAAAAGCGTTTGTCTCAAGATGAAAGGCTTCACACCCACTGCCTACATGCAGAGCCTCTTCCGACACCTTCCCGCGACAGCGCATACTGTAGCAGAGGCTTGTGCTACGCAGACACACTCCAACTAGCATCCCTCCCCACACCCATCAACGCTGCAACACACTTGCATCCCCTCCTCTTCTTCAATCCCTTTCTCTCTCTTCCTGTATGTCAATGGAGCTCTGGTACTACAGTAGCAGCCAGGGAACAGAGAGGCACACAAGCGGCATGACTTGAACAACGTTGAGAAGGATAAGCTCCCATGAAAGCCTGAGGCACATCAGCCTTGTTTTCCCCGTCGCCGGTGTAGCCCGGTGGGCTCTCAGGCGTGGAACATGCTTAGCCACACGCAGGGCGTGAAAAGCGACACTGACCATGATGCTAGATAATTGCTTCCCATTTACTCATGTGCTGTGAGCCTCAGACAAAAATAGCATGTCGCTGAAACGAATTTGCTGGGAAGCATGGGAACTGTGAGTGCTGTGGCTGTGGATCGATACACAGAGTGGACAGCATCAAGCAGAAAGTCTACACAGCATCTTACAAGCACAGCACCTAGCAACATATAGTCTAACAGCATTCAATAGTATGTAATCCTAGGCCTATATCTTATGATCATACACTATGCTACATCTTATATTACACAGCATCTTTCCCATGTAATACATTTAAACACAGTGTGTCTGTGTGTCTTACCCACTATAGTTAGTGGGTAGGTGATAATCCCAAGAATGACCCAGACATTTACACAGGCCTAACTGTTGTTTTTTCACACTACAATGTTACCTGCATCACATCTGCAGACTGCCCACCGGTCTCCAAACTAAACCCCCGGCCACATATCTCAGAACCCGTTTCCTCCCACCAGCAATGAGAGAGAATATGCCCTGCCCCTGTATAATTGTCCCGAGTCAATGTTTTTGTTCTAAATATCAGACGTTTTAGATCCACACTGGAATTGATATCTAGTCCAACAATGGCTCCAGAGACCCAGCAGCACTTTACGGAAATGTACTGTGACAAGGCGGCAAGCCCCTCAGGAGACGATCCATCTATCTGGGATCTGTGTTTCCCTCATCGATGCATACAACAATTACAGTGCTCATTATCATCACCACAGGAGGCAAGCACGCATAGGTGCTGTGTTGCCCTGCTGCACAATCACAGTCATGTAATGATTTATATAGCACTTGGGTCAGATGGAATACATCAAGCCATACATAAATCGGAATCACTCCACCTTACAGAACATGTGCCATGCATATCTTACATTTCATAACAGCCACAACAATCACCCATGCATACAGCATTATTATCACTCAGGCATAGCTCCACACATTCATGTCCATCAACACGAATATTTCCTCTCCAAGTGTTCCAAGCTTTCATCAAGGTGAGGCAGGGAGGAAAATGATCAATCTCAGCTCACATTCAAGTTTAACATAAAAAGCCAGGGCAGCACAATAGCAGACAGTATAACCACTGCAGTGCAGTACTGTATACAGCCAGGTGCTGATATTCCTGCCTTTTAGAGCCCACACAAGGCTAACCATGCTGGGTAACTGATCAACTACAGATGCCTGCAAGAGCACAAGGCAAACAGAGAGAGAAATAGAAAGCAGAGCAAGACGCCCGGCGATGAGGCTGAACGCTCCTGTACTCACCAGCACTGGCAGAACACAGCAGAGACACCAAGAGCACAATCACCAGCGTCAGGATCTTCACATTCATTTCTGCACTCCCCTCTGGCTCTCCGCTAGTCACTCGCTGATATACTGTAGTGGTGTGTGTGTGTGGATGGGAGGGAGAGGGAGAGAGAGCAGCTGAGCGAGCAAGAAAGAGAGAGACTGTTTGCTCTCCTGTGTGTGAGAAGTGAGTGTGTCAGTTTGTGGGAATATGTGTGTGGTGGCTCCCTGGCTGTGGCTGTGTGTTTGTCTAAATGCGTATTTGTATATCAGTGTGTGTGACAGCGCCACTCCAAGACTGAAGGCACGTCTTTATCTGAGCTCTCCCACAGAGGTGTGTGTGTGTTTCTTCTTTTCTTCTGTCAGTAAAAAACGGCAGCCTGAGCCAAGTTCAGTGGAGCTGTGAATGTGCTGGAAGTCAGCCTGCAGGTCTGTCTGTCCAAGTGTGCGTCCCTCCGTGCGTTTGTATGAGTCTAGTTGGTCATGTGGCTTATGTATCATTGACTCTGTGGGTCAAGGAAAAGCCCCCCTAACCCCACCATCACCCATGCTCTCCACCCCTTTTCAAGCAAACATGCAAGTGCACACGGCAGAGGAAAGAGCAGAGCGGTAGCAAAGGGAGGGAGGGAAGGGGGGAGGTGAAGGGTGGGGGAGCATGCAGGTTTATGATAATACCCAAACAGATGCTCTTGTTGAAAACTCTTTGAATTGCAAACAGGGCGGATTGCCAGGAATCCAGGAATCAAAATACCAGCTTATTAGGGGATGTAGATGAAAGAAGGGAAGGTGTGAGATGAGGTTCATTTTTTCCTGCTTTTGTATCTATGCCAGCTGTAAGGACCTTTCTTCCTCACTATTCTTTGCCCTCAGTGGTGCTGAAGGTATAGCTTAAATCACTCACGTCGTTTGAAGTGAGTGTTCGTGACGCTGTGAGCAACCGCAGGAAAAAACGTATCAGACTCTACCCGATTACATCGCTCGCACAATTGGTTCCTCTGCCCCCTGTCATTTGTTTTATTTAGCTACAAAGATTATATTCTTTCCACAAACAAAAGCCACAAGAAAACCACCACCCTGCAACGGCTATAAAATACGTTTTATTTGTTTAATCATACAATCAACAGGAAAGGTTGCATTTCTTGCAGTGAATGGTGAGAACTCTACGCTGGCACTAGAAGTACATCAAGTTTTCTTATCGCGTTTAGCCAAAGAGCGATTTCAATGCGAGAAGTTTCTACATCCCCACTTGAGAAGAGAATCGTTCAGGAAGGACCATAAATTGTGTATGTTTTAAACTATGCATACACAATTCAGATTAAAAAACACTGAACTCCTCCCAATTACAAAATGGACTTCGCCCTGGTTCAATTAGTTTGCAGATCTGATCCAACAATAAAATAATCTTTAACATAGGTGTTTTTTTAATGAATTATTGTTGGTATGGCTTCAGTTCACTTTAGTTCCCAAAGGGCTGAAGTGACACATGATGGATGGACCGCCTTTGGTCACAACCTCCAAACACCCCCCACCATAGTCTTCCACACAAACCCTTTTCTATGTGTTGTCACTAAACAGTCACTTTAGTGGTGTAGACCTGAGAAGAGGGGCCCTGTGACCCTGGACTCTGCAGCTCCCGCTTCACACAGCCCACCCATTGTCTCCCAAAGGCTCCAGGTCCCAGAGGGCAACATGTCTGTGCCACCCACTCGAGATCCAACAACAAGAGCAGCTTCCATTTTTACATGCAGCACTTGAAGCCTTCACTTCATGTGAAGCAATCCTCTCACCTCAGGGGTGGCCAAGCCCCCGGGGGCTAAAGATGCTTATCCAAGCCTGTCCTTTTTTTAGCTCAGAGATAATTCGCCCAAGTGCCTTTTAAAGAATCTGTTCACAGCTTTTTCTCAAAGGTGCTCACTGATCACTGACAGAAAGCATGACCAATTCTTTCCAATTGAACATAATGAGAGACAGTGGGGATTATAGCGCCATTACCAGCACACTTAGTAGTTAGGAGTTGTTGGGAGTAATTCAGAATTCAATTTAATTCAACGTTCAAAGATAATCTAAAAGCAATGTGGGATAACTGCCTGCAGAGTTATTCTAAATGAACAGTTAATGTGGGTATCAAAACTGAATTATCCAGAATGTGCTGGACCCAGGTGCTGCATGAGATAATATAGGACTGGATTTCATTCACTCATTAAAAGGTCCTATGGATATGGATAAGAATGTGTAAGACATTGTGAAGTTGGCAGTTCTTTAGGCTCAAACATTTGCACTCTATTAGCTTTAATTGTCTTAGCCTGAAGCAAAGCCTTCAATGAAAATGTAACAGATGGTGTTTCCTTTGAGTGAATGAGTGGACTTTGTGCCGTGACGTGAGTGTAAGCTGTGGAAGGATTGGCTTTTTTCATCCAGGGATGTTGAGCCGGACGTGGCAACATGACACAGTCGTAGGGCAGCAATACAGCAACATGTGCCTCCACACAGGAAACACTTGGCTGTTTACAGGAAGTGTTTGATGCCGGAATGCGGCGTATGTCTGCGTTCGCTCACTGGTGACGACTTTTCCTCATTCCTGAGTTTTTAATAATAACAGGCAGACATTCCACAGATAACACAAAGGATGGAAAAGGTATCTTTGAATTTCCTTTGTAAGTATTAGTCAGACTGTGACTGTCAACAGGTGGCTCTCGGATGTGGATAAATTGGTCCCCAGAAAAAAATTGCTACATTATTTACTGTATTCACAATTAATGTGTTCCTGTTATTCATCCGCTTCTGTATTAGGCTCCTGATTTCTAAAATGCTAATGAAGTGTGCGGATGTTTGTTTGTATTGTTTTGATGATTGAATGAACAGCGGCAGGTCGTTCATGTTGTGTTTACTGTTGTGCAAAAGTGAACTCAACGCTCCTGCATCCGCTTCCATTTTCAGAGCTTCCATCAGATACAGCGCACCTTTATTAAAATGGAAAACAAATCAAACCTCCATCAAGATAAGAGTCACAGTCAGCAGCTTGAGTGAATGCAGAATGTCAATGTGATTTCAGGCCGCGGTTGCTAATTAGCTTCTCCGGAGAGATCTGCAGTGAGAGAAGAGAGCCTGACATCTTCATTAGGATGTTTCAAAGTCTGTATTTCTTTGAAGATACGAGAGATTCTGAGCTGTGTTATTTGCTCATCTGAAGCTTTACACAAATGTGATTCTCCCCTTTAGGCGGCCTGTGCTTCGTATCATGAAATGTCAAGAATCAGAGGCTTGGTGGATTAACTTATCTGCCTTTTAATCCTGACATTATCAGCAGCACTGCAAATTCAGCTGAGAAATGTAGTGGGCTCGCCAAAGCCCCTGGTAAATAGGGAATCATTTTCTGACAGTTCATGGCACTCATTCTGTCGTATTGCCTCGAAGCAACCACACACATAGTGTACACACAATCTTCTTTAATTTCATACTTGCATGAATAGAGTTCCTAGAAATCATCAAAATGCCACAGATAACTGCTGTTGCCCTGAAAGGCAGCAGTGAACAGTTATCACAAACTCTTTGAGCAAAACATGGTGAATTTATTAAGTAATTGTCTTTTTGTCAATAAATTATTAAAGACAGGAGGTCTGCTTATCCCTGAATTTGAACACCAGCTGCGGTGTATCTCCTCTAATGTTGAACAGGCTCTGAACTCAGTCATGAACTGAAAATAATCACTAACCCTTGACTTCAGAGGGCTGCACGTCCAGAGAGGAAAGCGATTTACACAACAGTAATCATATAATCAACTTCTCATCTTCTTCCACTTTTATTTGGTCAGATTCATTCTCAGTAGTTTAATTTTAAATCCAAAATAAGCAAGTAGAAATGATTACATGTTTAATCATGAGCTTTCAAATGGTTTCCACTGCTGCTGTTCTCCTGAAATGACCAGGAAAATGATCCCCTGAGACGGCATGCTGTAGAGTTGCGTGACTCTCCAACAGTTGTCTCTATAATCAGCCCATTCTGGCTCATCAGACTTTGGAAACAAAGTGGCCCGCAGATTGGGGAATGATGCGCTGTGAGATGATAATTTACTATAACCGCCTAGATAAAAAGGAAACTTTTTCTATATCCAGGGAGCTCTTTCAACAGAAGTTTTATTAATCATAGGATCCCTATCAGGTGAATTCCATCTTAGCGGATTTGCAGGCATATTTTGAGCGGATTTGAGGGCAGATTTGTCTCCTATGATGTTGCACCTGCAGAATGTGCTTTTAGAAAAAACCCATTCATTAATCTCAGAGCAAGGCTCCAAATCTAAATCCCGCTATAGTTTTTTAACCGTACATTTGTCATTCTGATTAGCAGCAGGGGCAGGATCCGACTCATGTACAAAACACGCTTCGCACCCCCATAAGCCTGTCAAACAAAGATTCTCCATAGATATTGTAGAACAACAAATAAGGGAAGTCTTTTGAATCCGTCTGCACTCTCCGCTGTCTAATCAGTAATGAAAATCTACTGAGGGTTTCTCTCCAGGTGGCAGGTGATACGAGCCTGCTTCTGACATTCCCCTCCGAGCGCAGATAGTGTTGAATGTCTCTTCAATACCCAGAAACTTTCTTAAGTTCGACACCTCACTTTTAACTTTGCCGCACTCGTTGATGTGTATTGCTATCTGCTGCAGAGAGGGGAATTGGTAGTGTCACGCCAGCTTTTCATACGCTCCTCTGCACTGGGTCCCTGAGTGCACTATTCTTATGGAGTGTTTTCTTCTTCAGTTGGCAAAAGATTTGATGATCATCCACCCTTTTTCTGTTGTAACCGAGGGTTACACAGAGTCAAAACAAGCTTAATGGAGGAGGTGTTGTATCCAAAGTGGTTACTGCTCTCTTGTCCTGTAATATTGTTGCATTTATCAGAAGTTGAATCTGTCTGAACAGTGGCATGTATTTTTGAAATGGATGATTTGTTTCTTATGGACGCTGTTTTTTTTTGTTTTTTAAGAGCTAGGGGCCGAGCATGCCGCAGCTTGGTCCCGCTGACATAAAGTGAGACAGAGAATTGTGAATTGACAGATAAGCGATAAGGAAATGTTTTCAAGGGGAGAAGACAGACTCTGAAAACAGACATGAGGCTCACAAAGCCTGAGTGTGCTGCGAAGTCAAAGAGCTGAAGATGCCGGAAAACAGCTCACTGAACCTTTCACTAAATTCCCTTATTTCTTCCGCCTTGAGACAAGTTGTGGGATGTTTTAAGAAGAAAGAGAAGTGCACTTTTGGAAACAGGTTCGCTTTTTCAAATAAAAAGCATGCATAAAACCTGAGCTTTTTAAACCTTCTGCAATATAAATATGTTCCTATTTCTTCCCCGACTGTTAATGTTTTCCTCTTGATTATAACACATGCATATTTTTACGCATTACTTAGATGACAAAAGCTCCCGAACAAAACTAATGTCACACCTACGCCGCAACGTCCCCCTAGAGAGAACATGATATGATTACATTTCGACAGTGTTTCATAGCTTTGCAAAACATTTCAATCTTCTTGAAAAGATGGACAAATTATATATTTTTGTCTTTGCCAAGAAATCCTGTGAAAAGACCTAAACTAGCCCTGCAGTAGATCACAAGCTTTCCAAGCTGGCTGTCCTTGGCTCTCAGCCCTCAAGAATATTAGATGTTTCATGTGAAGCTCAGGCAATTGATGCACTTCAGTTTTTGCAAATGTTACACAATGCACTTCAGTTTTTGCAAATGTTACACAAAAATCTATTAATTCCAATGATAGATTTGTTATTAGTGGATTGGCTAACGCTGTGAAGGGAATCTTTGTAAATGTTTCACATTGACTTGAACAGTCTTAGCAGTGCTGACCTTTGAGGGACCCAGAATCATTCTTAATAACACCGCTACGGTAAGAGAAGATGACTGCGGCATGTTGACTGTTGGGAATATCTAATTAATGTATGAAACAGATTATTTATTGGTATCATTAGTGCAATGGTTTAATACATTATGTTGATTATGGTGGGACATTAAGCAGATCAAATGTCTCTTGTTCCTACAGCGATTGATTTTTTTTTTCATACTCACAGACTAATGGTGTACAACTTCTTAAGGCTGGAAGTCATCGGAAACTTCACTGTAAATAAATGGAGGAAAATAGATTTTTTTTTTTACAACTGGCTTTCAGTTTAGCGTGAGTTGGGAGAAAGAAATGGAGGGTTACTTAAAGAACAAAGTGGGGAAACTCAGTGTTTTGAAGTCACTGTTCTTTTGTGTCTTATCTATCTGTAAAACTTCCCTTTGATGTCTTGTCACCTTGCCATATTATGAATTCTCTTTGCTCTTTGTGCGAAGAACAAAAATCCTCTATCAAAGTTCCCTTTTTATTTTACCGATATGTGCAATTACAGTAAATAATTTATGCTCGCACAGACTATAAAGTTTAAGCCGTTCTGGTGACTAGTTCCCCAGCTGTTATTGTTAGGAACAGAAAGAGGAAAAGGGCAACTTCATTAATGGCACATTATGTTTTATGGTGGACTTGGAACTTGAAGTATCCTGAGTGTAATTTGTTGCTGTTTTATGAGAGCCACCCTGGTCCCCACCTGCCCCGGTCGGGGTAGATGAAGGGCATTTCTCGACATGAGCTTTGAGAGCCATTGAACAGGCTTTTATATGTACCTCAATAAAATGCAAACAGAGAGCACCTGACAGTGGAGTGAAAGCGTATTCCTATTTTCTTCAGTATGTGTTTTTTTAACTTGACAAATAGTAGGAAACAATATTTATGGACGGCATTGAAAAATAGATCTGAAAAGATAAAGAGTT
Organism: Dissostichus eleginoides; assembly: GCA_031216635.1. Lineage (NCBI taxonomy): Eukaryota > Metazoa > Chordata > Actinopteri > Perciformes > Nototheniidae > Dissostichus > Dissostichus eleginoides. Next base: position 15,136,111 of record CM062271.1, read on the forward strand.
TGTGATGCTTCTCCGCCAACAAAGTCTGCTTGCCATTCAGGAAAAAAGAAATACGGTCGTTCATTTGTGCTGTGGCCATTTTTTAAAGAAGTTAAATACGACTGTGAAGAGTCGAAAAGAAGAAAAGAGCCAAGGAAGACAAACGAAATGGAAATGGACTCAGGCAAGGATATGCTGTCCTTTGTACTTCTGGCATGTTGGCAGCACTTGATGAATGGACGTCTCCTAACAGCGAACGCCTGACCTCTCTCAGTTACGTAGCAACTAGACCTTTGGTGTTAGGAATTGTATTTCACATCATCTTTATCTATGAATGCACACAGCCATAAATCTAAAACAGACCTGTGTTCCATTAAAGAAGAAGGATAACATGTTCCTAACTCGTTCTCTCTAAACTCTATGGCTTACGTTTGGGGTCAATTGAACAGTTCCTGCTATTTGGTTTCACTAACTGCCAGACATTGTTTTTCTGGCAGGAGATCTGACACAACTCAACAAATGGCAAATGCTTCAGTATAAACTTCTTCCCACAAACCCACAAAACACATGTACACACACAGCCACTCTGGCATATCAACATTGTTAGGCTTTAGTCCTTCACACAAAAGCCAAGCCTTTTAGTGCTGTGATGTTGACGCCTAGTTTCACGCAATTAACACATTTTTTCTGCAACAAATGACCAAAAAATGTGTTGAAATGTGCTTTATTTGTGGAGAAGATAAGATATCTGAATTAAAGTCTACATATGCCTCCAGAAATTGGAAATGTTTGTACTCTGACTTGATTGCTTTTGCATACCTTCCAAACAATTACGAGATTTTTTTTTTGTGGTTGTTGCCTCCCCACACAATTGCTTGTTTTTAGTTATTGTGTAGTACAGTAATCAAGCTCTCCAATCCAAACGGTTTGAAAAAAGTCAAATTTTAGATTTAAAAATGGAAAGGAAAACAACTTTAAAAAAGAGCATTGAAGTTGTTTAGTCATATTTTGGTTAATGTGAAATCAGCACACTCACTTTGGAAGCAAACTTTAAAAGTCTAGTCCCTAGGATGCCGCGCTGTGAACATTTCCCATTGGTTAATACATTTGTGACAACACCCCGCTTACCATTTAGTTTAAAAGAGAAGATAATGACACTGAAACGGTTATACACTTATTTTGATTTATAACGTTGAACATCTATGTCTTGCCTCTCTGGCACACTTTTCCAGGTTCAGGTTTCCAGCCAACGCAGATGTGCCCTGTCACTCTGTCCTCCATGTGGATATTGATATTACATTACATTACATGTTACTTGTTAGACGCTTTTATCCAAAGCAACTTACATACTCAATACTGTGGGAAATCACCACAGGAGCAACAGTGCATGACATTAAGGATTTTGGGAGATGGCCCTGTGGGCCATCTAAGCTAATTTACAGATGGCCCTGAGACCAATAGAGATTGCCCTGAAAAATGCGCGCTGAAGAAATGACGCAGTGTGCCTCCCCCAAGAAAATTTAGATTTTTGCAGGTCTTAGATGCTGTCTGGTGCATTTTCTAGACTGAATTATAAGATGAACCACCACAATATTATATTGTACAATTTCAATTTTATTCTTCATTTCACTTGTTTGTTTGCATGAGTTCTTGTTTGTGTTTGCTCGCTTGCATGCCCTGCATTCAACGACTAACAGTCTTTCAAGAAAGTGTCAATGTCTGGATTGCTTCTCATTCAAAATTCAAAGTACACAGAGTTACATTCAAATAGCTGTACTTTACAAACATATCACATTTCTCTATTTAAGTTATCCGTCTATGTCACAGTCAATTACTGTATTTCAAGGAGAAATTCAACATAGTCAATATAAACACATAACGCTAACACTGTCAGTGTTAATAAACAAAAAAAGACAAGGCGATGTGCCTGCAAGACTCCACTCAGGTGAACAAAAATAATACCCGTGCTCAGCAGCTAACCTGCCTCCGAGCCTTTGCTCAGGTCACATTTACACACGGCGCGGCTGAAGCCCGCGAAAACGGCATCTATAGTTGCTGACAGTTTAGTATTTTTAAAATACCGTTACTATGTCAAACTATGACGTCCATGAAGAACGACTTTTGGCAACTTTTTCATCGTTTTCCAACCGATTTGACCGCTGTCAGGCACTGACACATCTCCACAAGACACGTCTCCACAAGACACGTCTCCACAATTGCCATAATAGATTGCCCGATCGGGCAACCAGCAGGTGAGGCTTCATTGCCCGAGCTAAATACTAGATTGCCTCGGGCCATCGGGCAATCGTTAATGTCGAGGGCTGAGCAATTTGGGGTGAAGTGTCTTGCCCAGGGACACAACGACATGCTGACTGCAGTGGGGTTTGAACCTGTGACCCCCTGGTCCCAACACCAAGGCTCTAAGGCTCTATCCACTGCGCCACACAGAGATATGGTTCTCCAATAGCATTGGGTTCAAAACTGAAATTCTTTGACAACAAATCCTCCCAGTGAACTCTCCTTTCTCCTGTCCTCTATTACATGGAATCCGATTGCTCCTCTTACATTCTGCTATAAAGAGAAGACACTTTAAAATAACGTTTAATTGTAGCTCAGTCGCCTGACTATCTGGCATTAAATTTTTTTTAGAAAAACAACAGTTATGTAATTGGTGTATGCCAAAAGACCTCAATCACCATTCCGCTGACTACCGCTGAAAGCCTTCTTAGTTGGTCATTCAGCGCTTTAATGTTCTAAAGTTATGATGGTGACCTTTGTGACCAGGCTGCTATTCAAACTTCTCTGCGGTGTGTTATGGATCTGGCTGTACTGTATGTTAGCAGCTGATTCTCCTGCATTAAGTTTCAACTGTTGGAATACATTCAACATTCCCATCAAACCATTGAAGCACACTACCGACTCCACTGATGAACCCAAAGCCACCCACCTCACCACCCTGCTCAGAGACACGTTGGTTAGCATTCTGGTTTGGCAGTCCAGTATACCTTGGTCCATATTGGACATTTCTGCAACATCCAGTTTATGTCCAATCCCAGAGTTCAGCGACAATGTGCTGAGGCTGCAATATGCTGAAGGATAAGGTTTGGGTGCGGGTCAGTGGGACTGACATTGCAACATTTGAATATGATTTAAAAAGAGTAATAACACAACCTGTATATATAACTTTTTGTTCAATGAAAATTGTTTAGGGTTTGAGGTTAAACGTCATATTTCAGCAACGTAAACAGTTGAGTTATTTGGTAAAGCCGAGGGTTAAGGAACGGTCCCTCACACAGTAGTATTTATAATGTTATAGCTGGAAAATAAACCCATCTTACTAGAGTTGAGGACAAGTCACCTCCCCAATCACCTAAAGTACATCACATTATTTCCATCAAACTTTACATAATCTGTTTCCATTTAAATATGCTGAAACCAGAATAAACTGCTACACAGCTGCACACTTTTGTAATGTGAGGTACATTAAGCTAACACTGTCAAAATTTAATTTTTAGAAGACAAACAATCCAGCAAACCATCCTGATATGATTGGAATAATTGCTATACGATCCCCCTGTGTTTGCCCTCATTCTGTAACTAATTTAGCTTGGAGCGCTGTTTGTGGCTGAGTGGTTCGGTATCCGCATGTCTGGATTTCAGCACGAGCACCGAAGCTTTCTGACAGCTCCGCCTGAACCACCAGAGCTCTCCAGAGGAGTTACCCTGGGAAAACTCAGTGGGCCGAGGTGTCCAGCATGGCAGCACATTCCCCTTTCTGATCACCACTCCAACTGGTTTAAATCAGAGCAGGCGGCTGAAGCGTTTTGCCTGGCTTGTCTTGATGTGTTTGTGATCAAATGAGTGTTCAGGCCCCTCGGTGCTCGCTCATTATCTGGACACTGAGCCTGCTCCGCGCTGAGGGAGGCCTTTCAGCTCAGATAAGACTGGTATGCTTCATGTTTGGTGTCACTTGAAAGCATACAGTGCAGAGAAAGTGATGCTGCATTTTTAAAAACCTTGTTTCTCTAACATTTGTTATGTTTGTGAAACTATGCATAAAAAGTCAACAATTTGAGGATATATGGTTCTCCTCTTGTAGTGAGTTTTGAGTTATTTCTCATTTCAGTAAAAGTAAATATTAAAAAGAGAGAGCTTTTGGAGCAAAGGAATAAAATGCAAAATCTCCCAAGTCCCTGATTTCATTCAAGTGTGTGAAATAAGCTCAATTTTCTGGTTTTGTGATGCATTTTCAACCCATGTAAAGTCATTTTCGCACCCCGTCTCCCCCGGCAGCAGTTGCATTGTGCCTTTGTGGGTTGCTGGAATGGTTTGTTTGTTGCACATGAAAGAAATCATTCTGAGCTGTTTTTCTGCAGATGTTTATTCACCATGGCTCTGCTTCAGAAAAAGTCCAAGAGAGCCCGCTCTCTCTGTGGTTGGCAGTTTGTATATTAATTGATTTATTTGGCTTGGGAAGATTGCTTGCAGCACATATTTGGAGCAATCAAATCAGCAATTATGTGGTTTCAAATGTCATGTTTGCGCCCAGCTGTGACAAGCTCAACTGTCCTCAGTGAAGTCTGGCTGGATTTAATGTCGGTTAAAGAAGGCTGATTGTCTTCCATCATGACTAACGATAATGAAAAACAATCATTTGTTTTCACGACAGAATCACATACTGTTGTAATTCAAATATAGTATCATCTTTCAAGTATTTCTTGATAAAAAGCACTTCTTTTCACATACTTCTATCAGCACTTCAACTGGAGTCAAGAATGTACACCATGGGGAAAACATTGAAGCACCAGTGAGAAGTAAATCAACTAAATAGCAGGAGATTAAATATATTCTGTATTAGATTTCATGTAGGATATGCACTGTATATTATCTTTACTGTGCAACATATTCTTAAAAAAAACATTCAGACACATGTAAGCCTGCTGAGAACAGAAATGATGAAACAGGATCCCTCTTTTCTGGTATTTTGTACAACCGGGAAGACTTATGTATAATGTTTAAAGGTGAGCTCGGAAATGTTTTGACAACTAGTGGTGTCATGGAGCATTATTTTTGATAATCATTTGTCCGTTTCTTTGACTTGGATTGGGAACGGCAACTAGTGGCTTAACAACCAATGTTGCATGTGGGAAGCCGAGAGAAAGACTAACAGGTTTATTTATTGTTTGCCTTCATTGGCATGTACTGTCACGTCTTCTTCACAGCATCACACTCACCTCTGTTGTTTGTTTACATTTTGGAAAATGGCCAATGATTGGTTGTGGACCAACCTCATGTCTAAATCACAGCAAGAATGTAACCCAGCATAAGATTGTACATGTGGGGCACCTTAGTACCTTACCCGGTATAGCAGGTACCCCAGGTACATTAGGCTGAGTCCTTCCTGTAGCAGTTTAGTCTAACCTTAATCCAAATCATTTCTACCACAGGGGACTATATGGCATTCCTTAAATGCAAGTCATTTCATGGTTTGGCAGCTGATACTGGTACTGTGTCAGGAAAGGTATAAATATATCTATTTATATACAAAGAAAATGTCTAAAGAAAGAAAATGAAAATAATTGTTTAGGATTTCAGGATACATTCTAAAATGATCCATCCGATTCCATATCCATAAACTAATATTAATTATATTTTAACTCACATTAACTGTCTCTTTAATGTAGGTTGTTGTTTCTGAATTCCAAATCTTCTGCTGCTTTAATACTCAAGCAGGTAGGGCATTGCATGCAACAGCCAAGGGCAAACAATGATGGGGGTGGGTGGACCAAACTTTGGTGAGGGCCATCTGTGTGCTATTTAGTCCAGTCCCAGCAGTCATGGCTGCTTAATTCAAAAACTGTCAGGGAGTGTCATTAGGTGCAGCCGTTTAAAAGCTTCAGATTTCATTAGCCACAGGAAGGGCCACATTACCCTCAGGATTAATGTCAGGTTTTGCGGTTCAGTGCTACAGCGGTGGACTGCACTAATGTGACTGGGTTGACCCTCTTGTTTAAAAACACCTCAACTCATTAAGTATTATGTGGACCAAGAAAAGCTCTTAAATATCCCATGAATTATGGACATTTTGTACAAGCAACATTCTTTTTACACCTAAAAAATCGCCCACCACTTCCTGCACAGGCTAAAATTCAATCACAGAGCACTAAATCTTCAGCTAAGGGGAGTCATTTGCCGTTCCACAGCCAAATGTTTTGTTTATACTCTTTGAGGCAGCATTGCTTTCAGTGTTGCATCATCATGGCTGTTTCATAACAACTTGTGCTCCACAGTGTACTGATGATGTGGGGTGGGCGACGTGCGTTGTAGAAGTGACACCATGCTGCCAGGAAGCCTTTGCTCACTATCTAGAGGAAGACATGGAGAGCTGAGTCAGAGCGTAGTGAGACGTCCAGATAACTCAGTGAGGATGAGCCGAGTCATCACTCTTCCTGTTTTAATTAGGCAACATGGGGTCCTCAGTAGCCAATCAGCTCATCTGCTTCCTTCCCCCCGATGACTACAGACAACTGTGTACGTCAGACAATGAAAGCTTCTTGAATAACAGCAGCTCGGTTCTAGGCCTGGAGCAATATCAATATCGTCATACGAGACTAAATATATTTTTAGATTTGGGATTATTATGGCATAAGTGTCTTTTCCTGGTTAGAAAAAAGGCTGCATTAGAGATAAGTTTTATACATTTCTGAAATGACTGTAACTTGTCCATTAATTCACATAACCAATGATAATTTATCCGAACTCTCTTTGCGTACGTTTTATGTGAAAGCACCTATAGTTAACCCTACAATATCATCCCAATACCGCACAACCCTACTTAATAAGAAACATTAAACTGCCAGTACCGGTGATGCAAAACAACATTTAATAGAGAAATGTGCATCACTCTCACGTTTTGTATTCTATCCAAGTCCGGAGGCTGTGAATGTAAAACATAATGAACTCCTGAGGTGCGGCGGCACTGTTTTTTGGTGTGGGTTGTGGGGGAAGGTCAAACGGCCTCTGTGTTTCATCACCAACCTATATGTTACAAGTGCCTGTGTGTCAGGACTCTCAGCGTGCTTTACCAGGTGTGAGCGGGGTCTGAAGCTTTTGAGGTCTTAATCAGGAAATGATCGCAACTAGCCATGATTCATGGTGTGGTCTGGTTGTCATATGATATATATGTTGAGATCAGGAGCAGCATCTTAAAGTTGAAATGTATACTCCCACTCCTGAGAGCTATACCTGCACCGATGTGATCTTTTTCCTTCACAGAGCATGAGCTCACTTTCACCTCAAGAGGCTGAACAATATAAATGTTTGAAAGGCAGTTTGGACCTGATTCCCTTTCATCTTTTTTCCTTCACACAAAATCTGCAGACTGTTTTCTGCGTCAGCCAGAGGGGGTTAGACCTTTGTGGAGTAGCAGCAAGCCTGCTATACCGCTGACTTGGCAGAGAATCCATTTTTTGCAATTAACACTTTGTTTATGCTCTCACTTTGGTGCCCAGTGGGCTCTGGAGTAAGCACATAATCTTTAAAGTGGGTGGGGGCATCACCGGTTAATGCCTTTTATTACTCAAGTGCAGCTCAGTCGATATCTCTGTCACAGCAGAGGATGTCAGATAAATATGCAGTCAATTTGTTCAGATCAGCTTTTAGTACATTTCAGACCTATTATCAACCTTAGACTCCAGTGTTTCCCCTACCATTGTCTACAATTTTTTTTAAATTAATATATATATATATTTATATATATATAGCACCAAATTGCAACTAATCTATATCTACTGTCACTTTTCACATTGAACATGTGCTCTTTTATTAAATAAACTAAACACTTTCATTTTAAGTTGTGAGTTTAGTTTTTTTGACCCTAAGAAACACTGATGCATTCATCAATAACAATAATCCACAGCTCCTCTCTCTGCTCCAGAGGATTTAAAACAATATCTATCCCAATTTTCCCCATGTAGCACCTTATCCGCCACTCTTAAGATGGTACAGATTTTAGATTAAAACTCCAGTCTGTGTTAAAAATTATTTGCTTCCTTTAACCTGAGTTGATTTTCATTTTTAGCCCCTTTGTTTTTGCCAGAAAATGTAAAATAGAATTAAAAATAGAACAGCAGACGTAGTGTCTTTTGTTTTGAAAATAATTGTGTTCTGTTCTTTCGTATTCTCTAAATGCCTGTAGCTGAATATAGGCTGGGAAAAGACCATGTTGTGAATAGAAAGGACCTTGACCTGGTTTAAACAACAAAACTGTGTCTTGGGAAATGAAGGAAGGATCATTTAAAATAGATGTGAGATGAATGAAACACACTAAAAGCTAACAATGGTAGGATTTTCTTGCTGTTGCCTTTCTCAAAGCGTTGCCAACAAGTCATGTTCTGTTCACTACAGTGGAAAAAATCCGAATGATGACTACACTTAAGTGTGAAGAGCTTATTGAGTTTTCCCTAGTAAGCTTCCCCAGTGCATCGTTTGGAGCTGTGCTGTAGGCAGTCACTGCGGAGACTCCAATTACTGACCATGTCCCACTTGGCTGGCTCCTAACTGTGGCCAGCAAATAAGAAAGAGAGAGAGAAGGGGCAGAAAAACCATTTCAAAGGCAAGACGAAAGTTCTTGGTTGCAGTGCGATACTGGCCTACAGGAAGCCGAAAAAGACGTCATGCAGAGTTTAACAAGTGCATTGCCGGAGCAGAGGCAGAGATAGGCAGCTCTTTGTTCATGAGTTGGACATGCTCCAAACGCCTGCTTCATAGGATGTTCTGCGATAATCCAGCAGTGAGCAGCTGATTTACGACCTGCATTAATGTTCGCACCGAACTTCCTGAACACAATCTTTAACCTTCTAAACCACATGGAGAGGGGTTGAGGGAGGGGAAGGCGCCAAAGAAAATCCAAAATAAATACCATTTTCTGGAAAACACATGTCAATACTGGTCATTTGCTTGGAACATGTAGTAGTTGTGATGGCAAGCACCAACAATAGTTTCTTATCTTAATTGATTGCCATAATTATTTGGTGTGAAAAAGGAAATGTAGTGAAAATTAATTTCATAATTTCCATGAAAAACAATGTCTTGTTTTGTCCGCCCAACAGCCCCAACTAAAGAGAACCAACCAGCGTCCGATTTCCGTTTACCAGTTCTACCATGACCTTAACCAGGTGTTTATTGTTACGCAAACCATTATCAACTGCTAACACCACCCACAATGTTTTTATGACATACTTACCCAAACCTTAGCCATAGCGTTGTCAGATCAGAAAACATTTGTATTTATTTCAAGTGCAATTTCATCCTGATGATAGTGGTATCAGATAAAAGGTGTGACATTTCGAGGGCATAGATAGAACACACTTTTTGATTAGTTTTAAGAACATGCTATGTGAGTTTGTTAAAAACCACATCCTGTATTATTGATCCTTTATACTACAGTTTTTTTTTTTTCATCAATACTGGTTTGTCAACCGCTGCCATTAAAAGCACCCAAACCTGCTTGGAGCTTAAATAACAAATGTCCTAAAATAATTGTATCTTCTTTTTAAAGAAATATCTATAATATAACCAATATCTGCATTTCAGTATATCTATTTAAAACAAACATTAATCAGAGTTCTTATTTGCTGCCTGCAGTTGTAATCACTGCAGGAGGTCAGTGTAAGTCTTCTCTCACAGAGTACGTGCAGATGAGTGCATGGTGTTGTTCAGGGCCAAAAGGGACCATTGGTGAGATAATACTTCCTGTCTTTAAAACACGTCTTGTGTTTTCGACATGTAGGAGTCACAATGTTGTAGTGAGGTATTACACCACAGTTGTGAAGAAAATGCGGATGACAAATGATTCAGAGGCGCCTGCAAACAAATCCAATTATCTCCAGGTTCATGGGCCAAGTGCAGCTGCCTGTAGTAAAAATAAAGCAGAGGGACGTCATCTTTTTTTGTGTGTCACTGAGCACTTTCAAGGGAACCCAGGCACATTCAGCCCATAACTTATTTCTGTTCAACTGTTTTGACGTGATATCGTGTTTCCCAGGACAGGAGCTTGTACACTTGGGAGGGGAGATGGATAAGAGTGGTTGTGCCATGTTTGACATTGAAATGAGATTACTCTGTTCCCTCCAAGCATTCACATTAAACAAGAGGGAGATCAGAGAAGCAGAAAGGCAGATGAGAGGTGCGTGCGCGCATTTCCACATGGGGCTGAAGAATCAGAAGGGACAGCTGGTTCACTCATCACTACTTCACTGTATCCTGGGCTTGCAAAAAAGCCCCAGGGACCGATTGTTTCTTCTGGAGAGCTGACATGCACTGTTCAGTTAAAAATGGATAGCAGGCCTTCCAATGTATCTCAATGTGTTTTCAATGTATGTACCATAATGACGTGATTAAAGACATAGCATTAGCCAAAAAAGGTTTGTTATGTAACCTTTTTTGAGAAACAATAGGTGAGTTTCCATCCACCTGCTTTTTCAATTTGCCTAAGAACATCTCTGTTTTGAGTATTTAGACAAGGAGAAAAAGCGCATTACAAACATTAAGCATGTCAATTCAACATTAACTGAAGACATGAAAAAAATCTAACGTAACCTTCCTCACATCCATACATGTTGCTTATCACTGTTGTTGCTTGCATTAGTGCAGATATACAAAACGCTCAGTCCATTTTTTGAATATTTAAAAAAAAAATACCAAACATAAAAGGTTTATTTTGCCCCATGCTCACTGCTTCCACGCTGTATGTGGAGAAATACAAAGTTTGAGTGCTGTTCCTGTCGTTATGGTTGCAAAATTATGATTGGAGAATCACTGTTTTGGCATAGACTGGCAATTACAATTTTATAATACATAAATAATAAAAGATGCAATTATGATGACCGAACTGTCACTGGCATGTCATTGGCTGATTAATCAGCATGTAAAGTCTCATGCTGGCAATGCTATCACAAAAAAACCTTGTGTTGGAGATATTTGTGGGAAGTATGTCATACTTTTTCCTGTCCGGACTGGACTCAGGTTCCTTATCCTTGCTCGGTCCTCTTTGCCACTTTGCACAATACCAGAGCCGTCGTTTTTTACTCCCACATAACTTGGTGACACTTTGATGAATCTTTTGTCTTCTTGCCGTATATGTTTCACTCTCCTTAAAAGGTTCAAACCAGTGTTTACCTTTCCTGTCGCAGAGCGCTCCACAATTCCCATGTTTTCTTTCTGTAGGAATGATGAGATAGGAAGAGCATTTTGCTGATATGAGGTCAAAGTAGTAAAGTAGATTTTTCTTGAATGTCTGCAACTTGGAAATGAAATTCTTTCTGCATGAGAATATACTAAAGACATCTTTAAACAACTCTCTAGGGTTTGAAAATATTCAATGCCTGATTTGAAGAGACACTGCAGATAAAGCAGATGAGTTTTACTGACCTGTTGGGGGTTACCACTGTCAGTGCACCTCTCCTGGTGATGAAAACATCCTATTGGCTCCTCACGCATGGCCAACTCAGAACCATCACAACAAGTCTGTCTCTCAGGACCTGCCAGACATTGTGTGAGTGTGTGTGCGTTTGAGAGATGGTGTTGCAGACGAGGGGCTGATGGACTATAAGTGACATACGACCCCTGAAGCAGCTAGGGATTAATGGCCTCAATAGGCGAGCACCTCCAGAAGGATGTGGACGTGTAATAAGGACTTCCACCAGCCACAGTTCATCCATCCATCTGCCCCTCCGGATCCACGCTCTCCTGCAGCTGGAGCTTCCAGATGTGGCACCACCTGCGAGAATGGGGACCCTGATTTCCTACCACAGAGGCGCAGATATTATCCTTGAAAAAAATATCCCGCTTTATACTCTCCTGATGTGTTGTGTACAGGGAGCAACCTCTCTGAGAAATGGGCACCTTTGGTGGTCTGAGCAGAGAAGGTTTTCAGGTGGGACGGTGACAGGTTATATGGGAACTGGGGAGGCGAGAGATATAAGACACTGCAGGGACTCAAGTCAAGGTCCAAAAAATGAAACATTGAAAATGTCACTGGGGTATACTGACATGTTGCGCTTTGAGCGAGTCTGAAAAGGTTCAAGCGCCGACTGGGAAGTGAAAGCGGCAGGTCTGAATATGAGTCACCTGCGTGAGAGGACATGCTACACTCAGTTTACTCCGTGTAGCTCTGTGGTGTTAATGTATACCTGAAAACTAATTGAAAAGGCATGGGACATTTTATAGCTTTTATTTTGACTTTTTTAAAAACCGCTGAAAAAAATGATCTTTGCTGTTGATGAAAGATTGAGTGAAATTTGAAAACTAAATGGGGTTGTTTATAATCTTACTAGTTTTTGTTTTATCTGCTGAGGTTTTCAGACTTCTGCCAACAACCAAATGTAAAGGAAGTAACGGGAGTTCAGTTTGCACTGCTTAAAGTTTTAAACAGCTTTGACTTTAGCAATAGCACTCTTGTCACAACATTTCTAACTTAAAGACTACTTGCTGGCTTTTTACACGGTTTCAACCCCCCTTGTTGGATTAAGCAACTTTGCTGACATGACATATCGGTGACTTCGGAGCTTGCATGTCAACGGATTAATCTCCATGACAACTGGGAAATGACCAATGCTGATGCAGACCATGTGATAGCATTTAACATTTTAGTTAATATAGGGGACTTTTAAACCCAGGAAATATTTAAAATTGTATTGCCTTTTACTTTAGTAGAAAGCTATATCATTGAAACAATTTAGATTGTGTTTCGTCTTTTTGGTGAACTGGTCAAACTAACAGGTACAAACAATAATTCTGGTTTATTACAACTAAGACCATACATGTGTAGTTCTGAGAATTATTCATCACCAAGATTTGATATCGCAGCTTAAGTTACTATAATAAGTTAGACAGAGTGAAATACATGTGTAGTCAGTCTTTAGACATCCATCCCAGTTTTACGGAATGAACTCCCGGTTCAACTGTGATTAACGTTGCTTGTCATAGTTGTGTGTGCACAGTTTTCCTCTGTACAGACAGATTATTGGCCAACAGTTCATGTGTGCACACTTTTAGTTTTACCTCCAAACGTTATAGATATTCTGGCTTCTTTAAAACCTGTATGATACAGCTCGCTTTGGTTAGCATTGTAGCATCGTGTCCCAAATCTCAGGGCTTGCTTTTGTGAGTACCATGTTAAAATAAAAGACAAATGATGGCCAGATTTACAAAAACATAGCCTTATTTCGTGATGAACAGGAATTATTTACTATATCTTGTTATAGCTTGGGGCTTTCCTGGTAACAAACCAGTCTTCCAGTTCAACACACGGTCACTTTCCTCTTCTAAATGCTCTTTTCGCTCGTTGCCTCCGTGGCCGGAAACAGAAATCACAATGAGTGTGCTGCCACAGGACTTTAAGAGGGCCAGGAGGCAAAACACCTGCTGTCACCATCTCCCACTCACAAAACCAGCATGAACACACGAGGTCAAATAGCCATGGCTGCACTTCACGTCCCCAATCTATTAGATTTTCAGATGCTCCGCTTTTCACCGAGATCAAATCACTTCCTGCCAACCAGATTAGAAGTGCTGCTGGGGGGGCGAAGAGAGGGCTAGCGGGCTGATATTAAAAAGGACCCATGCTGCTGACAAGTCTTTGAACAGGAGCAAGCTGCACATTCAGGAGAGATTGTTCCCCGAAAAGCTTCTCTGAAGAAAATCTGACAGTGAAATTGTCCTTGTGACTTCAGTAAGAGTCTGTGTTGTTTCTCCTTGTCCTTTGATTTGCTTGCATGTCTGAGGTTATTTTAAGACTCTGTGGTCTTTAACTTAATGTCAAAGTTTGTATCAACAATAGAAAGCTTAACTGCCTTTCAGCCAACAGCTACTAAACTAAAAAGACTTCAGCAGAAATTAGGAACATCAGAATCAATGTTTGTGGATCATAAAACAAAAAAACAAAAGACACAAAACTGCCCCAAAGAGCTGAAAGCATTTTCTGTGGGTTTATGCCTGGAGTAATTCCTTTTACATTACACATAACCATTTGATCCATTGTTAATGTAGAACATATATGTCCTACGTTAACAAGAAAGCTTTGACTTTGTTTTGAGTGAAAATCAGCTGGTTACATTGTAAACTTTTAATTGCAATAATGACTCCGAAACATATATTACATATATTGTAGATAATAATAAAATATATCATGTTTAAAATACATTTTAATACATTAAATGCAGAAACTCCCAGCTTTGCTACTGGTTTGGGCAACTCGATCCTGTACTGTAGCTTCCTTATCAAATGTCAGATTTGCGTTGATTTAAGGAGGTTTTTTTCTTTTTAACTCAGTTTTAAAACATTATGCTCCCTTTGTAATCGTTTTTCTAATCTAAAGTCCTCCAGCATTTTGCAATTGCTCTTAATCCTAGGACCAATTAATCCCTCCTAATTTGTTAATTTTCTAATTGTTTAAATCCAGACACAGAATAAGGAGACTTGTCTTACTTTTCCAAATCTTGAAGAGCTCACATGGGGGCTTTCACGCTGGTCATCTGCCCCGGTTGTCCTAAACACAAACCACCCCCTCCCCATCAGACCTGCATGGGTCACTTAAACAACCGCAAGCAACAAACTCATTGTAAAATGTAAGCGTATGTTTGGCTAATGAGGCTCAGCTGTCCAGTCAGTTTCACTCATGTATATCTCTTAATCTGATGATGGCTCTGTGAGGATAATGGGGGGGATTTCAGTGGTGATAGAAACAGACAGATATCGAAGTGCGTGGTGGAGGCATGGCCCAAGATGTCAGTGTTCAGGAGGGGTGACAGTGTTATTCCCTGCCATCTGTTTCCCAGGCGGCGGTCCAGCAGTGCTATGTTGAATGCACAGGCATGAGGGAGTAAGGCGCACCCCACCATGCAGCACTATTGGCACTGCAGCATTTCATAATAACATAGCAGTGTGTGTCGGCCTCCCATGCATGTTTGTAGGGCCGAAATGTGTTCAGTTCAGACTACACACTGTTATAGAAAAATATAAAAGCTCTCTTGCCCTCAGACTGTCCATCTGTCTATGGTCTGTCTGTTTCTCATATATGTGGCAGTGTCTCAACTCAAAGAAAAATAACTGGCACTATCACAATTTGCTCCACATTGTTGAGCTATGAAGTTACAAAATGCAAACAGAGAATGCAGAGAGGGAGATTATTGAATTAGAGCAAGCTCAACTGTTTCTTTTCTCCTTGCATTTCAACTTAAAGATGCCGGTCCGTGTGAATTTCCCATGAAAAGCCACTTCTGCGCTCTTTTAAGAAGGCGAACAGGATGGGAAGCGGCGTCAGTGTTTGGTGACACGAATGGCATATCATTTTCTGTTTAGGTATGTTACCCAAACAACAAAGGAATGTTATGAGAGCAATGGGGTCTCATCGCTCAGCCTTTTATGAGAAGAACTCACAAAGGCCCGAATCACTCTTCCTCCCTGTCTCTGCTGTCACCCTCAGGAAAAGTGAGCCCGCCGTAAATCACCTTGGCAGCTCTGTGTTTTGAAGCAGCAGACTGCCCGTAGCCAGTGTCATTTTATAGGTTGTTATTTCACTCCAGGTTGTAGAGCAAAGAGGCTTTGAAATCATGTAGCTTTAAATGCTGATGTTTTTGCATGAAGTGGTGAATCAAATTTGGGATGAATAGAGGGACATCTACAGAAAGACAGCCCAAAGTTCACCGGGGAACTTGAAGCTAACCTTTGTCCAGAATGTGAACCTCAAGGAATTCAGCTAATTCTTTTAGTATGGAAAGTGGAGGCTTTATTGCATTCTTTGCGGATGTGAACCTGAACGTTTAAGTGTTAACTTAGCATTTAGATGTGCACTTTATATACAATGAATTACTTGTGTGAGGCTCATGGGAGAGGTTTAGAGAGGGTTTGGACTATGTTCTGGCTATGTTAGTGCAATGATAAAGAAACTGAAAATAATTTCCTTACTTTAACTATTAACACAGTGTTCAGCTCTGGAGACGTATAAGTGGGTTTCCTTTATTTTCTCACATGTGCATGTTAATCTTTTCCATTTTATTGTGTCCCAAACATTAAGACACCAAGGCAACATATCATAAGTGTGTGTATGCCTGCATGCATAAGGCTGCACAAATCCCAAAACAGGCTGTTCATAAGCTCCGGAGGGAAGGAGCTGGATTATTTCTCCCTGATGCCCTTTGTTTGAAGGGAAAGGTGTTGACTGACAGCCGAGCTCCTGGACCCGACTCAGCCAGGGTTCAATGCGGATGCCTGGCTAATGAGGTCGACCACAGGGATTATAATCAGACAGGGAATATCAGCGTTCTCATGTGTCAGTCAAGACGGGAAAACCTCCCAGTGTTGCAATGAGCTTTTTGGCTTCCGATTGGTTCATATTTACCATACAACAACACAGAGCCATGTCACAGTGTCCCCAGGGATGCTTTAAGACGTCTCAGGCCTGCGACAGTAAATAGAAGAAGGAGTTATGGTGGGAAATCTCACCATGGGTCCAATTCCAAGGCCCCGGTGGACTCTGAAGGCACTTGAAAACGTACAAATTATCTCCTGCCTGTTTTTTTTGGCAGTAAAAGGTGGTCGTTTTAACCCCACCGTCGTTAACCTCTCAATAATCATTCTGCAAAAAGGTGGTCTTGGAGCTGGGGCTGAATCCTCGATTTGCGCTGAAACGTATTAATGGGCATCAAGTTTGACCCTCACTGACCTCGATGGCACCCTCCCTGCCATTTATTAAGAGCAAACCAGAGAAAGAGATGAGAGATGGAAAGAAAACATTTCGAAAAAGGGCCGACTCACAAGAGCTATGCGACATATGGAAGCCATCACAGGCCTGGACTCCCATCTGTGTCGGCAGTCGTGCCCTGCTGGCTCCCAACAGTCACTGCGCAGGATGGGAATAATCCAGGACAGAGGAACTCTGATAAGAAGATCCCTTGAGGACCAGATTTCAGCGTTGGGGGAGGGGAGGTCTGTTTTCATGAGGTGCAAAACCTAGCTGATGTTTGAAGAAAACAGGTGCCCCTCAGCTCAGTGGGGTTCAGCCGGGTTCAGTGGGGCTCTGTTTCTCACGTTTTCCTGACTGCTACTAACACCCTTTTCACTACTGAAACGGCACCTCTTCCTTGTTTTACATCAGCCTGTAACAAACTTTGAATGTGGGCAGCACATTCCTTTTCCTTGGAATTTAAACAGTTTGTAGTTCGTAGCAAATGTGCGTTTCCTGCCCTTCAGTCGCAGAGATACATTTGATTCATTTGTGTTTGATTTCAGCAGCAGCTTTTTGGCAACCTGGAATAAAACTGAATGAAAGACATAATTGGAAAAGGAAATTGGCTTCTCATCTTAATTTACATGTTTGCATTGTTGAATTCGCCTAAAGGAATGAATTTAAAGTGTGTTATTGTAAGCCTCGGAGTTGAACGGAGAGGTAATTTAGGAGTCTCCTGACCACATTCATTCATATCCTGGTTCACTGCAGATCTAATCAGCTGGTTGAATTATATTTGCTCCCTCCAGTCTTGTTCTATTTCGTTAGCGCTCTAAAAATGGCAACATGTAAATACAAAATTAGCTCTTTTATCAATCAGGGTAAGATAAAAGTTTATGCATCACTGGAACAAATGACTTAGTTAATCATCAACAGATCTCAGGAAGTGTTTGATAGTTTGTCAAACCTCTTAACCTGAACATCTATGCCTTTGCTAGACCTCACAAACTGGCACAATCCAAGTTTTTTGTCAGTGAAAAATGTATCGTAAACCAGTACATTTTTTATCACCCTTTTTCAGAGGACCCCTGGTGCTAAGGCTATGGTGCTGTATCAATCTGAGAGTGAATGCCCCTCAGCAAGTTCACAGGCAACACACACTCACACACTGAACACACACACTTCACAAGATTCAAAGAACTACAAAGACCACGGCAACATATCTTTTGAGTAAAACAAATGAGCCCCATACGTTGAATTTCAAGCAACATGAACAAATGCAACATCTGATCTCGTGTGACAGTGCGGTCATGTCTCTGGGGTCTCAGCCCCGTACAGCTCAGCACGGCCCGAGGCAACAGAGGGCAGGACCCTTCAGATTTAACACCTCCCAGACGTGAACACCTGGGATTTATTAGTGATCAGGCCCATGTGGCTGCATGTAGACAAAAAGTCTTGGCGTTTGACTCGAAACGGAGCAGAAAAGTTGTAACTTTCAGTCTGTTTCCTTTCTTCTCTACCTGCATTTCATCTGCCTCCCTGCTGCTCGTCCATCTTCAGCGATCTTGTGGGAGCAGGGGAGGGGGCTTTTCAAGCTTGACTAATGTGGTTCAGATAGCGTGCAGGACATTGATGGGGGAGCACCTTGATCTGGGC
This sequence comes from Dissostichus eleginoides, assembly GCA_031216635.1. Classification (NCBI taxonomy): domain Eukaryota; kingdom Metazoa; phylum Chordata; class Actinopteri; order Perciformes; family Nototheniidae; genus Dissostichus; species Dissostichus eleginoides. The sequence continues at coordinate 15,154,472 of CM062271.1, forward strand.
CAAGCCTTGTTTGTTGTGGCGGCTTTACCTCAGTCAATTCTCCTCTCCTTTTTCTTTTTTTTTTTTTTCTGCTCTGCTTTAGCAATTCAGTGAAAAGAGCAGCTGCCTGACCCCTTTACAGGCTGGTTTCTGTGGTCTGGAGTTTCAGCATCCTGACAGGCCATCTCCAGCAGGAAGTAGGCCTCGTCGTCACTGCGGTCGACAACTTGCCTCATATCCCGGTTGCTCGCTGTAATCAAGCGCTTCTCTTATCATAAGGAAGTATTTCTGCTGAAGATATTTTTGTTTGTTTGTTTGTTTGTTGTTTTTAAATTCATTTCCTTCAGTGGAAACAATAAGACGACTTCCTCGGACGGGAGGGGAGTGCGCCAGTGCTGTGTGCAGCTGGAGGTGACACAGCATGCTGTGGTACAGTAATGGAGTCATCCATCAGCAGGCCCCATTAAAACACCTTGACAAGCCAGCTGAGGCTCCAGTGGCCATGGTGACCGGTGTAAAGGTGGATGTTTGTTCTCCAACAGCGGCTGCAGAAATACTCTGTGTCAAGACAACACGGCTGAAAGGGATCGGTTCATTTGTTTGCAGTGTTTATTATTGTGTCTTGTATAAGCAAGGAATTTACAAAGCAATCTTTAAGTAAATTATCAAGGGAGTAGAGAGCTTGCATACACCGCATTTACTCTATTAACAAGGGTAAACTAATAATTCACTGACACTGATACAAGCTGTTTGTTATCAGAGCCTTTTAGGTTATCCTTTCTTACGCCATTATTTCTGTCTACTCTAGTTATTAGAAAGGACACGAATAAGGACAATAAAGTGTTCTTGTTAATAGAATATCTTCATATGCAGAATAATGAGCTGGTATTGTGCAGTGACTCTGATACCTTACTAAATGTAAACAGTTTGGACATTGTATGACTGTTAAGTTGAGCTACTAAATAATTTATAATGATTACAATTGCCTGGTTTCCATCCCAGTTAGTCTCACATTTTAACTACATTATGTTGTCATACATTTATTTTTATTTTGTGTCAATCCACTAATGTTATGCAGTTATCAGGAGTCATTTAATCGAGATAAGCCGAAGGTAGGGCAAATTCAAGTAAAAACAGCACCAATGTTACATAAGACCTGTGCGAAGCGATGAGGAGACACAATCTGTTGCTATTTTCCACCTTTCAGCAGCGATAAAGTTACATGCTTCATTTACGTCATCAATTACGTCCCATTTAATTCTGTTTCTATTGCCCTTTGCTGCCTCTTACTCTCAGCCGAGCATAGACACTTTTTAATTATTGTGATATTTCAACATTCCTCTGACTTTTTGCAATTTGCACTTATAGTTTTTAAATGGCCCATAAGAAAAGCAACATCTATTTGACTCAAACTTCTCCCTGAAAGTCAGTCCAATTTCATTCAGGTTTGTTTGACCTCTGAAAAAACATGTTGTCTTTCAGTCTGCTTGAACAGTGCAGTATCCAAAAAATAAGTATTGAGTCAGTCTCTTTGTATATTTGAGATTTATACAAAGTCATTTTGTTAAATAACTGTCCATACTGTTACACTTTCTGAAAAAGCAGAAATATTAGTTTAGTCTTTTTCAGGTAAATAATCCGTTGTTTTATAAGGAGGAATAAAGTCATAAATCAAATGATCATACTTGCTCGCCAAAAACGGCTTTTTACTGTCTGTTTGAGAGCTTCCTTGTTTGTTCCCTGCACTTTAAGCCTTCACTCAAGCTGAGATAGAGCAATTATGTGCAATTTCAGCTCTCAAGCCCATCTTCAGAAATCACCATGACGATATTTAAAAAGTGGTTGAAGCACACAACGGTCACTGAAAGTGGTAATATGTTATATATTTTCTGCTGACTGCTCTTTATTCTCTTAAAGTTTACCCAGTTCATAAGCAATGACGTCATCCCTCAAATCCTTTTCATAGATTTTCAATTTTTTCACCACAAAGTCAAATGGAGGAGCCGTCACGACCGGATGCCTTTCAATTATTGTATTGTCTGTTTGGGACACACACTGAATCCCTTAAGCCCTGCAGTGAGGTGTTATCCTACAGTTTTCAGTTTTATTTATATTAGAGCTGCTGAAAAAGTCCCAGCGAGCCCCCAGAGTGTGAACTATCTTTGACCAGTGATCAGGATCCTATTCAGACCACCGTATCTCCTCCATCTGCGGCGTGTCGGCAGGCATCCTCCTGCATTCCTGTCCTTTTGTTTGCAGAGGTAGGGGAAGGACATTAATGAGTCTTCCATTGACTTAACATCCTTGGAAAGTCCGCCTTGGCCTCACACCTGCTGTCTCTAAGCCGCTGGAATCTCGGCTGCATCGCTGCTGAGGATGTGCCGCCTGGAAAATATGCGGGCTCTTCAAGGCCCTCAAGGTAGCGCAGCATGCGTCGAGGAAACGGTGAAGAATGTCAACCTGGACATCGCCTCCACATCCATAAGGAGGGCCAAGAATGTGGCCATTGTTGAATGACAACAGGCTCTTCATCACTGGTATTGAGCACCTGCAGACTTAATTTAATTTAAAGCTCCATTGTGATGTTGTTTAGCTTGTTTTGACTTGGCTCTTGGGTTAAGGGTCAAGTGGTTGTTGTGCGATTGATCGTAGTTGTTGATTAACACTGTGAAGAACTATGTGTTGGTTAAATCTGCCAACACAAACATTACATTTACGACTATAAAGTGTAATGTGAGTTTGATATATCCATGAAATCCTAACTGCACACGTATTGTTTTTGTATGGATTGTAATTACTAAGCTTTAGAGGGGCTGTAAAATGAATTTTGTTACCTTTTCGCAAAGCCAGACTAGCTGTTTTCCCTTGTCTTTATGCTAAGCTTAGCAACCAGCTCCTGTCTATGTCTTCTGATCTACCTTACATACATGAGAGTGGTCTTTCATATTACTCTTGGCATGAAAATGCATTTCTTAAAATGGGAAACTACAGTAGTCGTGACTGTTTGACTGTTTCCCTGTCGTATGCCGTACATGCTTCAGTTACAAAGAAATTATGTAACCACGTTCATGCCTTAGAAAACTTGTTTTGAAATTCAGTCAAGCCAGTTAACACATTTCTTTACTTTAACCTCTCAATTTGTATTTCATGTAAACCCAATACTATAATCTGCCATTGAAATATCTCTGGTGGCTTTCTGTCTGTAAAACATATAATAGACGTGTGTCTCCTTTGCAGCATGCTGCAGCGGGGATTTAAACGTTTTATCAATAAATGCCAACCGCTTCATATTTTGCCACTGTTCAGACAAAAAGAAAACATAACAGTACAAAATAACTACGAAAAACACAAAATGCATACCAAAATGAAGCTGTTTACATAAAAAGAAATTGTGATTACGTTATACGCCTTTTATTCTAGATCTCATTTGTTCCTTTCAAAATTAGAATAAGATTTCAAGCAAGAGCTTGATCCACAAAATCAAGACCCTTCTATGTACAAAGTTTGTTCTCCTTTCTTTTCAAGATCAGTGGTAAACGTTACGTTACACCCAACACTGATTACAGTTTTATAGGAACCTTGGCGGTTTTGCTGTAACTGTTGCTGTGCAGACAAAGAGAGATAACACTTTTTGCTGACTGTTATCTTGTATTGCTCTTTTGAGGAACAAGAACTGAACCTTGGCAGGAAGCATCTGGGTGAACAACAGGTCGAGCAATGAAAACTGTTTTCATCATATAAGCGTTGCATTTGGTTTTACCATATAAAGTAATATAAGAAATTGCCACTACATTATGCCCATTATTTTAAATTTGTCAGAAGAAAGGACAGGAATGTGACGGTAAGGTGCTCTGCTGCAAACAACATAACACCTCTTCAAACACCTGCAAAGGCAACATGCTAACACGAAGCTAAAGACCCCTGAACCCAGAGTGATGAAGTTGAGTTTTCACCGTTATCAACAGGTCATACATTTTGGAGATTCATCTCAAGTCGATCCTAAATCTTCAATCCGGGTTTTCTCTGCCTGGAGAAAAATGTAAATTTGATTGAAAATGGTGTGAAAGCTGTGAAAAAGGAACAAGACCGCATGACTCATATGTAGAACTGCCCCTTCAGGAGACACTCTGTCACCCAGTTCTGAGATCAGTCTTCTACAGCATACACTGAAGTCTACCCCCCCCGCTCTCTGCATCGCCACAGCGCTGCACAGGTGAGTTCACTCTTTTATATATATATATATATATAAACATAAGAGTAATACATATATTACAGTGACACCCACAGTCTGTTGTTGTTTGCTTGATTTTTGAATTTCTTATGCTATGAAATGTATGAATGCTTATTTATTATTGGTTAATTCTGGTTTGAAACTGGCATAATGATGGTATTTATATGATAAATATATCAAATGCATGGTGAGAAAAAAATTCATAATCTAATCAATATTAGTTATAGTTTTTAAACACAGTTGAGTTAAAAGGACAACATCAGGAGGACAATCATTAACTCAATACACTCGATAGATACTGGGAAAACACTATTATATCTTTATTTTAACAAGTCAAATATATATTGAATTGCTTATAACGAGAAAACCTGATGAGTATTTATTCATTGATAAACCATCAACATTAATAACAGCAATATTGCTAAAAACGATTTGATCCATTCCATGAAAAGCACTGACGATGATGTAACCAGTCATCAGTCAGGAAATGAGCTGCTCCTAGATACACAGTGCAGAATCGATGCATTTGTTAAAAAAAAAGATGTGCAAATAAGTTACTGTGAAGCCAACCGGACATCCACTTAGACATTTACACAGTAGTAGTAAAAGCAAGCCACTGGCTCACTTATAGAAACAGAAACAAACATGGTCATCATCTGTCAACATAAATTATCCTTGTGATAAATATTATAAATTGATAAAATGTCAAACATTTTTACAGGAAATTAAAAAAGAGCTTTCTGAGTGCTACACCACAAATGAAAGAAGATCTTAACATCAGCTCCAAATTGCACAACTGCAGAGAGGAGGGTGAAAACCGGCCGTTTCCTGAATCTTATTATATATAGATTTTAAATACGGCTTGGTAACACCTTAAATCCACCCTCTCAACTTAGTTCACTGCTTCATCTGGCTTTGTGAAATAAATCAGTGGGGTTCTACGTTTAAAAATAAATGATGTAATAGAGGTCGAAATAAGTGAACAAGCTACAGGTTTGCCAACTGACATTAGTGCTCATCAAGCTTCTAGCCCCATTTATTTTCCTAGAGGTCGCTTTTTATGGAATTACCACACTAAACAGTGAGGACCAAGTGTCCAAATAATAAAAACTATTCTTAAAAACGTTTTAAAAAATAAATCAAGAAAGCAGAGATGGAGTGTATGAAACATAGGCTGTATGTATACAAATGGTTATAATATTAGGTATGATGGTCATTATAATAGGTATGGAACCTAGTACAGCGGCAATGACTTATTTCCGAGAACAAGTCTTACACACCAGCTGTGGACTTTTTTACTCTGTCAGCTGTTCTTTGTTCTTCATTTTGAGAGACCGCACAAAATGACAGATCACACAAGAGTCATTTAACTGTTAGTTATTTCATAACACTACTCTGTAGTTACTCTCTGACTTTTCTGTTGTATGGATCCTCATTATTTGTTCGCCAAATCTTCTCGTTCTAATTTCTACAGGTGAAATATGAACATGAAATAGATGTAACTTCCATGACCTTTTAACAAGCAGCCAGACCATGTGACCACTTATCAGACCAATTGACTTGTTAGCAATTTCTTCAACTTGCAGAAAAGTGACTAACATGGTTCCCTAATGTCTCACAGGTCAAAACCCAGCCATGAACGATGTTGACGCGTTCGAGGCGTTTAACGCAATGTATGACACCAATAGCTCAACTGATCCCAGCTATGTGCTTGATGCAACTGTCAAGCTCTGTGTAAAGAAGGCTGTCAACCAGTTCGGTGCAAGACTCATCCCAGTTTTCTACTTCACCATCTTCCTCCTGAGTTACCTTGGCAACGGGCTTGTTCTCTTTATCATCCACAAGTTTGAGAACCCTCAGCACAGTGACAAACATCTTCCTTCTGAATTTGGTCCTCTCCAACCTTCTATTTGCCTCCAGTCTCCCCTTCTTGGCTACATACCATCTGTCTGAGTGGATCTTTGGTGTGGCTCTGTGTAAGATGGTAAGCAGTGCGTACTTCATCGGCTTTTACAGCTCAATCCTATTCCTCACACTCATGACATTTGACCGATACCTTGCAGTGGTGCATGCAGTGGCAGCCGCCAAGAGCAGGAAGAAGGCATATGCCATTACTGCGTCAGTGGCAGTTTGGTGCATCAGTATTGTAGCTAGTGTGAAAGAGCTGGTTTTCCAAAATGTGGGAAAGAGTGTATTTAATGGGCTGACATGTGATGAGTCGGGATACTCCGAGAGCACCATGGAGCGCTGGCGGCTGGTCACTTACTATCAACAGTTCCTGCTGTTCTTCCTCCTTCCTCTCACCATGGTGATGTACTGCTACATTAGCATCACTATCCGCATTTTGTCTACCCGCATGAAGGAGAAATGTCGCACCATCAAGCTCATATTTGTCATAATCTTCACCTTCTTTGCCTGCTGGACACCCTACAACATCGTCATCGTCCTTCGAGCTGTTCAGGTCACCAGCGAGGAAGACTTATGTTCCGACTCGGAAAGCTTGGACTATGCACTGTATGTGACCCGGAACATAGCCTATCTGTATTGTTGCATTAGTCCTGTGTTTTACACATTTGTGGGAAAGAAGTTCCAGAGCCACTTCAGAAGGCTGATGGCTAAAAAAATTCCCTGTCTGAAGAGACACATGAGCACCAGCAGCCAGAGCACCAGGAGCACCTCTGCCTACGAGTACTAGAAACGCACACGCACGCACGCACGCACGCACGCACGCACGCACGCACACACACACACACAGTCTATATTAAGAATGATTTTTTTAATCAGTATGTGTATTCAGGTGGCTTGGTTACCAACCAGGCAAAGTTGGGAAAATTATGGGGAACATTATTTAGACTTCAGAAACAGGTTAGACCACATTTCTGACAAGTACAAAAAACAAGCTTCTGTAATGTAGCTAGTTCTGTCACATGTGTTAGCCTGGCACATGGACATCTTGGACATGTTGTTATGGGAACAATAAATCACATGACCTGGCCCATGACCCACCAGACTGTTCACTGTGTGTCACCTAGGGACTTAATGAGATAAAATAATGGCTAAAGCTGTATAAGGAACTTTCCAGAACATTTAAATGTCATGTAACATCTGTGTCACGGTGGGTTCTTATGGGTTAATTGGAACGTTTTTAAAGACATTTATCTGACATGATAAGGACCTCAAGTATAAGACAATGAATTCAATGAAAAGATCAAAACCAGCAATGGTCACTACTTTCTGGCTCTGTGACCTAAAAATTGCCTCCCCATCCCAACCAAAGAATAATAAACGAATCAAAAAATGTTTACATAAATAAGAATTGAGGCTGACCAGTGGGAACGTACAGAATTTTGATATTGTTGGAGCTAATTTTTCTCGAGATTTGTAATAATGCTGAAAATGATGGAATGTTTCTGCTGTAGACCTGCTTTTGGTGTGTTCATTATTCGGAGATCTCCTGTTGGCTGAATGCAAAATGTATGTAAAATGTTGTGTATTTGACATTGTGTATTTTATCAAGGTCCTTCAGGCCCCTGTGACTTGTTGTATTATTTAAACATTTTTTTCCCTGATTCTTTGCACTGTTGCATTCTGTCAGATGTTATGACTCATGAGATCATTTCCCTTTTCTGACCGAACATCTTGAGCAGTTTCCTGTCAGCTAAGCACTTTTTCTTTTGATCAGTGTGGCACTGAGACTGCTCTTGTCTAGTCTTCAATGACATCCATTTACTGTAAAATACAGACAGTGGCAGAATATCAGTGTTAGTATTATTAGATCTTAGCGCTGCATTTGATACTGTTGAACACAACATATTGCTAGACCGACTAGAAAACTGGGTGGGACTTTCGGCAACAGTTCTAAATTGGTTTGATTCCTACTTAAAGGACAGAAAAAACGTTTTCTCTATAGGCAACTACACATCAGCGTTGACAAATATGACATGTGGGGTTCCTCAAGGCTCCATCTTAGGACCTCTGCTTAAAAAGCAGAGGTCCTAAGATGGATAAGATATCTATATGCTACCACTGGCTCTAATTATGAAAAACAACGACCTAAGTTATCATATCTATCCAGATGACACCCAGATTTATTAAAAAATGTCACCAGGAGACTATTCTCCAGTTATAACGCTGAGTAAGTGCATTGAGCACATCAATGACTGGATGAGTAGGAACTTTATAAAAATAAAATGTATTATTATTATTATTATAATTCTGACAAGTATCAGATCTTGCTGTTTGAAATTATCTTCCTGAAAGGTGTCACTTCTGATGTACGTGTATTCTTTTTTTTTTTTTAAATGATGAGTGTTGTACAGCAAAAGCTGACAGTTGATGTACAGTAATTGAGATTAAGTAGTGGAACGGAAGTGATGGATGGGCACACCGCTTTATTTTCAGCTTATCTGGTTTCAGTTTACCATTAAGTTTATCGTTCCCAAAGGCCAAGATTGAACATCCATGCACAGATCATTTAAGTTGTTCTAAGTGACTAAACGGGTATTTCAAGAAGGTACTATAAAATGCTTTTAAAGTTATATGGCCCGTAAGGGAACATTTTCACACAGTCAAATCAAAGCAGAAGAGATACCTGATATTCTATTTTTGACATTTCTTATGTTATGTGGACATTTTTATTTATTTATTGGAGAGAACATCTGTAAAAACCAACACTCTGAATAAGAGGAATCTGTTTGAATGGCTGATGATAACAATAAAACACACATTGCTTGTATCAGAGATCTCACCCGTGCCTCAAACCGAGCTGCACATCTCTCTGCTTCGGCCCTGTCAACATGATTTTAAGCACCTGTGACAATGAGAGCCAGATGATACCCAACCATATTTGACTTTGATAATTAATCACAGCTTGTATTTTATCGTCTAGTCATAAAAGCAAATTACTATACATCTGATCATATCTAGTGAGCTACTTCACGCTTGCCCATTTTCATTAGTGGTCATTTTTTATACGTGGTTTGTTAACAATACTTTTATTTATTTAATCTACCTTACCATAATCTTTATTCCCTTTGCATCAAATCAAGGGATGTCAGCTCCTAAATTTGTCAAAAATATGTTTTTATATCACTACAAGCCCCTACACTATTGTATAAACATAAAAAAAAGGGTTTAAATGGTTGTAACAGCTCCACTGACACCTGTGTGTTCTCTGTATCTGGAACCAGTTTATGTTACGAGTCCTCAAAGACACATAAGCCTTTATTTAACAGCTCTGCAAAGCTCGGGACAAGGCTATTACCTGAAAAAAAGTGACAGACAGAAATATGCTTTTACCACATATATAAGCAATAAATACTTTGTAAGATCATGGGTTATACAAAATAAAATGTTTGTCGCTTTCTTTCTTTCTTTCTTTGTTCCATTTTGAACTGCTCAGTCTGTAACAAGGCCAACATGCACTCCCCAGGCAAAAAGCATGTTGCGCTCTGCAGGTCGTCGCCAAAATTCTGAAAGGTTAGATATACAATCAGGACATTCTCCATGATGGGTTGCAGCAGCTCAGCAGGAGTTCAGATTCCCCGCCGCTCCAGTGTGTCGTGCTTTTCCCTTTCCTCCGTGACCCCCAGACCCAGTAGGAACCGTACTGCTGTGCTGCCTCGATGGTGGAGGATCTCAGAGGGGCCTCTGGTAGATTTATGAGCACCATGCTTTTGTTTAGCCAAGGCGCCCTGCTTATTTTTGTTTCCCTGTTAGAGACTTCGGGCTGAGATAATGAATCAACAGACAGGACTGAGGTTATGGATCCACAGAGAGCGACTCTTTACTGCTCTCTTGTTGGTTCAGCTACTTGTTTGTTGAGTCAATTTAGAAAGAAACAACACAGATATAAGGCTCAAATATAAAATATGTAACTATCTACATGCTTTGTTATTATTTTAGTAAATGGAGATCTTGATCCAACATCACATGTAGATTTATGTTTTCATTCAGTCCCTTTAGAAATCACTTCTTGTAATAAATGTAGTTAATTGTTACACCTGTTTTTTAAGGACTTTTTCAGTGTTAGAGTGTTAGCATCATGCTTTGGGGATAGCGAGATCAGTCTATCAATAAATTGTCCATTAAGTTAGTCTAGACTGAAATTCCTCAACAACTTCTACCAGGAAGTTTTGTACAGTCATGTTCCCCAGAGGATGAACCTCACTGACTTTAGCGATCTTCTGGCATTTCCTCTAATGCAGTACTCAACTCGCTTTGACCAGGGGCGACTTTTTGCAAAATGACGCCAGTTAATAAACAAACATTTTCAGTCTTAACCCCCCCTCTCTGGCCCTTTGACTCTATAAGTATATTTTGATGTCTGACATGAAGATTACATGTTGTCTTCTGTATGCTGGGAATTGTATTTATTGACCTCATACTATACAAATGGACGTTTACGCTTCGAAATTCCAGAAACTTAACCTAAGTATTTATGCACACACATGCCGTACATGCCGTATACTGTGTGGGGGATTTGCACAGATGTCCTTGTTATGTCCACCATTCAAAGTCTGTTTAATCAAAAGCACATTGACTATGTTGCAGGGGTGCCCACACTTTTTCAGCTTGGGAGCTACTTTTAAAAGGACCAAGCCCAAATGATCTACCTACAGGACCGCCCCTGCCCAATCTGTGTCATGAGCGGGGGGGGGGGGGTGCTAGTGGACTTCTTCTTCTTTTTTTTTGTATGCCATGCGATCTACCCACACTACCCTTGCGATCGACGTATTGGGCACCCCTGCTGTACAACAATGTCTCAATGCACCTATTTTCCGGATCAACCTCTGAAACCCTGCAGCATCAATGAGATGTAACATGATCACAATGCTTTCCCTGTTCTCTTCTTTTCAACGATGTATTCAATGATATGCTTGGTTTGTCAGACTGTCAGGGTCTGGCAGTTTTTAAAGACTGAAATAACATTTGTTCACAGTGATGAAGACTGGAAATGGGGGCTGGTTTAATAACTTTAAATTGTAGATAAGGGTACAGTGAAAGGTATACCTCAGTAATCACACAGCTGAAATGTGCTATAAATAGCATTTGTCATCAGAGCTGGGAGAAGAAGGTGTTTGAGCTAACCGGCAGACTGGATGATATGTCGACTGAGGTCAGCGTGTTCGTGCCGACTGCAGCAGCTCTATTTTTCCGTTGGTCACTGCGGACACCCATAAAAAGTCCTGCTCATGACAGGGTTGCAGCAGGGTCTCATCGTTTGTTTTTATTCTCCTTCCAAGAAAGTTTTAAAGTCAGAGCCTCTAGCTGAATTTCACATAAAGGGTATTTATTTCTCAGACTGAAGTGACAAGTTAAGCCAACTAAAATGTTCTTTTTTATTGTAGTTTTTAATGGTGTGCAGTATATGTCATCCAGTATGAGAGTTTCGTTGATAGAATGATTTGTGGCATTCATATTCATATTAAACATTCAACACGTGAATATTTTTGTTCTTTTTCTGTCTCAGAAATAAAACACGAGTGTTTTCTTACCTATAAAAACATGACTCATCACTGATATTAACATTTCATCCTCACTCAGAGGTGTTATGGCTTTTCCTGTAAGCTTGTCTACTCATAATCTTTTTCTTGTTACATAGCAGCTTAACAATGGGATTTAAAATACATTCTAAAAAGTAAAAAAACAAGGATTTACTTTGTTTTTCCATCTCAAGTCTTCCCTTGCTTTTGAAATATGCCGTATCTGCATCAAAATAGCAGCTCAGCGGCTTAAAGCTCCCTGTGACAGCAGCCTCAGCTCTGTTTCAATGTTTTCCGGAGCACAGCTTAACCCCCAACCAGTGCATATAATGGGCCAACTTGACTGGCCAAGTTTGACATGCAGTTCTCCCTTTGTAATGGGGGTCAGAACCTGCCATGGTGGAGCAGTTTACAAGTGTCAGAGGGGAAGAGGAATTTGTGGAGACAAGGCAAAAAGCCCCTGCAACTGAGAGGTGGATGCCCTTTTTTTCTTCAGCTGCTCTCTGTTAGCGGTAGTGCGGAGGCCTTCTTCTGAAGGGTCAGCAGGTCAAGTTAGGCACCACGTTAATCCCTTCACAAGCCTATTATGAGCTCCTGAATGTGCGGACACGAGCAGAGCAATACTCTTAAATCGTAAGTCGAACCAAAGCTCTTGATATATGCTTCTGCAGCCATATGGGAAACTTGAAGATCCCTGGCTTTCCGTTTGGTTAAGCCAAGTATTTAATGCCCTGCAAATAATATATATCAATTTAAACCTGTAATAACAACATTTTAGAGACATGGCTCTAGGGCTGGCTTTGTTACTGCACAGTCATGGTCCAGAAAGATGAATTCCTACAACAGGTAATCCCCTGAGTTTCCCTCAATCTACAATTAAACATTTTCAGTTTGATATCCTAAAATGTTTTTGATTTATTGTCACCAGATTTTGTGCAGACCTTTTTTGTTCCCTGACGACCTACTCTTCTCACTTTGGTGTTTCCCTGACTTTTCCTCTAAAGCAACGCAAAGAATGAGTTTCTTTTTAAATTGATTTCATCTATTTTTAAATATACTATTGGCAGGAACTTTGCATCAGACTCACAGAGCCGTAAGCATGGCTGTAGACTCATTCCAGTCTGACTCAAAGGAGGTAGACTACAGGTGTAAAGCTGCCTTCTGCGAGGTAGGGCACAGACTTTCGGTGAAAACAGCTATTTAAGTTACATTTTTATAGTAACATACGCGTCTAAAGGTCACCGGCAATTGAGGGGATTGATGGTTCATCTTGAGTAAGCACTCGGCGACAATTTCGCCCGACTAGGAGGTGCACCACACTGGACCAAGTTGGGCGCCAACACTTGCTCCATAGGAATACATCTGCAACATCCGCACAGAGCTGTCTTATCTCTGGTCTTGTGAAGTAATCTTAGGTCTGTCATTGGCTACCTCGATTTCATCAAACATTCTTCCCCCTTCATCTATCTGGGTTATTTGGCAATGGCAATTTGTGACGATTGTGATTGGTTTAAAGAAATACAAACATCACTTTGGTCACCAGGTTGTCACTTACTTCGGCGGTCAAATTTTTGTACTGGGCAGGTACTGCAATGTTGGTTTATACATTTTTTGGGGGGGAAACGTCTGCATGCTAGTGCCTAAATGATGTAGATGATAGTGGAGAGTAACACAAAATATAAAATCTTTGTTCTGCAAGACCGCAGAAAGACTCAGGTTCCGAGGAGCTGAGAGATACTGTGGAGTTGGGGGCTAACTCTCTGTGGGTTCATCACAATCAGTTACCCCTTTTACATTTATCACAGTCATTAAATCCATTGTTATTATTCCAATATTGATTATAGCCTCTTAATGCATTATTGGTGGCTCAATAAGCTTGCAGTCAGCAAATGTTTCCAATGATTTCCCGTTAAATGGTTCCTCATTTGCTTCCTACCTGCTGTTCCTAATTTACTTAAAACCTACCCATGATTAGGGATTTGGGGAAAAGTAGAATATCCACTTTGAATCGAGCTGAATGAATTTAGCCCCATAATGTCGGTAAGTGCTCTGGGAGCTCACATGTTTGTGTCTGGTCTCTTGGTCATCCATGGAGATTATCAAGTAAATGGCATTCCTCCACATACAGCAATATCCTTTGTAATTAAAAAGGAGCAAATTCTTGAGTGCAATTAATGATACCAATTATAGATATCGTTGAACAAACAAACTGACACAATGACAGATTCACTCACATACACACTTATACATACACACACACACAGGATATCCGAAAGTAAGGAAACGCTGTGTGTCAATAGGAAACAACACAGCGGGAGCCGGAGTGTGTCCCGTGTCCCTGAAGGCACCGTGCACTTGCCAGGTGCCTTCCTCTGTGTATGTTCCTGTTTACCGACTCGCATGCCTTCTTGTTTGGGTGTTTTCTTTCAGTCCCTTAAGTCAATATCTTCCTGTGGGCCTTGTAGCTCTCGTCTGACTTCACTGCTCTTTTCTGGCCACCGGACGTCATTTAAAGGCTCAGAATATCAGCCAGGGGAAGTCCGATGGAGTCCAGTGTGCGGTGCATTGTTTTGAAACCATGCTGGTTTTGGCTTTAGCTATTTCTGGAGACCCAGAGCTGCCTCCTGCACATCAACTGTATTCAACTGCAAGACGTATTTATTTTCCACCTACATCCTTCATAGCCAGATAAAACAATGCCATTTCCAAGGACTTCCTTTAAGGACAAATGTATTCCCTCTCTAAGGAGTGACAACTTTATCAGTGACTCACACACAGGAATGTTTTTCCAACTGTGGAATAGTTTAATTTAAACATTATAAAAAAATGCCATGTATTTATTTCTTAGAATTATAATACATTCAATATTTTATTCCGACGGTTTTATTATGTTATCAGTGACAGTGGCCATCTTTCCATGTTTTTAGCCTCCAGGTTGAGCCAGACAAAGATGTTTTGGTTGGTTGGACACTTGCTAACAGACTGAAAAACCCCAACAAATATTGTAATGACCAAACGGTTATCCCCTCACTTTTCATGAGGTTGACATTTTAGTTTTGTTACAAAATGTATCAACATTTTTGGAAGGATTACCCTGAATCTGAATTTTGGCAAACACACTTTATTGTTTGGTGATCCCTTAACCTTTTCCATTTGTTTAATACTACAAAACTAAACCAAATTCTTCAATACTTGAGCTACAATACACATTCCTAACAGCCTCATGTGTACTTTGAGATAAGGGCACATTCACAAAAACAGTGATGGGAACAATTCATTCTAACTTACAAAAAGAATGCTGTATTTCTACCGTTTGACTGAAGATCATTGCGTCAAAAGATAAAATAATTTAAATCATGATTACTTCCCATATTTGTATATATGTTGATTACATTGCATTGTGTTAACAGAGGGATGTCTTTTGGTTTGAACGCCTGCCTATTCTGATCCTGATATGTTTATTCTTTGACTTCAGTGCAGCACTCTATCGGATTTGAGATAACTCTGAATCTTCCTAATGTTCTGGTTCCTGATCCTTTCTTGACCTCAGGTTGTGTTATCGCTCAGATTTGGTTCCTCCACACTATCAGTATCTCGACTCAGGGCCTCCATAGTGTGATCTTTGTTTTAATGTGTTATCAGACACACCGTTAGACCCCAGACTGCTCAAATACACATTACTCTATAAGTTTGCTTACACACCCCAAAGCTTTGCTGCTTTCATCCCGACCCAAGACAAACTCTGATAACGAGGGATTAGTCGGCTGACTCTTAACATATCCTACACTCACTCCACTTTTTATCAGGCCTTTATCAAATGCAACCTGCGATTCCAACACTCATGTACTGTACACTCCACTTGTATGTTTCTCCCCTCGCCTGAAACAAGTCAGGTTATTCTCTCAGTGCTTTGGAATTTGACACGCTGAGAGATAAATGGAGGCAAAACAAGTTTCCCTGGGGAGGGTCCAGAGCCCCCGAGTATTGGTACAAAACTCTGTCACCTCACACCAAGCACACACTGTTATCGTCCTGCACTCTGCCAAACATGCCACCACCTCACCAGCTGCACTTGGGTCAGCCAGTATTATTTTGCCTCCCAGAATGAAAGCAGCCTGTGCCCTTGACAGAACCACTAAATAACACTGAGAAAAAAATACTCCACTTCAGGAGATAAACAGCTCAAATGTTGGTCATTACTTCTTAAGTGGCGTCAAAATTGTACAATTATCCAAAATCAGACTGTGAATGCGGGCATGATTATTGTCAAAGAAACCTAAAGTATTATGTTTTCAACCTCAACTAAAGATGAGATTTACCACAGAACAAGCCTTGAGCTGAAAGGGTGTCTTCCTTCTTCATCTTTTTCTTTAGAAATGTATCATTGACGATCTTAGTGGGCAGCAATTTTGGGGTATTCAAGACAACTTACGTTTTTTCAAGGCTATCTCAGTTTCACGTAATGAAACACTTTTATGTCATTAATTCTTTTCACAAAACTTCTTAGAGGATCATGGATTCCTTCACCAAATACCTTCTGACATATTACACCTCCATGCTTCTTCTCACCAGTACAGTATTTCCACAGAAGGTACTCATGAGGGTCTACGCTCTTGGAAAGTGGCCGATTGCATGTGATGGTCTTGTTAAGGAACATAACTCAACCGTGCCACAACGTTCTGCAAATTGCCTTAACCATGCTATCTCATAACCTAAAAGTCGATTACATTATTGAAGACAGACCTGAGGAATTGCAGACTCCAGTCATTTGTTCCCTGGAGCCCCACATGCTGCGTTACTGTAAAATGTGATACCTCTTCATTAATCCTGCTGATTGGAGCGCAGCCCAGTAGGATGTATGCAGTTTGAGAGCTGACTGCAAGGCTAAAGTTTGTGTGTGTCGGCGTGCAAGCTGTTCAACATCCAATTTGCTGTGTGCAACTGTGCATGTGCATTTACCTCTAAACGTGTGTGTCTGTGCATCGTGAGTGATGCATTGGCGCCTCGAGACTCAAAACCCTCCACCTCGGAGTCTGTATATGTGTGTGTGATTCGAGCGCCAAAGGAGAAGTCTTGCATCCATCTCATCTGACAGCTCCCGACCTTCCAGTAATCCCAGTATTTCTCACTATCTCACTCCCCATTACCTCACACATACATACACACACACACACACACACACACACACACACACACACACACACACACAGACACTGGGACAGCAGGCATGTGACCTGCCGCTGCATCAAAGCCAGCCAGCTCATTCATCTGCTGCTGAATCGACAAGCAATCTCACTCAGGACTCCATCATCAGCTACTGGATCAAATCTGTTGGTATTCTCTCTGCAGTCTGCCCCTAAAGTTTGGAGTGTTCTCGTCCATGGCATGTCACCCTCACAGTCCGAGTTAGTGGGGGATTTCTTTTCTTTTTTAAGTCACTGGAGAAATTTGAATCTTGGATTGCATTTTGTCGGGTAACATTTCTACACATTTCCATGGAGCTGTCAGTGCCAATCAGTTTCAGACTGAATATGTCAACAACATTTGCCTGATTGTCATACAAATCAAACATTAATGGTACCCAGAGGATACATCTTAATGTTGTTTGTGACTTTTCATTTACCGCCACCAGAGTGTCAAGATTAAGATAAATCACACAATATCCAGGACTTGGAATATTATTAGATTCTGGACAGATTTTTGGTTCCAGGACAAAAAAAATTATTTTGGTGATTACTGGACATTTGATTTAGCGGCACCACAAGTTTCACTTCTGTGTTTTTTTGTGAAATGTCTTGACAAATATGGAATGGATGGTGATGTAAGGGACGTTTATGTTCTCCTCGTGATACATTGTTCCCTAATCACTTTGGTCATTCCTTAAACACTTCTATAGCACCATCATTAGGTACATTTTTTAATTCGAACAGTGCTTGGTTAAAAAAATGCCTCCTAAGGCCACATATTCTTTGTCTGTTCGTGTACCGTGTATGTCTCCATCACTGCAGCTTATATTCAGAAACCTTTACTGAAAGTGGTATATGGAGGTACAATGAAAACGTCAGCACAACATTATACAGAGCAGATTTTTACTGAAGCTATAACTCTCCTGGTTGTTGCTACCGCAGGAAGGTGTTACTCCTCTTCGATATGTGAATCCCTGGCTCTAAACCTTTGTCTCCCAACTGCGTCTGATTTACCGCCTGTTATCTTCGGCTTCCTCTATCTCTCTGGAAAATGTGGTTTCACTTTGGCTCACAGCTCTATTTAAGAACAGTTTGTCAACGCAATGTGAGGAGGAGATTTTCCTCCCCAGCAAAGCGTCCCAAATTATGTTTTGTGTCGTAAAGAAAAGAAAGGACAGACCCATTTTATATGGCTGGTGCTGAAATCTCCTAATTCCTTCAAGATGTTGGGATTCTTTATCGCACAGATGAAAAGAAATTGAATTCTTCCAAATGCAGAAAATATTTTCAAAAAATATACTATATGATACAGAAAATGTACAAGGACAATGGTAAATGAACAATGTTGAATATCAGTCAAAATGTATCATTAAGGTTTATGATATTTGTATTGTGAAAAATAAAGAAAACATTACATTTCTGGTAAAAATGTAACTAGAAATGTAATATTTTTTGTTTCAATCTGTGAACTTATCTGCCAACAAAGAGTGACTATATTCCAATATCTTTTAATGAATGTTTGACTGGAGATTGTACTTTGGCTTTAACAACGAGCAAAATAAACTAGTTAACTTTCTTTGGATCAACAATGCATCACATGCTTGTGTGTGAATGGGGTCACACAATTATCTAAAAACTGTTATTTCAGGTTAAAACAATACAATTGGATTAATTATTTTGAGTAATGTTACATTTAAAAACAAATGTGGCTCTACTAATGCTACAACAACAACAGATTTGTTCAATTATATCTGTATAATTCATTGCGTCAACTTAATTTATTTTTGTTTTCATTCCTTTTTCTTGTTTCTAACTTTGTCCATATACCTTCATTGTTGAGCACCGTCAAAAGTGTTAGTCAGTCAAGTTTCATGGTGTTATTTTTATTGTCTTTCACTTCCTGTTTTGTTTTGTCACTCATTTGTCACGTCTCATTTCAGGTTCCTTGATTCCCTTTCCTAGTGTGTATCTCCCGCGCTCATCAGCACCAGCCCCGCCCCTGATTGTTTTCACCTGTGCCCAGTTATCTCCTGTTCATATTCCCCTGTTTCCCTTTGTTTGTTGTCAGTTTGTCTTGTCCTGTCCTCATGCCAGAACTCTGCTCTTCAGCGTTTGCCTCTTTGATTCAAAGCCTATTTTTTGCTCCTGAAACATGTTAAGTTTAGTTCCTCACGTTGTGAGCGATTTTCTTTTGTTACCTTTGTGCAAATAAAGTATATCAATTATACTTTACCTCTGGCTCCCGGGTCGTGCATTTGAGTCCTTATCCTTGTGTTCGTAACATTCATAAGATGTTGTGGAATGACAAAACACCTCAAGGTTTATGAATGTATAACTTTTCTCCCAGGCCTTTTGAGCAAATATACAGTTAGACAGTCTATATCGAGCAGTGCGGAAATATTCAAGTGTTATGTAGCTGAAATCTGGGGTAAGTGGCAAGATCTGTAATCAGCTTCCCCTGGTTCTGCAGTGGCACAGCAAACAAAGGCAGCTCGAGGATTGGAGGAGAGTGACCCCAACATGGCCAGTTGTTGTTTACTTTATACAGAGACTGACGGCTGCATGCAGTGCTGCACTGTGTATACGTGACTGAGGTCACAAACCCTCCATACGACTGCATAACAGAACGGACTGCTACTGATTAACTTACATACTATTTATGGCCTTCTTTTCTCAATTTTTTCTTAAAGATTCCTCATCATCTCTCACTCTACACAACCTTTTGTCCCTCTTTAAAGCACAGTAGAAAGATTATCTCTGGAGGAGGACTCCACTGTCTAGCTGATTTATACCCTTTTAAGAACCCTAAAATCCACAACAACCCTTATGGCCACTTTAAAAATACCATCCACTCCTCAGAGATACAGGAGAATGTGCATCACCACCACAGCACATCCCAGAGCAGCGTGGGGAACACACATGTTGTATTCCCTCGATTGTTAATCCTTCATGTTGCTTGGGTTTTGCAGCCATGTGTGTTTGATATGTTGTGATTTAAACGACACAGAGCAAACAAATGTCTCTCATTGCCAAAAAAACACTCCTCATCTGTAAGAGATATTCCGTGTTGATTTGATTTTAATTCGGCCCGTCCTCTGAACTCAGCACAGATGTGACGCTGGAGGTGTTTTTCAGAGAGCATCCATGTTCGGCCTCGGTGCCCTGCCTTCCCCTCTGCCTCCTCTGACTCACACTCAACACTGTTGCCAGGGCTACCATTTATTAATATTGGTCCATAACTTTGAGCATCATCACCAGGCTGCAGCTTGGCCGACGGCTGACACTGACACACACAGATACACATGCATGCAAACACACACACATTTTAATGGCTTTGTGAGGAGTTGATGCAGATTGTGAATGAGAGTAGCTAATGGAGAAATGTTTTTGAAGAACAGGGTGTTCACTGAGACTGAGGAGGACTGGAGGGGGATGTGTTGGACACTAGCGACCCCTTGTGGTTTTTTGTGAGGTGTGTGTGTTATGTGCCCTGCCATGTTCAGCACTTTTTGCAACTTTTGTTTAAAATCTGCATTACTTGCTTACTTTAATCAGGATTTGAGCCTGGGGTACACATTGGAAAAGTAAAAAAAAACAGATTTTACAATAAGGTACCCAATATCCTGAATAGTTACAAGTACAATTTAACACAATTCTTAACATCATTGCATTTTACTTGAGGATTTACACTTTCAGCTACCTTTTACTTCGATTTTAATACATTTCACAAGGAAACTGTTACTGTGTGAAGAAAATAATCTGAATCTACATTGTTTTTTAAGATAACTAACCAGAGTAGTACATAGTGTGTGTAATAAAAGTGTGTGTGTGGGTGTAATTATATAAACAAATAAGCCAATTGTGATGTGTTATATGAAGTGAAGGCAAGTTTTCTACTTGTGTTTTTGCATATAAATAAATGTCTCTGTTTTTACTTTACCAGTCACTTAATGAGTTATTTTGGTTATCACGATGTCCTGTTTGGCTATTTTAATTACAGTTTGATGCACATTCTCTGTACAGGTGTATTCTGCATCAGATTAGCTTCATATTTGCTAACAATATGAACTTCTATGTTAATACAAGAAATAACAATGGAGCTCTTACCCCCCCAGTTGGTCACTTGGTGTAACTTAATGCTGATGCAGAAACTGTGTCACACCTTGTGGGAGATATAAAGCAAGTTTCCTCTCACTTTTCATTGTAATATCCACAACACATGTATGCATTGTAGAGACCTCATCACTCACAGTATATCGAGACAATATTACTCTTCAAAGCCTACAGGTGGGTGATGTGTTGGAGGAGGGGTTGATGGAGTGTTCCTCATCAGCAGAAAGGGTCATGGAAGTGAGTATTTCAGCAGCTTCATATCATAATGAGTGCTTTATGTGACTGATATTGGTGCCACAGATATACTGTACTGTATGTTGCAGAGTAGGGAATGTCGTTGTGAGAGTACAACTGCCAACTCACAGGTTTGAAAGTTTGATAGGATTCAGTTTCAACTGAAGAAATGTATTTACAATAATACCATTTAAATTCTGCATATGGGTTCAATTAGCAGGTAGCACAAGCTATGAGAAGGCAAACAAGCAGATATGCATACACTCTAAAAAAAAATACACCGGCTCTACTTAAATAAATTGAGGTAACAATTTGCGTTGATCTTTTTAAGTATTTCCAACTTCATCGATTATTAAATTAATCCGAGTACCCATTTATAATCTGATTAACTCAATTAGTTCAGTACTACAAACATAATTTGCTTTCAACTTTAAAAACGAAATTAAGTTGAACCAACTTAATTTTAATCGTATTAAGTTGCATTTAGTTTAATTTAAGCTATTTTAATTTATTTATTTAAGTCCATACTACTCAAAAATGTCCATGCAAATTGTTACCTTAACTTGTTTGAGTATTAGAAACTCATTTATTTGAGTCAAAAACAATATACACATTTAAGTTCCACTTTTTAACAGTTTATTTTAAAATGTTCTTTACACATGACGTTTTTATAACAAATGCTCTCAAATATGAAATAAAAGTAAATACAAACATTAAATAAAGGCATGAACCTGCTTCCAACGTTTTTAACATCTCTTTTAGGTAGTTCAGGTTGAATTCGTATATTAGCCCCACAGGCACAGGCTCTGGTCGCATCCGAGACTTGAAGGACTTCTGTTCCTTCAATCACTATTCTTGCATCCGCACCCCTGGTCAAGACAATCTTCAGCACCTCATTGCTAACTTCCACTTCACCATCCTGGAATAAGATTAGAAAATACATTTCAGTGTTTTTGGTGCACTCAGATTTGAAAACATTGCATTGTGTTTCAGGTTAACACAAGTTACAGTATGATTTAAGCATCGTCTTTACTTACTTAAGTTTTCCTTGAAGAGATCCTCCTTTTCACGAAGACACACCACCAAGCACCGGATAGCAACCTCTTTTATTCTTTCCACCGAATCATCCTTAAAAGGAGAACATTTTAATGTTGAGAAAGAAAAACAAACGCTTGTTTGCAAAAACTGAACATGCCGATCATTGTCAGTTGCTGTTCATATTTATTTTAAATCAGTTTTTATCAAATGTAAAAATATATATACATACTGTATTACAAATAATGAACTTTGACTGCAACTGTGAAACAAAGGATACAGGAGGATACAAACAGCTAGCTAATCAGTATGCTATGCATGCTACTGTAGCTTAAAACAAGTAGCTAATGATACCTTACAGCTTGTGTTACACTGTATATGCAGTAAGCAGCTGTTGTAAATTAAGCTGAACAAAAATGGCTACTTACCAGGTAACTTGATGGATTATTAGGTTAAAATCCTGTTGTTCCACTGCTATCAAGTGTTCCGCTTCCAGGATGAATGCAGATTGCTCCAACTGAACATGCGGTCTAGCAAAGTCCGGGCAAGTCCAAGCGTGTGTTCAGTTTTGAAACTATACCGTTGAAACTCAATAGATATGAGTTACTCTAACTTAATATATCCCTATAGTTGAGTGAACACAGAAATATTTTTTCAAAATCATTACATTTGTAAGTAAAACATTTTTTTTAATTTTTCAGTTTGACTGACTTATTAAAATAAGTTGTAAACAAACAAAAATAAGTTGAGGTAAAAAACTAAATGTTCTATGTTGGAAAAGTATTTTTTTTTACGTGGAATCTACTAACCCCATGAATCGTTTTTTAGAGTGCACAGCGAGAAAAACTGCCAAGAGAACTACTTAGAGTGTGCATAATTAACACAATAAAATTAAAATAAATATCCTTATGCTGTCTCAGTTTGATTACTTGTGTTCTCACTGAGGATTGCTAAATGCAGTTAACATTGAATATCTGAATGGGGCACTTATATCGGACAAAGAGTGTTGAAAGCTGGACAACTCTCAACCTCAAAGATCGCCATCTTGGCTACATACTGTAGCAGAAGGGGAGGGATCAGCAGTGGTTGGACTCAGGTGAACAGCTCACTACACAAATATGAGTTATACATGTTGGTTTTTAGTACCATATATTGTGGTTGGAAAAAAGCAATCAGTCTGTTTATTGGGTTCATTTAGCACTCAGTCATTCCCAGCCTGCAGAGAGACAGAGAGATAGATGAATAGATTTATGGTTAATTAATTATCTTCATGAAGGAAGTTATTCTTAACAGTAGATGCATACATATCACAAACAAGTAAGACATACTGAATTATACGCTTAAACGCTTACAGACTTCACCCCATTATATTGAACATTTCTGCAATTTCTTTTCTTCTCACGGCTAGAGGTTTCTAAAGGTTCCCATCAACAGTTTACAACCTTTGAGTCAAAGCTTCATATAATCTCTGTATTTATTGTTTATTGCTTTTATTGTCATCTATTCTTCTCTGTTCTCTGTGTTATCAGGGAGTTATCCAAACTAAACAAGCTTTAATGACCAATGCTGGGTTTTATAGACCCTTATGCTGATCCCATTTCAATGCACAATAACAGATGGTGGCAGAACATTGACAGCTTTACTTCTCCTTCCCCTCTGTAATGCAGCTTTTGGTCTAAAGGTCAAGGCACTAGAGAAGCTTTACTGACTCACAGCTGTTCTTCCCTGCATCATGTCTGCACAGCATAACCCCATTGAAGCTGTTAAAACCTACAGATACTTAGGCATCACTATAGATGAAAACCTCTGCTTTAAACCTCATATTGACAATTTCTTAAGGAAACTGAAATTAAAACTGGGCTTCTTTTTTAGAAACAAGGCCTGCTTCTCCACAAGTGCTAGGAAACAGCTTGTAGCTGCCACATTTTTGCCACTCTTGGACTACGGGGATGTTGTGTACACCTCAGCTCACTCCCTTCATCTGCTGGATGCTGTTTACCATGGGGCTCTGAGGTTCATAACCAACTGTGAACCCCTCATACACCATTGCACGCTGTACTCTTTAGTCAACTGGACATCACTATCAATGCGCAGATCACTGCACTGGTACAAACTCATCTCTACCGCTGTGCTTGGACTGCTGCCCCTCTACATATCCACTTACATCTCACACAAACAGTACAGCTATAGCCTACGATCTCAAAATTACATCACTCTGTCCGTCCCCTCAGTACGCACGGTGCTTGGGAAAAAAGCCATATCATACTCTGCCCCCTCAACCTGGAACACACTTCAGCAGGAACTTAAGCTGACCAGTTTGATACCCATCACAGATTTTAAACTAATTTTTAAAAAGCTGGAGAAATCATCTGTGGGTGTTTGCACCTGCAATATCTGACTACTTTTTACGATGTTTTATTTGAATGTTGCCTCTGTGTTTAGTGTCCTGTCTGTCTGTAACTTTGTGTGGTGGTGTTACCACTGAAAAATAGTTAAGATTAGTGTTGCAACAATAATACTAACAGATGTTAGTTCTGTTTTGTATTTATTATGCAAAATGACTCAGACAGTAGGAACTAATGCCGTAACTGAGGCTTATTGCACTGTTACGGTTAGGTTATAATCTGAATTGTCCACAATGTGGCAAATGGTCTTTGTCCTCTTTACAATTATACATGAATTACAAATGAGACGAAAGAAAAACACTGGAGAGCCTGGACTGTGCTGTGCTTGATGTAAACATGATAAGGATGGAACACAAGCCAAGTTGAAGAGTCAGGGTAAATACCATAAATCCTCCAACACTGACGGAGACCTTCATTTAACCTGATTGAGAGGCTTTTATTTGATACAAGCTATTATATGTCTCAAGGCTTTGTTTATTGCGTATCCAACTCATTCAAGTCTTTTTACATTGGACACTTCACTTCCTTATGGCTTGTGAAATACACCTTGCATGCTGTACTTGCATCCCCCGGTATTTGCATCATTTGGGTGAAAAAGCTCGGCCAGAAGTTACCAAAACCCTGGACCCTTTATATTCAACAAAGAACATTTGGTAGTTTCCTGGGATTATTGAAGAAAATAAGCTTTGTACAATCAAAAGGATGTTCTCCAGCAATCAAACCACATGGGTCCCTATACAATTATTTGAACTATGAATGTCATACAATTTTTTTGGGGGGGAAATCCATCAAATATTTGTTTGTGTTTTTCATGTAATAATGAGGTGAAGCTGCTAGCATGGCTACACAAATATCTATTTTGTCCGATGTGGCCAAAATTTTTGCAAACACCGGCCTTCTGTTAAGTTTCACCTGAAAACATGGTCATTTAGACCAGTTTCGAGTGGGTCGCAGATGTGTGGGAAAAAAGTCAAACTTTTATTTTGAAGGCCCGATTTTCTAACGCTGTGCATGCAGTAGGTGTTGGACTGGAAGTACCGGAGACCATAAACGGTTTTGAAAAATTCTGTCACGTAGTGATCATCTTCTCAATAAAACATCTTTGCTGATGTTTTTTCGAGTCTTCTGGCCAATCAGAATCAAGATTGTTGCCGGAAGTCCCCACGGGGTAGAACTATTCTTTATACATCCATGGGTACAACTTCAGATAAAAATGAACACATAATGAAATATGATGATTGACAGGTCACAGAACAATGGGGGCTATGTACCCTTACCCACAATTTAAAGTAAGTCACACAGACTATCTCCTCTTTGCTCTTCTCTCTGTGTGGAGCAGCAAGTTCAGCTGTCAGAATAAAGTGAAAAACAAACAATGGCATACAATATTATTAATATGTCGGGTAGTAATACATCTATTTATTTTCATCTCAGAGTGTACCAGAATGCGTAGTTTATATGTTAGTATTTCTAAAAATCTCCTGGGGAGAATGCTGGGGTTGGGTTTTCAGCATGTGTGCCTTTTTATGTTATACAGTTCA
Source organism: Dissostichus eleginoides (assembly GCA_031216635.1). Lineage (NCBI taxonomy): Eukaryota > Metazoa > Chordata > Actinopteri > Perciformes > Nototheniidae > Dissostichus > Dissostichus eleginoides. Next base: position 15,180,680 of record CM062271.1, read on the forward strand.
GCTTTGATTCCATCATCTCATTAAACCTTATTTAAAAGTATTCTTCAGTTCTGTGAAGGGATATATGCACTGTACTTCACTTTAATATTGTATGCTGAAAAGCGTATATATTACAGCACGATTTTTTGTTGAATAGATTTGAGTGGTTCAAAATTTCGGGTCGCGATTGATTGACAAAGGAAAAAGTGGGTCCCGAGGCCTGACCAGTTGAGAACCACTGATTTAGACTACTTCTCTTTCCTTTTTGGGGAAGAGCTGATAAAAGGTCATCCACCTCCTTGATACTACCTCATCTGCCACGCAAAGAAAGTCTGAGATCCTCAAGGTCCAACATCTCTCTTAGGTCGCTGTCATTTAAGACAGATTTTAAGCCTGTTTGCTTTTAATGAATTTGCTAGTTGAGCTTTATTTAGTCAGGACATCTCATCACAACCACTTATGCGGGTGACACCTGAGAAGAAATTACAAACAAAAGATAATACAGAAGCAAGACATAATTCACACAAAACTGCCCTATCCGGACAGGAACTTGGCCCCAATTTGCTCTTTATATTCATTTCATATGGTTCAATCAAATAATTGGTGGCAGATTGTTTCTGTTCAGTTTCCTGTCAATCAGGCTTGTATCAAACTGTAAAACTCAGGTCAGCAGCTCAGTCTGTCAATCCACACTGCTGCACAAGAGAAACTGCGAGTAAATATGTTCAATGCTATAGCAGGCATGAAAATCACTCACCTTTCGGCGAAATTCGCCGTTTTGAAACCAAAATAGGTGACCTACGTGAATCGTGTAGATTCGATGAGAAAATATTTAAGGGGGAGGGGGGGCGTAGGTTCAGAGGCTGTAATGGTACGCACCGTTGGGTGACGAGTGGAAGACGAGACCCAATCACTGCCGCTGAGAGAGTCTCTCAGCGGCAGTGATTGGGTCTCGTCTTCCACGGTACGTACGGTTACGGCCTCTGAACCAGCCCCAGAGACTCAGTGAACTGCGAACAGGTGCGCGTGCTAAAAGGGACCTGATCATTGGTTTACAAGCAGTTCGCTTCGCTCGTGCTGACCAGAGCGGGATCCAGACCACCATCAGAAGCTGAAAGCACGCCTGTCCTCGGCGATTCCGCACAGCATGAATCGCTCCCGACTCGGGGAGGTAGTGACGAATGTGTAATGTGAACACAGCAGGAGAGAACGCAACGTTAGACAGCTAGCACTAAAGCTCCGGTGGAAAATGATTAGCTAACGCTACCGTTAACGTTAGCCTAACATTAGCTAGATATCGTTACTAAAGTTAGATGCTAGCTTGTATAGCTTACGGTAAATCACAAAAAGAAAAACTGGTTAATGTTAGTGCTACTTTCTAAAATCTCTACAACTCGTTTTTCCAGGACGTGTTGATGATTTTGAGGTGAGGGGACTGACAAGGCTGAAGGGTAAAGTGGTCCACCGTTCTATCAATAAGGCTAAACTAGAAGTTAGTGCTAACACTAATACAAACATTATTTTTGCAGAATGAGTGTGTTAGGGGAGAAGGATTCAGCCATTGTTAAACAGCTGGATGCTGGATTGAAATGCAGCTGGAACTGGTCGTGGCTAAAACTGGAAGGCAAGGTCTCAGTAAAAGAGCAAGAGGTGTCCTTTCATCTAGGAGATGTATTCATCAAAATCAACAGGCAGGGATTCGCCAGATGCATTCTCTGCCACAAAGAGATCAATTATGCTAACAAAGGCAGCCATGCTCTGCAGGCTCACTGCCAGACGGAAGTTCACAAGAAGAAGGTGCAGATGATAGCTTCCACTCATAGTGTTGCCAGCAGCTTCCTTCCAGCATCAGCTAGGGTGAATCCAGCAAGCCAGAGTCAAGCCAACCAGGGGTCAGAAACAATCAGGCAGCAGTGCCAGGGAAAGATCCCCGTACCAGTTATAAACCGCATAGCAAATGCAGAGGTAGGTGGTGTAGGCCTGTTAGTCAGCACAGGCAGCATAGACAGAGTACACTAGCACTTTGAGATTGTTATTTTTATTATAACAATAATAATAATCATTTATTATTATTATTATTATTATTCACAATCAGCTGCGGTCACTGGCAGCATCATCACCTAAACATGGAATACACTAGCTTTACATTAATTACATAATTTGTGTTCTAGGCAATGGTCCTTGGAACCTTGGCGGAGCATTCCATCCCGTTTTCTAAGGCTCCTGGAAACCACTGTATTGTGTGTTTTAGGCTATCTTTGCCAATAAAATGTATTAAAATCTGAATTACATAACATTGTATTGGCTGTCAGTCATGATGGAAGAGTAGACAAGTTAAGTTACAGCATGTCCACCATCTGCATATGCATTAAGCCATTTGCATTAAGCCCTTACCACATTGTGCCTCATATACTGTAAATGTTAGACCCAGTGACAGGCTGGCATGAAATGTCTTGCATAATACTTAGTAAGGAGGCCATAATATTTTTGACTCATGGCTGAAGTTAAGTTTCTCCAGCTCTCCCCAGGTTGGCAAAAAAATGCATCTCAAAATGAATCAGATTGATGCTTTAAAATATGGAATATTCAAAATGTTCTTCCAGGGGAGCATGCCCCCGGACCCCCCTAGAGGGATAATATCCTTCTCACCTTTTTCACCCCTGACCCGTTTTCATGCCTGTATAGACGAGCTGAAGGTGTTTCTAAATGTGAGAAAACAACTCTCCACAGGCTGTGATTCCTCCTTTTCAAATAAGCTGTTTGCACCTGCTACATTCATTTCATTTATCTTCTTAATAGGACATATTCAGACTTTTTTAGTTCTAAATGTTGCTACATTAAGCCATTTATAATTTAGTTTAAAAAGATTAACAGATATCAAATGTGCTTTTCCACCCCAGAAATCAACACATCAGACAGTTTGCACACAGTGTATCCATGGCCTATTTATGAATGTGATAATAAAATGTCCAGCACAATCACTGGGTCACTTTAAATCTAGACATAATGTTGTGAGCAGTAAACAAAGGTTTTTGGGTGACTGTTGAAATACATAGATTAATGGCAGATGTAGGCATTTTAAAATGATACACAGAAATTGGTAACACTTTATGGTAAGGGTACATGAATCATCATGAATTCATGCATGACTTAATGCATGAAAAAGCATGAATTCATTAATGTGGTACTTCATGAACTATCAGTAATGTACAAGGATTAATAGTATCTCATGCATGACTTAATGCAGGAACAATACCTTAATTAATGCATCAACTAAGGTATCTCAATCATCATGACTTCTGAGTTATTAATGATGTTCTTGTCCTCTTCATATAGATCTGCAGTTAAAGTGACAGGCCAAAAAGCTGACCAGTCACAGCAATTCCAAGTGTTGTAATCATGATTAACTAAGCATTATTTTGTCATTACTTCATCATGTTTGTGCCCCTTCAAATCAAGTGGTGACCTGTTCCGTCGTTTACACTGATAAATAACATATGATTAACAATAATAACAATCAAACGGTTATTAACCATTTGGTGCTCAAATAAAGTCAGCCCTTATGTCTATTTAGGCATCATGTATTTGGCAATATTACAAATGCAAATTAGATCATAATTTTGGACTTAATTTCAATTATCAATTATTTAGTTAGGACTTTTTTTTATGTATCATACAGTATTATCTTAAAGCTCACAAACCATTTAAGATAACTCATTCATAATATTAACAAACTTTAATTTATAATCCAAAGCCAACAAGATCACATTTTCACATATCATGTCACATAAGAAAGCAATAACATTTTTCGGCAAAGACACAAGATACATGGCAATAGTGAAGTTCTTAGTAAATCATACCATGTTTATATTGTTGAATTATTTGTGATTTTAACTTGACCACAACAGATAAAATGCACTGAAATTACTTGCATATAGACAGGGGCAGTGGCGGCGCTAGGGTATGGCTGGGGTAGGCTACAGCCATACCAAGAAATGGCTTAGCCCCACCATGAAAAATGATGTTAAAGTAAGCAAATTCAATTAAATAATAAGCAAAATGCAAAATGTTGAGAAAATGGCTTGCGAAAATATACGGGTCGTGTCCACAACACACAAACTGATCCTTATCAGAAGAGGGGTGCAAGGAATAGTCTAAGTAGTGGGGGAGTTTTATACACTAAAGGTGTGGAAATTCTCTGGCGTTATAATATCAGCGCGACCGCGGTCAGATCAAAATGCCTCCGATTGCAATTTGAATAGACCTACAGCCAATCAGAGCAACGAAACGTTGGGTCTGCGTCATGCATTACTGAAGAGATCAATCGGAACCGCCATTCAGTATCCCCATTGGATCTTCAACGTGTACTATCATACGTCACGTTCACAGTGATCCCTTTCTATTTACTACAAGACAAATGTGCCGTTTTATTTCATACAGTTCCATTTTGATTGAGACAGGGAAATAATCTAAACCTCACGTGTGGCGTTTCACTGTCAAGGGGGGCGATATAGCGTGTATGTAATTACATTGCAAATACTGACTTGAGCCCCACCACTGTATGGGTTAGCCCTACCATAGATTACCCAACAAAAATACTCTGGCGCCGCCACTGGACAGGGGACATAACTTTTTTGCCCTGGTTCTCAAAGGAGCACCTGGAGATGTTGCTTGGTGCGCATCCTTAAAATGAAATAAACCGGACCTTTTGAGGGGTACTTGACTTTATGAACGGGGGGGGGGGGGGAAGGGCGCTAGTGAGCACGCTCATGAATCGCAGCAGGGTTACTGTGCGGAGCGCATAAAGCAGACCCTTCACGCGATAGCGGACGGATTAAAAAAATTAAACCTAAATGGCTCGCGAATTATACTTTGGCGGCCGTTAATATACCTGGGCGGCCCGCCCAAGTAAAGTCTGTGTGGGAAACCCTGCAATCTTACCAGTCCTTATGCAACTCGCAAATATCTCTCTTTCTTCTCTATCTCTCTCTTCTCTTCTCTCTCTCAATGTTGGTGCGCAAATGCGCCTTTTTTCAAATGATCCGGTGCTCTTTTTTTGGCGGGGGTGCACATGCGCACCAGTTATGTGCAGCCCTGCATATTACATTACATTTCATTTAGCTGACGCTTTTATCCAAAGCGACTTACAATTACCAATTACAGGGACATTCTCCCTGGAGTAACTAAGGACTAAGTGCCTTACTCAAGGGCACACTAGTGGTGGTGTTCCTGGTGGGATTTGAACTCACAACCTTCCGATCTTCAGCCCACCTCACTATCCATTAGACCACCACTATCCCTCGCATATAGATCATCAGGGATTTATCTTTCAGAAAAAAACACCTGACTCATACGTAATGATAATAGATGTGAGGCACGAACAGGGGCTATCTTGAAACGTCCATCTTCTTCATATCTGAAGTCAGTGAGCTCTTTGTGGTTCAATCAGGGAAACATGACCCGAATGTCCTTCAGTCAACGACCGAGAGGTCCTTTCTTATGCCTGTTTCCAAGCCAGTAAGTCCATTCTATAAGATGTTCTTTCAAAAGTTTCTCTGTTCGGTTTCCCCTAAGCCGCCAAATTATTGATAGTTAATCATGATTACAACACTTTGAATTCAACAGAATACATGCACTGCTGTGACTGACAGACCGGGTCACCACTTTATTTGAAGGGGCACAAACATGATGAAGTAATGACAAAATAATGCTTAGTTAATCATGATTACAACACTTGGAATTGCTGTGACTGGTCAGCTTTTTGGCCTGTCACTTTAACTGCAGATCTATATGAAGAAGACATGAACGTCATTAATAACTCAGAAGTCATGATGATTGAGATACCTTAGTTGATGCATTAATTAAGGCATTGTTCCTGCATTAAGTCATGCATGAGATACTATTAATCCTTGTACATTACTGATAGTTCATGAAGTACCACATTAATGAATTCATGCTTTTTCATGCATTAAGTCATGCATGAATTCATGATGATTCATGTACCCTTACCATAAAGTGTTACCCAGAAATTAGGATGAAATATTATATATACAGCATTATCTTGCTATAAAATATAAAATAGTTGAAACTATTTTAAAGTAACAAATTAATGGTACTGTGTTTTCAAATAATATCTGGTAGACATTACAATAAGCTAATTATTCATAAAACACTGTAACCTATGTGCTCTTCTCGTTTTCATTTAGAAGATTAACCGGGCATGGGGAAGAAAGGGGCCATTTTAAATTAAACAGAGTCCACCATTTCTTTTAGTTTTCATAGATCCCTTTATAACTCCTTAAGATACATTTCAATCTGCACCTAATGAAAGAAGAGGGTCGTTTAAAAGGCACAGCTCTGTGATCTCATATTTCTCACCACAGCGCTGAAGTCTGAAGGTCTGCCAGGTTTTGAATTTATGATCAAAGGCAGGGGATCCAAGAGCATTGTAGAGGTGTTGGCTTATAATAAAATATTCACATCAGGTACAGTAGTTGTAATGTCGGTAAAACACAAGCTGTACTGTAGGCGCCTGCTTCTGGATTAATAAGCCAGCAATAACACACTGCTCTGAGGGGGTTTATCATTTCCGAGCACTGACTAACTGGCCCAGCTTCAGTGCCCAGAGTCCTATCTCTTTATACAATAATGATTATGAATCATAATATCGACACATTTTTGTAGAAAACTTCCAAAAACAATTCAAATAGTGCTTTACAAAAGGCAGCACATTAAACACCAACACTTATTAAAGAAAATATAGAACTTTAGTTAGATTGATATACATTAAAGAAATAAGATTAAGATTCAGACATTCTTTCTTATTCCCAGAGGGAAAATGTAATTAATGTAAATTAACGGAGAAGTCTGATAACACTTTAAGTATGCTAAATATGAAGCTACAGTCAACATCTGCTTAGCTTAGCTTAGCATAGAGACTGGAAACAAGGGGAAACGGCTAGCCTGCCTCTGTCTAAAGGTAACAACAGTTTTCACCACAACTTTAAAGTGATACAAAAGACTTCAGGAAAAGTCCCAAACTTAACCACTTATTTAGAATGGTTACTTTACACTGACTTTTGTAGAGAATAAACAAACTGGATATAATGTGTTAAGTAGTTTTAGAGGTGAAAGTTGCAGGTGTTCAGTCTGCTGCAGTCTGGCAGGCGTTACCGCAGCATCCTGACAAAAACAACCAGATTCAGAGACAGCTTCATCCCACAGGCAATAAGACTGTTAAACAACTGAACTGCTAAAACAATTTCATAACATTCATCTGCTACTTAGTAATTATTATCTATTATCTAATATATCATTCCAATAACTTGTATATAGACTCGTATTGCACTATTCCACTTTTTTTTCTCTCACCTTTTTTTTAAAACCATTTTTCTTTTTGTATTTACCTTTAATATAGTATATTTTAATATTGGTTAATATTGTCTGCTTATCTGTATTATTGTGTTGCATTGTTGGAGAAGCCTGTGAACTAAGATTTTCAACGACATAATTACTCTGTAGCTATGTTAGTTTGACAATAAAGAACCTTGAACCTTGTTACCTTTAAGACAGAGCACAGCAAGCTGTTTCCCCCTGTTTCTAAACGTTAATGCAAAGATTGCTATACATTCACGTATAATAGACAGACATGAAGTGGCATCGACCTTCAGATATGAATCTTAATCTCGAAAGTGAATACCCGTTTTTCCATGAATGTCAAACTATCTGTTTAAAGCGCGCTAGCATAAAACGACGTCAAACTAATTCCAGTAAAATAAAAAAGAAGATATTATAAGATGAAATCCCCCCTCCTCTTCCTCTCCTCCGCCTCTCCTTTTAGCTAAGTGGCAGAATACATTTGGCATGAATGGAAGGATTGAAATAAAATTAAATGGAAATCCCTGCAGGATTACAAGGCCTCGTCTATAATATGTGGATCTGTAGACACAGATACGGCGCATGCATTTATATGCAAATGTGAAAAATATAGGCGTTCATCTGTACAGGACTCTCCGGTTCTTTGTGCATTGCATGTAAAACCATTGGCCATTGTTGCCATCTCTCACTTCTTATTGGTGCAAATAATTAAGATAACAGCACAAGTGTGTTTTTATTTGATCAAAAACACATGCAAGATGACCGTACCTCAGGGGAAATTCCACAGCTGCTGAGTTGCATCATGACACAATGAAAAACGTTGAGCAATAAACAGGTGGGGGGTCATTGTAGTTTGACTCGTTGTATTTTAAGTCAGCAAGCAAATAAATGTTTCTGAACTCCAAGATCCACCCCCAAAGCCGCTGCACATGATTACTATCTGAGGGCCGCAGGGAGAGGAGATAGTGGCGGAGGAGGAGGAGGAGGAGGAGAGAGAAGAGAGAGAGGACAGTCATACACTTCCCATCAGACACCCACACACACTTTCTCACATACGCTGCATACACGTCGGAGCACCTGCTTTGCGATCACTCTGTCTGTGGATCTGCTCGTGACGGCGCTGAGATGACTTCCTGTGGCGGGCTGCTGCTGGCTCTCTGTCTGGCCGCACTAACAGGTAAAAAGTTCCTGCTCTGTCCTCACTGGTGTGTGTGTGTGTGTGTGTGTGTGTGGGTCAAGTCTCTGATGTTTAGCTGTGATGATCAATATTTCTATTTGTAAATGACGATGACAGAAGCTGTGAAGTGGTGAGATATGTAAAAAGGGATCAATATGCAGCTTTGATTTCAATTTAACTTGTAATGGGGGCATAAAACATTGCCTTCTGCTTTTTCTGTGCATGTTAGTTTTCTCATCTATGATGAGAAATTATATATTTTATCAAATCAACTGTGAACAAGGACCTGATTGAACTCCACTCCCTTTATCTAGTGCCCTTAACTGTTATTGGTGTGGTTATTGTGATATCATTGTTATCTTTTGCAAGCTACTTTGACTGATCAGGGGTATTTTTAGGCTTATAAATTCCGAGGTTATAAGTTCCATTGATTCCGAAAAACATCCCTCATGATCATGTGCTTTCAGAGCTCACTATTTAGTTTAATTTCCCAAGATATTTCATTGTGCGCTTTGCATTCCAGGAACCACTGCTGTTGCTGCTGCGTACGAGCGGACTGAGAGGAACTGCTCCGCCTCGCCTCCTGTGAGTGAATAGAGGCTCTTTGATTGAAAGAAACATTAAAATACAGATATTACATCATACAATTGACTTCAGAGAACAGCATTTTCCATGGAACATGTTGCACAAGTTTGATAAAGTTACAGATAATGATTACTGCACGCAGGACAGTTAATGATTACAATGGGAGATACAGGAACTGATGAATCAGCAGTTCTGCAGGTTTTAATTGCATTTGAAGACTTTTCACACTCTGTCTTTCTCTCTCTTTGTTGTTGTGTGTGTGTGTGTGTGTGTGTGTGTGTGTGTGTGTGTGTGTGTGTGTGTGTGTTTGTGTGTTACAGTACCTCCCCAACACAGCAGTTAATACCACTCTCCGGCTTCAGGAATTACGAGTAGAAATGCTTCTCCAGAATATCTCTGCCTACATTATTCCTGGCACTGACTCTCACCTGGTACATCTGCTGTCCGTCATAATGAACTCCTTTAGGATTTAAAATGTGTGTGTGTGTGTCTGTGTGTGTGTGTGTGAGATGCTAACCTCTGTTTCTCTGTCAGAGTGAGTATATTGCACCACGTGATGCCAGGATGGCCTTCATGACCGGCTTTACAGGCTCCGCAGGTACAATCCCTTTCTGCCTCTTCTTTCCTTTTTTTTCTCCTTGTCCTTATCCTCCTCTTCCTCCCCCTCCTTCTCCTCCTCCTCCTCCTCCTCCTCCTCCTCCTCCTCCTCCTCATCTTCCTCCTCCTCCTCTTCCCCATGACTCAACTCCCCATGTCTGAGTGCCGCGGTCACGCAGCTCCTCTACTTTCATCCCACATCCTCACCATTGAGCCATTTTTCTTTTAATTTTATCGCTCGCTGCATCTTTTCATTCGTCTGAACTCTCCGATCTTCACCATTAAATCAGAAGATGTATTTGCACGCAATAATGCAGAACGAATTCATGATTGTACATATTTGTGCACTCATTAAAGCATAGGAAGACGGATGATATTTCAGTAAAGTGCTCTTTACGCCATGCCAAAGTTATGCCAGACTGCTCAAAGAAAAATCACTTTTTCTGGGTGTCCATTAAGAATAAGACCAAAATTAGATTTAGGGATCTACTCAGCCGTCACTACTTAAGTGCATGTATCCCATGTTTGGGTACAGCAGTGGAATGATAATATAAGCCCTGATTATACTGTGTTTCCACCACACATCTCCTCAGGGTTTCTCCTTCCTGTGTCTCTTCACATGCCTGCATTTTTCAACATTAGCTAACACATCAAACATTGTTCTAAGTCAAATCTGGCATCGCGAGTTGTTTTGAGTTCACTGTCAATATTCCTCTGGATAACGCAGCTGCTGTTTTGCCTCTCTGCAGGCACTGCTGTGGTCACTAAGACTAAAGCAACTCTGTGGACAGACAGCCGCTACTGGGTGCAAGCTGAGAGACAGATGGACTGCAACTGGGATCTGGAAACTGATGGTGGGCAATCGTATTGTGACTACTTTTTATGACAACGCAGTGCACACATCCAACGGTGGTTTTGATGATCTTGTCTCAAAATAACCCCTGACAAAAGCTGCACGCATTATCAAAGGATTTATATGATAGAAATAGCTCAACAAAGGAACAGTCCCAGCATGGTTTGTCTTGCACATTTATTTGAATACTGAACAATTGTGCTGATGTTCACACATTTGGATACAGTGGGGCAACTTTGCATTTTAGGACTTGTACAGGCACCTATTGTAGTCAAGGGTTTGCACAGTGGCAAAAAGAGCTCAATAAAACATATACGCTGCGTAGAGAAACACGCTGCAAATAGAAACACTGCAAGTGAGAACATAAAATATATTTCTGTGGGGAAATTCGTGATTATTTGGATTATATTGGATATATTGGCTACATCTTTAGCATTTACCACATTTATTTACATTAATATATCTGGTGGAATTCTTTATTCCTATACTACACAATTATCGTGGCCAAAATATTTTTCATTAACGATATTATGATGTTATCTACAGACGTTTTGAAAATAATAATCATAATATTAAGAATGTGTATTTAACTTTGTTTATTGTGCGTTTTGTCTCTTTTTTGGCAAATAAATTAAATTTAAAATACAAATGTAGGGAGTTGAGAGTATCTTACTATAACTACCAAAGCATATATAGAGTATAAATAATATTATTTTAAAAATATTGTGAACAACCCTTAATAATATAGTATAAATGTTATCTGAAAAAAAATTATAAAATAATTAGATTGATAGAGTCAATAAAGTATATTAGTTTTCACATGTTATAACAAATAAAATCTCTGCTGATTTGAATTAATGCACATCTAATTGGCAAACCCAAAACATTTTGAGCACAGGAGAATAGACTGCATTTATTCTGTCATATCCTGTTGAGTCAACTTGAACTTGTGTCATGTGTGATGTTCCCCAGTGTCCGTCCGCAGCGTGGCAGAGTGGCTGATCTCCGAGGTCCCACCGGGCGGCTACATCGGCTTTGATCCCTTCCTCTTCTCCCTCAGTGAGTCTCCGTCCTCCTGTCAGTCCAGGTTAACATCGATAAAGTGCTCGCCAGAGTAGATGGAAAATGATCGATGGAGCCTCCAGACGCCACGCGGACTGTTTACTCATCATTGATTCGGCTCAGTGTGTGTAATCATCTGCAATTTCCTCCATTAGAAACGCAGGGGGACTACAGTGTGGTCCTGGAGTCGACCAATCGCAGCCTCATGTCTGTCCCCGTTAACCTGGTCGACCAAGTGTGGACAGACAGGCCACCCGTCCCACCTGGCAACCTCACCCGCCTGCCCGACAGAGTCATAAGTAGGTCTAGTCTAGTGCTATACACACACACAAACACACACACCCTGCAGTCTGCCTGTGAGGTGCCCCTTATCTATGTGCTGATAAATACCTGCAAACTGGACTGAAAAGCAATAAGCGGCTCCACAAACAAAGCCATAAAGATTCTATTCATGATTTTATGGCTGCCTTAAAATTCAAATACCAACTTTGAGAGAATAGAAAAGCGTAGATCAGGAAGTTGTCTGGACGCCCGTTCTCCTTATTAGTCTTTATGGTGGGAGAACAGACAAATGGAGAGTCTATCATAAACCTAATGGTCTCTGTGTGTGTGTTATGGTGTGTTGAGTTTTAGGTGAGTTTGGGTATGAAAGCATGCACTCACACGGTACTTGGCATTGTGGGTAGAGTCCATCAAGTGATGAGCATTTTGCACACGACATGAAGAGAAAAGGACAAAGTTAATGGAAATTCAATAATGTGTGTTTGCACTTAGCAGAAGTCTCCTTTATAGATAAAAACTACTATTCACAACTTTAGGAAAACTCTAGGAGAAGTTGAGTTTCATAACTGTTGCTCCATTTAAATTAAATAAAAAACTAATTATATAAACATAGTGAAGTTAAGAGTTGCACGGATTTTTTTTGTGAACAATGGGTCTAATTTGTAATGTGAAATGTGTTGTTGTCTACTTTTTCTGTAGGAAGCAATGTAGTGTCTCTCAGTTAATTGTTTTGAATTTGAGCTCCCAACTTTACCATTTGTTTCTTCAATATCACCGCACTCATCAAACTCATTAAATTCAGCAAATCTTTTCATTTGAATTCGATGCTGAGGACTGACTCAATACATTTATATAAAATGCTTTGCAATGAAGCAGCAAGCTGGATTCAAACGATGTCTCTCCCTACTGATTAAGATCATGGTGAAGATACCTAATACAACTCAATATCTGTCACAAAATGGCATCAAGTGTTAACTGTCATGTTGAATGTGTGTTTGCAGAAAGGTCCTGGGAGATGAAAGTGGAGCACATACGGAATCAGATAAGAGATAATCCATACGAGCCGACAGCTCTTCTGCTGTCCGCACTGGATGAAACAGCCTGTGAGTAACTCTAACTTCCTCCATGAAGCTATTAATAAATCATGTTGCTGATTTGGAAAGACGAATACTAAACCACACCAGCATTATTCACTGAAAAACACAAAAACATGAGAATTTTGCATTATTTATTTATTCGTTCTTAAGCCTTCAAAAGTCCCATTAATTAGAAATATCTTCTTCTAGGGGAGTCCTTGTCAAGACGGCAGAAAGAACAGCTTCACGTAAAAAAACAATTTCACTTGTTGGAACACGATACTAGCTATATCCATCACACACTCCACATCAAGGATTTTCAAAACAGCAACATATTTCCTTCTGGTCAATTTGCATGAGACCTTTAAAGGTTTTCCAAGAACAGTACCTCCATGACCTCGGGCATACTAAGAGAACACAGTTTTACAAAGCTCAGGGGAAACCATGCATCTATTTTGCAGATCTTTAGTGCAATAGTTGCTGGTATGACTAGATAAATATGATTAGGATGTTTGCTTAGAATAGCAACATGTGCAGTTTGTAGTAGCCTCTGGGTAAACATGCAGTATTGTTCATCACCACCAAAGAAACATAATTGTATCTCCGCTCAAGACAATTATATGAATAGTTTTTAAATGTATTTACAACTGCAGAGCTACATCCCACATTTAAAATCATTGCAAAAACAACAACATGTGTGATTATTTAAAAAACGATGTGTATGATAATCCCCAGAGAATGCACAACACAAAGGAGAGTGCAAGAATGTTAAATAACATACATTATAACCAGTAATGAATCCTATATTATGTAACTATGTAATAGTTGGGAGATACAATATTAGGATATATAACAATAAAACAGGATACCTTTTTACAGTGCATAACATTTTCAGAAATGGCTCTCCTGACTTCTGATTTCAGAATTAGCGAGTCTGTTTTCAATGACAGGGACACAGAAGAAGTCACGTCTGTGAGACAGAAACACTTGATATAAACGGCGCGCCTCGGCTCAGGTGGAAGTAGTCGATGATTTAAATGAATGCACAAGCTGCTGCTCACAGTCGGCGGTGGTGTGTCTGTTTTGATTTCTAGGGCTGTTCAATCTGCGCGGCAACGACATCCCATACAATCCCTTCTTCTACTCCTACACACTGCTTACAATGGATGAGATCTGGTAAATTAATTATTCTGGGATTAAATGTGTGAAACTGTAGCATTCATTTCAAATTGTCTTTCTTATGTCTTTGTCCATGACATTTAAGAGGATTTGAGGACTGTAGCACCAAATAGTGTAGCTATTTTAAATGTAATGACATTTGCACTGATTTAAAATGTAATAAAACACAATGATGTTATAAAATATCATGACTCATATTATTATAATATTTTCACTGATGATGTAATAATACCATATTACATTATTGGGAATTTATATTGACGATGTCTAATCTATTATATACCCTTTTCTAATGAACGAACATTGAACTACGACCAATCAAATGTGTTTCATTTTCCATTGATAATGATTTTAGTTCAATGCATCTCCAACAAAAAAAAACTCATCATTTGCCATCTGTTGTACATTTAAAATGACAAAAAGCCTAGAGTTTACATTTCCAAACATGATGTTACATTTTCAGTCAGGACGTTTTATTACGTGATTCGTCAAGTCAATGGGTTTTATTATATTTTCTTTCAGGTTAAGTGCAAATATTAGATTGTCAAGAAATGATACCATCATTCAAACAATAACCTATCTTTTTATGAACCACTCTCCCTTCGTCCACTTCTCCCAGGCTCTTTCTCCACACAGAGAGAGTGACAGAGGAACTGATAGTGTACCTGAACGCCTCATGTAGCGGGCCCCTCTGTGTGCAACTGAAAAGCTACGACTCTGTTCGAGAGCACCTGCAGACGTACGTGGATCAGCCCGGGGTTAAAGTGTGGATCGGCACAGAGTACACAAACTACGCACTTTATGAGATCATTACACCAGAGGTGGGCAGACATTTTATTATATTTACTGTACTGCATCATTTCCTTCTCTCTTAGTGGTATATTACTGTATGATCTTAAGATATACTCTGTGTACATATAGTTGAATTATCTTTTGTATTGCCTTAGTCTGCGAGCACTCGCTTGCTGCTGCCGGGTATATTTATATAATGAGTTGTACATATTTACAGCTTTGTATATATATTATTTAAGAAATTGATGTAATGACTGTTTTTAATGTGAAAGAGGCCACTCATGTGAAACAAAACAAAGATCCCTAAACTTTACCTTGCTTTGTACTCTATTTTACTCAAAAAGGAACCATTATTTATTACAGAGAGCGCAGGCTTAAGGCATTTCCACATGTGACGAAAAGGCTCTACAGTAACAGAATAAACGTATTACAGTAATATTAAAAATCTATGAGGGTTCTTAAGTCAACTTACACAAAAATAATTATAACTGGGACTTTCTACAAAGGTAAAAAAGCTCCACCCTGTTTTTAACGAGAGGTCCAGGTTTCTCCAATATGAATAATACTAAGAAATATATTTCCTTGCATTAATGATGTTGTTTTTTTCATGATGAAGGAGAAGCTGATGACAAGCACCTACTCTCCTGTGTTGACGACGAAAGCTGTGAAAGATGAAACTGAGCAGCGTATCTTGAGAGATGCTCACGTGAGTCACCTTCACTCATCCTGTTTATACACAACCACACACATGTACATGCACACATGTGCACAAATATAGCTCATATCTGTACTCCTATGTGTGTGACTTCACTGTCAGACTGTTGGGACTTTTATGAATCGTTTTCATCAAGAGATTGAACACTTCAGTGAACACAGGCCCTGAAACATTTATTAGCTTGTCCATAGGTGTCTGAACAACTTTGCAACATGTCATGTGACTCAGTCCGTGTGTGTTGTGCTCTTATGGTATTGTCAGATGTTGAGCCTCTGCTGGTCGTTGTGTTATCTCTCTGTGCAGGTGAGGGATGCAGTCGCAGTCGTCCAGCTGCTGATGTGGCTGGAGAAGGCGGTGCCGGAGGGGAAGGAGACCGAGCTGACTGCTGCAGCATACGTCAATAAGTGTCGCTCGTGAGTGCACACGAGATGAAGGAAAGCTGTATTTCAGTCAGAATATCAGTTTTGTGGAGCCTAGAAAACATAATATAAAGGGACGAAGAAGAGAGATATAGTGACACTGAAATCCAATCTCAGTCATGTTCAATCATTTAAAAATACAACTAATAATAATATATTTTCACAGCAAACAGAAAGACAGCAGAGGCCCGAGCTTTGAGACTATCTCTGCAAGCGGACCCAATGCTGCACTTGCCCATTACAGGTAAGATGTAATAATTTCTTCTAACTACTTCTTCTTTTTCATTCATATCATCAAATATATTATTATCTCTAGTTTGCCTTTAGCTTGCAGCATTCATTACTGCAAATACGTTTTTTCAGAACATACAATATAGGTTTTAATTTAGAGGTGCTATACATTCATGAGAGGGAGCATTTTGGTGGCCTGGGAGTTTAACAATTTGATTGCAAGAGAAATGTATCAAATCCTTCACTTAATTCAAAGTAAAAATATCACACTTAAAATACTCAATCACAGATAAAAATCCTAAATTCAAAATGTTACTTGTAAAAGTACAGAATAATTATGAGTAAAATGAACTTAAAGTATAGTGGTAATTATTTGTACGTATATTTGTATTATTAATAGGAAATATTATATAGAAGTATTATAAAAAGTAACCAGTATTATAAATGTAGTGGAGTACAAAGTAGCCAAGAATGGAAATATTCAAGTAAAGTGCAAGTGCATCACAATTGTACTTAGGCATATTACCTGAGTAAGTGTTACTTTCCTTTAATGATAATCACAATGAGTGTCATCCCCCCTCTTCAAGTTGATCTACATGCATCATAAAATGCTCTGCAGTAATGTTAAACTTTACAAACACAGATCCTTAAGGTTTACCACAACTACCACCTGCAGTGCTGCTTTCATTTCCTGTTTTTCTGTTATTTCCTGCAGCCCTTCAGAAGAAACCAGCAGGAGGCTGACAGTTGATGAGATGTACCTGGTGGACTCCGGCGGTCAGTACCTGTGAGTAAAAACACTCTCTGCCCACACACTCTCCAGTTTCACATCACAGCTCGTGCATTTCAAATGAGTCATCATGTCTGTCATTACTCTCAGAGACGGGACCACTGACATCACTCGGACCGTTCACTGGGGAACCCCCACAGCCATGCAGAAGGTAACACGTTAGATATCATACTGAAAATGTGACTGTTGTAACAATATTTAAATGTTGTCTTTCACGACAATGTTGATGTATGATTTAGTTTTTGATTTAGGATTTTTTTACTAGCCAACACTTTTTGATGTAACTTTTGGCTGTAAAAGCCTTTGCAGTAATGTTTTTTCACAAAATATCATCCAAATGATTCCTTTAAAATCCCTTTTTCCTCTCATCAATCACATGTCTCGCTCTGCAGGAGGCCTTCACTCGAGTGCTCATGGGAAACATTGAGATATCTCGAACCATCTTTCCCTCAGGGACACGAGGTGGGAATAAAAAAAAATGAAACCTTAAATTCTAGTGTCACCAATAGAGAGCCCCATTTCTTCACTGTTTGATCAACATTTTGTAAACATCTTACTGCAAGGTCATTGAACTGTGTGTGGCTTTTGTTTATCATCAGGTGTAAACATGGAGATGCTCGGTCGCCGTGCATTGTGGGAGGTGGGCCTGAACTACGGGCATGGCACAGGCCACGGTGTTGGAAACTTCTTTGGAGTCCATGAGTGTATGCTTTCCTTTTCTTTCCCCACTTGTTTTCCGTTTTTGATTTATTCAGTACAGTGATTTGTCTGATCGACTGTTCCAATTATTTTGACAGTGGTTACAGTAATATAAAACCAAGAGAAGCAGCATTCTATCACACTAGAGGAACTGCGAACAGTTTTTTATATGAAAATTACTTTAATGATACATTTATTTTTTATTAGCAAAATAGTTGCTGATCAATCAAATGATCGATTCAACAGGCATTGTTGCAGCTTTCTGTATGTGTGAGCTTTTTCTGAAAATTGCCAATTCATAAAGGTTAAAGCAAATACAGAAATGGACATTACATTTAATACCCTAACTAAGTAATGAAAAAAATGTAAAATGTTATACATTATCAAGATAAAATACAACACTACTGCCTGAAAAAATACATTAGTCATTTGAAAAATATTATTGGACATATATTCCTGAAAAAGAAAGGTACAAAACAAAACGACAACACTATACAACATTTAACTACAATTCAATCTCAATTCAGGTAATGCTCACTAACTGCAGGAACATATGCAACAATAATGTCCACAAAGGTTTTTCTTAAGATTAGTTTTTACCTAGGTTTCTGTTTTTTTTAATAATGTATTGTTGTGATATTTTTTAAGGGCCGGTTGGCTTTCAGAGTAACAACATTCCCTTTAGAATCGGCATGTTCACGTCTATTGGTGAGTTCATATTACTTGTTTTTAAATACATATATATCCATTACATATAACACAACATAGTGATTAATCTAAAGGAAATGCAGAAAAATTCAAGGGATTTGCTTTCAGAACCTGGATATTACAAGGAGAATGACTTCGGGATCCGGATTGAAGATGTTGTTGTGATCAAACCTGCAAAAACAAAGGTAGATACACAACAGAGCTTTGTTGATAATCAACAGTTATTTAAAGGATTCCCTTTTTTATTGTCAAGGTATTCTCTATGTGAATATCCATTTCTTCCCTCAGTATGGTCATAACTACCTGACCTTTGAGACGGTGTCGCTGGTCCCATACGACAGAAAGCTGATTGACACCTCACTTCTCAGCTCAGAGCAGGTAAGACATTACGTTGGATCACTGGAAATTAAACTATCTGTATGAACTGTATATTGAGAAGTTAATGGAGTTCAACATTATTCCTTTAAAAAAAGAAGGTACTAAAAAATGCGTACCCAACTTATAGTAAAAGAAAGTGAACTTCCCCAGAGATATGAACAGTTTCCTGTTTTAATTTTAAATACATAAGAGACATGTGTGTATGTGACATCAACCGAGGCTTTCGATTTCCTGCTCTCTGAGTGCAGGTTTCCTCTTAAAATCCCCCTTTACACTTCAGTTCAAAGCTTCTCCACAGCTCAGAGATTCTGTAAGAAAACAAAACCACGTGTGAAATTAACTTCTATGTTTATCTTTCCATTTAAGGTGTAAATAAGACTGGTTTCTGAAGCGTGATTATTGTATTTGCAGTTACAAAACGTTTTTAATACAAAGAAAGTTGGTTTTGGGCTTATTTTCGAAAATGTAATATTTTTGTAATAGTTCACATCAACCAATTACTAAGTTCATTTACTCAAATACTATACTTGGATACACTGTTGAAATACTTGTAGTTAACTCGAGTATTTCCATTTTATCTCAAGTCAACTATATTTGCTTTTTCTACCATTGTCGGCAAAGTAATGATATTTTATTTAGTATTTTTGATGAGGGGACACAATTACAGAACAGGACGAAAGTGGTTGTGTTATTAACTGTTTGCTTGTTTTCTCACATACATACAGTTTACATCTCTAGGCTTGCTTTCTGACTTTCATTGAGTGTTTTCTCTTGCTTCAGCTTAAGTGGCTGAATAATTACTACGAGACAATCAGGAAGCTGTTGGGCGCTGAGCTGGACAATCAGGGACTTCATGAGGAGAAGAAGTGGATGCTCAAACACACGGAGGCCTTCATGGAGTCTGGATCTTCTGCGTCCGTCTGCTCCTCCTCTCTGACCTTCATCGCCCTGGCCGTCACTCTCCTCCACAACATCATCTAATCTTCATCTCTCTTGCACATTAACAGCTGACTGGCGCACTAATGTTACCCATATGCAGGCTCTATTGAGCCGCTAAACCAGGTCGAGAGATGCACTGCAATTTATAATTTCATTTAAATTAAAGGATATATTTGTTTGACGGTTTAATTAATTGTAAATTGTTGATATTGTGGTGTTTTTAAAGTTTGAAATTATATTTTGTGTGATTTTTTTAGGTTTTAGATGTTTTGTTTATAATCTGGACATTTGTATGACCAGTTGATATCATTTTTATTGTTATTAAAGTAAGACTCTTTCAAACAAAGGTGTGGACAAAAGTCATAATTCGGATGACCTGGCTTTGACTTTAGTCAGATGTGTACAGACTTGTATTTTCATGGATTTATTTTACAAAAAGTATAGGCCTATAGGAGATACAATTAGATAAATGTCGACAATCTACATCAGCACAATGCCTAAAGAGTACATATACTTTTTATGAAAAGTGTTCAAGGGATCAACTCTTGTTGGTATACCTGACAAGGCTGCCGGTACTTAGAATCAAGCTGACAGCAGCCAATCATATTCTGGGGGCAGGAGGGAAAGGTGCGTTTGATATTAACACCAGCAGAACGTTACAATGATACACGCCTGTGACACCTGTCGCTTTAATTTTATAGACTCGGCAATGTGCAAAACATTGAGCTAAATGATCCCAGGTAGACACTCAGAAACCGCCAACTTTGTTCAACTCTTAGAGGCCACATAAAGTGCGGTAAGTAGAGGCTTTCATATCAGCTAGCTAAGAGCTAACGTTAGCCACAGAGTTGTTGGTTGCCAAGTAACTTGTAGCATAAACAACGTTTTTTTACAGACTTTGTGGGAAAAAAAGATTTTTATTATAATTATTAATGTATTTCCTAATTTGTCGCTGTTTCTTTGTTAGTAATATATTTATATACTCCTCCAAACTTCCTAAACTTCATTATGCTGCACACAATGTGTCACCACTGTTTGAAGTCTTTGTGCTGAGCTAAGTTAGCCGGCTGCAAGTGGTACAGTAACTTAATTTTAAAGACTGCAGTCGCTAAAAGCCACTGGTTCTTTCTGATTAAGGAAATGTTTTCATTATTAATATCTTTTAATATAACGACAACCTAAAACAAACATGCAAACTCGTAAAAACAGCTTTGAGCAAATCCTGTGGTTTTACTTCTACATGTAAAGAGCTAATACAGGCAGAAGACTAGTTGCCTAGCAACTAGCAACAAGGTGTGCATGTGCAGAGCCCTGCATCTGCATCCTCCTGTCAAACAGCTCTGAAAGCTCATGCAGAAACCCTTGACTCAGAAAGTTGGACAGCTTACAGTAAAAGTCATATTCCTCCCTATCCGTTCGGGTTTGTGGTAAAGAGGCCCTGAAAAAGAGGAACAACATGTATGAGATCATTGTTCTCTGTGAACAGAAGTCGCTTCTGCTGTGTTTTGTTGTTGTGTAGTTACATTCTAACATCTTTACATGTGGTAATCTCAAGGCGTAAGTACTTTACTCACTTATTAAATGTGCCCTGTAAAGTTTGCTTGTAAACAGCATGTTAACATTCAGTGTTACTCACCTTGATGAGTGCATTTACTTCCTGTCCTCATATAGGATGTGCAAAGCTATATATTTGAAATACTGTATTTACATCTGCCTTTGCTGTCAAAGCTTTGCTAGTGGTCATGAACTCCATAGGGTTCCTCTTTACCTTTTCAAGTGCAGTATTGGATAGGTTTTTTTGTAGTTTACATCCTCAAGTCAAGTTTTATAAGTTAGTTATATTGTTGTATGAAACCAAATACTCATCCATCCAAGGACCAGTAGTGAACAAGTGAAACTATTAACACTACATTGTAGCAGGCAATATTTGACTATTTACTTCACTACATGTATGTGTCAGCGATAGTTACTTTATAGATATATATTTGGCATTTACATTCATTGTAGATACAATTACCCAACAATATAGCAAATGGTATGATTTAAGGTCTGCTTTAACAAACTACAACAACAAAAATCTGCTCACAATGCGTCATAATAAAATATATATCATATAACAAGTAATGGTATTTTAACATTGTGAAAGGGCCCATTCTGCATAATGATACTTTTGCCTTTTGATATTTTTTGTATATTTTTCTGATAATACTTAAGAGAAGTAACATTTGAAATGCGTTCTTCTTCCACCACTACCTGTGAGGTTTCAGGTAACCTCAGTGTAGATCAAAATCTGCTGCTTATGGTTTTTGTCGATCTGCAGACAGATGAGTTTGTTGCCAACCTTAGGCCGACTGACGGGAAACTAAAATAGGGCATGCTTTTATCATGTGGTTTGCCTCCCCACCAAAATAACAAGCTGAAGTTGACTAACATTTGACTTCCCTCTCTGCGTCGTCGAGTGCCAATAGTAGCCTTCTCCTGCATGCTGAGTGTTCATCCAAACGCACGCACATCTCTGTGACTCACTCAAGTTGTTTGTCCTAATTGTCTGTTTTGGATATTTGTACATGTCTTTCCCCACATGTTGTATGAATACCCTCTGTTGTATGTCTGATCATTAGTCTGTGTTGTTCTGGCCTCCTGTAGCTCTGGTGGCTCCTCTGCTGCAGCTGCAAAGCTGTTACTGAGTTTCTAAATGTCATCTTTACATTTGTCTTTCACTTCCACACCTCAGGCTGTACAGTATGGCAAATGTGTTTTCGATTGAGCACAGAACCTACAAAAATAAATTTTAAAAAATGACTCAAAGCTGCGTGTTGCATGATGGAGATCTTTCTTTACTTCACTTCTACTTGAAATTTGCTGACGTTAAACTAACTTCTGTGGCAGTAGACATTTTGTAATACAGTGACACTGCAGCAAGAGGTCACTTCGATGTGTATCTGCTTTAAACATCTGTGCCTTATTCATAATTGTTTTGACATTTATTTTTATCAACCTGAACATTTGAGTATAAATATGAGACTGGAGGTTGATTATTTGACCAAATGATTTTTTTTAAATCGAGCAGGATTCACAGAAGGGAAGACTTTATTTTTTACCTTTTTTATTTGTTTATATCTGTAGTGGTATTCAAGATTGAGTTGTGAGTGTGAGACGGTTCAGTTTGAGAGCTTGTAGCATGCAAGGCTGAAAAAGCCTGCAACAAACCCTTTGCCCTCAAAACAGGGTTTTGCCTCTTCAGTTTCTGCGTCGCCACGTGACTTCCTCTCCACTTCTTGCACCCGTTCAGCTGCAGCGGAGTCGCAGCGCTACCTTTTTTTTATCTGACAACTTTTGGCATTGACAGCACGGTGACAGGAACTCTCACTCTGTGTATCGCTCCCTCAGCTTTACGTCCAGAGAAAGCTCCTGAAGGACCGCTGAAGAAGAACAAGAAGAAGATGTTGAGGCGAAGGACTTCCAATGCCTCGGAAAAGGAGCAGGTGCATAAGAAGAAGGTGAGTTTACACTTTCTTTGTTTGTCTTGGAACGTTTAGAGTGAACATCCATATGTGAGCTTTTAAAAACGTAAATATTATAGACTGCCATTGTGAAGAGGTGTTGATCACATATTTCAAAACACTTGTTTGCATTTCAACATCTACCACAGCTGTCTGTGTGCACATCGTCTCAAAACAGGATGTCTGCAAACCTTTGTGGTGAAGCTGAACAAAGCCACACACACACACACACAACATAAAGCTCAATCTTTATATTTTAAAATGTTTTAATTGTCTAAATACTGTGGCCCCAGTTGTTCTTTTGTAAAGTAAGGTTCCTCTATTCTGGCGGGGTGAATCATTGCTGCAGATGTAGTTTGAGTCATGTCAGGCTTTGTGGCTTCTGGTGTGTTGAGAGCGAGCCTCCTACGCTCAACACCAGTGCCCCTACTTTCCATCAACATCTACACTCCTGTGGTCCAACTCACGCCTCGTTACAACACACCTCTGTCTTTGTTCTGTGTAACTGTCTCTTCACACTCTTCTCCCTGGCCCTAATCCAGGCTGCAGAGCATCATTGATCCACTGATCTACTCTCAGCCGTAATAGATCTGAAAGCTTTGTGGCTTTTCAGGCAGGGGAACAGCGGCAGGAAAAAGACATTTACCAGAAAACCTGGAAATAGCCTCATAATGATGGAGGGCGTTCACAGTGGTGGTTTAATCTTCAGGTTAGACGCAGACAGACTGGATGTCTGCAGCGATTGGCTGCCAGCAGTTTCAAGCTTTGCCCTTTTGTTTCCTGTGGTTTCAACTAAGAATTGAGAAGGATGAGCTGCGATAAAATCAAGCACAGAGACGAGTGATGGCATGGAAAATTAGACAAAGAGTTTCCACTAGAACTAAAGGAGTCTGAAGATTGCAAAATTGTTAAAGAGTAAAAATAAGTCTTAATTTGAATCATATTCAAGCAGCCTTTTCCACAAGTGACTCAAAAATGTGTCACTATTTTCTGACCAAATGATTTCTCTTTTCATAAAAAATAATAATTGGCAGATTAGTTTTTTTTTTTTAACCAAATTTGAAATAAAAAATTGAAGAATTAACAGAAAGTGTATTCGTGTCAAACCACTTGCCTTTACATAATAGCATTGAGTTTTAATTGGAGTTTTTGTTTTAAAACCATTTTGCTTTGTGTCTTGCTGTGCTACAGTGCAGCATGACCCAGATTCATGGCTTTATCTTTAATAACTCTGGGAGAAACATGGGCCGTTGTTGCCTCTGAGAAACCCCAACCCCCCCCAGAGTCATTCTGTTCACACATTTGCAGAGATAACAACATGTGTGCACAATGTGAGATGAGCATATCAGTGTTGCATTACAGTAAAAACCACCAAACAACCATGCCAACCCTTTTTTTTTTAAATGCCTTTTTGATTACACCTTTTGCTTTATGGCAGGGGTGTCAAACTCAAGGCCCGGGGGCCAAATCAGGCCTGCGACCTCATTTTATGTGGCCCGCAAGAGCTTGCAAAGAATATAATATACAATACAATTGGTGTAATTGTTGAATGTTTGCTTTCAATTATTTGCCCTAGACTTCTGCTTTCAGACGTAGTTATTTAGACCAGGACTGATAATAATCCAATGCAGGGCCAACAATGTAATATAATACATTATTTTATATATATTATATATTTACATATGTATATTTATATATAATTAAAATTACAACCGGCCCTTTGAGTGCAACCATAATGCTGATGTGGCCCGGGATGAAATTGAGTTTGACACCCCTGCTTTATGGTAAACATGTTATTGAGGGCCCTTTGCTCTAAGCTTTTGTTTCACGAGTTCAAAATAAATGCAATTCTCTGTGTTTCCAGCTCTCTCTGCAGAGGTCCAGCAGCTTCAAGGATTTTATAAAGCACAAACCCACCTCTCCTGTGGTGTCAGAGAGGGAGTTGGCCTTAGAGGAGAATGTAAGTTATACCAAACATCAGACACACTGTACGGTTTGGAGAAGTAGATATCTTTGAACTCTTTGTGTTTTAAGTTCCTAAAAGACAGATCCTTTATCACATTGTTCCTCATTAGGCCTGCTGGGACCATTATACCCAAAACCAAAATGACTCTGCATGAGGAGAGACTGAAAAGACGAGCAGAAGTTGTTATCAGTCGCTGTTACAGAAGTACACAGTTTGAACTTCCTCACGTGTGGGAATGTGTTAACACTTTTTTTTTTAATTCACCGAACTTAAATAACTTTCCAGTAGTGTTCTGAGAACCCTGAGTGGAAGTTGGAGGATAATTAAGCGTAGAAGAAGAGGAAGTAAAAAGACGAAGCATTGCACGCAGCGCAGCAGCGTGACAGCAGACAGGATATCCGTGAGTTTCTCAAGCAGAGAGCCTGTGTTTCAGACAGACACGGCAAGTAGCTAACCGGGTGGTTTTACCCCAAGACAGGCTTTTTTATTCAAATGTTATTACATCCCTCTGTCTCTGGCAGCTGTGTGTTTGTCAATGTGGGAATTAAGTAGTAAATGAAGTTCTTATTCGAATAGTTGTGGTTGATACATTTATTTAAGTCTCTAAAAGTGAGTCTCTCCACAAGTAATCATGCAAAAGCACCTCTTCAAATCTTGTGTAACCAGAGATGTACTTGATAAAGGTCATTCAGTACCAAGAAGCATTTAAGAAATGACTAATTGGCTAAAGGATCTTAGTCGACTAATCTACCAGGGAGGCCTAGTATTTGGAAAGCTTAACCCTTAACTCTCTTCACTTTTCACTGACACTTTACCTCAGCCACAACGTACTCTCTATATGCATTACATTAATGCACACAATGTTCAATACTGCTTACTGCACATATTCTTATGTCATAGTTTATATTCTATAATTCACTGCATTCTATTTCGCTGTAAATTACTGCTTTATTTTATTGCTATTTAACTATATTTTATTACAGTGTCCTTAAAGATTGTTTTATATTAGATTTTTTGTTTTATATTTTATGTATGCAACACGACATCAAGTCAAATTCCTCGTATGTGTGAACCTACCTGGCAATAAACCCGTTTCTGATTCTGAAGAAAATCTAAACACAATTTAGTTTTGTGAGAGAAAGTCATGACCACAGCCCACAATCGATGTAAATCTTGTAAAGGTTAAGTTTGTCATGAGAATCAGAGTGCCTAGTACTGTATTAAATATACATAAAGGCCTCTGTTACAGTTCACTATAATGGACTTTTCTATCTTAAAATAAATCACATTTTGCCGGTTCGAGGAAGCCACAGAAGGACGCTCAATGTTAAAAATGTCAAAAGGGCTCTGTGTCATGCTCAAATACTGGTAAGTGACCAAAGTGATATTTATATGGAAGTTTTACTTAAGTCACACTGCACAGGAAGTTGCGAATATGCTTCAGTGTTAGAAGCTAATATTTTTCGCCTTTTTATTTGATAGAAGTGAACATAAGGTGGATAGTAATTTCAGGATGTGTGACAGAGTGAATCAATTATCTTTTAATCTAACCGACCATCTGCGTTCTTTTCCTTGGCAAAATGGAGGGGACTCGACCTCTGTGTCCTCGTAGTCAATGGTCCTCACACAATGCATTTACTGTGACTGCCCCATAATGAAAATACTTAAAACATCATTAGCTCTCATTTCTGAGTCCACAGTGTTTGTCTATAGGCAGAGTTATGTCTGGTATCGCTCTCAGAAACTGAGCAGAAATAGAGTGCAGGTGTGTGTTTGTTTATGTGTGTGTGTGTCACTTTGTGGCTATCTGCAGTGTGTGGGAATGCAAACCCCATTACCACAAAATCTCAATGTTTTCTAGTTTGTGAGAAGTGAATTTGTGACGGTGGCACCACTGTGAGAATGATTTACTGTTAATGTCATATTTCGGGCTTTTTTTTAAACCTCAATTGACCTGATTCTAATAAAGTTGTGCCACATCTCGTTTCCAAACAGCTGATTGATGTTCTCTTCTCAGGGGGCAGAGTGTGCCACAGGCGAGGAAGCAGTGAAGAGTGGCAGCAAACTGGGAAAGAAATGGCGAAAAGTCATCTCACGCACCATGACCCGCAAAACATCCAAGATGGTGCAGAAGGCTCTGGCTGAGGAGGGGGTAAGATCCTGTTGACTGTTACACTTCAGCTAAAGTTACATGACCACTGTATCTAACAGTATCATTATCATTTAAAACTTTGAGATCGTATCTTTAAAACCTCACCTTGACATCTTTTCGTTCAGCTGTTGTTACAAAAAGATTGGAACTGTCTCCATCTAGTGGACAAATGTATGTACTGTGGTTTACAAAAGAAGCCGAATGTGTGTGCTTTTGTAGTCGTTGAAAGTACATTTATCCTAGTGTTGTATTAAAGTTTATACAAGTGCCTTGAATTTTAATGACACTTAACATTTCCACTCCTTCACAATATAGAGGTAATGATTGTACTCTTTTTACTCCAATTCATTTATCTGACAGCCTTATTTTTTTTCACACAAGAAATATGATAGCTATATGACGCACTGTTATTGACCAACAAACAAAAATTGGCTCCACCCTGACCGATTTAAACAGTTTATGACATTTTAAGCATTGTTTATATTTTTGACTAGTCTAATAGGTTTTACTACATTTCTCAGTTTCAGTTGTAACAATAATTCCTGAGGAAAACGTTATCATTATGGGACCTTTAGTTTAAGTTCAACATGATTAACTCAGTGAACTGAAGATGAATGGTCTCTCTGCAGGATGAGAGTGGAGAGGAGCTGTCTCCGGTCTCCTCTGATTGGCTGCCTGATCTGCTGGCAGGACAGAGGACGTCTGTGTGCTCCACCGGGTCGGAGGACGCCACGCCGGCCCACTTCAGCCGCCAGCTGTCAGGCAGTGAGTGCACATCTGTAGCTGAGATCCAGAGGGTTCTCACTGTGAGGGAGAGTAGAAGATGTATCCACAATGAGCCTGAGAATCATCACATTTTAAAGTTTTCTTCAGTGTCAATGAAATAAAGAAGTAGTGTTTGTTGCGT
Organism: Dissostichus eleginoides; assembly: GCA_031216635.1. NCBI lineage: Eukaryota > Metazoa > Chordata > Actinopteri > Perciformes > Nototheniidae > Dissostichus > Dissostichus eleginoides. The sequence continues at coordinate 15,209,046 of CM062271.1, forward strand.
CCTTAGTTACATTGCAATAAAAAAAATCCCACTCTAAACGAACAAAAGAAACTGAATGACATAAAAATAGATTGGATGGGAGAGAAATTAGAAAATTAAGAGTAAGAAGGAATATGCTCTTACAATATATATTCATGTATTGCACATAAATGGGACACTTCTGCTTACATACAAGTAAAGTCTACAATTATAGTCATTTAACTTTTCCTTTGTCTACATCCACTAATGGGAACAGTAGTTCCAAAAGCCTCGATCATCATGACCACTGAATAGATACAAATAATAAGCAGGAGAAAAGCCCTTCATAGGCAGAATTGTATTGGCTCAATAAGAGTTCAGTGTCGGGCTATTCATGGCAGTTTGAAAATCGGGCACAATTGTTGAGGGGGAAAAACCCCTCACCTGAAGAATCTTCCTGGTGAATGCTCAGTCTCTTCCTCTGTGTCCTCAGGCAGCGACAGACAGAGCCTGGACAGCGGGTACTGCCAGAGGGACAGCATGCGGCTGGAGGAGAGCTTGTACTCCGGACCCTTCTGTGGCCGCGCTCTGGTGCACACGGACTTCACCCCCAGCCCCTACGACGTGGAGTCGCTCAAACTGCAGGTGAGTCTCAGGGGGGTCTTCCTCTCCCTCTCTCAAGATGCAAAGGTTTTATTGTCATATGCACAAAGCTACAGTGTAGAAGTGGCAATGCAATTCTTCTGACCTGAGCTCCAACAACATATATAATAAAATACAAAATAGAAAGTAGTGCAAAAAGTCATGCATGTCAATAGAATATAGGATATGTACAAGAACAGAATATGAAAATAAATAATGTAAATTAAGACAAAATTAAATACGGTTTATTGCGGTGATAACTATTTATATAAATAAGTATATTGCAAGATGACAAACAGGAATGTTTATCGGGCAGATAAACCGAGCAGACGGGTTGTTTCTCTGATATTTCTTAAGTGTTTGAACCCCACATTACTGACTGTCTGTTTCACAAGATAAGATCATTTTAGTAGGGATTGTGTTTTCAGAGACTCATACGATCCAGACAATCTCTATATCTCCTTCGGTAAAGTCCAAAGGTAAAAGAAAATTCAAAAGTGATCGACGCAAACATTTTGAAAGTTCACAACAAGGAAACTATTCTGCTTCAATCCATATTTATTAGCCTTTAGAAACAACTCTTTGCTTGATGCACACAAACGGAGACAGGCTCAATAACAGGGCGGAAATAAGACGTCTAATGGCACCATCAAATGTATTTATACAACCACAATAACAAATAAATCGTTTTTTGCCTAGGATGAGGAAGTCATAAAATATGACAGATATTTGAAAGCCTTAATAGAAGCTTTGAATGAAAAAAAGTCATTCAATACAACCCTCATATGTTTAAAGACTTAACAAACAACCAGACAGATGTTGCTCTCAAGCTTTTCTTTTGTCCATCCTTTTGTTTTGGTGTCCTTCATCCTGCTGTCCTCATCATGACTCATGGTGCTGATGCGTCATCTCTCTTATAGAAAGGCGACATCATCCACATCATCGAGAAGCCTCCTGTGGGGACGTGGACCGGGAAGCTTAACAACAAAATTGGCTCTTTCAAGTTCATCTACGTCAACCTGCTGCCCGACGAGAGCCCCCCCGCCCGCAGGAGACGCTGCAACAGCAAGAACGGCTGTCCAAATCCAAACCCAAATCCCTGGAGGAGGTTCTGGACAGCATCGGCCTCACGGTGAGACTGCGACACTGCGACACCACTGCAGGAAGAATATGAATAAATATCTGTCTAAACGCTGCTGTTGGTGTTTCAGGAGCTGAGCTCTCTGCTGTCCATGCACGGCTTCCAGAGCCTCGAGGACTTTGCAGGGCTGAAGCAGTCTCACCTGAACGAGCTGAACATCACGGACCCGGACGCTCGCTCCAAGATCCTGAGCGCCTCTGAGCTGCTGAGAGACTGTAAGGGCAAACACTGTAATCTGGAAAAACCTTTAAAAATACACCTCTGATCCAGAAGCTGAGAGAAATATCCCACTAATGATCATTTCAGAGTCCGTGTGCCACTCGGACATCACAGAAAATGGTGTCTTTGGGGGATTCTTCATGCTTCCATCACCTTTTCTGCCTCAGCTGCATAATGAGCTTCATTTTATGGCTCCGTTGCACAGCGTCACACTCAGTTTAATTAATGCTCAGTCGCTTGTCCCATCATACTGTGTGTGTGCTCCAGACGATCCATCACTAATGATCTGAACACCGGTTTACAGCAATTTGTTGAAAAGACTTTAAGGATTAGCATTACAATTAGCTGCAGCGAGTTCATTATTAAAGCACATTACAGCAACAAGGCAATTCAAAGTGCTTTACGTAAACAAATACATAAGGAACACATTATGACAGGAGATTTCAATGCTTTTAAAATGAGTAATTAAAGCTTCCATAGAACAGGAAATTAAATCAAAATAAGAAAATATCATACAATCCCATAAGACAAGTCTATTACTAAAAAAATGACAATGCATTGTTAGAAAATAATGATAATTTGATAGGTAAGCCAAAAACACTCAAACCTGTTTGGCTGGTTGTAGCCAATGGTCAATGAATACACTCTTATTAGGAAAATCCCACAAAGTTGTTAATTAATTTACATCTATGAAAACCAACCATACAAGAAAAGACTTGAGAATTCAACATAAAAGACAAAGACATCCCACAAAACAGTAAAAAAAAAAGTATCGTAGCGGTCTGTGCCTTTGTGTTCATTCCCAGCTCACACAACATGAATCTAAAGTTCCTCTCTGCAGCTGAACAAGATTGTAGGAGGAAGGAAGATTGTATTTCAGTTAGGGCTGTCAGTCGATTAAAATATTTAATCGCATGATGTCCATAGTTAATCACGATTAATTGCAAATTAATCGCAATTGTTTTATCTGTTCTAAATGTACCTTAGAGGGATATTTTAATACTCTTATCAACATATGAGTGGACACATATGCTTAATGCAAATGTTTGTTTATTATCATTGGAACAATGACAAATATTCTCCTGAATATTCTCAACAGAACAACCTGGAACCTCTCTCTCTCTCTCTCTTACACTCTCTCCCAACCCTCCCAACCCTGTCTACTTCTCTGCACTGAGCCAGTTGCTCAAACAGACAAGCCTGTTTACAGTTGTCGGCGAAATGCCGCTACTCTGTCTTCATAAAAGTCAAAGCATGAGACTGAAGTTCTCACTGTGGGTCAAAATAATGCGCTGTGATGTGCAGTCGACACGTTGGATGCGATCCGAATTATCTCACACAGTCCCTCGTCCTCCACAATGTTAATTGTCCTGCAAGCTGTTGCCACCGCCACCCATTTAGCTATCGCTGTTGAAAGCTTGCTGCTCGTAGAAGTGTCCAGGCGTCTCCCCGGCAAACTTTCAAGCGTGGTCTGCCGCAAGCGAGCGCCAGGAGCGGGGCTGTGAGCATCAGCTGTGTGCTTGGCTTGCTGTTTAAAACACCTTTTTTTGTATCCATATATCTCGCTAGAATCTCCCACCATCCAACAACAACAACGTCAAGCCTTTGGGCTCTGAAACTACTGGGCGGGCCGAGGACAAATACACATGCGTTAATCGCACGTTAAAATAATTAGTGGCGTTAAAAAAAAATTGCATTAACACATTAACTTGACAGCCCTAATTTCAGTATTTAAATCTGATTCTTTGCCCTGTGTAGCTGACGACGAGTCCGAGCCTGAGGAGGAAGAGGAGGAGGCCAAGGAGCCGAGGGACTCCGGCTGCTTCGAGAGCTCCGAGAACCTGGAGAACGCACGAGAGGAGCCGAAGACCGAGGAGGAGCAGGAGGGAGCTTCAGAGGGGCAGAGAGGTGAGGAGGAAGAGGAGCAGCTGGACGCTCTGCAGGAGCAGCTGCAGGAGCTGACGGTGGACGAGAAGTCTTGAGGAGTGACGGAGAAATACTTTGTAAATCTGATTCTCTGGCCTTTGTGGAGCGAGGTGTGATGCCGTTAAAAATGTCCCTTCCTACAGAGAGGACTGCTGATAGGAACACAGTGTAAGGTTCAAATGCAGCAGGAAATGAGGGTCTCCGTTTAGTGGAAGAAGCCGCAGAGCTTCTATTCGTACGCTGTATAATGAACATGTTGTTTCCTCCTGAGGGTATTGTTTCATTGTCATGTACAAATTAAGCCTTTTCAGGTTGTGTTTGTCTTCATTTTTACAATGTCTTTCTTTTTTTTTAGTGGTGAATGCTCATACACACATGAATGTAAAATATATTCAATGTTTTTACATGTAACTTGAGTTTTATTGTAACTTGTAGTAGTTTGCTTTTAAATGTGTATCGAGGTTCTTTCACTGATTTATGTTGCATTACGAGGAGGTTGTGAACAGCTGCTTTAAATACTTTGAATAAAACTGTACTGAGAAGTTGTTGACTAGCGAGTACAAACTCAGTTTTCAGAGCTCTCGATTACATAAAACATGTCTTTAAAAAAGATGTGTACTTATAGTCATTGAATTATATTATCCATAGACTATTTCATGGAAAAATATCTTTAAAAAAGCATATTGTCATAAAAAATGAAGTATAGCCTGTTTTGAAAAATATCAAAAATGAATAGTTTTGCATGTCCTAAAGTAAATAAAAACAATCATTGCTTAGTATCTAATATCTTAAAGGGGACCTATCGTGCAAAATGCACTTTTTGATGTCTTTTATACATAAAATGTGTCCCCGGTGTGTCGGGGAACTCACGCAGCGTCAGAAAATAAAACCCTCTCTCTTTTCCTCCGTACCCAAATCTCTAAAAACGGGGCTACAACGGAGCTGATCCAGATTTGCGTCCGATATGACGTAATGACGGAAATGTAGGCTGGCTTTACACCCATGGCCCTATCAGAAACAATGCCGACTGTTTTGGACGTAATATGGTCGGTGCATGTTTACATTAGCATCGCTAACACTCAGAGCTAACCTGTACTGGAGAGCATGTGTGTGAAGAAGCAGGAAATAAAAAGGAACTCACCTTGTGGTATAACCGGCAAGAGAGAAAGCCTTTGAGCTCCATACTGTTTCAGAAATAATCCTTGATAATCCATGATATGGCGTTTCGTCACTGCAGTATCTGCCGGTAGAATCTCCCGCATGAGCTCAGCCCCCTCCTTTTTACTTTTTTAAAGCTTTATTATACCCCAAATCAGCACTTTTGAAACAGGAAGTGAAATAGAGGGATATGAGCCATGGCTAGAATGGGTGATCTGTTTGGTATTTTGAGCAAAACACTTCATAGACATGTTTTTTACATATATTTATATATATCTGAGACCTATGCTATTGCCTAAAAATAGCATGATAGGTGACCTTTAATTAGAATACATTGTCATTAAAGAAATCTTACTAATGTGGGTTATACAAAATATAATTTACACATTTAAAAAAACTCAAAGCATATCTTTAAAACTCAGTAAAGATAAAGTTATTGTACTGTATGTCATAACAACTTATTTTAAGAAAGATTGTTTAAAATCCTAGAATTGTATGTCAAATCAGTTTTAAGTAATTTCATAGTATGTCATGAAAAGTCTTAAATCTTAGTACAGTAATACACAAAAATATCAATAATAGAAAACATGTTTGAACAAAGTTGGCATACTCTTCATTTAGTCTTCTGATACAGAACTTTAACATCTATCTGCTTAATGAAATGTGGGGGAAATAAAGTACATCCATACTATTTAATTTATTACCTGGTAGTTTGGAACAGTTACAGTTAAACAAAGGACCTGTATTATCGGATGATCTGTAAAACATTGTCACCCTTACATTTGTTGTTGGTTTACTGAGAGTAATAGAGAATGCAACGATCACAAACATGCTGCAGACTTTGTGGAAGTGAAGACACTGAAACCAAATCCTATTTAGAGATGTAAAAACAATCCTCTGCTGTTTTGCAGAAGCGATGTGTGTGATCTGCATGTTACTCTTTACACACCAACAATATCATGGCAGTACATATGAGTGTTGTGTGCGGAAGACAGAGGTAACATGTGATATATGGAAAGAGCAGCAGAGTAAACATTGTACTTTTACAAAAGTGATTCATTCATTCATAAAAGATCAATTGTTTTCAAATGATTGTATTAATAATGTAGTGGGCAGAGGAATTATAAGTAGTCTGATCTTTACTGAAGTAAAAATAGTAATTCAAAATACTTCCGACCGCCTATTGAAAAATGGAAATAACACTAAAACAGAAAAACAAACCGCATTTTCAACTTGATTTTCAAAGTTAATGCACATTCTTTTCGACGGGATTCTTCTTTCACAGAGAGATTGATGGTTTGATAGCATAATTAAAGGTGTTCCCTTTCCTATAATGTGTTATAAAGGTTGTTGTGCATGTAAATGGTCTGCAAAGGCTAAAATCCAAACTTCCCCTCATTTGGGAGTTTCAATATGTAACACTCGCTAGCACTCCAACACATTGTAGGCTAAGGGGCGGGACATCTCTAAGGGGTTGACCAATCACAACAGAGCTGGCCAGCTAACCAATCAGAGCAGACTGGGCTCTGGTTTCAGACAGAGGGTGAAAAGAGGTGCTGCAGCACAGGCAGTATGAGAAAAATAAAGAGCTTTTTGAACATTAAAGCATGGAGACATGTCACAGTAGAGACACTAAATACAAATATGAACGTGAAAATGAGCATGATAGGGCCCCTTTAACTAGTTTAGCTAGTTCATTAGCTTGTCCCCCATTATGTGTACAGAGAGTTAATATTGTAATTTCAGCCAACAACATGTTGCTGGTTTTACAATTAACTGTGTGTATATTTTAAGTCTAATAATAATCAAAAAGGTGTGTGTGCATGTGTGAACTCCGCCAAGTGTCTCCTGTAAACATGTTCTGTTGTTGCTCTTGCTAAATGCAGCGCAAATCTGTATTTAATAGTTTTTTCCCCTTCATTTGCATTGCGCCCTCTAGAACTCTGTATAAGAGTAAAAAAAACATATTTTAAAAGACAAATAATAATAACACAATATTGTTTATTTACCAGACACATTGATCATGTAAAAAGAAATGAATTAAATTGAATGAAACACATAATAGTCACAGTGCTGATACTTAACAAAGTGAACATAAATAAAGAGTATCATCGATGGTATATTACTGTTTCTGTATACATGTAATAGATTGATCAGAGCATTCAGATCTGACCGTCATGGCATTTTAACACAAGAATCATACGTACAGGAGCTCAGCTTGAGCCAAAAAATCATACTTCATCCGTCCTTTCAAAGTGTCCCGTCTCTTCTTTCATCAAATATCAATCACATACATTCTTGCTTCTCGGTGACAGCAAATCAATCAAATACATCAAACTGTCTTCAAATACTTTCCACAAAGAAAGATCAGCCGCTAAATTCAGCTTTAAAAACTAGTCTCAAACCTTCTTATTAAAAAGTTTTCCCAACTAATACTCAGCTGTTTTTTTTTCTATACTTCACAGAAACAATACTGTCACACACTTTACAGCTTCTTCCAGCGGGGGTGAGTCTGTCATCTCTCCTTTTTTCATCCTAATGAAATAGAGATTAATGTGGAGCTAAAACTATTCTTCAATTTATCGACAGGAAATTAATTGCACACATTTTTTGCTGGAATTGTGCAACTTCCAGCTTTTTAAAATATAAATATTTTCTGATTTTCTGAAAGCTCATTGATTTTCGAACGGTCTTTGAATAGCTGGTTGGACAAAATAAAATACTTCAATATGTCAACCGAATATTTTTTGGACAAAGGGTTAGCCGTAATCAAGAAACTCATCCACAGATTAAACAAGAAGGAAGAATATTGGCCAAGATGAATCTTTATCATCCAACGTGTCTAAACTGCTCCATTATTACGGTACAATATAAATAATCAAACGTTTCCACTCTTTGTTTGGCAGATTTTTTGATCTTCAGGAGAAACTGTGACTCAGTAATAAATAATCTCAGGCAGATTTCTGATACAATGCTGTTGACAAACTAGAACTTCTACACAGGTAAATTTCACAAACACTAGCTCTGTCTTGCATACAACACAATAACTATTACAAACCCTCGCTATCAGCTAACATCATTTAAATACTAAGAATAACTCTTTCTCTTTCCTCGGTGTGGATGCTGTCCCCTCGAGCGACCTGTGACCAAAACAAATAAACAGCCATTTTGAAGTCTGAAATACACAGAAGTGTGAAGAGAAAGGACGTCTTTGCCTCGGCTCTTTATGCTTTAATGATGCGGCCACAGACGGCTGCAGTGGAGACCTCGGCTTTAGGTGCACTGTCACAGCAAGGAGGCGAGGAGAAGGAGAAGTGTTAAATATGTAGTAACAGGAAGAGAGAGGAGGAGGAGGAAGATCAGCAGGAGGAGGCGCTGGAGCTCAAAGGCAGCGGGAATAAGACCGGCTGCAACTTAAATGCTAAGAAAACAACAACCTTGCTTTAGTCTCTCCTCCTATCCAATCAGCTGACATCTTTACTTTGCAGAAATATGTACAATTCAACACGGCTTCACTACGTTTTTGCTTTACAATGTCTAATTCAGTGGTTCCCAACCTTTTTACATGTCCATAAATCAACCAGCAGTTCAAACAGAGCGCTTATTTTCCTTCTAGGATTTATTTTTTGTGATTTTCCAGCTAAAAACCCTTTAAGAAAATGTACTGTCTGTTCAAAATGTCATCGCTTCATTATTTTATCCTAATAAACATTTGTGTAAATTGTGGACCTTTGTGTTAATTTTGATATTCTACCTTTAGACAGAGTCAGGGTAGCGGTTTCCCTTTGTTTCCAGTCTTTTTGCTAAGCTAAGCTAACTGTCTATTAGCTGTCGCTTCATATTTACTGTACATATGTTGTAGTGATATAAATCTTTTCATCCAACTCTTCAGGAAAGTGAATAAACTACTTCCCAAATAGTCCAATGATACCTTAATCCCACTCATTCCTCATGTTATGACCCTCCAGGTTGGGAACCACTGAACACTTTGAAGAATAAACGTTGGCATTTGTCTATCAGTGGCATGAACGGATCTATCTGTTGGTCGACTTCAGTTGCACTTGTTGGTGCGTCTGTTATGATAAGGCACTGTTACTACTAGTGTCTACTATCATCAGAAGTCAGACCTTTCCTCTCACACAGTGGGACTGAGCGTCTCCTGGATAAAAGACTTCACGTTAAGCAACTTCAGAGCACCGATGTCACACTACATCCTGGATTTATAAAAATGGAAGGACAGGCGTTGGTCTGGATCTCTTAAAAAAAAGTAATGCTTTAAGTTATAACAGTACTGAATGCAGCAGTATCATAAAACAAGGTAGATTGGACTTGCCTGGAAGGAGCCTTTAATCTGTCAGCTAAGGATCGTCCTCCTGGACTCCTGCCGTTAACCCTTCTCTTCAAAAAGCTGCACGTCCAGCCTCTGTATGTTTGCATAGGGCATGTAATGTGCACACAACAGATAAATGGAGTTTTATACATGTCCAGAAGTAATATCGTCGTTGCCAGACACTTGCAAGGAATATATTTGAACTGGCCTCTCACAATAAATGTCATTACGCAATATTTTAAATAAAGAACAGAAGCAGTAGTGATAATCCCACAGGTGGCCTGCTGGGACGTCAAACGCTTGGAGAGTTTTTGTATTTCTCTCTGCAGTTCTTCCTGCAGCTTCTCCCCCTGCGTGTCTTTTCCATGCAGTGTGCAGGAGACAGAGGAAGCTGCTGACTTTACATTAAATCGATGCCCCTCCTGCACTGTCAATCTGCGGGTGAGGAGAGGGGGGGGGGGGGAGAGGAGGAGCTGCTGCAGAAACCCTGCTCTCCTGGAGGAATGTGGGGCGGGCGTCGGAGGATAACTGAGTCCCCCGCACAGTCATCACACGTCGATAATGTTTCACTTCCTGACCGGCCAGGATCAGAGCCCCCCCCTCATGCAGCTAATGGGCCGGGCCCTTGGTGACGGACACCTCTGCGTCAGGCTCGGGTGAAGCCAGGGGCGGGACCTTCGGGGTCTCCTCTCTGGGGTAGGAGCTCTTCTCCTCTCTGGGGGAGGAGCTCTTCTCCTCTCTGGGGGAGGAGCTCTTCTCCTCTCTTGGGCAGGAGCTCTTCTCCTCTCTGGGGTAGGAGCTCTTCTCCTCTCTGGGGTAGGAGCTCTTCTCCTCTCTGGGGTAGGAGCTCTTCTCCTCTCTGGGGTAGGAGCTCTTCTCCTCTCTGGGGTAGGAGCTCTTCTCCTCTCTGGGGGAGGAGCTCTTCTCCTCAGGGGCGGCGATGCTCGGCTTGGCCTCATCAGGTGTGTGTTCGTTGCGGATGAGAGGAGCCGTGGTTTTCTGCAGAAAGAGACACTGATGAGGAACTGAGCTGCAGCAAAGCTGAAGGAATTACATGCAAACAACAAGCATGGCATTTTTAGCTTCAGTATAACTGGCTAAACTTCTCTCACCATTTTAGTATTAAATTGATATATCTTTCGAGAAATAAGCACACATAAAGGTGAATTCAGTTCTGCCTTTCTGCTGCTTTCAGTATATGGTTCAAACCAACACACTTAATTTCCAAGATAACTCTATACAACAAATATATTTGCAGACAACAGACACCAACAAAGCTTTACCTTTACCTGCTGCGACATGAAAGTGATAAGAGGTGGGAAGTAACTAAGTAGATTTACTCAAGTACTGTACTTAAGTCAAATGTTGAGATACTTGTACTTTATTTGAGTATTTCCAGGTTATGCTACTTTGTAATTTTACTCCACTAAAATTAGTTTATACCTTTAGTTACTTCACAGATTTTGATTAATGATGTGAAATATAATCAACTCTTAAATCAGACTTTAGTAACACCTGGAGTAAATCCACAAGCTGCCCTGCAGTAGACAAAGTCATTCAAACCAGCTGCACTTTTAACAGCAATTAATGCATCAATAATTATAATCCAAATATATAATATATATCATGTGGAAATGGGCCCATCTGCAGAATGAGTACTTTTACTTTTGGTATTTTAAGTATATTTTGATGCTAATACTTTTGTACTTTTACTTGAGTAACATTTGTTATGCAGGACTTGTACTTGTAACAGAGTATTCCTACACTCTGGTACTTCTACTTTTACTCAAGGACAAGATCTCAATTCTCCCACATCTGAAAGTGATGAACGCATTAATGCATTGATTGTTATATTATAACAGTGTAATACTGTATACTGTGCATTATTCTTCGATGGGCCATTCTGCGTTAAAAGCACTTTTAGTTTGGGTATTCCTGTACATTGATGCTAGTACACATTTCTAATTGTTACAGATGACTGTTACACCATGGTATTAGCACTTAAGTTAAAGGTCGGTATGTGTCTTCCTCCGCTGCAAACACGACTAATGACGTAGCCTATTTATTAGCAGACAATATAACCGAATAAAAATAATAAATAGATAAATAATAGACTATATAAAGAGACACAACATGGCTCAACATCAGTGTGTCTCAAGATGGATTACCTGTCAGTTTGATCACACACACCAAACACACACACACACACACACACACACACACACACACACACACAACACACACACACACACACACACACACACACACACACACCACACACACACACACACACACACCACACACACACACACACACACACACACACACACACACACACACACACACACACACACACACACACACACACACACACACACACACACACACACACACACACACACACACACTTTCTCCAACATCCTCTGTAATTGGTTTAGACTGTTTTATGTCTGCTCTGTATTGACTACCCTATGCTCTGCAGCCTCGTTTCACTTTAGAGCCAGAGAAGTGTGTGAAGGGGGGGTATACAGTATGGTGTGTGTGTGTGTGTGTGTGTGTGTATGTGTATGTGTATGTGTATGTGTGTGTGTGTGTATGTGTGTGTGTATGTGTGTGTATGTGTGTGTGTGTGTGTGTGTTGTGTGTGTGTGTGTGTGTGTGTGTGTGTGTGTGTGTGTGTGTGTGTGTGTGTGTGCTCACCGTGGTTTGTGACACTGGGTTGCTGCTGGGTGCAGCAGACGCAGCAGAAAATGATGAATCCTCCTGCATCAGTCCTCTCCTGTCCAACACGCTGCGGGGACAAGGCCATCGGTCACTAACGGCAACCGGCTCGTTACCCAGCAGGGTGAGGAGCAGCAGAGAGACACATCTACCGACTAATCTATCACACACACTCTCTGTCGCAGCTCACAGATCTATCTATTATGACAATAAGCAGTGTTTTATTTCACTGTACAGCATTTCAATTTACATTCTATTTTTAGCTCATCTTATTCTATTTTACCTGCATATAGTTAACCTCTCCAACATTACTTGCACCATTCTCTTGCACTCATTTATTTCTACTGGTTCGTATTGCACTATTTAAATTGTTTTGAACTATAACTACACTGTAGCTGAGCATAGGACAATAAAGCCTTTGAACAGAGCTCATTGACATATAGGCAATACTTTAACCATGAAAGATGTGAGATTCTGTTTGTTTCATGTTTTACTCCGACAGTTACCTCGGGAACGTCGGCCCGCAGAGAACCTCGAAGCAGTTCTTGAAGCAGTTCTTGTGGCTGTACGGGTTCTGGACTCGGTTCTTACCCGACCAGGATCCTTTAATCTGGGAAAACACAAAAAAAAGAAACACTGTAGTGCAAAATCTTCCCAAACCACCTCCCTGATTTTCCCTGCGCTTATATCTTATTCAAAAGCATACTTCCTTTTTTAGATGTTATTCCCGCAGGCTTGGCTCTGACCTACTAAAAAGGAACTTTAACGATTCCTGGTTTAACGGGAACTCTATGCTCCAACGGGTGCGAACAAGCACAGCATGATTACAACCACTTTAATAATTCATTGAAGAATCTGAGGATGAATATAAAGGATTTCCCCTGGTAAGATAGGACATTCCACACTGTACTGTATGCATGCAGCTGCTTCATATACATATTCTGTAGAGGCTTCTTTTACATTCATATGATGTACAAAGTGATTTCAATATTCAAATCCTTTATGCCTTTTAGGGCTGCACATTTACATGAAATGGAAATATTCTAAAGGTCTTGTGCATCCTTTTATATACGGGTCAACAAAATACCTCCTGACATTTTTTGTATTTTTGAAAACTCAAAGACTCTCAAAGTCACATACAGGCTTCCCACCTTGTTGGTGAAGGTGGTTGGAGGAATACCTTCAGACATTACTCGGGGTTGAAAATAAACTGCCAGCTCTACTGCATGTTTTTGGATTATAGAGAAATACTTTGTGCAGTTTGGATTCTCCTAAATATACATTATAATAGAAAGTCAATCACAGCTAGTTGAGCTTAACTTTTATAAAAAAGCTTTTTATCAATGCAAGGTTAACACACATAGGTTTATATACTGTTCATATCTCATGGTCTTGTATTTCTATTTCATCTGTGTTGCTGAAATTGTTTCATTTATGTCTTTTACATTTTGTATTTACTATATTTATGTTGTTATACTATCAAAAAATGAAAGAAAGAAAGTTCATAATTAATAATCCAGCGTCATTTCTTAAGTGCTAGATTGACTCAAGTGTTACTGATACAAAAAACACAATTTACATTATAATTGTATTAACCCAAAAAGTACTTTGTCACAAATAATTGACCCCTACAGAACAAACTTTGGCTGCACAGCTTGAGTTTGTACCGAAAGACCCTCCAGCGAGTCAGGGAGAAAATGAAAAGCTTTTCTTTTTAGTTGTTGCGGCAGATGTAGGTCAAACTGTCTGCCCATGGGCTACTTCAGTACTGCATGCCTACTTGTAATATCGCTGTGTGTGTGTGTGTGTGTGTGTGTGTGTGTGTGTGTGTGTGTGTGTGTGTGTGTGTGTGTGTGTGTGTGTGTGTGTGTGTGTGTGTGTGTGGGAGACACAGTGGACAGAGCATGTGTTGTCCTGTGGGAGAGATCGGAGCAGCACTCAAGGTGCCTTCTCTTGCTCACCCTCCTCCCCCTCTCCTCCCCCTCTCCTCCCCCTCTCCTCCCTCTCCCCCTCCCTTCTGCCACAGCAGGGCCTCTGGCTCGGCGCCCGGCCCTGCAGCGATTGGTGGATCTATTATTAGGCCAATCACAGATAACCAAGCTATTGTTTCAACTCCTGGAGCAAAACTACACCGGACTGTACTGTAGGTGCTCATTGCAGAGCTTCATTACTGATTAAATGAAAAAAATGAGGCCAGCTCTTGCACAGGAGAGAGAGAAGGGATTATAAATTAATCATTACAACAAAGTATGAGTGCACTTTCTTGCTTCCAGCCATCTAGAAGCTTCTATCATCGCTGCTGCGCTCTGCTTCTCCTCAGAGCCTCTGCAGCACTAACAAAGCCTCAGATAACATACACACTGTTACACTCACACACCACATAAATGACTCCCTCTGAGGATTCAGCCACCTGCATCATCACCACTCATCTCTGTGTGGGGGGGGGGGGTGTGTGTGTGTGGTGACTCAATGTTAGTCAAGCAATCAATACTTATTTTCCTCATTTAGCCTCACAAGCATCTCTAAATATATTCTTGTTATTCTGTTTTGTTTGTCTGTTTTCATGCATATTTTTAGATCACAAGTCGATGTCGGATCGTGAGCAGAGAGGAGTCCAAGCTTTCACCAGACAGTTTGTCATATGGCTCAGACTGTGAGCAGAATAAAAGTGTTCCTGCTGTACCGCCCACATTAAGTGTGGCTGTGGGGGACACATATAAGACATCATTCATTTTAAATACAGACAAAAACATTTGTCATGCTTTTCGTAGCCTGATTTATATCACCTTTCATTCTATAAATATATATATTTTATGGCTGTAGAGTATATTCTTTACTTTTTTATAGTTATACATAGCGATATCGAAATCCCCTCTGTAAAAAATGTAGACTCTAACATGTTAACCAAACAATTAAAAGGTTTTGAACCTGGTTCATCAAATGGTCGGATTTCTGTTTCGGAACTGTATGTTAGCTAGAAAAATAATAGATAATGCATTTCTATTTCCATATTTTAAACAAACATAATTATTCTGATGCAGGTTATCAGAAAATGTCCTGGTGATATCTGTTAGTTACATTTTTACACTATTCACTCTTTCTATGGTTTCTAATTTCTCTCATTTCCCCTCCTCGACTCCTCGAATCCTCGGTCCTCCGGTAGTGACCCGGAAATGGATTTCAGCGCGCCATGTTGAAGGATATCTCATTTCTCTAAATGCAGATCGAGGACCGAGGACCGAGGACCGAGGACCGAGGACCGAGCGTCGAGGAGGCTCTCTGGAGGAGCTATAACCGAGGATACACTGATGGGTCCTCCACGGCTCCTCCGCGGATGTATTTCCGGCAACAGCGATGTTTAAAAGAGTCGTGACGCACGGCCGGACTTAACTCAGCCAATGACAGCTCTGCATGCATCCCCTGGATATTATTTTATTAACTGCTTGAATCGCGATGCGATGTTTCCAGTGAGAACAGCTGTGAGGTCCGTGCAGAAAGCAGAGCAGTGTGTATAATATATATCACTCAGTATAACAGGCCTACATTACTCTCTGTATTTGCTTTAGTTTAGTAGATATCTACAAACGAAGAGTCGATATTTTTCTAAGAGCATTTAGTGCTTCAAATAATAAAATACACAACGGCTGTAGCCTGATATATATGATATGCTTTAGGAGCTGTAGGTGCGTGTTGTACAGTGTGTAGGTGTGTGTGGTACAGTGTGTAGGTGCGTGTGTACAGTGTGTAGGTGCGTGTTGTACAGTGTGTAGGTGCGTGTTGTACAGTGTGTAGGTGTGTGTTGTACAGTGTGTAGGTGTGTTGTACAGTGTGTAGGTGTGTGTTGTACAGTGTGTAGGTGCGTGTTGTACAGTGTGTGTTCTACAGTGTGTAGGTGTGTGTTGTACAGTGTGTAGGTGCGTGTTGTACAGTGTGTAGGTGCGTGTTGTACAGTGTGTAGGTGTGTGTGTGGTACAGTGTAGGTGCGTGTTGTACAGTGCGTAGGTGCGTGTTGTACAGTGTGTAGGTGCGTGTTGTACAGTGTGTAGGTGTGTTGTACAGTGTGGTTTACAGTGTAGGTGTGTTGTACAGTGTGTAGGTGCGTGTTGTACAGTGTGTAGGTGCGTGTTGTACAGTGTGTAGGTGGTGTTGTACAGTGTGTAGTGTGTGTGTGGTACAGTGTAGGGCGTGTGTACAGTGCGTGTAGGTGCGTGTTGTACAGGTGTGTGTGTGTACAGTGTGTAGGTGTGTGTGTGGTACAGTGTGTAGGTGTGTGTGTTGTACAGTGTGTAGGTGTGTGTTGTACAGTGCGTAGATGCGGCAGACAGACAGGTCTCAGTTAGTTTGGTGTCCTATGCTTACTTTTAATACTTGTAAATAAAACTTTTGGCCCGTAAATTCAATTCCCCATTTCAGCGACCAGAGAGGGGGGTCCGCATCTGTAGCCTGTTATTGTCTCATTATACCGCACTGTAAATGAATTCAAAGTAAATATATAAGTCGTCATGAACACATCTGTCCATCAGACAGAGGGCTGCTGTGCCTCCTGTCATCATTAATGGATGTCCCTTAAAATGACCGGTTGTCAAGGAAACAGCTCTGCAGTATACTATGTTTACACCTCTGTGATGTAGGTTTGTGAAGCCAGCTGCCGGATCACAACATTAACTCATGTATTCTTAAAACTGCACTTCATCTTCATTATGACTTTTATATAAATGACTTTAATGTGAATCCATCTTTGAAATATCTGAGGAACAAAGAGACTTGCACTATTTTGATCTCATCTGTGATCGATTGGTGGGAAAGGACTTTGCTCAAACATGACGTTTATGGTACACTAATGAGTGGTTTGACCCCTTGTCTGGGGAGATAAAAATAACGCTGGCAACTCAGGTGACCAACTATTTACCAACCGGCACGATCTCAGTTCTCTCTTATTTACTGTACACCCGGCTACTTCCTGCTGCTTGGCTGAATCACAGAGAGTTGTTTGACACAAAAACAAGAACTGTTCAGTTGCATTATCACCACCCTGGGCTGAAGAAGGATCGACCAAATCAGGGTTTCCACACTTTCTTAAACATCAAATTTAAGGACTTTTCCAGTACTTTCCATCCCTGATTCTCTTATATTCAAGCACCCATGGCTGTAAGGTTTGAGACGTAGAGAGTTATTTTAACACATAAAGCAACACTTTATCTTATTTACAACTGGCAACTTCCTGATTATTGGCCGAATCACAAAGCTATCGGATTTATGTAAAAGTGCAAAATCAACCACAAAGTATTTTGGTGCTTGTAGCCAGATGTTTTGAAAATGTAAATGCATTTCTCTCTTTATATAAAAGTTGTTAGCAAGCAAGCAAAACCTTGAGTGTCTTCTTGCAATGTTTTATAAATCCTTTTAAACATCAAAATTAGGACTTTTCCAGGTCTTTGCAGGCACGTCCTCTCATATTTCAAACCCCCAACACCGTCAAGTTTGAGACATGGAGAGTTTTCTTGACACAAAAGCAACACTTCATCCTTTAACCTATAACTAACATTATTATTTCTTAATTGAACAAGGACCATGCATAAAATGACATTATCTCTTAAGAAAAGAGATGACTCATGCCAGATTTGAGCTAATAGCTTATTTCCATCTGCAGTCCTTTCACTGAAGAGAAAGGGGATAAAAAACGTAATCTGAAAGTAACTTAAGGTGTCGGATAAATGTTGTGCGGTAAAAATAAATATGTTTCCCTTTGAGACATATTGAAGAAGTTTGAAGTCGCATAAAATGGAAATACTCAAGAACAAGTATCTCAAATATGTACCTAAAATATAGCACTTGAGTAAATAGACTTACTTATTCTCTATCAATAATAATAATACGGAAAAAAAACTAACCAAAGAATGAGTTGATGCTGTGGCTCCATGATATCTTGCATGAAGACAGGATGAAACAAAGTAGATGCAAAGTACAGCATGTGCGTCTTCGGGGTTATTTCAGATACAGATGGTAGAAGAGACAGCCTTAATCTCGCAGAAACATTGAGTTATGAATCACTTACATCCTCGTTGGTGGTCTGGTTGAGGGAGATCAGGTAGGTGTGGAAGCCGGTCAGTCCCACCACCGACCACAGGGTGAAGAAACACACCAACACCTCCAGCACCGTGGGGAACAGTTAAGAAAAAAGCAACAGATGTTTCCTGCCCGACACGCGGTCACTGATTAAACAGCGGACAGCAGATGACGGCAGACAATTATGCAACATGAATAATGACAGAGGTTTTTTTTAAATGATCAAAGGCAGGAAGCTTTTACATTTTAAAAAGACAGAAATGGCCAGCTGGAATTTAGCTCTTATCCATATGCTATCTTTAGTCATGCTGGCTGGGGTTATTTAAAAATACAATAATAGCAGGGCAGAGTTAGTCATGTTAGAAAAACATTTTTGAATCCATGCTTGCATTTTTGGTTTTGAAAAGGCCACGAAAAGATGTTAAGAAATCAAAGCTTGACAGGCCTGCAAAGCTATTATGTTATTCTCACTGATCAGGGGTAGGTTTAGGAAACAGTAATAGTCAGGGTGTGATATTTGAAAGAATCTGGATGTCTTTCCATTTCTAGGAAATCTGACAAACATCATCCACACAGCAGCTGTTTTCTGTGGCCAGAGCCTAAAAGGATATGTTCCAGGTGTTTCCTTCAAAGTGTTCAAAAAGCCTTTATCCACTGAACCTGTGAACAGAGCAAAACAGAGGGAAGTTAGGAAAAAAAGCTTCCTAAAAATTCAACTGCTTCCCTACTAATTTGTCCTCTACTGAAGAGCACATTACTGCAGTATTAAAATAACAGGCTCAGAGATTAATGATCCTGACTAGAAACACTGTTTCCTCGTCTCTCTGTCGCCTCGCTGCCTGTTGCGTAGAACAAGGAAGCAGGAGGCAGGTGATGAAAGAGGAATCATGTCAGGTTGTCGCTTGCTGTTACGTGTCATGTCTCGCTGCAGGAAAAGCCGGTCCGACCGAGGTCATAGTTGCTGCTCATGTACATGAGTCTGCAAAAACTCTGGAAGCTGCTAATGAGTTTGTGTCAAAGGTTGTCCTTCCTGTTTTACCACAATCTTTCTATTCATACTCTAATCTCCTACACGTTTGTTCCTTCTTATTGCACAAACGGCTGACAGGATACTCACGCATCACCACGTGGACGATGTTAAAGGTGAAGATGTAAATGGTGAGCAGGGAGAGCGACAGGGTGAACATGTAGAAGTATCGGTAGTTCCTCTTGCCCACACAGTTGCCTACCCATGGACAGTGGTGATCAAAACGGTCTGTAAAAAAAGGAAAAAGGGTGTCTGTTTGAATAGGGAAATTGTACAGGAGCTGCAAAAACAACTTAGAAAACAGATACTTTTGGAAATCAATCGAGTGTTAAAAATACACCGGTATTTCAGTCAAAGAAAGCTTTGAGCAACAGCTTCTGTAAACCTGCAGTCTAAATATAGGGATCACTTCCTCTTGGCCTCTCCTCTTCTCTTATTTGGAGGAGAGCCAGATGAAAGCAAGACAGGGTCAAACGGACAAAAGGATGGAGTTTCACAACAATATACAGTAAAAATAGAGGCAGGAACACAAGACTTGGAGCAACTCGTAGATTCAAAACTAAAAGGATACTTTATATATTTAGAGAGAAGACGTTCCGTGCTGTCGTCCTGTGTTTACATAAATATTTGGTGAACATAACATGTTCAACTTAAATTTGATGCTAAAGTGACTTTTAATAGGGAGAATTGTGTCTCTTTCAGTCTCTGCACCCCAAACTTCTGTTCTTACACAATGTTACTTTTCGTAAATTGGTCGTACAATCTCCAGGGAGAAGTACATAAGATATTACCGCAATAAAAGTAGTATTTTTCCCTCTTATGTCCTCCCATTGGTGATTTACAGATCTTACTGATGGACAGGAAGCATCACGTAATTGCTAACGGTCGCTAACATTAACTGACATTATCTAGTTAGCCTTTAGCTCCGTTTTTCCACTCATTACATAACTAATGTAATCATAACAAATGAATGTGTACCATTACAGCTGTCTCATCTACAGCAGCAGTACATAAGGGAAATGCATCACATTTATCTTAAAGCACCACAACGTACGTTAATAATCAAATATATTGTATTTTGTCCACTTAAGAGAGAACAAAAATGTGAAGTGTGCTGCAATCCAGAGGTCTGGAGCCGGGCGAGCACTTCACCCCCAGAGATATTGTTTTATTCCTGCATACGGATATAAAACTACTGCCTAAATACTCAGAGACCACAGTATATTGTGCATCAGACATCTCACAATATATTAACTAGAGAAGGCTCCGGGTATAAACAAATGTATATAGTGAAGCAGTTTGTTGTTTTTATTATGCCGCATGTTTTGTTCGGGACTTTACCCGCAATAAACAATGTGAGGTTGAGGAGGGAGAGATATGAGTGCAGTAAAAGAGGGACTGAGGCATGCTGCTGTGTCATGCTTGGACTGTGTGTGTGTGGGTGTGGGTGTGTGTGTGGGTGTGTGTGTGTGTGTGTGTGTGTGTGTGTGTGTCGACAGCAGGTGGACACAGATGAACCAGTGTTCACAATGACTGTGCACTTTTTCCCTCACTGAGCCTCCACTGTCTCCTCTTATATCGACTTTGAGTCTACGCTGCCTTTAGACGCATGCCTCACTCATCAGCAGCCAAATCACTTTTATTCTGCCGAGTTGAGAGATGAGACACACACACACACACAGACACACACACACAGACACACACAGACAGACAGACAGACAGAGACACACACACTTCAAAATTCAAAGCGCATTCCATAAAAAAACCCACTTTGATCCAGCTTCCTAAAACTTTTGTTTAGTCCAAAAATGTATTTATAAAACTATGATTTCAAACCTTTTCATTATTGTGACAAACGTATGCAGAGAGGTAATTAAGAGTAGGGCTTCAGAGATAATCCTCACATCACAAAGCTATTTTTCCCCACAGGAACTCACCTTTCTATTTCTGAAAAACTGAAATAAACCTGATTTCAATGAGCTGTCTTCTCACTTTGTTCAGCCTTTGACAGCGGATCAGAGGACGTTTCTTTCTTACCGACGCAGTTGTCACAGATGCTGCAGTGAGAAGCTCGAGGAGGTCTGAAGATCTTGCAGGTGTAGCAGTACTTGAGCTTCACGATCTGGTTGTTGATCTGAACGTTGCGGATTCGAGGGGGGGGTCGCTGCCCCGCGGGACGTTCCCATTAGCAGCCTCTGCGGAAAAAAGAAGAAAAAACATTCATAAGCAGGTGTTGGCAATCTTGATCACACAATGAACTGGAATGGCATTTGACGAGCAAAGACCTCCTCCACCAAGGCCAATGGTGCATTCAAATGCTCCACGCTTCAGATGGTCCCATTTCCTAATGTGGGAAGTCGGGCTTTATCTGTTTTATTTGTTCTATGTACTATATATATATATTCATGTTGCACTGTTGGAAGAGCCTGTGACCTACGTTTTCCATATCTACACTGTAGCTAGTGTGCAAATGACAATAAAGCCTTGAATGTTATGTGTTCATCAGCCTTACGTTTAATGTAAAGCAACATGGACGTGGAAACATGTGTTGCTTTTTATTGCTCAGAGCGTTTAAACAACACTTATATATTTTCCAAGTTCTTTTTCCGACTCAAGGGGGAGTTTAACTACGTTTTCTGAGTCGGGAACTCATTTTTTTATGATCATTCAGACCCAGAATGAGTGCAACCAGCACCACTTTCTTATCTACCAATGTTACCTAAAGTCAAACATAATTTGTATATACTATAAATAGGTTCTTCATTGGTCAATGCCTAACCCCAAGACAAGGGTTTATGAAAATAGGGCCAGTAGTTTTTCCATAATCATCTACACTGCTATTAAAAGCTTTTATCTCATGGTTATCTGCTACATACAACAACACTACAAACTATGTCCTCAAAAGTCACAACTAAAATCTCGGAGAATATTTTCACATTAAATGAATAGGTCTTAAACAGGCAGTGAGAAATGTGAGATTCAGTGACAGGGACAAGAAGAATAAGGGACGTAAATCTCCACAGCTGAACCTCGAGGGAGTCAGGGAACGACAGGATTGGCTCGATACAGTGATGATGCTGGATTTCTGTGTAATCACTGCTGAGCTGTAAATATTATGTATTATTATCAACACTGTGACTCAGTGTCCGGCTCTGTTTGGGCTTCAGCTAACCTTCCTAACACTGACATATCTTGAGGTGAG
Source organism: Dissostichus eleginoides (assembly GCA_031216635.1). Classification (NCBI taxonomy): domain Eukaryota; kingdom Metazoa; phylum Chordata; class Actinopteri; order Perciformes; family Nototheniidae; genus Dissostichus; species Dissostichus eleginoides. The sequence continues at coordinate 15,231,436 of CM062271.1, forward strand.
TAATTTAGATCTTTCTGATTCAGTAGCACTGCAGGAGCTGAGTGCAGAGAGCCAATGACCAGAGGGCTGACACCTCTCAGGAGAGTTCTGTTAGAGAAATCCTCCATTACCACGCTGCATAGAGAAGCTGTTAATGGAAAAGAGCATTACGGAGAGCTCATTTGACTTTGTGGGGGTAAATTGAGAAAAGGAATGTGGCATTTGTGGAAATACATTATCAGGAATAAGAAAACGTGTCCAGAGATTAAAATAAACTAAAGTGTTTGTTTATCATTTGTATATATTACTGAATCCAAAAATCTGTATTGTAAAAAAAAATGTGTTTGCATATGCAAACTTCTATAATACATCTAGAGACATAAAGATGGTGAAAATGACTTGATCTGACGGCACAAACTGCTCAGCATCATGAATCTACTGAATGTGGGATTAGTGGCTTTCAGGATAAACCAGCGGAGAATAAACAAATGACTCATCACTCACGGGGGGATGATGCCACTCCCTCGGGTAGCAAAGCTCAGTCTGGTAGTGGTATTATATATTCCAAGAGGATGCTTCTCCTCCTATTAGCAACTCCCCCACCTAGGGACTTGTGTCTAACAGGCTTCTTCCATACCTGCCTTCACTACTGGCTGTTCGCTGTTAGCACGCCCACACACATCACAGCAAACAGATACCATAACACAGTGGAAAATACCCTCTATAGGAGCTGCAATTGAATCTGTGCACATTCTGGATATTAGGATGAAGAACCGGCTATTTGGGGAGATTTGCTGAGATGTGTTTGGTGGAATGTAATAATGGCCATTAGGTGTCTTTACCTGAATATCATTTCATTTGACCGCTTCCCTGATTTAATATATATTTGGGTTTACTGGTGATTTAACAACAAAGTATATTTATTATTAAATCGCTCTGGGAACTTGTGATTATGATTTATATTTAAAAGACACAATTATTGGTGGAAGAAATAATTTAGAACTTGAGCAATGTATGCTCATTCAAAGTTTTGATGATATCTTACAAATGATATTGTTCTTTTCAATGTGTTTTCCTCACAAATATCACACAAGCATTCGTGTTCCTGTTGTACAGAAACACGTTAGGCAACGATGTTTGTAGCTTTAGGAAAAGATTGCGGTTTGTAAAAGCGTCATTAAAGTACACAACCATACGTTAAAATATGTCATCTTTGACTTGGTTTCACTCGGGACTTGACCAGGTCTCCATGATTAAAGCCCTGTGCTTTTTGACCCATCCATCCAGCCCAAAACAACCATAAGTTGCGGCTCTATTCACAATAATAATTCCTAGTGAGATTTCCTTTATGGCTGCATGCAGGAGCTGCACAGGTCATCACGGCCGCAGCTATGACCAGCGAGCCATTGTCATGCTGCGAGTGGTATGAGTCACAGCCATGATGAGAGGAGTGCTGCCAGATGAACATCCTCAGAGGACCGCCTGCCTCCGCCCTGCTTTTACACCCCCTCCCCCCCTCTGTCAGGAGCCAGCCTCCACCCATGCCTCTCCACCGGAGTGAGAGCACGAGTGATGGCTGAGGACACAGTGAATCTTTAACAGAGACAAAGAGTGAACATTGACCAGCCACACAGGCAGAAGGGGGGGGGGGGGAATAAAATCTCATTCCTCCAAATAGGAAGAGAGTATGGCCAACCCAGGGAGAAAATATGCACTGCGTTTAATTACTTGTTTGTATTTTTGTTTGCAAAGGCTTTGCTGTCGATTTGATGCAGCGTATCGTTTGTGTTGTGTAATGAAACAACAGGATCCTTTGTAATGAATGTGTGTTAGACTCAGCTGTACATCCACGGGGAGCACGGCCAACGTTCCGCAACATAAAGAATAACAAACATGAATAAACCAACAGGACTGAGGCTGTCTGCTCACTGCTTAACTAGCATATACACTGAAGTATTTATGCCCCCAGAATACTTTCGCTTGAGCTACCTCCAACATCATTTAGACTAACAACCAAGAAAAAAAAGATGATGTAACAGCAGCATGGACTCTAACACCTTAACATTTGAATGGATGTAGATAAAGGATTTGTGCCGTGTGGCTTTATCAGCGCTGATTGTGAATAACAGCCACTCAAGGTGAAGAGCAATCACAGAGGTGAGAACACACGCTACTTCAAACCTGGCAACACTCTGTAGAGGATCTGAGCTGAAGGCGCCTGAAGAAAGATGATACTGAGCTGTTCTTCTATTATCATTCTAAGTTGCAGATATTTCATTGCAAACATTAGCATATACAATTGTTATGTTCTAAAATGCATTCTTCAGATTAGCAGAGCCATTTTTACATTTCTTATTCTGGCAAAAGTCAAATAAATATTTCATGTAAAACTAATGGAATCACTCAGTTCACCAGCGAGTCCTCACTGTGTCTGCTGTTGATGTTGGGCAGGTAGTGTACAGTGAGTGTTTACTAAAAACAACTGCCTGCTCAAATGACAACACTATTAGAGTGACCCAAAACAGTGATGTTGCAGCCAGACAGACAAGCAATGAGCTGACACGTTATACATCTCCATGAAGCTGAGGGAGCGGCAGATTCAGCTGACCCATTTCACACTGACTTCATATTACATTTTAGATATAAAATATTGATTATAGCAACTTGAAATACATTTTCATCAAAGTACTGACACTAGCACAACTCACACTTGATTATGTGAGTCTGCCACACAGGAGAACTTGTTCAGAGGATGTTTTGAAGATTCAAATCTGATCAAATCACACCAACACATTTATATCATGCTTATGAAGTCATGAGTGTTCAATATTATAGAGAAGGATTGGAAGCCAAGTTTCGAGCAGAGTATTGGGGAGACAAGTGCTTTCTAGATTTGAGAGAATTCTGTAACTGTCTTTAAACAAACTCACCAATCTCCATCTCAATGAATGTGGCTTCCTCTGGCAGAGCTCGTGGCAGCACCCCGGGGTCGCTGAAGCTCGTCCTCAGCAACATGGCGATGACGAAGAAGAAGAGCACGATGGCGAAAACTGGGACGGAAGGAGACAGATGGACGGCCAGGTACGGACATCTGTGGGAAAGCAAAGAGGATGAAGAGCCGGTCAAAAAGCAGGTAAGGTTTCTCAGAAAGGTTAAGAGGGGAGGGGAGTATTTTATATGGCATACTATTAGAACAATGTATGTTTTTGATACCTCATTATTTGACCTTTTTGACTATTGGTTGATCATTTTGCACCTTGGATTTGAGAATGTGATGGACACTTCTCCAACATTTGATAGACAAAAGAAAATAGTTGCCAGAAGAATGTAATTGTTAGTTGTGTAATTTCACACAAAATGATTATTCTTTGAAATGTCATGTGTTTGCATCACATGAATACAGCCGACGAGAGAAGCTGTGGAGTTCATTATGAAAGCGGCCTGTGCAGAGAGGGCACGACACGACGACAAACACATTCTGAACTGGTGTTGTGAGCACAAGGTCATGAACCACGAGAGCTGCCCTTTCTCCGAACCGTCCCGAAGTCATGGCCGTGAATAAACAACACCGTGTCGCACCCCCCTCACCTTCTGGAGAAACATTAGCATATCCCCGTTAGCCCGGCCACTGAGACCCCAGCCAGCGGAGCTCCTGTTGCTCAGGGCGATAACAGATGAGCTGCAGAGGCTGCGCTATGGGCATGAAGTTATTAATAGTTAAACTGTGCGGCCTCATCTCCCTGCCAGGTGGACGGGATCATATATTCATAATGCAACACTAATGCTGCTCTACAGGAGAGAAAGGTATTGTGCTACATCCTGTACAAGACTGACTTTTGTTCTGCTCGTCATGCATGACACAGACTGCACACAGATGACACACCCTCTGCTTTATTATATAGACGGTGCAAAGGAGGACCATATCAACTCTGCAGTGTTTTAAAAACTCTCCTCTGAAGAGTCATCAGGCTACATTGCATTTACATGTTATTACCTTTTTCTTGAATTAAACATATTCAGTAGGAGTTCAGTTAAATCTGAAGTTTTTTTGAAAATAGATTGATTGTTCAAGTTATTTTTCAAGCAGAAATCAAATCAATCCTATGCTTTAATTATTCTTAAATGGTAATAAACTGACCGTAATTGGGCAATGCCCTAAAGAGATATTACCTTGGCCATTAATCACTTTTTAACTGACATTTTACAAACAAAATGATCAATTGATTAAAACTAATCAGCAGATTAATAGATAAAGAAAGATGGGTTCGAAGCAGCCTCAGGTACAAGTAGTTTGAAAAGGTTTTTGGGTGCACAAGGTTCATTTGTGTGGAACATAATATCCAATACTGACAGCAGCCATCTATCCGTATCACATATCAGCCAAAACACTGCAGACACAGTTACATAAATGAGGATGAGATATCAATAACTCTCAGGGAGAGAAAACAGCTTGAAGCAGCACTAATGCATACATATGGTTTCATTTGGTTTCTAGTGATTGTTTAGTTTTGATTTGTTTGATCAGACTGAGCAATCTTATATTGGGATACAAATGTGCTGAAATACAGAGCCAATAAAAAAATGTGTATCTGTCAAAATACATATGGACTGCACTGTAGCTGTACATCATCAGACATCCCATAATACGTTTTTAATCGAATGAGCAGCTATTTTTGATCAATAATAAACAGTCAAGTTGGTTTCAGCCTCTGTAAAGTGTAGATCTGCTACCTACTCTGTTTTAATTCATTTTAAAGTGATTTGAGTTCCAAACCCTGACAAAAAGTCTATTTAATCACTTCCATTTCCATCTGTTATTGTTTTGTCCAGGTTGCATTTCGTTCATTTTAACTGCACATATACAGCGCTAAGGGGAAGGATGTAACTAAGTCAACAAGTGCCTCAGCTCAACATGGCAGAGAACAAAGTCCACCTGCCTAGCTGCACCTGCTCGTGTAGCTACACCATGCAGGTACGTCAGCATACCTGTGCACTTGTGAAACAACACACACAAAAACACAACACCAGCTGAACAGGTCAGAGCAGTTTCCCTGCAGTATCCTTTCTCACACAAATGGAAACTAGGAGCAGCGATTAAATCAATACAGGTTTCCACTGGACCGGCCTGTGAAGTATGTTAGGCCCATTTGAGAGAGCATAGAGCAGCCGGAGGATTCAGACGGAGGAGAGGCAGCCTGCGGATGAAGTGTAATTCCCGTAATGATGACTGGTAGGTATCGGAGGCGCACTCAATCATCGGCTTCCCATCATGCCCCTCCACGTCCTTCCTGGATGTGACCGTTTCCTCTGCTGTGGAGGAGCAGTTGTGTGTGCTGTGTATTCATCAGTCACCACAGAGCAGCAGAAAAAAACTGGACTTAATCGAGCCCATGTGGGAAAATATTTTCATCAGTGAGGCGATCAATCAGACCACCAAGTGACACTCATGCCACTTACACATTACCTCTCTCTCTGCCTCTCCTTTGAGGCTAACAATAAACTAGCTCCTGTGGTGGAATGCAACTGAGTACATTTACTCAATTACCCCAGCCAGCAACACTATGAAAATGCTACTTATGTGTTAAAGGGTTTGTTGGTTGTTTTGAAGCGGGGTTGTATATGATCCATAATGAATGTACTGTATGACCTACAGTACATGTCAAGTGGCACACTCCCAATGATGGGAAACAGACAGGAGTCGGACCACAGGAGCTAAGAAATGTACTTTTGTGGACAGGCGCAGCAGCAAAACACATTTTACCTCTTAAAAAAAAGGCCCACCTATAAATAAAAATTGAAATGAGTTGGAGTTTTCACTTTATTTTCATATTTTTACCGCATGTCCTTGCTGTCAGATTGCCCTTCCCGACAGAAGCTTTTTTCTATGCTTCGACTCTTCAAAGTCACCAGATTTACCTCGCAGAACACAGAGGTTGCTGGACTATAGCTGCCTTAATCATTTAGTTCGTTTTCTGTTATTGTGTTACGCTGTTGAATATAAAGCAAACCTTCAAAACACAAAAGTTACAAATAAACCAAAACATAGTTACAGATGGAGGGCAGAGGTAGACCAGCACCTCTGATGTTCTGCAAGGTAACATTACTGTGTTTGTCAAAGGACTCTTGGAGCTTTGACAAGAGCAACCATCAACACCGAGCAGCCTTCCCTGAAACACCAAGTGGGACCAACGTTGCATTTTGGGTAATGTAGGCGCCAGGTTTTACGAAGGAAGGAGAAAGTGTAAAACCAAAAAAAAGGTTTTTAGGGACGATATGAATTCCAAACTGCAACACAGAGATATATTTTCATTTCACTAAAGTGTTTCTTCCATATGACATAAAACATTTTGTTTAATCAATGGTCCGTAGAAATGTTATAAAATCATTAAGAGAGTGACCATTAGACCCTAGGCTATTCCAATATAGAAAATATTGTTTTCATGGCTTAATAAATTGAACCATTAGCTTAAAACCTGCAATCAGCTACCAGTCATGAGAGAAAATAATCACATTCATATGAAAGATAAACAGAGTTACATAAGAGATAGTGATAGGTTACATACTGTACAGTACTGCTGATTCTGCAACCAAAGTGTGAAGTTCACGTGTGTGTGTGTGTGTGTGTGTGTGTGTGTGTGTGTGTGTGTGTGTGTGTGTGTATAAGATGCATTAAGCAGAGTCTACTGCAGACTTTGATCTAAAGGATTTCCCCTCTTAACTCAGGATGACATGGGTTTAAAGATGAGAAGCTTCTTAGTAGGGATATTGCTGAGTTTAAATCACTTTAACTTTTCAGCAATAAATCCACTAAACCCATGATGATGACTTCACCACTTCATGCCTCGGTGACTCATGACATGTTAACCTTTGTTGAACATTTCACAGCTTTACATTATAAATACTTAACAGTTGTAAGCTGTTGGGGATCATTATGAATCATACAAGAGATGAATTATGCACAGTGGGCCTCAGTAACCCCGTCATACAAACATCTCTGCACTGTGACCCTGTTTCACAAATAACAAAAGCACAAACTCTACTCGCCCTTTCCCTTTTTTCCACAAACAGACATAAAACCTACTTCATTACCCAACTTGGTAAATATTCTGAGTAGAGGAGGGGGTTTCAAATTCCTTTCGTAAGAAATCTCAGAGGTCTTTTGCTTTTTTCTGAAGATGTAATCATGCTTCTACAGTTTGAGCCTCTCATGCATTTCCATTACATTACACATTTACCAACATAACACTACTCTACTGAAAGTGTTTCTAGAATGAAGATAATAACGTTTTATAACCATTTCAATAAACAAATATTCATCCTGCTCCACTCATTTAAAAAATGTCCTTTTTTAAAATTATATTTTCCTTTTGTTTTGCAAACACAGGACAGATATGTCATAGGCTACCTGTATTGGTAAAGTGCACTTCAGTCATATGAGAAACAGGTTATAAATCTATCAAAATGGTTTGAAAAGCCTTGAAGGAATCAAGAAAAACCTTGAAAGCAGCAGTTAATGTTACAATGTTAACCTTCAAGGTTTTAAAAAGATTGCAAAGTATTTTTTTCTTTCATAACATTCAATGCTTAGCGCTGCGACTCAGATGTAATGTTAATAAATACGGAAAATCCAGAAACATGTCCTTTAAAACCTGATCCAATAAATGAATGCGTTAAAAAGAGGCTACACTTGAGATGAAGAGGACACCATCTGTTGTCCAGTTTAAATCAGTCATCCTTGTTATGCAATCCTTAAATACCATATGAGAGAGATGAAACATGAGAGCCACGGTCATAGTCCTTTTACCAGGATTAAAGCTAGGATTACAGATGTTGCGTCATAGAATACTCACTAAGTGAAATGAAGAATGATGAGAAATATGATGATTTAATGTTGGCCACATGAAAAAACAATACTGCTGAACAACATTAAAGATGTAGTCATTTCTAAAGGAAAAATCATCTAAGAGAGCATCTAATTCAAGCCAAACACGTCACAAAACAACGTGAGGGAAAAGTGTAAAGTGTGCCTCCCTGTATGGCACAGGTTGTGGGCGAGAATAGCAGCAAAGAGAAGCATCCAGAGAACAAAGCCTGTAGATCACTGTTACAGTAAATGGTGCACGCACTCTGAATAGAGCATAAATCATGTTATTGCTCATTCAGTCAGGGCTGGCGGGTGCTTTCTGATTGGCTAACAGGGAGACAGGGTGGGGTTGGATGCTGAGGGAGGCTCGGTTACAAGATCTCCTCCGACTGCAGCCGCCCGCCCTGCACTACTCAATATGTGTTCACATTTTATAAGGCTGATAGGGCATATGTAAGGATGTAGAGTACAACACAAACACACACACAGTCACACACACCAAGGATCACTCTCATTACATGCGCATATGCTTCTCTGGCCTCGTAGCTGAGCGTCCTGCAGTGGACAGACAGATGACACACTCTCCTTGTGTTCCAGTTTCTTTTTCCTTCATCCAAGCTCCATAGGTGGCAACGCACATTCACATATGCCTGCATGCACGCACTACATTTACACCAACATACAAATGGGATCCAGGTATAATATAAATATGTAAAATCCCATTTCAAAATCAGATCAGTGGGTATTAAAAGGGCAGAAACCAACAGCGTGAGGACACACAGCCCTAAAATTGATTCCAGGGGAAAACAGGCTGGGCCCATCTCTTCCCTGAGTAATTTGTTTAGTTGTTCCTAATGGCTTTTTCCATTTGTGTATTCGGGCTGCTCGTTTCCGCAATACAGCACAAATTAAAGCAGAGAGAAGTCTCCCTGCACGCGGTGCTGATGCCTGGTGATAAAAGTGAGACATCTGTGTGGATGGTGTTGGATGTGAGCCAGCCAACGCCAAGACACTGCCCTCGCTGTTTACCCATCATGCCCCGCTGCAGCTCAGAGATCAACCTCAGGCATGTGAGGAACGAACTCTCCAAAACAAGGAAAGGACGCCACAAAGACAGAAGATGTGATGATAAAGAATGCTGAACAACAGCTCAATGCACCAACAAGCATTTAAAATCAGATTATAAGGATGCATTGTTGGGCATATTTTGTTTTTACATATTGAGTTTTTGATAGATGATGGCCACTGAATGATGTTTTGGAACGGACAATATTATAAATCATATTAGCTGGAGCTGTTATGAGTACATCTATTGATTGGCTACTATTTTTGAAAATGTATTTATTTCACTCTCATTCAGCGCAAGATAAGGGAAACAATCTGCTGAGTTGTTTGCTGGCAAAACAACCATCTAATAATGCTAAGAGTCTATAGTCAAACTGCGGCATGCTAACCCCAGAATTACAACTAAACACAAAGTATAGCTGAGCTGATTGAAATGTCATTAGATTCGCAGGTAATTAGCAATAAACCAGAGTAGTTAACAATAACTAAATAAATACATTTGACCCGATAGTGGCGCTATATGAAAATCAGGGTATCACCAAAATGATTACAATTTATTCTGAAGGGGGCATGAATGTATGTACTAAAATGCAATGGCGATCCATGTAATGGTTTTCAATATATTAGTTTTTGAAAATGCCAAACTTGTATGACTTCTTCTTTTCAAATGTTATGAAGTGCTGAATGTCTTACATGATGTTAAACTGAACGCTTCTGGGTTTTAAACTTTTGCTCGGATAAAAAAAGCAATTTGTAAACACAAACCAGGAAATATAGAATTCGTTTGTTCACCATTTCTTTTAATGACTACAAAATAATTCTAAATCTAGTGAATATAAAAATGTTCTGCAGATAAATCATCAGTGCAATTAGAGGTTTTAATCCTTTGATTAAGCACAGATGCCAGTTTGCAGTTTGTGAAAGCATTAAAGCTCTTTTTGCAGAAGGCTATTCCTCCGTCAGAGGGTTAAATCAGATAAGCATCAACATGCTGTGTAATGGCCAGTTGGAAATTACCCCCATGTCGTCTGGGTGCAATCTCTGCGTTAATATCCATGCGCCTACGAGAGATAATTATGTTCAACTGTAATATGAACATAGCATGCTAACAACCCTCCAGCCATTAGTCACCACAATGCCTCCTCTGGGCTCTGGACCTTCGGTGGGAGAAGTATCATCTCTCTGCCTCTCCTTTTGCTCCGGACAACTGCTGCTTCTGTCCGGACTCAGAAGAAAAGCAGGAGGCCATTAAAGTGCAGAGCAGATAAAGATGGGAAGGGCCTGGCACTATGAGCTACCTCTCTTCTCTGCTGTACTTTAAATCCATTTGGCCTGCATGTAAACGCCCTCAATCAGTACAGAAGAGCACGATTGTGAGCTAAATCATTCCGTCTATTTGTTGAAAACTGGCAAGATAAGAGAGAAGAAAGAGGAAACAAGTGGTACATACACAGAAAGTGCAATCTAAATGAGAAGCAGCGCTGCTTTATGATCATCATTTCAATTCATGTTCGTCACGTTAAAAACAATCCTCTGCGCAGCCTGACAGGATTTGGGCTCTCATGCTGCGTACGAGCCTATGTTCGCAGAACTAATGAGTCCACTGGGTTTGTGCGAGTAGTAGGTTTGAGACAGAACTGCTGAGACAACAAAAAAGGCAGCTTTCCTTTCTTAAAGCAGAGCAGAAGCTGGGCAGCTACTGGCTATTAAATATTTAACACCTCAGTATGTGGTCAATCATAAACCTCTTTCCTGTCCCGGACTGAGAAACCAAACATGGATCCACAGAGTCACTGTGATCTTTCTATCAGCACAAGAAAACAACAATCCATGATTCCCATCAGCTCATATTTTCGTATAGCTTACTAATGTCCAATTCTCATTTGAAACTATTGACTATCAAATATGTATGACAGTAATTGTTGAGATGAGACTTCAAGTTTGAGTTGAAACAAAAACATCTAATATCTTGTGGTTTAAGCTAAAAGAAAATTGAGGATTTTACCTTTTCCTTCGTCATAATGATAGTAACCTAAAGAAATGTGCTAGCTGGTTGGATAAAACAGACCATTTCCATTAATCCAATTAAGTTTAACAATATGTTATTTCACTACTTTCTGATATTTCATTGGCAAAACTGCATAAATGGAGAAAATATTTGAATAAAATCTGACCGACCAAATCCCCTGCTGACTTCTTCAGATGTCTTATTCTGTTTAAAACAAAAATGTGAAGAGCTGGGCACTCACAAAAACTGACTGGAATTGATGAATCTATAATCCATAAAGCTTCCATGTTATCTTCTGTCTATCATCTTGTAGAACATTGGATATTTAACAACCACTCCTTCTTCATCATATTCACAATGAATTAGATATGTGTTTGGTTTTTATATGCTGTGTGCTTAAAGATGTGTTTCTGTGAATTTCCCTACGGAGATCAATAAAGGTCCATCTTAAAATTGTTAGTGAGAGACTATGTTATGATGTTGCATGTAAAATTGTAATGTCTGTTGGTTGTTCTATGTGTAGCTGACTAGGGACTGCAGATGAAAATAAGCTCATAGCTAAATCTAACATAAATCATGTGTTTGTTATGCATGGTCCTTGTTAAAAAAGGGACTAATAATTCATTTTTGCACTGATTGTTGAAGCTCTCAAGTTGGATAAGGTTGGAAATGGCAATACTGTCAGCTAGCTTAATACAGAAATGTTGTGAATGTGTGTATTTGTGAAGAACCACAAGAGCCTTAAAATGACTTGTGAACCCTTTCAGGAGCAAATCATCAACGAGTGATTTCATTATGGAGTCAGAGGCAGGAAATGAACTCACTCAAAGGCGAAGAAGAGGGAGCAGGTCCCGACAATGAGGAAGAGGGTCAGGTAGAAGACTCCCTTCTGCCGGGCCATCATCACCCTGCCGTCGCAGCAGAAAGTGTTTTTCCCCGGCAGCTTCTCCCATTTTCGCACCTTACGTGTGATCATCACCGCCGACATGGTGCCCTCTCTTCAGATCTCAGTCCTTCTTTAGGTTGATGCCAGCTGTTATACTGTAAAACGATTCAGATAATAACCTGATAGCTCTTACAAATATTGCCCAGTCAATGTGACACAGTCCACTGAGGAAGAAATACCCGAAACGACTGACTGTGTAATATTAAAGATGTCAGCACAAGGTGATGATTGTAAAGCATCTTCTTTTCGTAGTTCGCAGTCACATCATCGTTGTGTTTTCATGTCCATTTGTATTTCCAGTCTTTACTGCAGCATGTCATTCCCACACTGAGGCTCCCACGCTGCACCGACAATCTCGATCCTCTCACAGGACAATATTAATTAAAAAATAATATATTAATTAGAAATTAATCCAAATGCTGGCGGCAGATGTTTCCCACATGGAGCATGAAAATCCAGCTGGGGCTGTTGCATCGGGATCTTGACCGAGTGACATTCATATCATCTCGATAAATCATAAAAGGCGTTCCCAGACATTACACTTTGACCATGCGGCTGGACGTGGACAATATGCCTTCTTGTATTCAAAAATAAATAAAAATCCTTCAGAATTAGGAGACAGCAGTCAGTATGGAGGAAACATGTAAAGCTGTTAGATTCTTTTTTCCTCCTGCAGGATGCCAGCCCTCGGTTTGAGTCAATGGCAGCAGCAGGAAACACGCCTAGATTGAAATGTCTTATCTTAAAGGGGCAGGACAGGTAAAGCAAAGCGAACAAAGGACGAGGATGAAGGTCCTATTTGGATCACATGAATATGCTGAATTGCTCGCCTGTGGTATTACCCAAGGGGGAGACTGTGAAGGAGTGTATTTAATGAAGGTAATTGGTTTTAGACACCAGATGCATTAATCCCCAAAGTGTTGGTAGTTTAAAGCAGAGCAGAGGTAAACAGTGCAGAGGTCCACAGAATAAATACAACTTTCACTTATAGATTAGGTATGTTTCCTAATAATAATAATAATACATGTTATTTATAGAGCACTTTTCAGGATAGTCAAATACACTTTACATGTTAAAATACATTAAAACAACATTAAAAAACCACACTTAAAATATATAAAACACAACAATAATTACAGATGAAAAGCAGTTCTGAAAAGGTGAGTTTTGATTTGAGATAGGTTAGTTATTCCACCTCCATTGATACATTTAAAACATGTCCTAATAGCAATCTCTTGTTAAGAAAAATAAGTCTATTAAATCGAGAGACGATATGAAGATGTAAGACATTTTGTCATTGTGTCATTTTTATTTTTAATAATCCACCAACACGAATCCTCTTTACTAATTTTCCAATAATGGGACTACAAAAAAACTAATAAATCTGGTAGCACTTCCATTTCAATTGCAATAATAACAACATCTGTTTAACCCTGTAAGGCCCACGGTTGTAATTTTACAACATTACTTTAAGCTATCCTTTTTTTTTAAAGAGACATTTACATAGTCAAAAGGTCCTTTTGTTCAGCCTCATAATATTGGGTAGTAAATGTGTTTATAGGTCCTGCCCTCTGGCCATACACTCACACAACTTCCGAATCTTCAAACGAGCAACATCTCTTTGTTTTATTGGACTGGATTTGTCAGATTCAAGTAAGTAAAATGCCTAAAAAAAATGCCTCAACATTTTTTTTTTTGTGATTTTACAATGTCTAGAACATGTACATATTTAGTTATTGTGGAATACATTCATCAAATTTGATTTTGAGCAGCTTATGTCTTTGTTGTAATATTACAACACTGGGTCAGTGTGGTAGTCAAAATAGCATGTGTCCCTGTCATGGAGATTGCCCTTCTCATATGTTCACATATGGAAATAAAACACTGATAGAAATATGATGTCTTTGATAATTCACTATAACTAAGTTCTAAATGGGTCCTCTGTTAAAACCAGAATTGAATAAATTAATACATTATTTCTGATAAAAGTATGTGAAATTATATCTGTAGCAATATTTTAAACTCTACTTGTATCTTATCAGTTAATTACTTACAACAATACATTTAACTCTGGTTCTGGCAGAAACAGTTCTTTCTGAAACGTTTTGGGACACTTGGATGTATCCCTTTTAGTATGATAATTAGCCTATTATCATTAGCCAGACAGCATTGTGTGACTTGTTGAACTGGTTTACCTGCATGTGTGGGTGTAGGTATTGCTTTTATTATGATAATGTGCTAAGCCAGGTAGTATTGTGTGACTCAAGTGTACAATGTAAATAGGATTCAGATACTTGTTGCATCGGGACACCTGGAAGGGGGGGGGGGGGGTGCATGCATTCCCTATAGTATGATAATAGGCTAAGCCAGACAGAATGAACACTTGTCCCACCACCCTATCTATTCCTTCAGGTAATCTATTACAATATAATAAGCATATGTATTATTGATACATATTTATTAAGTACCTTTTCCATTTCAGAATGCCACCAGCAAAGAGAGGTCCTTGATTCAGTGTGCAGGATGTGATTGCTGCCATCCAAAACGGAGAAAGTGAGTTTGAGATGGAATCAGAGGACAGTGACACTGATATGAGTGAAGAAAAGGCAGATGAACATGCCTGTGGCCACATGGACAAGGAAAACCAACAACCCAATGACCCCCCCAGTCAGTGATTATGTGGACATTGAGCCCCAACAACATAAACCCACCAAGCCCCGTGACAGGTATCGCTGGCTGAAAAAATATTTCATCAGTCCCAATACTGACTTTTCTGGTCCAGATACCACAGAGGATGTAATTTCCCTCCGCACACCACTTCCAGAAGTTTCCAGGTGATGTTGTGATGAAGCTTGCCTCCACGCTTCCAGAAGGTCAGAACTACCAGATCTATGCAGACAACTACTTCACCTGTGTCCCATTGGTAGTGAAGCTCCTTGATCGTGGGATTCATTATGTGGGAACAGCCAGGCAGGTGCGCTTACCCAACTGTAACCTTGAAGAGGAGAAGAGCTTGAAGAAAAAAGGGAGAGGAAGCTTTGACATGCGAGTGGAGGCCAACCACAACATCTTTGCTGTCAAATGGTATGACAGCAGAGCGGTCCCACTTGTGTCATCCTTTGCTGGACAGGACCCTGTGCAGAGAATTCAACGCTGGGACAAAGCCAACAAAACCTATAGAAGTTGAGAGGCCTTACATTGTGGGTACTTACAACAAGTACATGGAAGGTGTGGATTTGTTGGACTCGTTACGGCCACATACAAGTTCCCCATGAAGTCCCAACGCCTGTACATGTACATCTTCTGGCACACCATCATCCTTGCTGTGATCAACGCTCCTCTACAAGCGGGAGTGCGAAGCTCTAAAGATGCCAAAGCAGGAGATCCTGAACAGGAGACAGTTTCAGGCAGATCTAGCATCCTCTCTCATCCTGGTAAGAATCCGACGATAGGAACTGTTTTTGGGACTACCATTGTATTCATATTTAATAAATGACTATTCATAAAAAATATGACTGATGTCTGATTATTATTCATGCTATATACTGATATAGGGCTAAGTAAGCAATCAATCCTGCAAATCAACCCTTAGTTGTTCAATATATTTATTCAGACAATGTGAGTAGAAATACAGAAATTCTGCTCCCACCTAAGCCTAACATTGCAATATTACATTTCGCTAAAAACTTACCAAAACGTAAAACATTTGAAAACTCTTTCATTTCTGCTCCAGAGGCTCCCTACAACGACATCTGAAAGGTCAATAAAAAATGAATTCTAATGTTTTTCTATGTTTGGGCTTTACAGGGTTAAGGTATAGAGGCTTTTTTTTTGTGCTTTATTTTAGTGAATATTCTTCAATAAAACTTTAACCATTTGTAATTATGTTTTATGGCCAGACAGATTCATTTTTAATATACAGCCCAAAATGCTTTACCGGCTGGAAACAAAATCTCTCAAAAACATGAAAACTCACAAAGATAATAAAGGACATGAAAACATAAAAAGTCCAGTACCTTTGTGTATGTTTCTTTCTCAAAGCAGCAAACAGAAATCTTTCTCCCCATTTACAAAACAAAAAAAATGTTGCAACACATTTCTTTATTCAATATTTAATTCAATATTTATATAAGAATTTTTTTAAGTAATGTATTTAATTCTTAATTTTATCATTATTTTTTGTATTAAAACTTTTGTTTTCATATGAAATATCTTTATACATTATTTTTCAAGTTAGTTTTTATGATTGTACTCTGTACTCTGTAATCTGTACTCGTGTTGACCACCCTTGACCGCCCAACTCACGCGATCATCACCATTTCACCCACACACATGTCTTCTTGCCTCCCACCACACTTCACTTCGCCATGCTGGGAGGCGAACCACCAACTTGTTGTTAGGCATCCATTTACCCCTGCAGCAAAAGACACCAGTACATATTCCAGTCAAATGTTACCGAATTGGCTTCTACGTTTTTTAAGGTTACAAGGCGACACAAAGATATTGTGAAGAACATTTGTTTGAACTCATTGCCAGAAGTTACCATACATTTTTCACATTTGTTCCAGACAAACTCAAGGCTACCAGGACGTGTGGAGCCGGGTTTCCTGAATATGTCATTTAGAAAAAACTGGACTTAAGCCTCTGTTTCTTTCTAACTTCACCAAACTTCAGGTTTTTTCCCCCTGTTTAAAAAAACCTCTATTCTAACAACAAAACGGTTATCTCGATTGGGACATTCTGGCTATGACTTCATCATTTCTGAACAACATCCCCTAATTTGGCTGTGGCTGAGAGGAAGAGCTGTTGTCTTTTAGTGAGAAGGTGGTGGGTTCAATCCCAGCATGCATGCAGTTATCATGTTGATGTATCCAAGTGTGTATTGTGCTGCTTGTTACAGTTTTTATCAGTTGCTAACACACTAAAATGACACATAAAGCACAAAATGTGTTTTAGCAATTGAAAAAAACTGTAACTCTTCAACTGATTTTAGTTCATCCTCCCTCTACCTCTTCCTGTGGCTGCTATCCATATATTTAAAGTTTGTTGTAAAAAGTTCTTAGGCATAGCCTTTTTCTAGTGCTTTCATCCGGATTGCTGAGTCAACAATAAAGCAGTTTGGTGTTTATGGTCATTTGGCATGTGTATTTGTTAATTGGTTCATGTGTGTAGCATTTTTAATGGCAGTGTTTTGAAAATGGCAACAAGTGAATATGTCAGACTTCTCTGTCTTACTTAGAGAACTTTGTGCAGTGTTTTGCAAAAAGTGCCAAGTTGAATTGCAAATCTTCTTGTTTCACAGTACTTTGTTAGGGGAGAGCTGAACCAGCAAGACCTGTCAGATGCTTCTTTGACCATCCTGCCAACTAAAATGTACTTATGACATCAGGCAACTAAAAGTCAGACTTCAATCTGCAGCTCTTTTTCTATTACATAAGGCAGGAGTGTCAAACTCAAGGCCCGGGGGCCAAATCCGGCCCGCGACTTCATTTAATGTGGCCCGCATGCAAAGAATATAATAAGTTTATTATACGGTTACATGCCATGGTTACATGCCACTTTACAGGAGCACGTTGCCCATAAACTACATGTCCCACAATGCATCTTGTTTTGTGACATGCTCACTGAAGAGACTTGCAATTATTTGCCCTAGACTTCTGCTTTCAGACGTAGTTAATTATGAAGTTATTACCCTATCCGATAATAATCCAATGCACAGGAAATTATTATATTATTATAACACATTATTTTATATATATTATATATTTATATAGTCCTAAAGTCACAACCGGCCCTTTGAGTGCAACCATAATTCTGATGTGGCCCGCGATGAAATTGAGTTTGACACCCCTGACATAAGGAGAGATGAGTGAGAATGAGATTTATATCACTGCAAGAAGAAAGTTTCAATGTAAGACTTACGTAATGTGAAGCAAATAGACAGAAAAAGATATGATACTATACCACTTCCAATTGGAGAACAGTGTAGGGCACGCATCAATACATTAATAATTAATTAATTCTAAGAAGTTCAATAAAACAGGTTGATGAGACAAAAACCTTTTTAAATGGTGTTAAAAATATATCAAGTATGACAGAGTGAAAATAAGTGGATTAGCGTTAGGTTATTGTTAATAGGAGATCTCCAAACACTTCAAATATGACATCTTAATGATGATATTAAGATGTGCATGTTGCAAATGTTGCAAAAGTTAAGTTAATTATATTGTTTCCCATTCAAGACCAATTAAAATCTTGGAATTTATTAGGAATGATCATTTTGTCAAAAATACAATAGAAGAATAATTAGAATAAACAATAACAGACAACCAAAATAAAACCAATATAGCAATACTAATTGTGACAAAACAAACAAGACATTGATAATAATAAAAAAAATAAAAGAAGGTGCATTTCTCAGTGAAAGTGGTTACCCTTGAATATAAATAATTTCTTAGTTCAGTTACAGATTACAGGAACAGAAAACAGAAATTGAGCAATCAGTAATCAATTGATGTTTGGGGGAAAGTTACCATAAAACGTTATATACATGAAAACACGACATAATACAAACATATAGAGACCGCTTTAAACTTTAATTGGTGATAAAGAATATATTTATTTACTTTAGTTGAACTCACCCTCGTGTTTTCTGAGCTGTTTGTCTCCATCTATCGACATCGACGAGCAGGCTTTTTTTTAACTTTATTGATCAAGAGTAATTTACAAACCTTGAAGGCACTTATTACTCTCAATAACATTGAAAAGTGCAAATACAGTATAGATTAAATAAAACAAACTGTTTACATCTTTCCAAAAAAATGGACTTTGCAAAAATGTTAAGGTCGTTCTTCCATCCAGTGATGTGGGGCTTCACCAAAAGATATTTGCATTTATGTATGAAGTGTTCCAGATCAAACTTTCAACTAAAAATTCCACATTATTATTTTAATTTAATAATAATGAAAAACGTTTTGTATTTCGAAACGTCCGTCCTCTATTATGATCCGACTAGAAACACGCGTTGTGTTCGACTGTTATTGTTGTAGGAAGCTCATTTTCTTCGTAGGCTAAATTAGCCTTTTTATACCGTCAAACATAAATACGGTGGATTGTTTTGTTTGCTTTTAAATGGACGGTGGGCCTTGCCTTCGTGTGTCGCAGTGTCATGTACAACAGTTCAGGTAAACAGTCGCACTGTAAATAACTGCTTAAGCTAAGGAAGCTAGCACTTAGCATGGAACCCGGATACACTGATAGGAACTAAAATACGGACATCAAGATTGCTTTGATTATCAAGTTAGATTTGTTTTCTTTGTCTTTTTCTACTCATTTGAATACTCATTTTGTATTAACCCTTTATCTTTTCTCTTACAGAAGATGTTTACAGACCAGAGCAGCTCTTGATGTAGGTTTGTGCATAATAAAAGACTCAGAGAAGACTGCCCATTTAATATCCTGTCTGCCACCACTCAATACCACAATGGACCCAGTTATATATATATATCTGTATTAAACAAGGACCATGCATGCAAATACATTAATCTCAAAAAGAGAAGAGATGCTATATTCCAGATTATAGCTAAAAGTGTATTTCCATCTGCAGTCCCTGGGCAGGTACACACATACCAATTAACAAACACTAAAGACATTTCATAATGCCTATCACATTGACAAATAAAACAGATAAAATACAGATGTATACATTTGTCAATATAAATATAATTGTACAATTTCGTGATGACTGTGAAATAGTTTAGAGTCCTGTATTTAAAGATGAATACAATGAGCGGCAGACAGTACTCTACTGCAGCTATAAAGTGTTTTTTATGCCTCTCCTGTTTTGACAATTTCCTCTTCAGTCAAAGAATAAGACAGAAAGAACAAGTGGTAATAAACTTGAGAAAATCCTCCAAGAGCTGATTGAATCTCATGGTGAAAGATGGACGGAGGAGCTGAGGGCGGACCTCCCTCACAGTTTTCAGAGGCATGGAGACCTCCTCCTGTTGAAGGACAACTGCTTCTCTCTACTAGTATGGAAGAACATGGGTACTCAAACTCAACCACACTTTTCTTTAGAACTAGGTGTGCAAACAAATTCACAAAAACATTGAACATCCTACCAATCATGTTATGTGTGCTCCATTGCTATCGTCCTTCAAAAGCTTAACTGAAATACATTACCTTTTTAGCCTTGCCTTTCAATAGTCTTTAGAGGTCCTAACTTTATTTTATTTTATTCATGCAGATTTCATTGGTTGTAACTCTTGTCCTTTTTTTAAATTGTATTGGTCAACTGTTGGTTTCAATATTTTTTTGATTTTAATCTTACTCTTTTAACAGTTTTAATTCACATTAATGATCATAATTATTTGTATTTTTTTTTTATATTGAGTGTTTTATATTTACACTATCCACAGTGTTTTTAGTGGCAACTTCCATTGTAGCTCGTGTATTGCGCCACTTGTGCTTCCACATTGAAAGAAATGTGCTTTTTGAATAGGACCTTCCTTGTTTATAGCTTTTACTATTTCAGATCAACAGCTGTGGAGTTCAGTGGCCAGAGGACTGGGGAATTATTTAGTTAATAGTATACTTTTTTTAAATTCCAGATCCAGTTGAGTGACATTGCTGACAGAGTGAACCTGGGTCTCATACCGAGCTCTGAGGATGGCTGGCCTGTTGCCTGTCGACTGCTGAAGAGAACAACTGGGGGCCTTTTGCACATTCACAATGTTACCTCAGCGTTACCGAACACATCAATGATGCTTCTGGGAAGAAATCTGACAGAGAGGCGTGGCAGGTCTGGGCTGATGACACAGCAAAACACATCACTTTTATTTTAAAGGACATCACTGGAGCACATACAAGCATCCAGCACATAGAACATGTGAAGTCCTATACACCTCATGTTCACCATGTTGTGCTGGACTTGGCGTGCAGACCGTCCTGAGCTGAGGGGATGAACACAGAAACTGAGTGGACACTACTGTATTCATCTTTACACAAACACTACACTAACTCCAGTCTCTACCCTAAGCCCCTGAACCCTCCCATATTTAATTGACCTTGTTAGTACTTGAGTACTCGAGGCTGCAAAAAAAATCATTGAAGAATAAACCAGTTTTGCTTGTGCTTATAGTTTCACATGTTTTTGTGTACCATCCTAAGTCCTTTTTTATATTGCGTTTCTTTGTACATTTAGGCTTCCAGACTTCCCCTGGTAACCCCATGTATCAATGTCACAAAGCTATGAATTGTGAGTTATCTCCACAGGCAAAGTCTGCAGAAATGTGGGTTTACGAGGTCATGCACTTCAAATGTGGGAAAACTCTAAAGAGTGTGGACATTGGGATTGGGCCGATGTTTATTCCACCTGTAAGGTAGTACAAATCAGCCGCTGCAGTGTTTATATAAACCTTTATTTATCCAGGGCAGGTTCACAGAACATAGATGCTCTTTCTTTCTTTATTTAGAAACACCGTGCTTCACAGCCATGCAAATACAAACCAATCTGCAGGCTGCCAAGCCACCGGCTCCACAGTTATATCTTTTGTGGTGGGTTTAGGGCACTGCATTTTCCCTTGATCACTAGATCCCTTATGGTTGGTTGAAATGAAATGTTGTAGACATGACACATCTGTGTGCTGTTGATCACAGGAACACCCAGACCTATAAAACTCACCACAAGAAATTAAAAGAGGACATAAATCACATATGAACATACAGTATTAATCAGACGTAAATATACCCGTGGAACCCCTACACTGTATATAAAGGTGGAACCTTAGAGGGCAGCAGCCAATTTAATCAATACTAAATAATGAATTCAATACCACATCACAGTTTCACTTCTGAGCTTAAGACAGGTGAAAAATTAAACGTACAATCGCAAAAACCTCCATAAAATTTGCTTTCATCAGTGGGCCATTTTCAAAGGAAAATCAACAAACAGCTTATCAACTCCTAAGTGTTTCCATGTGATATTATTGTTGGCCCCACTGTCCCAAAGACAACTAGATCACTTGACATCTTTCTCAGAGGCAACTACTAGCAAGAAATTCTGCAACTGATGCAAACCATAAAGAGAAAAACAAGATATATATTAAAATAAATTGTAATTAATTCCCAATCCTGCTCAGAGTACAGTCCACAGCGCTTCTTCCAAAAGCACGTGCTCTCCAATTTCTGTGCAGGCAGTCCCTCCCTCCAAGCAACTCACACATCCACTGAGCTTTATGCAAATTAATATGTGAATGAGTATGTAAATAAGCACATTATGTGGAGAGGCAACTCTTGGTCGCTTTTATTGGAAAAGAGTTGGCAAAATGTTCCCACAAGATTGCAGCTGATGGCTGATAGCAAACCTTAAAGGTAACCAATGTCATTATTTTACAGCAAATCTATTTCACTTCAAGTTAAGGTCAACAAACTCATGCCTTTAGCTACATACCTGAGGGGGGGGGGGGGGGAAAGCACTGGATGTTTTCATGATGGAAAGGATGTGCATCATATGATATGGCCTTCACAGTCAGCAGGTCTGAACCATTATGAACAGCCATGTGAGATTTTGCACCCAAATAAAGGAATATCTGCTGGATGAATGATGGTAATCCTTCCAGTAGAAAGCACCAAAGCTACTCTGGCAGCTGAGTGGTACCAATATCGTGTTACGAGAAAGTCAATGTAGTTATTATTTTCCTTCACCCATCTGTATGTGGAGGTAGCAGCGGATGAGAGCACACAATGTCTTTGCTTTACTTGCCAAAAGAGCCATTTACCACAGACACGCCTGGATTTTTTTTGTGAGTAATGGCCGTGTGAGTTTTCTCTTAAGTGTAGCATTAATAATATAAAAACAAAGTTAGCAGTAAACTCCAGTCACCTATCTGTGTTCTCAGTTATGCTTCATACGTCAAGTGAATACATGAAGGTACCATGTTGGGCACATTTAAGTAGTTTGGGCTAACTGTAATCAACCTGATAATTATCATTAGCCAATAAGGCTGTACACATTGATATAATTAATAAAACAACACAGAAAAACCTACAAAGAAAATATGTGATTCACACGAGACTAATTGAAAATGTTTGTTGATGTATCCTTTTTGGGTAAAAGAATGTCATACTGTCCTCTCAGATTTACTGTTCATGATTACAAACTTGGATCAGTTGTTAATCTCCCACCATATTTGTTGCATGGTATATTTTCCTTATTCATACAGCTTTGCAAGATAAAAAGCTATTCTTGACTGTTCTTTCCCTTGTTTTTTCCTCGAAAATGGTGTGTTATTATTTTCTTCATATTGCATTTGCATATTCAAAAATAGTTCTGCATACAAACCAAAAAGAGTTGTAAGACTATGGAGCTATATCAGGGTCATACGTTTTGATCATTCAAAAAAAGACAATTTATTTGAAAGTTCAAGTTTTTATCCTGAACTTTGAAAAATCCAATGATGTATTCAAAATAAAAATAAGTATTTGAAAAAAAATTCATGTTAAATATTATTTTGATTCAGTTCAGCAATTTTTTTGAATAAAATATTTATTTTCATATTTCACTTTTATACATATTTTTATATTTGAATCCTTTTTTTCAGTTGCAGATTTTACGTATTCAGATTCAAAACCATTATTTTTTCAGTTTCAAATCTTGTTTTTTCAGGTTTCACACTTTTTTTTCCTGCTGGCTCGTTGCGGATCACGTAATTTCACATTCTAGCACAGTCTATTGCTCTTATACCGCAATTGGTGCCAACTACGATGCTAACAGCTCGCTTAACGGAACTTTGACGCTGGTATCAGTTTTGTTTACCACCAATCACGTGAGTATTGTGTCTAGAAAGTGTTGAGTTATATTTTTCGCGCTACCTAATAATAAATAAATTCTAAATTGTATTTCTTTGAATGATCAAAACGTATGACCCTGATATAGCTCCATATAAGACCAGCTTTAAAAACGTTATCTTTTAGTATTTATAGGCAGAGTAATAATGTTCCTAACAACGTGGTTCATCTATCATCATTTTGCATACGCCTAGACAACAAAGCCATAGTGTATAGAGAGCTGTACAGACACGCCATTTGTAGTGTCTCTTTTCCTCAACAGCAATACATTCCTCACTTTTTGTTGATATTTTGCATGATGTGTTGCATTTCCCACGGATTTTTTCTAACACAATCAACTTTTAGAACCCATGCACTTCCCTGTCAGGTTACTGTTTCGCAGGGTAGAGTGAGCAGAGGAAATTAATGGAGTGTTACATGGGTCACATTTTCCACATCCAGCCCTCCTGTGGTAAACAGAGCTAAGGAAATACACCTGTCACAGTGGAAACTGTGGAGAGGCGCTCCTGCTTGTCTTCTGCAAACTTTCCTTATCTTCCGGTAGTTGAGACTCCTCCAACACAAAGTCAACTGTTTTTTGGAGACGGGAGGCAGGAGGAAGAAGTGGGAAAAGACGGGATAAAATCGACGAGGAAAGTGAGTACACCAGTTTAAAAACACGCGGAAATGTAATAACTTTAAAGCGTTGTTAGCTTTTTGCTACTTTTAACCGTTTTGTGTTTTCTGACAGGGATATCTGTCGCCCGTAGTGACGCTGCAAGCCGTGTAGCGGTGGTAAAGTCGACATTTAACAACACTGTGAGTCATTTTAATACTGTTTTGTATTATTTCTCAACCGACTCTTTTCCACGTAATATAATTGAATCGTTTGCACCAAAACACCAGCCTTCACAGTCGGATAACAGCAAACTGATTTTAAAATACCATGAAGTGAAAATGGAGTATCGTTAGCCTTTATTTAATTTTCAGTAACGTAACGTACACTTTCAACTGTTGGAGTATAAGCCGTAATATCTTCATTTACACACATCTAATCACAGTTTGCTGATAATGCTAAAAACAACAACACCCATTGTCTAGGAATTTGTTTGTCAAATTATTATTTGTTAAAATAGCCTGATTTACATTTGACAAGACATGGCAGCATTTTTAAGGGTAGGCTAGGTAAGTGTAGCTTGAGCTAAGTGTTTTTAGACGAATTTAATATCGCCTATTAAGATTAGTTCATTATTACACCATCTCTATGACGCATGCGCAATTTCCTTGAGGATTACAGACGAGTTCCCTTGAATAAGTTGATATTGCTGCAAGCCTCTTCCAGATGGTATTCAAACAATGAGGAAAAAAGTGTCATATTCTGTGTAGTTTTGGAGTGCAGCTTTTTTATTGTGTACCTACTTAACAGCAGAGGTGGGAAATAAGTACATTTACTCAAGTACTGTTCTTAAGTACACTTTTTTAAATACTTACTTTACTTGATCCAATGTATGCTACTTTGAACTTTTACTCAACAATTCAGAGGTACATGCTGTACTTTTACTCCACTACATTTATTTAATGCCTCAAGTTTATTTTCAGATTTGGATTAATGATGTGAAATATAGATCAACACTTCAATAAGACTTTAGTCTAGAGTGAATTCACAAGCTACCCTGCAGTATACAAAGTAATTAAAACTAGCTGCACCTTTACTGGCTTTGATAACACTTTAATGCATCAATAATTATAATCAAAACATATCATATATGATTCTGAAATGGACCAATCTGCAAAACTCTGGTACTTCTACTTTTACTAGGTACAAGATCTGAGTACTTCTTACACCTCTGCTTACAGGTACAGTCACCTCCTCAATTTACGTTTCAAAAGGAACATGACAGACAACCAGCATGTTTTTGGGATTAGCCTTTTGGGATTGTTTATAAACTACAGAACTCCATCCGGCTCTCTGTATCCTTAGAGGGTGGGAACCAGGACACAGAAGCCAAGTTCATGTTGTTTTAGCCTCTCTCGCTCAGAACAAGCCTTAAATCCTCCTGGTTTCTATTAGTCATATATCATTTTTGGATCGCTAGATTCAACAAATATTTTGCTCCAAAGTTCTAGACCTTTTCCTCTGTCTGTTAGTTTTGTGATTATCTAGATTCCCATGGATATCCTTTTTGACTGATAGACATAAGCCTTTCTGAAAACAAGGAGACTACAACTCTAACTTAAAAACGATCCATCGCAAAGTTGCTGGATTGAGGCTTCTCTGTATGGAGGCCAACGGGAAGAGAACAATATCACTTAGTCGATTAGCCATTTGATAAGTCTGGCTCTTCATCATCGTCAGGCATTAAGTTCCTCTTGTCACTGTAGAGCTCTGCCTGGGTTGCATCACATAGAAAAATACTTAAATGCATGTTTTGTCAGTGTTAAATCAAACTTTTGTGAAGTGTCCCAGTTGAGTTTATTCGTGATTGTTGGATCTGCCCTCAGGAGATCTTCTTGATGCGACAGCCCCTGAGTTGAGCCAGTTAACCTGCACTGAGGGTTCCCGATAACCGCCACGATGCCCGAGGCTGCTGACCTGATCAACCTGAACCTGGCCTTCCTGTCTGACTCTGAGCGGGAGAGGATCCTGGAGGTGCTGCAGCGGGACGAGGAGCTGAGGCAGGCCGAGGAGCTCCGTGTGCGGTGAGGAGAGAGCACTTCCTGTCAATTGTACTCTTGGTTAACTTACTAATGCTATTTCCAGTTTATTCAAATCAAGGTAATGAACACAGTTTAAAGTGGACCTATCATGCTATATTTGAATAATATATTGTAGGGCCATACCTATATAAAACATGTCTGTGAAGATTTTTTTTCAAAATACCAAACAGATCATGCATTTTAGCCATGCCTCATTTTGCTCCATTTGCTCTTTTTTAGCCCTGTTTTTGCAAGGGCTGATTCTGTGAGAAGTCTTCTTCGCTGCTTTTGTGGCAGACTACAGCGCCACCTACAGGCCTGGCATATGTACTACAGCGTCTCCAGCGCTTTCGAACGGCAATGGCCGTGGCTGTCTCCTCCTGATAGGTGGAGAGTTGCCCATATAGGCGGAGCTCCCCGTTTCTGACGTCAGAACAATTTCAAATCTGTATGAGTCTGTATCAGCTCCGTTGCAGCCCCGTTTTTAGAGATTTGGGTATGGAGGAAAAGAGAGAGGGTTGTGTTTTCTGACACTTGGTCAGTTCCCTGACACACCGGGGACACATATTCATGTATAAAAGACATACAAAAGTGCATTTTGCATGATAGGTCCCCTTTAAGTTTAAAGTAACTTACTCTGTAAATCACAGAAAATGAACATGCTTTTTTTGGGGGGATTTTAAAAAAAACGTGTGTTTGCTATACACTTTTTTCTCTTCCGCTTTGTTGGAGTCGGGAGGCCTGATAATTTATTCCGGCAATTACTCAGACCTTCTAATTGACCTAACAGAAGCTATTGACTCTATGTAAGTTTACAGCCCGGCTCGGATCCACCGGGGTCAGCAAGATCTCACCTCGATTAACTCCTGAAGAACCAGGTTCAATTAACTGCTGTTTCAATTCAGACGACACGCTACATCTGTTTAAGCAATCCCGAAGGATTTTGGTATCAGTAATGAGGTGTGGCCCTACCTAAGTGTGAGTGTGGCAGTTGTGCAATCTTACCTTTTAAGCAGGAGAGGAGAGCGCAGATTTATTTTAAGTTACCCCAATCCAAAAGGGTGGGATGATTTTATTTGAAGAAAATGTTCCACACTTATACAGGGTTTTTACCTTCTCTCGTTACAATGTGACAATCATACAAAATATTTCATGCTGTGGTAAATTACTAATATGAAACCTGAATTCACAGTTTTACATTTCTTATTTTATTTCGTCACTCTCTCTTCAACTGTCCCTCTTCAGTTGTATTAAAACCCTCTTCAGGTGGAATTCAGAGGAAATCCTCATGGATTACCGGGTGTGAAATCAATACATTAGAATCTCTTCAACTGGCCCTCTTCAGTTGTGACATTTAAATTCTAACTTCAACTGGCCCACTTCAGTTGTGACATTTAAATTTAACTTCAACTGGCCTACTTCAGTTGCAGTGTTGGGACTAACGCGTTACAAAGTAACGCGTTACTGTAACGCCGTTATTTTTGGCAGTAACTACTAACTAGTACTCTAACGCATTATTTTTTAAATTCAGTAACTCAGTTACCGTTACTACATGGTGCGTTACTCCGTTATTTTTTTTATATAGTCACGGCTCCCAGACGTTGGTGAGCGGCGCCAACAGCGAGGCGAACAGAGATGAGAACTGTACTTAAGTACAGTACTTGAGTAAATGTACTTAGATACTTCCTGTGTCACATGCGGAGACGCGCTGTGGGCGTGTTTGTGTTTACTAACAAGACTATCATGGCGGCGGCGGAGCTCAAGTCGAGTTTCTCCGCCTGGAGATATTCTCACTATTTCACTTTTGTCGAGCACAAAGAAAAGAACGTTTTAGTTAAATGTAAGTTGTGTCTTGGCGGGTCAAGATCCTATCTCTCTGCCCAAAACAGCAATTCAAATCTGTTGAAACATCTGCAGAAACAACATGCTGGGACGAAGCTAGTAGCTAAGACTTGATAGATTGTATTATTCTCCAATGCAATAACAGTACTGAAATGAAGGCTATAAGGGCATTAATGGGAGCCCTTTTTTTAAGTAACTACAAAGTTACTGTTCACAGTAACGCATTACTTTTTGGTGTAAGTAATCAGTAAAGTAACTGAGTTACTTTTGAAATGAAGTAATTAGTAATGGTAACTAGTTACTGGTTTTCAGTAACTAGCACAACACTGGTTTTCAGTAACTAGCACAACACTGTTCAGTTGTGACATTTCAATCTAACTTCAACTGGCCCACTTCAGTTGTGACATTTCAATTCTAACTTCAACTGGCCCACTTCAGTTGGTTTTGTAA
The DNA here is from genome assembly GCA_031216635.1 of Dissostichus eleginoides. Classification (NCBI taxonomy): domain Eukaryota; kingdom Metazoa; phylum Chordata; class Actinopteri; order Perciformes; family Nototheniidae; genus Dissostichus; species Dissostichus eleginoides. The sequence continues at coordinate 15,260,116 of CM062271.1, forward strand.
ACACAGTCAAAACAAAACCTATTTGAGAGAACTTACCAAGGAGAAACCCCGCTCTGGAGCTTTCTCCCTCTCAACCAGTGCTTTGATGCTGCACACAGGGACAAAAAAACAAAGACACCTCCTTCATACCCATATTTGTGGGAAAAGGTCATGGCCTCTGGTGTGCAGGACTGGACATGTCCAGACATATTCTTCTATGGTATGGCCTAAACACATTTTGGGGCTCCAGTACTTTTCCATTGAGTCAGGGGCCTCCTGTGCACAGCCTGCTGTGAGTGAAGACAACTGTCTCCCCTCTGCTAAACAGTGACACCCATAAACTATAATAGGCCTTAAACGTAACTTTCCAAACCACTTACACTTTGTATACCGTGGTGATAAAACATGAAATATAATGCATTTTCATTGTGGGTTATACAAGATTATATTTGATTATATTAACTTTCGTTTTAGTTATTCAACTTAATATGGAGACCTCAACAGCTTCTAGTTTTTAATGTTTGTGTTCATGAAGGTATCTGATGTCTATTTCGGGATGTCTTGGTGTTTGTGGGCCTGGTTAATTGAACCTCAGTTCTTATTAAAAACCATGCAAAATGTGTCAATATACTTAAGTATTAAAAGTCAGATTTATTTTTATTTTTAAAGAGTCAGATATTTAGTCTTGTTTACTCATATGAAAGTATAATCTAAATTAGTTCCAATACCCAGAAATGTTATTGGCATCAGTATATTCAATTCAAACATAACCCAGCCATAGTTGCTGGGAGCTGAAGACACATTTACCCAACAGGCCATGCAATGGATTACAAAGAGAGAGTCCATGTTATATGTTTTTTAATATACAGATGTTTGCGTTGCAATGTAAACTACCTGTTTTTGGTAATTTAAGTATGGTCAAAGGTGATACAGAAAAACTAACAAAAGTCGTAAATATAGACCCCTCAGGAAGTTTATCATTAACAACTCTTCTTGTTCATTACTTGCCTTTCTGTTTCTCAGGAGCATGAAGACGGAGTTGCTGGAAGTGAAGAGGAAAGGGGCCAAACGTGGCAGTGGAAAATACAGTCAACACAGTTGTGGCAGATGTCAGGATCCTCTGAGTCGACTGACTATTTTCTCCAGCCAGTGTAAGATCTGCAATCACCATCTCTGCAGAAACTGCCGAATAGCGCTCCCCGATGGATCCTGGGTCTGCAGCGTGTGTGCCAAAGAGACGTGAGATTTAAGATTGAGCTAATCCTGAACTATACGCCCTTGGATCACCTGGTGAAGATGTAGAAGTCAGCACATGAAAACGTTAACAAAAAAAGGCTGAGTCATTTCCTAGAATAGCTGGGCCCTGTAGATTTAAGCAACAGTCACTCAAACAGTTGTAGTCTGTTTGTTCAGGATTACTTAATGGTGGATTGGCTATTTTAAAAAGGTTTATGTTTATTTGGAAGCAGATACAAAGCAGACCATCATTCACACGGAAGACACTAATATGTAGTTCTTTTATGGTTATTTAAAATTGTACAATCGTAGCACGATTTGCTAACTAATAGTTTTATCTTTGAAAACCTATTATTTTGAGCAGCATATTTATCAGTGCTGCAAATAATTATTATTTCCATTATCAATAAACCTGCCAATTATGTATTAGTTTAATCGTTTGGTCTATTTTCTCCTATATATATATTCTACATAAAAAAATACTTTTATGATAAGCCTAATTAATAATACAATTATTTTTCTTCCAATCGAATAATCATTTCAGCTCTACTATGTTCAAATTGAAAAATACAGCATGACAGGTATTAACCATTAACCTTTTTTAAATGTGTTATTTTACTGATGAATGAGTGTAAATTCTCTTAAATTAAGACCTTTTATAAAGTATTTATATGGCATTGTAGGGATCTAAAGAAAAGGACAGGGGACTGGTTCTACGATCAAAGGGTCAACCGTTTCTCCATGACTCCTGGACACGACCTGGTGAGACTCTCCCTGAAAAAGAGACCAATGGGTGAGTACAGGAAGAGGAAGTGGTGGCTATCGACTGTTCAACCAGGAATGTAAACAGCTCTCAGTCTGGGCCAAATGAAAGGCCCACAGTCACTGGAATGTTGTCCCTGTTCAACAGTTGGAGGAGAGAAATACAAGTGACATTATGTTTAACTGCTGTGTTTAACATTTGTTCTGTGTTACAGCAAAGAAGCGTGAGACAACAGGAGAAGTGCTGTTGAGAAGCACTGACATAAACCCAGATCTTCCCATTCCTGTGCCGCGGGTCAGGCAGAAAAATCAAGTAACAGATAACAATGGGTGTGTCTCTAGTTTTCACATTTATTTACACATTTTAGTGTTCTCAGACGCAGATTTAGCATCTCTACCTTTTGTCATATTTACTTTTACAGTTATGCAAATGAGAATACAGGATCAATTCCTTCAAGAGAGTCATTTGAATCAAAGGAGGATGTTTGGTCAAAGCCAACTGGCAGTGACACGGAGTCTGCAGAGAACAACAGTATGAGCAGCCATAAAACAGACACTGAATCTGGCCATGTGACCCCCGAGCAACAAAGGTAAACCCCCTGTAGTTACTTTAAAAAGTACAAACACTACAAGGTAACTTCAAAGCAACGTTAGAGTGATTGAAGTGTTTGGCCCTCCTCCCCCAGAGCTGGTAATTCTACTGGGGAAGTCTACATTGTGTCAGATCATTTTTTAATACAAAATGCATTGTTGTTTGTTTCACCCTTTTGTTAAATACTTTTAAACAATTATATATATATAATATAGTGCCTTTGGATAATGTGTCTTGCAGTTCTACATTTAATAGTTTAAAATAAAAAACAAGTGTTATAGTGGACACCTTAAAATACAAAATAATCAGTAACTGCAGTAAAACGATTGCTGTATATCAGTGTTGATTTTGTTAATCGAAACTATGACGATATGTTTGTCGACGTCCTTTTCCCTATTTTTTTATCTCAGAATAAAACTGCACCGACGTCACTAAACTATTTCTGTGACTTTATCAACATGCTATATTGTTGACAAAAAGACTTTAACTAAAAACGTGACCAAAATCTATTTTTTGGTTTCCAAAAAGAGACAGAATCTTATGAGCATAAACTCATGCATGGACATTCTGGGCGTGGTAGTTACACATCTGCCTGTTTTACTGACTCAACTTCTTTACTCAAGTAAAAGTAAAGAAGTATGGGCTTCGAAATGTACTTAAATAAAAAGTACCCATAACTACCATCTGTTTTAAAGAGTAACCGACCTCCCTTCTTATTAATAGAACAATAATGTCATTGTTAGCTAATGAATGTTTCGATACTGAACAACGGCAAAATGACAAAGTTTTCATTGGTCGCTCTTCTTTAGAGAAGACCAGGAAGTGATGGATACACGGATCGTGTTCAAATCAATAGGCACGCAATGACTCTAAATATAAATGATCACGCCACCAAACACAGATTAAAATTAAAGTAACGAGCCTGTTTGAAAATGTAAGAAGTAGAAAGTACAGGTATTTGTGTTAAAAATGTAAGAAGTAAAAGTAAAAAATCGTCAGAGAAATAAGTAGTGGAGTAAAGTACTGATACCAGAAAATGAAGTTAAGTACAGTAACAAAGCATTTGTACTCCACTACTTCCCACCTCTGTTTGAATGTAAAGACTTGTATCTGTAATTAATAAAGATATATGTCATCCCACAGGAGAGAGAGCCTCTCAGGGTCCACTGTGTCCAGTCTGACGGCTCCAGTCAAAGCAGACATCGTGACAGAGGACAGTGCTAACTCAGAAGCTATCCATGTACGAATATTTCAAATGCCAGGTTCGTGTTTCCTTCTCAAACTCTTTTCTTTTCTATAAATGTGACTCCTTGTTTCTGTTACGACAGGTCCCGGAAATAAAAACAGACCGGGTCAGCCCGAGCCCGGATATGGACGTTGATAGACTCTTCAAGAAGAGCATCAAACGAGGCCAAAAAACCCCTGGTTAGCATCTGATATAACCGCATGCAATGCTGTTGTTCTACTTCCAGAATCAAAGGAAAAACATTGTGTGTATTGTAGTTTAACTGCTGGTCTGTATGTTTATAACAGAGACGATATCCACACTGGACCTTCGAGATGGATGTGACACGGCTGAGGTCTCCATGGGCAACAGGAGACACTCTGTACCAGTCCTTGAAATACAGGTACGAATTTAACGTTGATACTATTCTGTAGTGCTTTATCCTGAATCTATGTTAAAGGTCCAATAAAGGCTTTTATATATATATCCAATTATATTTCAATCGTTCTTCAACCTTCCCAATTCTGAAGCTGACACTGATCAACACTACTTGCTTTTAGCTTTTTTCAGTTTCAGTCTTGGGACTAGGTTTGCTCCATCCTATTTAGATGTGCTCTGTTCTGTCCCCCAGACACATCACCCTCCCCTCTGTGAAATATAATTTATGTGATGCAATGCAAATATAGGTTAGCAAAGTACAAGTACACACAAACCAAGGAAACTCCTTTTATTAGGACGAGTTTTAGCTTATATAGGCAGTCCATATGAACGTTTTTTTAAAGATATTCTCTGTAAAATTCGGATTGAGGAGTTACAGAAGTTAGAATTAGAGCGAGTCAAGCCTCTTGCTAAAACAAAACGTGTTCAATGGCTAGTCTATTCTGGTTCTGGCTCTTTTCTGTGGTGAATTACTTCCTGCCTGTTCATAAACTACCAAAAGGAGACCATCGTCATAGTTTGATTTTTCTTCTACTTAAATTGACTAAAATGTGTTTATTATGTTGTTGTTTTTTAAGAACCCTAGCCTGATTTTAGCTGACAACAGAAATCTAATTATTGTGTTTCCACAGGAAGATGGAGAGGAGGAGGAAGATATTGACAGCTTGGTTAACTTTCATAAAAGGTCAATGGCTTCAAGCTCCTACAGTCTGCACAGCTCGAAGGTAGAGTATTGACATTTCTCTTAGCTCACATTAGTACACCAAAAGATTCATCTTCGGAACGCAGCTCATTATGTCTCTCACAACGGAACTGATGTTAGATAATCTGAATGAGCATCTTTGACCTCAGGATATCCTCCAGCAAGTGTGAAACTGATATGAAAAGTCCTTAATGTTTATAAACTTACCAAAGCTTCAGGGGACACAAAAGTGACTGTCACTCTGGATTTAGTTATTGACAGAAACATTCTGATCTTTGCTAATTTCTTTGTCCCTTTCTGTTGCAACTCAGCAGTTTTGTGTTAGGTAATTTCTTAGTTTTCTTTATTTCTTTATTGTGAAATCTGATCTGCACCTTCATCACAAAGCAATCAGATGGTGTCTTCTAGAACATAATCTTAATGCCGCTATTTTGTATTTAATAATAGTTCGGATGGGTGGGTTAATTATCCATAATTACTGTAGATGGCAGCTGGCACACCCAGCTGAGACCAGGCAGGAATTACATCACGAAAGCTAAGCAATGTATTGCTGTACACAAGAGCCTGAGCCCAACTATTTTAGCCATCTAAAACATATTTGTGTCAGTGGGTGGCTTTGAAGATAGCAGAGATAACAGAAATTGCTATCTGATGGCAATACACAATATCTTTTGCCTCTTTGTATAATAATTTACATATTGTGTACACTTAATTTAACTTATCTTTTAATTTTGCAGTTTAAAATATGTCCCCGTGCACCGCAGTACATTCCTTAATTTCCATGCTGTTATACATGTCTGTTTCTCCTATAGTAAGTACTATGAATATGGATAATTAAGTCATACAATTCCACTCCAAAGCAACCAAACTATCCTTTTAAAGTCAGAATTTGTGAATAATGATACAGAAATGGCTGATGATGAGTTTTCAGCTCAGGTGTCTGTATGTTCCTGCAGAGCACGCTGGGCAGCCTGATGAGTATTTACAGTGAAGCAGGAGACTTTGACAGTGTGGAAGTGAGCGGAGACCTGGTCTTCTCTATGAGCTATAACGAGCCCACCCAGAGCCTCCATGTCTTCATCAAGGAGTGCCACGGGCTGGCCTACGGCAATGCCTCGGGCCAGCTTTCCCATCCGTAAATATTAATCAACTTTTTCTTTCTCCAAGCGTAAATCACGTAATTTAATGCACAGTTTGCTCAAACTTTGGCCTTCATACTGCAGATTGTGGCTCTGACACAGTAACATATTTGTACTGCACACACCCCATTTAGTGCTGTTAGCACAGCTTTGATCCGTGTGGATAAGAAGCTGCTGTGTTTACAAAAGTCTTGATTATCACATCCTATTGGTGATTGCTTGAACTTCACAGGAAATTCAATGTCAACAGATATTCTCCAGAGAATGTATTCAGTTGTATACAGAGCTGATTCTCATGAACTAATATATAATGTATTAACTCACATGCTCTCAAATATAGAGATCTGTATTTAAATTGTACGAGTTAAAAACGGCCAAATAAACAAAAAGATACATTTAAAAGAAATGCAGCAGAGAAGCGGTAGAAACGACTTTAAGCATTCCTTCTGTCTTTGTGTTTCAGTTATGTTAAATGTTATCTACTGCCTGACAAATCTCGCCAGAGCAAAAAGAAAACCAGCATCAAGAGGAACACGGTGGACCCGGTCTACAACGAAACGCTGAAGGTGAGGGTTTATAAGTGTTGACCTTCTCCTGTTGACTTAATGGCACTCCCTGATTAGTGACCTTGTGCCTCGCATGCTGCAAATAATGACCACACCTACAGAGACTTTAAGATTGATATTGACATTGCAGATTAGAATAGCTGTTGTCAAATATTGATTTTGGTCCAATGTAGAATCAGCTTAAATACAGTAGCAAACAATGCTTCAGAAAGGGAAGCTGAATAAAACCATTTGTAGTATTATTCATCTGTAATTTAGGATTTGCTCATTAAAGAGAGTGAAGGGAAATATTAGGAAGATTTCAGATGCAACTTCTGATCAAATCTGAATTCATTTTGATTAATTCATGTCCCATGTTTTATATAGAACTCCCTTCAGCACCAGAGCACTAAAATAAAATAGGTTTTAAAAATGAAGATCAGCTTTTGATTCGTTCTTCTCCCACTGTCAGTACTCCATCAGCCGCTCTCAGCTGTTCACCCGCTCCATGTTGATATCCGTCTGGCATCACGGACGCCTGAGCCGCAACGCCTTCCTGGGAGAGGTGGAGATCCCTCTGGACAGCCGAGACCTCGACTCCCCGCACGAGGAGAACGTGGCTCTCATGGCGAAGGTAGATCAGAGACACTGGATGTAGAACTGTAATGAATTCTTAAGATGGCACCTTTATTGAATTATGTAAATCTCCAGTGTCCAAACAATGTGATGAATACCTTTCCTTCCTAAGGCTAATTTTGAAACATTGCATTGCTGCCTGTAGACTGTACGTTAGTAAACATGGATTTATCGTACTAAAGAGCAGCCTTAAAGACGTTAAAATGTCCAAGTATACCTCTTGTGTTGGATGTCTTCTTATGCATTCGTATCTATTAATCCGTAATGTGCGTTACACAGTGTAAAGAAATGATTTAAATTATTTTTTGTGTGGTACTTTCTTGTAAATCTAGTTTCTGTTTAAATTCAGTATTTTTTACACTTAGTATTTATCCTGTGGTCTACAAACCTGTTGAAAACTTTTCCTTTTTCATAAAAAATCTGCACTTTTGTCTAGAAGGAAAAAAAAACCGAATTGTTTCTATATACTCACTGGCTACTAGCAGTCTTCTCGCCTGTCTCTGCCCGCTCTCTGATGTGTTTCACAGTGCTTTGCTGTGACCTGTAGATCAGAGGAAGAGTGGGAAACCTTCTGCAGGAATGTGAAACACGTCACCTCCGTGCACGTGCACTAGATCAAACAAAAAAGGAGCTACGAATATAATATTCCTCTATAGCACTACTGGAGGTTAAAACAAGTTGCAGATTGGCTGTGAGAAGCAGGGCCTCACCTGTTTTCTGTGGGGGTCAATGTAAGATAAGATAAGATAAGACTTTATTCATCCCGAAGGAACATGTTGTGCCAGAGTTACAAAAATACAATAAACACAGCAGTATGTAAACATGTTTTGCAAAAATACTAAGACTGTGTTTGAGATCATTTGAAAAGTGAGAGTCTATTATATATTTCATCAAGCTGAAGAGTCTTGAACGGAAGAGGGGGGATTGCTGTCTATGAGTCTAAGTGTTTATCAGCTGATATATTGTTAATGTGTTTGTTTTATTCTACCATTAAACATTGTCATCAGCCTCTGCCACCAGTGTGACACGAGGCCTCCATGTTTGCTGTACTGTTACTTAGGTTTCTTGTGTCCTGACTATAAAACCTACTCTCCAACAGTCAGCCTCTGCTGCACCAGCTTCAGCTTTTGCTCAGTACAAAGGAGAGCTGGTGATCTCCTTGAAGTATGTCACACCTAAAAAGCCAACCTCTGGGAAAAAAGGTAAGACGATGATAAGAAGCTCTGGCTGAGTTACATTCACTCTGACTTAACTTCTAAGAGTGTGAGTCTATCTTCTCCTCAGGCAAAAAGGCAGAGGTCGGGGGAAGTGGAGAGCTGCATGTCCTTATCAAAGAGGCAAAGAACTTGATGGCATTGAAGCCAGGAGGCACCTCCGATAGCTTCGTAAAAGGGTAAGTGATCAACTTTCCAGTCTTAAAATGACATTTTGCATTCACATAAAAGCATCTTCTCTGTTCAAGACTCACTCTCTTTTTGTGGTCCTGCAGTTATTTGTTCCCAACGAACACAAAGAAGAAGACTCCGGTGGTGAAGAAGAACCTGAACCCCAGCTACGACCACACGTTTGTGTACAAGGATGTGGCTCTGGAGCAGCTGCAGGAGATGTGTCTGGAGCTCACAGTGTGGGACAGAGAGGCCATGGTGAGCAACGAGTTCCTGGGAGGACTCCGCCTCAGCTCGGGAACAGGTAAAATATACAATTCATTCAATATAAATACAAGTTTTTTTTTTTTTTATATATTTATCTTATATCTTCTTTTGTGTGTCATTTAAACAATTGCTCTTCTGTGAGCATTTCTCTTTGTTAATGGCACCAAAGCTGTCAGGGTTAGTGGTCTAGATTTAGGAATCTACTCTTTTATCTATCTATTTTGTGACTCCTCGTCTCCTCTCTCCTTAAACCTGCTGCCTGTGACCCGGAAAGAGTGAGCTAGGAGAGAGCTATTAGCGAGGATGCACAGGACCCTTTCAACCTTTTTTTTTTGGGTATTTGAATTAAAAATAAATGTATAAGGTGTCATGAACAGGAAAATCATAAAATACAGCAGTAGGCTATTATTATTACTTTTAAATGGCGGCTCAGAGGCACAGATGTCTCGTTTGGTTAAACGCCTGTTTCCTCCGCTCCCTTCCCTTGCGTCTCTACCTCGCCTCCTCCTCACATCTCAGGTTGGAGGGACTAAGACGAGAGGAGAGGAATCAAGAATGAAAACATTTTTTGTAGTAATTGTTTGGTTTAGGTACCCTCTTTTACTCCTACCCCCTTCCTTAATAACTTGCGTGAAGGAAAATTAAATGAATCCTCATATCAAATAGAAAGTCATACTATATCTACTATTTTAGTGTAATAGGTTTTATTGTCAAATAATAATAACCTTTTTGACAAAGAGACACTTAATTTCAGGATTACTTCTAAAGCTTCTATGTGTGAAAATTCAGTGTGAAAAAGGAATTTGCCATTATTAATTTAAAAAAAAGACTCATTTTTGCCACCCGTAAATCTCATGATTGCCTTCATGTAATCTTCCCTCCTGCAGGCACAGTGAAAATTGGAAAAGCAGAAGTGGAAATGGACTCTTTGGGAGAGGAAGTGAGTCTGTGGGAGAAGATGATGAAGTACCCCGACTCGTGGGCAGAGGGCACTCTTCCCCTGCGCTCCACCATGGTGAAGGGCAAATGAGGACGGCACCAAAAGAGACTGAAATGTAAAAAGCTGCGAGGTCTGAGACACGTATGAGATTATGGATTTTTTATATATTTTTGCAAGTTTGTCAGCGCAGAGGCGTCTCCTGAAGTGACTAACACACACTTCCTGCTGAACATCTGCCTCCCTGTGGGGTTCGTGTTTAGCTCCGCCCCCTGACTGCAGACTGGTGTAACTTTAGAAAATGTGCCAAAACATCACAAACTCTGGGTTCATTTTATATATTTTTTTTAAATTCAGAATGTATATTTACTGCATTTCCAATGTACGCACACTTTTGAGCACTTAGCACAGAACTAGTATCACCTTTTTTCATAATAATTGTGTACATAATTATACTGACGCGTGGGAAAACAAGTCATTATAAATTACAAATCTCTGGTGTTGCATCCAACAAATTTGTATTATTATCTTTATAAGTTGCACAAAAATCTTTCTTTGAAATTATTAAATGTCTTTATTTGCAGAAATGAAAAGTAGATATTAATATTTGAACTGTATGTGATCAGAGTTGTGTTTACCTCAAGGTTTCCAATAATATTCTGTTCATCTAATAAAAAATGTTAAAAACCAAGACATGCTTAATCGTCCATACCAGCTGGATTTAAATAACCTGTCCAGGTTAGTTTAATAGGCTTTTTAAGATGTGTGTGTTTACAGTTCTCTTTCAATTTCACATCAGAACAGGTGGTACTTTACAAACATACTAAACCAAATCACATATCTCACCTAAATGTATGTTTCTATTTTATTTAAATGTGCTTTTCTGTATCTTCTGTCTCCATTTGCTGGCCTCTGTGTCTTTCAGATGATTAGAGAGAGAAAACAGTGCTAGCACTTCAGTGTTGTTTGGTGATCACATCCCCCCCATCCCCCTTATGTCCCTCTGGACCTGGTTTTGGGCTGTTTGTCCTTCCTCATCTTGCGTTTAGTAATGCTGATGAGTTTATCGCTGTGGCAACAGGAGAGGTTTATTTGATTAGTTGCAGAAGTCCCAGAGGAGCTCCAGCCTCTCTCGCTCCTCTTCCTCCAGCAGGAAGTTGTCGATGTACGAGAACAGCTCGTCCGACGCCATCGGGTAGATGAAGCGCTCCCGATCCATTCCCAGCTCGTCCAGCAGCAACATGCTGAAGTACGACCTGGAGATCCTGAACGATTGTCTGCAGAGACACAGAGCCCATATTTTGACCTTTGACCTCTTTAAACTGTACTCACCCCACATGCATCAGTACAAACTCAGCAATAAGTCTGGCATCTTATTTTTTTGATTTAACAAAGTATAAAGAACGATCCAAGAAAATGCATTCCAAACTTATAACTATAAGTGGATTTGTTTTAGCTTTTAAATGAAGTAGCTGAATTGGTGCTGCTCGGTTATTAGGTTAACTAGCTCATGTGATTGCATTATAATGTATGTGCAACAGTTAGACATCAATGTTGCAAATGAAATGGGTATAGGTTTCTTTTTAAAGAACGGGCAAATATTTTGCTAAAAGTTGGATTCATGTTACTTTAAATCCTTATTTTAATATTTAAGCAATAATTTGGCCGACCCCTTGCAGTAACTATGAGGACCCCCTGTAAAAGACCCATGATATACATGATATAAGACTAAAGCTTATTGATACTTGATAGTATTTTTAACAGTTGCTGCCTTTTAAAACTGAAATAATAAGGTACAAAATAAGAATACAATTACAATAAAAACTCACTCTTATAAGCGATTATTATGACAGAAACACTCACTGTAGCTGAACCTTTTATAGTTAAAAATATATGTGATGGCCAACAGTGAAATCAGTATATAATATATTTCCATCCGTATTTCTATCTTTAGTGATGCCCACATTTCCCAGAGTGCTTTGCATTACACTCAAAGAATGTGCCTTTAATACGCTGCTCTCACTCCGCTGTGTGTCAGAGAGACTGAAGAGATTTTCCAGTCTGGAAAAAGTGAGTGAGCAGTGCCCCCAACTCAAATTACACAGTTGGTGGAAAAATCTATATCTCTGCCTCTTCTAAGGTGAACTAGTGCCTGCATGTTGGAGCCTGCTGCAAAATAATGTCTAACTCAGATCCTCATGAAAACTATAGCGAGATGGTCCTGTTTACCATTGATGATCATTACTCAGTGTTGTCAAAATCCCATTACGGCTACCCTGGTGTTATTATCTGGCCATTTTAAACAGTGCTGATCCTTAAAGTGGATTTTTTCCCCCAAACAGAATCCCTTTTATTAGGAGGATCCTGACGTTTAAATTGAGTAATAAGATACACCTTCTTAAAGTGAATGGAAATGGGAGTTATTTCCATTTCAGAATGGAACATTTCAGCTAAATAAACTCTTTTCCCCATGACCAATCAAACGGCTGAATAACTAAGCAGTAAGTAGTCTCACTGTCACCTCAGACCCTCGATGGCTTCAGAGCTGAGCAGACTTTCTTTGATGTGACCGGTCTCACGAGGCGGGGAGCCCAGGAGCTTGATGATGGTAACACGTCTCAGGTCTAATCCACAGTCTGCTTTCTGTTTGAAACAAGAAAAATGTTTGAGTTATTTTGTTTAAATGTCCTTATTAAGACCAGCAGCCACACATTTGCTCACCTGTATCATGATGTTCTGCAGCTGGTAGTCTGGGTCAGTTATGTTTGGAGCAGACATGATCAGCAGCCTCCTCTTTTCATAAAACTGTTCCAGGAGAGCGGAGACAGTCTTTACATCTGATTTAATCTCCATTGCTGCAAACACACAAGTCACAAATGCATCATGCACCTTCTTCTATATGTGTCCTATTATGTTTTTGCCGCAAAACTGATATGCAACTTTAATGCGGACTCACGAACACACTCAGCCGGCCCTCCCGCCCAGCTGCGGTCGAACAGGCAGACACGAGAAGAGACGCCCCTCCTCTCATATCCCCCTTCACAGTTATATTCACATCTTGCACCGTAGTTATTCCCATCAGAGGAGCAGGTGAGGAAGCCTTGCAGAGGTGGAGGTAGAGTTGGACATCTTCTCACTATAGGGAGGAAAAGTGGAAATAAGAAATCAAATGTGTCATCCAGGTATAATGCTCTCTTTTCATTACCGAACATGCCTATTGGGCCAAGGCTCAGGGGTCTCAAGGATCAGGGTCCCCCAAGAGTCTTCCTACAATATGATACATAAAGGGACACATCCCAACTACATAGACTCAATATGTCCATAATGAAACATTAAACAACTATCAAAAGATGTAAAACAGCTGTAACGAGACATGAAACCGCAGAGAGACTCAAAAGGACAATTAAGAGACACAGAGCAACCACAAAGACAAGCAACACAACTACTAAGTGGTGCTAAATTACCGCAGACACAAAATAACCCAAAAAAAGACAGAACAGCTACAAAGAGACAAAAATGACCACAAACTATATAACAATTCTGAAAAACGATCACAAAGACAAGAAAAATGGACACAAAGACTGACAAAATGACCACAAAAGATACAAAAAACCACTACAAAGACACGCAAAAGCACAATAGAAAGAGGCTAAACATTGATAAAGTCAAATGTAGTGTGACTTGCTCCTATAAAGAAGATGTTGTGGGGCCTTCTGCATGTCTGTGCCCAGGGGAACATTGTCTCATTGTGTGTCTATTAGTTTATGTGTAGTATTTAAACTCACTATAAGTCAACTCACCCTCAACACGTACAATAAACTTGCAGGCGGCTCTGTTCCTGGCTTGATCGTACACTTTGTATCGGATAATGCTCGCTCCCTCTTTAAAGTCGGTGCGCGGCCCCTGGCCAACAAGAATCACACTGCAGAGAGGCGGAGGAGAGTTTAATCCATTATAAGTAGGAACAGGAAAGGGAGGCAAAGGAAAGGAGCAACATACTCAAGGGATTTATCAGCAGTATCTGATGCTTTGGGCTGGTCCCAGGTCACCATGGCAGTGAGTTTTCCAGGCTCGGCAACCTTGAGTCTGGACGGAGGACATTTGATCTTTGGAGGGTCAGTATCTGGAATAAACAATAGGGAAATTACAGCATTTAGATTTTGCCAGAAAGGAAATCCCCCCTGACTGTAAGAGTCTGATAGAGCGGAATATGAAAACTCAAAAACAGCCGAAGGCAGCTCTGGATTCAGTCCAGAGAACAGAGGAAATGTGAGTGTTGTGTTTCTGCTAAACACACACGCACTGGATTGTGAAAGAATAATAAAAAGCAGAACAGAGACCAGTGGTGGAAGAAGTATTCAGATACTAAAGTAAAATAGCTGATACCATACTTTAAGAATAGTCTTTATACATGTAAAAGTCATGCATTGAAGATGTTATTCAAGTATGTAGGTAAACTTCCCAAAGTGACACCTTCAAAATGTTTTTTTTGTCCAACCAACTGTAAAAAGAAACCTCAACATAATAAAAAAATCAAAATCCAGAACATATTCACTTAAAAATAATAATCAAACCATTCAGAAGAAAAGCTAGAAAACGGAATGAAATAAAAAAAAAACTCAAGTACAAATACCTCAAATCATACTAATTTCAGTACTCGTAGTATATGTACTTTGATACATTACATTCCACCTCTGATAGCAACACAGATGGCCTTAATTAAGCTCCATGTGATGGCAGTAAGTTAAACCTCATGCTGACATTTCAATTAAGACTTTTGAGTTCACAATCTGGTTATATTTACATGTAGATAGAAAGACCTCCATGATGTACCTTCACAATTTGGCTGGCCTCCGCTCCACGACCCCCGGCGCTCACAGGTGCGGGAGTGTTGCTCCTTGATGCGATAGCCTGCGTCGCAGGTGAAGTCACACCTGGAGTCCACCATGAAGCCGTGGGAGCAGGTGTACCTGCCGTGGGGGATGAGGGGCAGCACATGGCATCGCATCTCTGAAGGGGAATCAATGCACATACATACAGTAAGTTGAGTGTAAGGGTACAAAAATAACAGAATCGAAATGTATCTTAAATAATGAGGCTGGCAGAGGTGGGAACAAGTCACTGTTTTGCAAGTCATGAGTCATAACTGACCATTCCTAAACTTTGGGTTTTAGGTTTCAAACAATTCAGTATGCCTTTTTCACCAAGAGTTTTTCTACCCACATGTTTATAAATGTTTTGGTTTCCCACAAAAATATCCTTGGTATTTTTCCAATTGGCACTTGCGTTTGTTTTTTTAAAGGAAAATAAATGTCCAAAGACAGCTGATTATTGTATCTTTAGCACATTTCAATCAAACAGAAGTTAATAGTACATTTGCTTGGGACAATTTTTTGCAGTGGATTAATACGAAATATGTGCATTAGGAATATTTTACTGCAGCAGGATGGTGTATAGTCTCAGAATAAAATACAGTGCCCAGGTTTGTGGTAATCAGGGAATATGTCAATCAGTGCAATAGATTGTATTTAATTGAATGTAGAATACCATCAGATTCATCCTCATATAAGAATGTAAAGTCTATACTCCCACATACTGCGGCAGAAGGAGGTCCCAGACCAGCGCCGGCTGGGGAGGCACGTGATGGAGCTCTTCCCGATCAGTCTGTATCCTCGATCGCAGCTCATCTCACAGCGAGTGCCAGCGTGCTCCTGTAGGCCCGCCCCCGGGGGGAGTGGCAGGTCACCTCTCCGTTAGTGAGGCCCGGGGAATGACACCAGTGAGGGTCTGTGTATAAAGAGAAAACAAATCCAAACAGATTGTGTTAAGCACTTATAGTTGAGGTTACTAAAGTTCAATCTGTGGTTGGCAATTGTGTCTATAATGGGGGTCAGATATTCCATACATTTATCTCTACCCTTATTCCTCACAATATTTTATTATTTTACTTTTACAATAAGAATATGAGCATGTGTACACATTGACTCAAGAGGGGTAGAAGTAATACCATTGTTGATGGTGTTTATACAAATGAGTAGCACTGAATAAAGTTAATGTTTTTTGGTTGAAAGACATGTGACAAAAAACCTATTTTTTATCTTGCTCAAGGAATGCTTCACTCTCAAAATAAATATTTGTATATCAATTATTAATCCAATGTTACCTTTAATTCTTGAGGAAAATTGAGAACATTTTTCATGAATTGAAGTTAATTGAGGCCACGTTTAGCATTGGCCCAACTCTAACACAATTATGGCAGTCTTGTGTTTTCAGTCATTTGCTCACAGCTTCCCAAACACATGCATTTCCACTGAAATCTTCAGAAACACTTTGCCATGAACAGTCTCATACTCGTCAGAGGATTGATTATTTGGGAGTGTTTGAAAAATTAACAATTTAGCAAAAATGCATGTGTTGTTATAATGTTAGTGTTGAGAGTTGTGTGAGAGTTAATGTTTGGCTATACATTTGCTGATGTTAAACGAAGCCCCAATTCACTTCAATTCATGGAGATTTTTCTTCATTCTTTAATTATTTGTTGGGGATGAGGTAATACAACTTAAAGACGCTTTAATGCAAAGCTTCTTAAACTTGGATACCAGAGCAACCATGTACATAGTAATGGCAAAATCAGTCATGGTCGAGAGCAGTACTGTATAGATAACATATTGTGTTTCTTAACACCAACCTTTGTAGTCTAGTTGAGGACCATAATCTTCTTCTACAAAGTCATTGTAGCTGTCATACTCTATGGTCCCAGAGCCAGCTGAGAAAACAAACATCAAACATCAGCATTTATGTGATTCTCATGATTATCTGCACACAATGTCTTTTCCTGCTGCTCAGGTTTCCTTCAACACAAGCTCAGTAACATTCCCATCCATGGACACCTGGATTTGCAATCAGTGATGCTAACAGGAACTCCTGAGGGATTTAAACCTGAGAGCTAAGAAAACGTTTGTTAAATGTGTTGCTGTTTTCTTGAAATGACAGACATGAATGTAGGGATGTAAATATGAGTGCAGAGAAAATATGTTAGAATTAAAGAACCAGGGTATTCCTGCATTTTAAATTGACAAAACGTTCATCAAAAATCTGCACAAAGAGCTTGTTTTCATTACGCACTTCCCTCTTACTCATCTCTTCTCATGCAGCCGTAATCAGCGGTGTGTGTACTGTACTTTGGCTTTCATTCTGAATTTTGTCTTTCTGCATAATGAATCAGTTTTACTGTTATCCTGTTCTCAGCAGCAATCTCGAGAAGGACTCCATGTTTACAGCTGAGCTGAGTGCCAAACTTTCCAGCCTTTAAACCTCCCCCCACCCCAAGGCATGTTCTGCTTCCTTTGCTTCACTTTAACACAGCTTCTTATCACAACAATAACGCATCACATTACACGTTCCAGCTGTGTGTGGATAAAGCGTATCATCAGCGTTTTCTTCTCATAATGAGCGTGATGTTCCAGTTCTCAGTAACACTTCCTCAGACCAATATTTCCCATTTCCCCCTCACAGGGAGTTAGTCAGAAGAAAATAAAAATGCTTAGCTCACCAGTCTGCACCACGGGGCTGAATAAGAGACATTACTTCAGGAAACATGCATCATCATGCAATAAAATGTCTGCATTTTTAGCTACAGGTAAAACCACTGCAGGGCTGAAAAGGAACCAAGCACATTAACTCAAATACTGTATAATTGAGGTACTAGTACTTCTCTTGACCATTTCAAGCTACTTAATACTTTCTACTGTACTCCACTATTTCAGAATAAAACATAAATACGGCTAGCGTTTATTATTTCAATAAATACCATATTTAGAAGTTGTAATTCTAAATGTATTTAGATGTAATCGTGGTTGATTATTGCACTGTTGGAGGAGCCTGTGACCTAAGATTTTCATCGTCATAACTACACTGTAGCTATGTTCGTATGACAAAATAAAAAAACCTTGACCTTGAACCTTGATACTGATTTATTGTTAGCTGATTACAAAATCCCAATTATGTAAACCGTTACTACTGAAACCTCACTACAAGTGAGCATAATACAATTAAAACTAGCTGATTTTGTATTGATGCATCCTTTTTTTAATGTAATATCTGATCATATGTCACATGGGCCACCTTGAGGAACAATTAGGACTACATTTGAGTTTGTACACGACTTTTACTTGCGATGTTGTGTTTCTACATTGAAACATTGGTACTTTCACTCAAGTAAAGGACCCAAATACTACAAGTGATGAATACTGACACCCACGATGCACCATGCCCTGCTCACAGTGCTGACTTCACTGCAGAGACATGCAGCTGTACACAGAGTGAGGATGAGTCACAGCAGAGGAAGGTGAGCAGTTTGACAAAAGCAGGCTTCATTTGTCTCTAATGACAAAGGTGACTAGCTTCCTTTTCATCACTCTGCATTAGCTTCTGAGCTTCAGGGTGAATCTCAGGTCTGCAGGATTAATGAAAGCTTCAGCCCACTTGGCCAGAGGGGGACTCCTCAGTAATTAACTTGCAGTGATTGGAGCCGAGCTGTAATTAAACTGCTTGGTCAGCAAAGCAGAGGGGCTCCTGCAGAGGGAGGCAGCTCAACTACAAGTTCATTTAGACTGCTGCACTCTTTCAGATCCTCATTCCTGAAGAGAGGAGTGGGCTCCATCTGCATTCAGACTGTCGCCTCAGAAACGCAACACATCTGCATCTAATACAGTTGTTTTTGCGGCCGATATAAAGGCATTTCCCTTCTTCAGGGGATTGGAAGTTTGAGTGAAACGAGAAAGCTTTAACGATATTAAACTTTTAGTGAAAACTAACAAAGAGTGGGCCTATGTGTGCAGCTATTTCTGGCTTTAATTAAATAGACGAATATGTTATTCTAAATTCACAATTGTGTAACCTTTGTACAGTTTTGGACAAAGTATTCAGATTCTTAACATAAACTAATATCCACTGTAGTGGAAGTCCTGCATTCAAAAGCTTGCTTAAAAGCATGTAGCCTACGTTTAATTAGCAACATTTACATAAAAAAAATATATATATAGGTTCTTGTTCAGTAAAATGATTCCTGATATTGTTTTACTATTATAGATGTGTTTGGATTATTTAAGGTTTGGCTAATTTGTACTTGTTTATATGGCCTACTGTTTAGGAAGTGGATGGAAAACTGTAATCTGCAATGTAACAAAAGCTGTCCAACTAATGTAGAGATTTTGTTAAAAAAACTAATCTAAAACTAATAATAAAAAATGATATTACGAAAAGTAGCTACAAGTAGACTACCCCAAAGTTGAAGGCTACTAAAGGTCTGCTAAATACATTTCAACACTTTCTTTATTGTCCCGACTCACCTGTGACGTATAAACTGAACACAGCAACAAAGCGGAGGAGCATGTCAGAAACACAAAGATAACACTTCTGCGGAAAAAAATAGAAATTACGCGCAGGTTGGATCAGATCCGAGGGTCCAACAGAAAAGATAAAAAGTTATAATCCAGAGAAAGTTTTCTATAAACATACGCTTAAAAATAACTTTACTAAAAATCCACAGCTGAGGAGAATGAAGAGCTCCGGTCATATCACAGTCTCCGCAGATTTGTAAAAGGATCTTTTTACTTCATCATCAAAGTTGGACACCACTTGGTGGCGCTTTTGGGCATTTAGTATTTGTGTGTGTTCCTCCCACTACTGCATTAAACATGATCATTATTAGCCATTTTATAAACCCGTCTTCTCCAATATTAATTATTATAACTGATACCGTGATTAATGCCTTCAATGGTGATTTATAGATATATCTGTTTCCTCTCATTCTGAAACGCATGGTCTTATCCTCAGTCATTCCTTATGGGAACTCTGATTGTTTAAAATTATACTCTGATTTCCTTTATTTATATCACTTTTCAAAAACAAGTAGGCCACAAAGTGCTTTAAAGATGTATAAAATACCCATTGCACTTAAAAAATACATATCAGGTTTGTTATGATATTTCTATTGTCGATGTACGATTTATGATAATATGTTTTACAAGTGTCATCACATGTAGTTTATAATAATAATAATAATAATAATATAATAATAATATATAATAATAATAATAATAATAATAATACATTTAATACTAATAATACATTTTATTTGTATAGCACACTTTAAAAACAACGTCATCTCAAAGTGCTTCACAATGCAATGAGAGTAGAGTTACAAATTAACCAAGAACTAGTTAGACAGTCCCACAAGAAGCTTAAAAGATATGATGAGCCTTATATCAGTTAAATTAATCTACATGTTTTTATTTTATGGCGTCGATGTGAAACTTGTATTTACTCAGCTGATACAAGAGGGGAAAAAGCATGTTAAAAAACAAGTTAGACAGCACGAGGCCGGAAGTAGTTCTGCTTTCATCAAAATAAAAGCACACATTAAAACGAGTTTACACTTGGCTGCATGGTAACTGGACTTTAACACATTAAACAAAAGCTAATAAGGCTTATAACTCATTATTAGATATATCATGAGTAGCTTTTAAAACCTTTTATCGGGTTGAAAGTTTTTTCTGTTCTTTTTTTCCTTTCAGAAATAGTGTTTGAGATGTGTTTCAGCAGCCCTGCATGAAAATGTATATTAACACTCAAAGACCAATATAGGAATAAATAGTCAGATCTTAAAATATGACACTGTTGGATAGATAGTGAAAGATTATTTAACAAAGAATCTAAAAGAAAGATAGATAGATAGATAGATAGATAGACAGATAGATAGATAGATAGATAGACAGACAGGCAGACAGACAGACAGACAGGCAGACAGGCAGGCAGGCAGGCAGGCAGGCAGGCAGGCAGGCAGGCAGGCAGGCAGGCAGGCAGGCAGGCAGGCAGGCAGGCAGGCAGGCAGGCAGGCAGACAGACAGACAGATAGATTTATGAAGATGCATCATTTGTAATTTAATGCTAATACTATGTACTTTTACTTATGAGTTTGAATGCTGGTCCTTCATTCTAACAACGTCGTAGTGCTATTTTTGCAAAAGATCTAAGTGCTTTTTCCACTAGGCTACTCCAGTGTGTGTTTAAAATAGCCATAATGCAGTAGTGTTTTTAAGCTATTGTTTCATTTGTAAACCTGTTTTTTCGCGTTTTATTTTGAAAGCTGTACTTGAGACTGATCTGTCGATGAATATGAATATCACTGCTGACTTTACTGTGAATAGTTTAAAGCTGTTTTTCCTTCAGGAAAGTGAATCTGGGTTAGTGACGACACTTCCCCCTCTCCTCGGATTTATCCCTGAAGGTTTTTTCTCCCCCTCTCCCCTGTAGGGCGCTGTGAAGTCAACTTTTCTCTCCTTTTTACCAGTTTTAAAGTAAAAACAGCACCATGTCGCCGCCGTCTCGAAGGCTTCAGACGAAGCCGGTGATCACCTGCCTGAAGACCTTCCTCATCTCCTACAGCCTCATTTTCTGGGTGAGCAGCTGCTGCATGTAATGGGGGCCAAGGAGCTAAAGGAGCAACAATGGGCTAAGAGCCGCGGCCGAGGTGCCAACAAGGCGAACTAACTCCACTCCTTAAATCACAACAGGAACACACAAAAACACACGGAGTTCAATAAGTTGTGTACATGTCGTTAAAGTTCAAGTGGAGCAGGTTTATGTTGATTTAAAGAACCCCTTGTTCGAAACGTAGCGACCGTTGTTTTGTTCAGATACCAACTGTCTGAAAACAGCCCTTAGCTCTGAATTCTGATTTATTTCTGGTTTTACCTCAAATAATGTAATAATTTAGCTACATTTTAACATGGCTGAGAGTGATATTTTATAAGTTAAAGGTAATAGTTTTCACTGTAGGCTATCATTGATGTTGTTCTGCATTCCAACTTAATTATACGTTAAAGTGCATCGTTTGTCTAACAGAAAATGTTTAGGAGTTAAACCTCAGTCAACATTTAATTTTCCACTCACACCGTTTTCTGTAGATAGCTACATTTAAAGCTGAAACTAACAATACGTGTCACTATTTTATCAGTTTTTTCTCAATGGGCCTATCTGAGACAGAAAAAGTCTAAGAAACAATCCAAGATTCTTGTTTACTATCATGAAAGTAGAAGGTAACCCTAAAATGTTCTGGTAAAATATACACATCTGAGATGCTGGAACATTATAACTGCATGTTTGCTTTTTTTTAAATAATCAAAATGGTTGCTGATTAATATTTTTCTGTTCTTCTAATTGTTGTAGTCTATGGTGGAACAGACAATGTCCTTTGGTACTGATTTAAGGGTAGAACAGGAAGGTCCATTGGAGTTTTAATTGGAGGTTTAGCATCAACACTTTATTTCCTTTCAAAATTAGTACACAGTTGCATAATTCTTTCCAGGATCCTCTCCAATATCCTATAGCCCAATGTGACCTCTTCAGACCTTGTTTTGCCAAGATTACAAACTCAAAGATGTTCACATTGATTGTTGCAGAAGACAAAGAAAATGTGAAAAATCCTCATATTTCAGAAGCAAATACAAGATCATTACATTTTCTACTTATCAACTTGTTGGTTAACAGACTAAACATGCTTGCAGCCATGTAATGCTTTTCTTTGTCAATTTAGTTAACTAATCTTACTTTATACTAATCCTATTAATAAAAAAAGATTCATCATGATAATTTTTGGTAGAATAGTCAATAATGAAAATAAATGCTAGCTTCAGCCATAATTACATGTAAGAAAAGCCTAAACACAAGCTTGTCTTGAGAAGAAAATGAGCAGTTATCGTTGCTCCCCCCTTTTAATCTTTGTACCAAGCAAACAGCCATCTCAGGCTGCTGCAAAGTTCAGGTCAATGCTTTTATCTGACAATTTATTGCCCTTGGCTCAATGCACTGATGCCTCCCTTCAGGCTAATGACTCGTGTGGGCAGTCGTAAGGAAAGAGATGCTGAGATTATTCAACCTCAGGCTGAGGCTAGAGGGGTATCCCGGGTGTGGTTTTACTAAAATGTTGTCAGGTAAATACAACATCTGCAGCCTCTGTCCTGAGATTGTGAACAGTATTTGAGGTTATATGTTTTCTCTGGATACACATTGAGTGTCAGAGCTCCAGCATCCTCTTCTAACTCTAACCTTTATCTGCAGTTTGTCCACTGCAAACTGATTACATTAAGGAAATCAATCAATGAAGGAAACTGAGTTGTTATGGATTCAGCCCATCATGGTTCCTAATTAAAAGTGTCCCTGATATTGGCCAAACGTGGTGCAGATCACTCGTCTATCTGCATGATCACAGTTTGGTACACAGAAAAACTCAATATTTGTATGTCAGAGCGTTTTCACTGGTTTTTAAATAGGAAGAGATAACTGTAATGATTGATGGGTCTTAATTAGTTTATTTGATTGTTTGGTTTATAAAATGTCAAAGAAAAGTGTCAAAATGGCCATCAAAATGTCCATATTAGAGTTTCAAATCCTCACATTTAAAAACTAGAAAGTGAAACCTGTAAATGTTTTAGATTTTTGTGCATGACAGGGTAAGGGTAGGGTTTAGATCTGGTTATTCATTTTTCTTTTGTTGCAAATGAAGGATAATTGATAACTGGTTTTATTTTGAAAACAGTTCCAAATGTGTACAAATATCTACATTTTTCTAAAATACAGAGCTTATCAAATCTCTTATATTTCTCATTTTTTGAGGTACACCTTTTTTAAATTAAGTTGTTCTTTTAAAAAATAACTGAATAATGAACAAAAACTGTAGATTTGATAATGATTCAAAGGGTTTGATTAAATGCTACTGAACTCTTACATGTACCAGTGTGGTTTCAAGCCTTTAATGTCAGGTTTTGGCCATAAAAGCCTGCTCATCCTTCTCGTTGGCTCTTCTCTGCCGGAGCTGACTCCTGCTGTCGTCTTCAGTTCACAGGCGTGATCCTGCTGGCGGTCGGCGTGTGGGGGAAGGTGAGCCTGGAGGCCTACTTCACTCTGGCCTCGGAGGAGAGCACCAATGCACCATATGTCCTCATCGGGACCGGAGCCATCATCGTTATTTTCGGACTGTTCGGCTGCTTCGCTACATGCCGTGGCAGCCCATGGATGCTCAAACTGGTGGGTGAAGGCGCAGTAAATTCACTGAAATATTCCCTTCAGATGTGACCTTGCTTAATTCTCCTTTTATTGCTCCCTCCAGTATGCCATGTTTCTGACCTTGGTGTTCCTGGCTGAGCTTGTGGCCGGTGTCTCTGGATTTATCTTCCGACACGAGGTCAGTTACTGTTAGAAACATTACCTTTCTTGTAAAGAAAATGAAATCACATCAGCTCACAGATATATATAACCTTTGTTTTGTGTTGAACAGATCAAGGCCAAGTTAGGTGTTGCCTATAACAACGCTGTGACAAACTACAACAGCACCGACGGCAGCAGCAGCAGCAGCGGTGCAGTCGACGTCATCCAGAGGACTGTGAGTGGGAGGGTGCTACCTTTATCTGACTCACTGTACTAAACAAATAACTTGTTTATATGACAACATTGCACATGGGAAACTAAGCATTAAACCAACAGAGAGCAGAGAAGTGTTGATCTGTAGGTTTAGACTTTCGAGCATGTTGCTTGAGTCGCTGCAGATGTTTTCCCAATGGATGGATGACGTGTTTTTGTGAGCTAGCTTGCCCTGCCTTCGTTGACAAAAAGCCATTGGGATTTTTCCTACTGATTTTGGATGAAAACAGAAAATAGACTTTGTTGCAGCTAATGTTCATGTTTCTGTTGAGAAAGATACTGTTTACTAATGAACACCTCTTTTTAGGATTTCTATAGTGTTCATTCAATCGCCAGAAGTAAATAGCATCTTGTTATTTCTAATTCGATTTTGCATGCTTTTTTTTGCGTTACCTAATCTAGCAAGTGGTCATGGCTCAATTGTCAGTCTTCCTTCTTCCAAAAAGATCAAAAAAGTATAAATAACATAACAAGGCTGTAAGGGCAGACTGAGTAATTGTGTATAATGTCCTCCAGGCTACTCTCTAGGCTTAAGTCACTTGTTAGCAACAGCCTTTTTTAAGATAGGAAAAGTTTCAAACATTCATTTTTGTCGTAGATCAAAACATGAACATCTCTTATGCTTGGGGTTCAGGCATTTTATAGGAAACCCTTTCAAGGAACCCATTGACTTTGAGAAGAGGTCACCTGACATACATCCATGCTTACACATTTTCTAGGTTTTAGCATTCATTCCTGTGGCACTCTTAAGGTGAGGCGTGTGGTGCAGTGGGTTGTGAGTCATCATGTCGTTGTGTCCCTGGGCAAGACACTTCACCCCAAATTGCTCCTGTCGGGATCTCCCACAGTATTGAGTATGTAAGTCGCTTTGGATAAAAGCGTCTAACAAGTGACATGTAATGTAATGTAATGTAATGTAATCCCAAACATCTGCAGTGACATCACTAAATCATTTAATGACCAGCCAGGAAATATCCAAGTGTTTTATTTTTTCATCATTAAAAAAAAGAGTTTGACCAACCTTTTCTGACACATCAAGACATTTGTTACATTGTTGTAATCATTTTGTTGTTGGCGATTCTCCATATAGCTGCATTGCTGCGGAGTGAACAACTACACTGACTGGATCGATACAGCATACTTTAAAGCCAGCGGCATCCCCGCCAGCTGCTGTAGACAGCGCCAACTGCTCCCCGGAGAGCCTGAAGGACCTGGACACGGCCGGGCAGGAGGTCTACACCGTGGTGAGTTCACGGCCTTACACCACCACTACATATTTGTGTCAAGGTTTAATGGCTTTAGTTTGATTTGAAGGAACAACCACATTAATAGCTCAAATGTTTAACTGTGTTTGTAGAAAGGGTTCGAAGCCATTATGAATGTTTTCTTTCTGCTGTAGGGCTGCTTTGCGAGGGTGACCCATGTGATGGAGTCCAACCTGGGAATCATCGCTGGGATCTCTTTTGGGATTGCATTCTTCCAGGTATGTCAAATATGTTTTCACATTCTTTGTCTCAGAACAAATAAGACAGTACTGCATAAGAATCAGTTTAATTACATTTAGGGCTGTTACAAATAAGTTCAAATCATAATTATTCAAAATCAACATTTGAGTGCTGCAGAGCTTTTTCCTTTTCTTGTCTATGAATAAGCCTGGTGTTGCAGAACTGCTGCAGACAAAGATAATGCTGCACTAATCATATTAGTTAATACTATTAGTAGAAATACATTTGAGCTTTTGCTGCGTAGGATTTTTCCTGGTCCAAACCTTTCAAATAACTCGAGCGTTTTAAAGCCAAAATGTAAAGTTTGATGTGTTTTTATTTTACAAATAATTCAATTCGATCCACATTTTGTTTGCGTGAGAGTTTCACTGCAGTCTAAAACCTGTCTGCTCCGTCTCTCGCCCCACACCTGATTTAACGAGGCGGCCCAGCAGCATAATAAATCTCATTTATATAACCACAATCATTTAGATCTGGGGATGCAGTGACACGGACAGTAAAAGAGTCTAGAAGGGAAAGATTGTGAGGGGTACATTTACAACACGCACAAATTAAAATGAACCTTTTGGCTAACTATCCCCGTCACCTGAATGTTTATTAATGTGCACTGTCCCTGTTAATAAACCAATAAGTACACAAACTGACAACCGGACATAATATTTGGATTAAATCCCAGTTAAATTCAGACACTGATCATATTTCGAGTCTAACAGGGGACACTTGTTGCTATTCTCTCCTATTCTCTCCCCCCCTTCATTTCCTGTCTGCTTTATACAGCATACTATCTAACAAAGTAAAAGAAAATGACCTTCTACTGCTCCCTATGGAATTTATTATTAAAATTCTATTATAAAGGGATCACTGAGTGAACCATTATTTTACAGCCTAGATGCTATGACCAAACCAACATGTTGATTATAATCGTCAACCACATTCTAAAACCAAGTGCAGCAGGTCAAAGTTAATCCAGATAGTCGCTTTGCATAATCAAATATTATTTACAGCCGGTAATAATTTCCACTTTCACATTCTTTTTTACTTTAATCTTTATAGTTAATGTATACTTTTCTTTATAGCCTGTCTGAGCACTAATGTGGCTGATCTATGCTCTGCTGTATGTGCAGCTGACAGAGCGACATTATCTGCCGCTAAGTAAAAGAGTCCATTTTGTTTTGTATCACAGCAAACCGTGCCAACGCCTAAGTGGCCAAATCTGAAATGACCACAGTGGCCCATTAAGTTACTGACTGAAAATGTTCACTATGCAAAGACATCTATAAAGAATCATTTGTCCCTGTTACCGTAACATATTTGTATCAGTAAGAACGGCCACTTTTTGAAGCCAGCCTGCAACCTCAGCACAAACCCCTGCATATTTAATTATTTAACCTTAATTTATTAGTTCTCCTTTTATCTAGATACTATTGTGATTCTATGTAAATGTGTTATAATGTGCCTGATTTAATATATTTTCACATGTAAACCAAAGGTAATTATATTCTATCTCTTCATAACTGATAGAAACTTAATTTTCCTTAAGATTAATATGGTGTGTTAGGAGTGGTCTGTTCTGATAAATCTACATTTTCTTTTCTTTTTCCTCTCAGCTCATTGGGATATTCCTGTCCTGCTGCTTGTCTCGATACATAACCAACAACCAGTATGAGATGGTCTAACAGTGACCTTCCCCAGGTGAGGCTTGTTATCAGTATATGTATTATTACATATCACTTGTTAGACGCTTTTATCCAAAGCGACTTACATACTCAATACTGTGGGCAATCCCCCCGCAATTTGGGGTGAAGTGTCTTGCCCAGGGACACAACGACATGCTGACTGCAGTGGGGTTTGAACCTGTGACCCCCTGATCCGAACACCAACGCACAACCCACTGCACCACACGCCTCCATTATAAATAAAGAAAATTGGCTGATCTGGTTTTTGTTGGGAGAATAAATCATGTTCAGAATAATCCGAGCACAAATTGTGAAACTGAAGCAGTGATGAAATGATCCAATGTCCAAATGCAAATGTCTTTACACCGGCGTCTGACACGTTTTCCATCTCTATTTGCAGGTCACTGATGGGCAGCTCCTGATGCAAACTGAGTTAAAGAATCTCTTGTGATTTTATTATTGTGTTTGTGTTAGTTGATATTATTTTAGAGAGGGAAAAACACTCAATGCTTTTTCTTTTATCAAGCAACAAATGAGCAGAAAGGAAATAATGTAAAAGGGATGTTATCTGCAGTGTAGTTTGACCAAAAAATGTAAGGGACCTTCGGAGATCATGTGTTACTCCTGAGATTTAATTAGGGATTTATATTAAGTGTAGATGTTACTTTTCTTTGAGTTAATTCATTTGACCAATTGTCAACCTTTCCACTTGTTGTGTCTTTGTATAATGCAGCTGCCTTGTTTCTTGTAATTTTGCTAAAATATTAGTCTGTAGCTGAGCAGATAAAATCTAGACAATAAGCTGTTAAATGTTCTCTGCAACACTAAGTGAATTTCTGTGAAACCAACATGGACGATAGGTCGCCACCCTGAAAAAAAAAGCGAGTAAGGACTTGAGAATGAGCCTGAGTAATTACATAGGCCAGTATTGTTGAAAGCTTTCATTCATATGTGCCAAGTACAGTTACCCCGCCAACTTTATATCACATATTTCAGTGTTAAGTTGTTATTCTTTTGTGGATGCATGTGAAATATTTGAAAAAAAATAAAGATTTAATTTAGTATCTTTAATTGTGTGTGTGCTGGAGGAGCAGCTCAGGATGTGTCTGTCCTACAGCTGTTTGCTTCTTCAATCATCAGAAGTATTCTGGCAGACAAACATCCTCAGTTATTTGGGGCCTTGTGAGGGATCCATTCACAACAAGTGTAAGCCATTTGTTTTATAATATGCAGGGTAACAGCATACTATTTTGGGATACAACACAATATGGAAGTTCAGATGCCTTGTGCAGTGCAACAGTAAGTGTTACTATTGAGTCATTTTGGTTATGAGGTTTGGTAATACATATTTTGTACAATAAAAATGGAATGTGACAATATTTGAAGAAACCTATGAATTTATTCAGATGTTTATAATCTTACATTTTAAAGGAAGAAAATGTCCCACTCAGTTGACAGAACAGTAACTTTTCAGTTCTGATGAAATCATATATATACTAATCTATGGCAGGATATATTCCTCAGAATCCAAACTAACATGAAGTGATCCACAAATGTGTTCTGTTATAAATATTAAAGTGAATTCAAAACTTCCCTAGATTCCGCACAAGATCTAAACTCTTTCATAAGATT
Source organism: Dissostichus eleginoides (assembly GCA_031216635.1). NCBI lineage: Eukaryota > Metazoa > Chordata > Actinopteri > Perciformes > Nototheniidae > Dissostichus > Dissostichus eleginoides. The sequence continues at coordinate 15,289,254 of CM062271.1, forward strand.
AATATATAAACATATAAACAAGATATTGTCCCATAACTGGAGAGGGGAGGCTGGATGATTGACTGCAACACTGACTTTGGATCTTATAAAGCACACTTGTGAGATGAACCCTTTATATACAATGAAAGATAATTATTTGCTAATATGACGGTGTGTGTCGATGTTCATAAAATACATCTCAGTCAAAGTTAATTATTTAGTTGGGACCGCAAAGGAAATAACAGCAAACATTATATAGCACTTTTCAAAACAAAGTGCTTTAGAAGACAACAAATAAACAATGGCAAGAGTGATGTAAAAAAAATGATGTCATAACATTTGTATTGTAGACTTTTTAATCTTTACCTTTTCTGTAAATTAATGGATAATTGTTGTTCTACAAGCTTCTAAAAAACTTCAAACTGAGAAAATCTAAAATCTTTGGCTGGCTGCTCCCAACAGGTGCTCCTGCTGCTAGTTGGTAGCAGGAGAATCACAGGTGTAACTAATAACTGTAACGATGCTCTGCCACGCCCCATTAATTAACTTTATTAAATACACCTGTGTGCACATGTCATACATGCAGATAAACCTGACAACTCAGTGTCAGTACTTATTGTTCAAGGTGGACACTGGAGCTTTGTAACATTAACACTGTCAGGTAAGACCAACGGCTTCCTTTAGAACAATTTGTGTTTTTTTTGTAGAAAACAATTATTATAGATACTGTGGTCATCGGTGGATTATAACAAAATGGGCACAGCCCCTTTTCCCTTTTGTAAATTTAGTCGTGATGTGTCTTTAGGCCTTTTACTTTTGTCTTGTTTTTTTATCCCTTTTTGTAGTTGCTTTGTCTTTTAGTTTATCACTTTGAGATTATTATTATCATCTTGCATCTCTTTACATTTGCTGTGAGTCTCTCTTAGCTGTTTTGCATCTATTTGTGGTTGGTTTCTCTGTAGTTTTCTTTCCATCTCGCCATTTTAAGTCTCTTGGTGTTTGGTGCGTACACTCTTGACTGACTTCTTGTAGGTAAAGGCCAGAGTGGCCCCTCAGTTTTGGGCCCCTGGGCCTGCGCCCATTAGTCCTGTTCAGTAATCCATCCACGACTGTGAATGACTGGTTACTATTGTAAAATTATGAATGGTGTCAGGGAGGTGATGAGTTTGTGTTCATTGTAAGATTTATTCAAAATCATACCACCAGGTGGCAATATTGTGTAAAATAATACATGTAGGCAGCTGTGGAGACATTAAAAAAGCTATTAATTTAAACCAAAGACGGACCTTTGCATTATTTAACACACAGTAATCAAACTTCTTAATAACACACTATATCAAAAATCGTGCATGCCTGTCAAACTCACCAGTGTTGCCTTCAGGCTGCAAACGGCCTAGAAAGGATGACAAGTAAATAAGCTGCAGACAAACCTGTATAAATACATTTGAGTGACAGCTGAGATCTGACGTCTGATTAGTCAGTTTTGGATCAGATGCTCTATAGGTCCGCCCACATCCTCCATGCTGCCCAATGGGCTCGGTAGAAAAATACAAAAAGGGCGGACTTCATTAGTTTCTTCCACCCAAAGCCGGCTGTCCGTTATAAAAACGGTCTTCCGCAGTCGGTCAGTTGAGGAAATATTTTACTTTCCATCCCGGCGGGTGGTGTGCAGAGCCTGAGAAGACTTGGTTTGTCCTACCAGCCAAGAAACATTTTCCTCAGGTTACCTCGTGGTTCAGGTCAGTCTGCTTCCTTTCTTTATTCCGGGTTTCAGATTTTAACAACAGGAAGTCAAGGTCATATTGATGCGAGTCGGCCGTTAACAATGCGGCAAAATGAAGGTTTATCATTCATGTAGTGGTTGAAATTGATTTTGTGTGAGCTAGACGTCCATTTATTATAATCTTCTGCGGATGAGAAACGAGCCGCCCCTGTTTCATCACATTTCCTGCCTAGCTACACAGTGTGTGTGGGGGCTGTCTGTGTGTGCATATGAATGTCGTGAATTGGTTGCCTTTGTACCCTGAGTGTGTGTGAACCTGTGTTTCAGACTGCATTAGTCCTGGATTTGGCTTTTTGTTTTTGCAGCATCATTATCAAATCTTTGCACTTTTATTTCTTTCCTCCATCCTCATGTTTTCTCTCATCCTCTTGCAGATCAGCCACCAAGCAGCTCTGCCTTAACATCACCACCTGCCAGCTCTACTGTAACTAAGCCAACCTAAAGCCTTCAAAATGATGCAGATCAGCAACGACCCCGCCAGCAACAAGCACTCACTCATCAACGTCATGCACCGCTTCATAGCAGCTGCCAACAACATGGACGAGACCATCATGGTGCCCAGCCTGCTGCGAGACGTCCCCCTGGAAGAGCAGGAGGCCAGCAAGGTGGAGCCCAACAACAACAATCACGAACCCCCCTGTCCCAACAAGCAGAGGGACATGTACGAGCACTACCTGCTGCTCAAGTCCATAAAGAACGACATGGAGTGGGGGCTGCTGAAGAGGGAGATGAGCAGCGGCGCCAGCTTCCTGGAGATGGCGGTGAAGCAGGAGGAGCAGCAGACGGTCACCGGAGACCTCCTCGCTGACGAAAACTTAGACCTGGAGAACCAGTTTCATTATCACCTCAGAGGACTGTTTGGAGTTCTATCCAAGCTCACAATGCAAGCCGACCACCTCACCAACAGGTACAAGAGAGAAATCGGAGGCGGAAACTTCATGAGATAGAAGTAATACGTTTTTCTCCCCTCGGACTGCTTGACTTGCACAATGGGATGTGTTGAGAAGGGTCCCCCCAACCCCAGCTCTTCCTAATAGATCTCAATGGACAGTTAACTGACCAGGGCGACCACTTTGACTTTCTCTCACTCCTGAGTAGCGACACTCCATCTTCCCCTACCAAAACACTTGAACCAGTGACGCCGGCTCGTGTCCCTCTGCCTGTTTCAGAGGATGCACTGTGCATGGTTGAGGTTTATTGAATCGGTCTCAAAGTCCAGATGAAGCGCAGCTCTGGTTTATGCAGAAAACTTGCCATCCCCTCTTTTGTCTATTCATTTCCACATGAGTTTGTCACCAGATTGTGAATAAAAGAAGGTTCCTAATTGTAGGAGAAATTGAATGCTGGTTATTCTGTCCCTCCTTTTTAAGAAAATTATTTTAAAGCTGAGCTGAAGGGCTCTTACCTGCCGAGGTTTTAAATCTTTCCACCTGGTATTACTGCAACATGGCGTGCCTTGACTTTTTGTACACCCTCATGCCCTGTTCAGTTACCTCCCCATTATCTGACTGCTAAAATGGTTCATTATGTTCATTTGTTTGTCCTTGGATATTTCAAATTTTATATTAAATCAGTAAACCTGAAATAAATAATTGGAAACTTGACATTTGCTTGTGTGGTCTCTGCTAACAGGAAGGATGTTGGAGGCGTTTCTCTTTTCCTCTTTGTAGCTTCATTTAAAAAAGAAATGTTTTCTTCTCATTGCTTAAGGTTGCACAGGAATGTATTGTGATGCATTTTGACATGCCATAACATGTCATCTACAACAGCTACTTTACTCACTGCTGCGTATGTGGGGCCCGTTTAACAGCTTTATTTAATGAAGGATTTAACAGTGCTTCTACTTAACTAACACTTTAAAGTGACGCTCGAAAGAGGTGCTGCAAAAGAAAGTAGTGCTCTCGAGCAGAATTTGTTTACTTCATTTCTGTTTCATGCAAATAGTCAGTTGTGCAATGCAAATCACCTGCAAGATCATCCTGCAGCTTGTATGTACGTTTTTAACCTAAAATGTAGATGCATTTTAGCAACAAATGTAATCTTTGTTAGACAAATGAAAGTCTTCTTAAATTAGCCCTTTGATTTCTGTTTCTTCAAAAGATGTCTGATAACAGAACATAATACCGATTATCTTATAAGAAATATGATATATAAAAATGTGCCCATTTGTCACACACATTACAAAGTGTCAAAAGGTTACAAGAGCTCAGTCCATTTGTTATAGTATCTTAATTTAATACCTTTAGCATTTACCATCCACTAATCTCAAACAATGGGAACAGCGGCTGAAAGGGTGACAAAAGCTGTTAAGCGCCATTAGAAGTGATAAGACTCTGTTTAAACAAGACAATAAACTTGATTAAAAGAAAACCTTACACCCTGGTTGCATGTCAAACATGATTTTAAAAGCTCTGTAGGAATTAGTGGAGATAAGGACATGGATATCATATTTCTGCAGTTTTGTCCCAGTGAACAAGACGGTAGTGGGGTATAAATTAGACATTAAATTGATGTATATGTTGCTCTAACTCCACGCCAGCTGCCACATCTATCCATCACTGAGGGAAACCCTCCCCTTAGCAACAGCTCCACCAAGAGCAGCCAATCCGCTCGCAAAGGCTTTTTTCTCCTCAAAGGCAGAGCGGTGATTAGGAGGTTGCTGTATGAAGGGCATCCAGGAAGAGAGTGGAGGGCAGGCAGTCAAACAAACTGGTGTTCCTCTGACCAGCAGCACAGCGCAGGCCGGGGTTTGAGAGTTGCATAAAAGCTGCTGCCTGAGCCCTGCGGTGCGAAGCTGCAGCCCTCCTCTTTCTCTCCACTCACAAAGGGCCATACAAATGGCTGCAAATCAAAATGGCTGTGCTGGTCAGGGCGCCTCAAACCACTCAGATAAACTGGGTCAACCAAACTGGTGACAGCTGGGCAGACGCTAAATGTGAAAAGAATGAGGATCTTTTTTCTTACAGTATATTAAACATCTAAAAATAAAGCAATGAAATGTACATATTTACTGACGTTAGAGAAAATCTGCTTATTTAATTTCTTGCCAAGAGTTATATGTGAAGATTGATACCACTCTTACCTTTGTCTTATATTTAAAGATGTAGACATTAGCTTAGCTTAGCTTAGCATAAACACTAGAAACAAGAGGAAACAGCTAGCCCTGCTCTGATAAAATTCACCAGCACCTCTTTAGCTCGATATTCAACATCTTGTTTGTTTAATTTGTTCTTATCTTCTTTAGGTCATGCTGTTCAGTTCTCTGATAGATTTACAATTCAGTTTACAGGTCTTCCAGCAGTGCAATGCATCTGTCCTTTAGATTCCTGTAATGTCAGCAAAGCTTTGCAACTCCAGCTGAGTCAATATCACTATAAAGTCACTTTGGTGTCCCCATCAGAGTCACTCAGTCATCATGGAAATGTAGCAGAATAATGAAACTCTGAGGTCTTATTATAAATGGCCAAACATTTACACACATCAGTACAATGATAAGTCTCTTGAAATGTGTTTCCTTCATTTTATACCGTATTTTTTCATTGGATGTACAGGATTTTGGCATGTCCCACACACTACTCTGCTAACTACAGTGTGTGTAATAAGTGATTAAATGATACTACATTTTTAAAATAATTATATGGTTTTATGTCCACAATGGGTTATTTGATAAAACGAGTAATTTTGATCATGTATATTCTATTTTCATAATAATATTGAACATTTAGCATGTGTCCTGACATTGCTCTCCACCCTGTCATTATGGGGTAACTGCCCCTATAAAAAACATTGATATTTTAGTGACATTACTACCACCATTTTGTCTTTCCTCAATGGAGGCTGAGACATTGGCTAGTTGCAGAGTAAGTATTTAAACTTATATTTCGTAATTGTAATCATATTATGTGTGTAGTTGGATGTTGTCAAGCTTAACATGTCCACTCTGTCATAGTGAAATGTCAATTAATATAAAAACCTTTCAGAAATTCGAAATATATTTGTTACTTTGTAACTGAATCATGTTGCTAACTGAATCATGTTGCTAACTGAAATGAAACTAAATGCTAATATTAGCCAAAAATGTCCACCTGCAATGTACATTTCATAATCACTATGTAATTACAATATATTTACTCTACTTTAAATTTGTCCATGACAGGGTGGATACATTTTGCTGTTTGCATGTACATTGTCTGCTTGTAGTTCATTTATAAAAAGTGTGGGAGCTTGACCAACATCCATTTCTAACAGCATAACATATGCTTAATACAATGAATATGAAGTTCAATGGAAAATCTCAGCTTTTTTTTTTTGGAAATGGGGAAGTCTCAAATGCACCTTATGGTGATATTGAGCATTCACACACATCTTACTGCAGGAAATTGCATGTTCTAGTTTGTACAACAACTGTAGAGTGTAGAAATGAGGACTGGCTGAGGGGGACATGTATCAGAATAACTTATGGCTCAGAACAGTTCATAGCATTCAATACACTTCGGTTTTAGTATGGAGGCACAAATAAGAAAAACATGTCAGGCTAACAGTTTCCCCCTGCTTTCAGTCTTTATGCTAAGCTAAGCTAACTGTCTGCTGGATCTTCTTTAACCGACAAATATGAGACTTTTTTTTTTTCAACCTTTTTATCTCACTTTATTCCTAATAGACTACTCCTTTAACAATGTGAACTGCATCAATCCTTGCTAGCCTACTATTCTTCTAGTCTCAAGAAAATGTAATCAAACATTTGACAGATACATTTGTTTAAAGATAGCTTTTCACAAAACAAGGTATATTCCTCAAATAAATTGTACTTTTGAGTATTTTTTTTCTATTTCAGGCTCCAGACAAACACATCTCAAAGCAGTACTTGAACCATGACATTGATATTCTGTAATATGGCTCCGACTGCCGGCATGCACAAGTCTCCCAAGTCACGCCAATGTCTTGAGAAACCCGAGAGCAAATCGTTGCAAACCTGCAGTACATTCCCATTTTGAAACAGCTCCAGAGTTTAGAGGAAGAAGTGCTTTCTCGTGCTCAGCAGCTGTTTAATCAACTCTTTCAAAGTCCATGATATAAAGTGCTAATTTGCTTTTACAGCTTCAGAATTGTAATGCCCACAGTAAAGAAAAAGATTGAAGATCAAATGTCTTTCAAATCTCATGCATCTTGCAGTCAAGACCAAATACAAATTTTCATTATGTGCAAATTTCCGCACCCTTCATTTCTCACACAATTCTTGTAGTTTTATTAACATTTCAACACAAGTATATGCCCAAAACTCCTCGTGTGTTTGGTAAATGAGCTGCAAAACAGTTGTTTATCTGTCTGATATTTTTGTCAGACATGGCGTGTTGCAAGGGCTCTTAGGGTCAGTGCAATGTGCCAACATATCTTGGGACATGAGACTTTGGGTGTTGAAAGGCCTCTTGATGTTCTGGCTAGTTGTCAGCTCTTTGCCCCACCTCGCCCTCCAGCATGAGGGTGCGTCGTGATCGCAGACTTGGCAGACTGCAGTCCTTCCCTGGCAGCAATCTGCTTCACCTCAGCAGCAGTGTCTGTTGCTCTACAGCTGTAAAGCTCCTACCTGACAGGAGTAAATCCACAGGCAGAGCATGGATTATTACTTTACAAGGCAGGTCGAGTTAATCTTCTAAATAAGGGTTTGTATCTTTTTAGCAGTGCAGCTTAAAGCACCAATATATACCTGCAGCTCCGCCTTCTCTCTGTTTGCTGCTGACAACCTGGTCAGCTCTGCTCTGCTCTGGTAACTGCTCCCTGAGCAAACACCGGGGCACATTCGCTGTGCTGTTTGCTTTAATATCTCGTCAGCTCGCAGCAAAGCTTTGAGTTAACTGTGAAATCAAACAGAAGAGACAAACATTTGACTCTCAGTGGGAACTGTAAGAGGATTTGGAAACAACGTAGAAAAGATTTGCTTAATTTAAAGAGGCCTCCAGCAGGCTGTTAAAGGGACAGTATAGGAACCTTTGTGTTTGAGGTGTATAACCTTCAGTAGATGATGGTCAACATGCAGCACTGAGGACGGAGACATATATTTGCAAACTCAATATCACCTTCATTGTTTGCTATATTTAGAAAATATTACCCACTTTAAGTTATGCTCTGCCTGCAATTAATTCTTAAAAGGAAATTACACCAACAAAATCTAAATAATGTTACGTAAATGTAACGTGTGAAAATACTGTAAACACATGGCATTTATCTAATCAGTATGTGCCATGAAGTAAAATTGAATCTAATCTAATCTAAAAAACAGTAAACCAGTTAAAGTCTAGACTATGTTTAGAATATTTTCCACAGCTTTAACTTGCTGTCAGAGAGCCTTTCTGATGGGGAACTGAAGATGCTATCTGTGCTCATTTCAAAGCGACCACACTCCATTGAAAGAAACTGTTATTTTTGCTGGTTTGCCTCTGCCTCAATCAGTTAGTTAGTTAGTGTCACTGTGTGACTTTGGTACGGTGTCCGACCAGTGCATACACATTACAACCTGGCAATATTTCCATTAGACGGAACGTATAAAAAACTATGCAAATATAAAAACACAAATGCGCCAAAAATCATGCAAATGAAGAAAAATCTTCACAAACTTGACAACATATGCACAGAATTGATAAAACATTTACCAACTTGCAGCAAATACAAAATGCTGCAAATACAAAACGCAACAAGAAGCTCAAAGCAGAATGGTTTTGGAATCACTTTTGTTTCCGTGTTCCTGTTTCCGATGTGTTTCGAGCTTCTTGCAGTTTTAATGTATTAACTCTCTGTGCAGCAGTTCCCTAATCTGTATTGGAGCTATTTTAAATTGCATTTTCTCTATCAGATAAACAAAATATTATAATTACAAGTACAGTGAATTGTTTTTAATTAAATACTTGAGCAATTCTTCAAAGTTAAAATCAACCATGTAACCCTGCAGGGGACTCAGGCAGGAGTTTAACTCGGTCCCAAGGTAGCTTGTGATTAATAAGAGGTTGCTGTTGGAGTTGTTGAGTTATGTATGCGGCCCACATGCAGCGTTGCTATGGTAAAATTGTCTCATGTGAAAGAGGGGGAAGCCCACATCATCGTGCATCGCTCAGAGTTACAATATGCTGCCTTGTTGAGCTGCAGAAGTAATGGGAGCCAGCACGCTCACTGATGTCATTAACATTTCTGTGTGTTTGCTGTTTGCTCTCAGCGCAAGAGCAGCAGAAATATTTGTGAAGAAAGCAGCTCTGACTGTGAGAATTACTATTAAGCGTTGCATGGTATTATATTATAAGAAAGTATATTATTTTTTAAAGTGCATTCAAACAATATAGTTAATAGAAAGGTTCAAATGTACAACCAGTAACAGACAGACCGCAAATAGGAAATAAAGGTTTTGTTTATGTCTAACTCCATGTGAACTTATTAATTTGTCTTCCAGTCAATAGCTAGTACTGTTTTGATGAAGGTCTGAGACACACTGACTGAAAGAGACACAACACTTTACTTATCTTATCATATCGCATAGATTTGACAGGAGCTTATCTATTGTCCCCAGGGTCACATACATACAGATTAGAAAACAATTTTACAGTTTAAAATAGAAGAGCTCTGTTAGCATGCAAAAGCATTCCTTCTAGGGAACGTGCAAAGGACCACAGCATTAACAATAAGAATAATATTCAATAGTAACTTCACAAATGAAAATAAATACGAAAAATGTCAGTATGACAAAAAGTGACTATAAAAAAATGATAATGCATTGCTATTGAGTAAATTAAACATCATGTAAAGAAGGTAAAACAGCTTTGCAATGACCATCTAACTCTCTTTGTGTTAATGCATCAATAATAATAAAAATGAAATAAATGTAACTCTCAAAATCTACCCTTTCTGCATGTTGATATCCCTCCCACTTTTACTGTAAATACATGTTGCACATGTAATAATGCTCAGGTAGGATTTTGAGTAAAGATATCTTCTTTAACATTATTTATTTGTGGTGATTAACTCCATTCTCTTTGCTTTATCAGGAGACATTAGCTCAGGGCCTCTGTATTAGACCTTCATCGTGGCACAACACATAGCAGGTTAAGTCTAAGTGTCCGTCGGTCCACTCTTTCAGCTCCAGCTCTTTTGTCTTGTCAACATGGAGACGCAGATGTGGAGCTGGGAACATCTTGTTCTCTCTCAGGCGGAGACTTTCTCACTGAACCCACCCAACAAAGAGGTAACTCCCCCCCTCCTCCTTCCTGCTTTTTCATCCACCCTATGATAAGACCTGATAGCTCTGTGTTAAATAGTTTTGGGAAGAGAATCACTCTGTGTTGCTGTTTGGGTTACAAATCCTAGTCACCAGAGATGGGAGGAGAGAATACTGAATTCACTCAGAGCACAATGAAGCCTGCTTTGTTTTTTTCACAGCAGAAAACCCATCTTCCCACGATGTTAAACTTGAAAACCCTGGAGAACACGCCACTCTGAACACGCTGGTGCACCACAGCTGATCAGTTTGTGCGGCTCGGTGCTGAACATATAGGGGAGGGAGGGTTGAGGTTATGTAAGAGGAGAGGGGGAGTCCAGCAGCCTGACACAGAGTGACTCTGAGCCCTGTCTGCTGCTCACACACACATGCGCTGCTGATATAGGTCAAAACTACTTTCTGTGATGCACTCTGTGTGCACTGCAATGTAAACACACATGGCTGTTTGCAGGGGTTGTTTGAACATAGAGGAATGGGTAAAAATAACAAGGATTAGGACAAATAAAAAGAGGTGTTTAACTTGTGGAATGGTTATGACAAGCAATTAAGAATATGTAGTTCATCTAAAATATTTATTTAAAAAAAACAACTTTCAAAAATAAGGAAAACATACCAAACCGAGGCATGATTATGATTTAAAAAGAAAGTCAATGTGAACTTTTGCATATTTCCAAAAAGAAAGATTAGAATTAATGCAAAACAAAGTCAAAAGTGTTTGCTAGGAAAGAAAAAACAAAAGACAGTTTGGGACTTTTGGGTATGAATATCGTCTTTGTGTAGTTTCATATCCAGTGTTTACATGTAATGAGGATTGTACAAATAATGATTGTAAAAAGAGGAGTTCTATAAAGCTCTTTTTGTTCAGTTTTGCTTTAGTTTGTCACTTTCAAAAGCACTTGGTAATTATTATTTATTTATTAATCGTATGTGTTTTTGAGCTGCAGGACCTGAAATCGACAGAAATGAACCTATTCAGAGGTGTGACTCCGGGCCTCACGTCCTCAGTTGTCTGTAATTATCAGGTTTATGTTGCTGATAACAATCAGCTGAAGTCCTCTCCTCTCACATGAGACAGATAAGCCCTCCGCTCGCTGCAGGTCACTGTGTGTGTCGATCTCTGGCCGCTGCATTTAATCTACGAGACAGAGGAGAGACAATGGCAGTGCTGTGTGTGTGTGGTGTGTGTGTGTGTGTGTGTGTGTGTGTGTGTGTGTGTGTGAGTGTGAGAATGTGTGCTTTTACAACAATAAAGCCCTCTGTTGTCAGTGGAGCCATTGGAAACCACTCCAATCCACAGAAAACACAGTGATCAGATTTCTGACATCAGTGTTTGTTTTCGGCTAAAAGCTTTATCTTTAACCAGAGGATTTTTAATTATTTTGGATGGCAATACACCAGCAGGTCGACAAATATAATGTGAGGAAGAAGTGGCCTTATGTTGTTGTGTTTTTACCTGCATGTAGAGTTTTTCTGTTTTAACCAGATTTCATGTCTGGGCAAGTTTTAAAGTCACTTAAAGGCTGTCTGGGATGTTTGACATCGAATGCTTACAGTCCTACATGTCAGTGGTTTTCCTCTCTACACTTTAGCTGAAGTTCCCATTTAAAACTCAACTTCCTACAGCTCTTAAACTAAGCATGAACCACTTCTCCTTTTACAGTTAACCCTTGAAATGATGAAAGCATCTGCAAATTGCCCGGTAGTACAAAATGTAAACTATGCTTTGGTGTTTCATGTTTACCTCTTTACTTAATATTTCATTAAACCTGTTGATTTCCTTTTTACAAAATAAACAAAGACAAAGAGAAAGATCTTGAGATGATGAGATTAAATGTGAAACTATAATGAAATCGGGTTTGAATCGAAACTCAACAACTCCTTCACATCTGCTCTCAGCAAATGAACAACTGACACTTCACTATTTCTTAAACCGCATATGCCACATTAAAGGTGGGGTAGGTAATTTTGGAGAAACCAGCTCGAGCGCGCTAGAATTTGAAAATACACAGCCGGAAAACATCTGCCACTTCCTTACAGAGCCCCTCCTCCAACACACACGAACGCGCACATGACCAATGAGGGCAGGAGATAAGTTTGTGCACAGATGGAAGGCTGACAGGCAGGTAGGCCATCCAGTTATTTTAGCTGGGCCGGCTAAAATGATTGGTCGTGCTTTTTACAGTCCCACGGCTTCCACAGAGGACATTTTTTTATGGATTTATTGTCAAAGCACTTAAGATATTCATTGCTGTCGGGATGTTAAGAGCATTCCATGGAATATAACAAAAAGTGTATCTCGAGCCGGTTTCTCAAACTTACCTACCCCACCTTTAAGATGAACATTTAACTGCTTTTAGCTTTAACTCTTAAACTGCTTATTCCTAATGTTTAGATACAAACTGGTGACTCAAGACCGAAAGTGAACATGCCTTCAGTGATTGCACTTCAACTGCTTTTACACTAACAATTCAACTAACAATCAAGACTTCCAACTCAAACTAGATTTGTTTAGACGCAAACAATTAACATTTTAACATCTTAATGGCAGCCACACACTCATGAGAGAATGGGCCCCTGGCCACTAATATGCAAAGGGCCCCACCATAGGAGGAAGAACACAGACTTGTTGTTTAGCCCCTTGTCGTTGTTGTTTAGTGTCTCTTTGTAGTCATTTTGCATCTCTCTGTGATTTGCTGGCTTTTCCTTGTTGTCATGTGTCTCTATGTTGTGGCAGAAGGCCAGGGGGGCCCCTCAGACACTGTGGCCCCTGGGCCTGTGCCCCATAGTTGATTCATTCATACATGCATGTGTTTACTTTACTTCAACTTACTTTACTTCATGTGGCTAGAAATAGAAGCTCTTATTATACTTTTTTTTACGTCTGCGTGACTCAGTTTTGTTTTATTTTAGAGCTTCAACTTCAAATGTCAATTGAAGTCCTGTAGGTACTTCAACTTATGCCTATCTATTATAAAACATACAACTCAACTGCTATTGGTTCATTCATATCAAGTTAAGTCTCAGTTCATTTCATTTCTTACACTTCAGCTAACAGTGTGCTTGCAGCTCTCACACATAATTTCTCCCTTCAGCTCCTTTCAATGCAAACTGCAATTTATTTCACATGCAAATAATTATTTCCACACATTTGAATGGTTTTACTATATCTGCACTGGCACTCTTCTATCAGCTAAGTCTGCCTCTAGTTTATCTAACCTTTGTGAGGCTGTAAATACACTCTGCAAACAATTATAACCATGACTGTATCTGGGTGGTTTTCTCATGCATGTGCACACAGGCAGAAATGTTGGATTAATCCCAAAACGTACTCAGACTCAGGCCGAGGTCAATCTGCTGGCCAACAGCGAGGGCCGATACATGACGGTGTTATTTTCATGGCCTGGGTTATATTTAGAGTTGAGGGGGTGAAACCATTGAGCCAGAGTGAGCAGCAGATTAAATAGCAGTAGATCTCTTCATGTCAACACGGAAAAAGAAAATGCATTGTGTCAAAGCATTATCTTGTATTATTCATCATGTCTTAATGCCACAGACATTCAACAGAAGTGGAAAGAGATTCATCTAAATCCTGCTGATGTTAACAAAAGCGCCCTGTGCAGTCTCACGGGATGAAAGCTAGTTTGATCTGTCTCCGGCAATAAAACACTCCCCAGACGTCCAAAGGACAATTCAGACAGATTCAACGTTTATTCTCTCATGTTTAAGATTCTGGTCACTGAACTGTTTTCATTAAGGACTGTGAGAAAAGGGAAGTATCCAGGCTGTTCTTTAGATGCAGGGACATCCCTCTCCTGAGTGTTTGTCTTTTTTTAAAAGAAGACTATTGCATAACAAATGTCCTCAGTGAACCCGAGGCTAGAGAGGAACTCATTTTTTAAACAAAAAACATACAGAAAAGCACAAAATAAAAAATTGGAAAGCCTTCAGCAGTTAACACGTGTTGCCAGGATTAGATTTCAAATATTAGTTTAACTGAATATTCCTCATATTGCATTCTGGAAATGTAAGTTAAATTAATATATAAAGACCCCCTCCCATCCATTTGATATAATCCTATAATGTTCTGTTGTGCCAAACGTTGCTATGCTTCATAACCCTTTGTGTCTCCATGTAAGGCTGGCCTCCCTTCCTCTTTCCATGTCAGTCTGTCAGTAGGTCTTGTGCAGACTTGCCCTCGTTTTCATCCAATCCGAAGCCACTGGCCCACACCAGGCGGCCAATCAGAGGCAAGGTATGGCAGGGGCTTGGTGAAGAGGAGCCGCCCCGGACAGCTCAACTGCTCCATGTATGATGTAATGAGGCCAGATTCACAGGAGAGTCATGATTTCCTGAGACTCATTAAACTCACAGAAACATGATAACTTCACTTGGAAAAACCTAAACCATCCGGATAAAGTTTAATACTAAAATATCTACAACAAAAAGTGATCTTTAAAGCCTAAGTGCCAAAATAAAAGAAATAAATTCATATTTTTTATCTTATAATCAAGTTTTATTATGCAATTATAAATAGGTTATCAAAATACTTTAATCAGATATAAATCTACAGTCTGGAATCTGTTACAGTGAGACAACGCCCAGCAGCAGCAGTGACTGAACTCCAGTAACCTCGTGGGGACCGCACAGTTTTAACTCTGGAGGACCGTCTGCGCCATGTGGGGCCCGCGAGGGGAAACAACTGGTATGTTCCAGTACAATAAAACATCCCAGTGTTTCAGGTTCACACTGAGACATCAAACAGAGGCCTATATGCTCCCTAGTACATGGAAGTCAAAATCTCATTATCTCTTCTTGGAGTTAAAGTGTCAACATTGACTCATAGACATCTGTACCTGAGTTGCAATGAAAATATATTTGTTAAGTTGACTTGTTGTAAATAAGTTGCAAATATCTACAATCTACATTTGCACTAGCAACAAATGAATTGTCAATAATCAACATTTTGACTAGTCAATTGCTGGTTTCTAGAATTATATAATCTCTACTGATTGAATGCAAAATATTTGTTGCAATATGGCGAGATACCAGTGGTGTCATTATGTGTTGTTCGCAGCTGATTTTTTAATTTGCATTCCCTGACTGTATGTGTGTTACATTTTAGATGAGAGGTTTGTGTGTTGAGTCACTGAGGGCAGACTTTCCCCAGGATGAACCAACAGCCGTCCTGCAGATAAACAGAAGTTGAAACATGTCTCACATGATGACCTGGTGTTCAGCTCTGTTACTTCGCTGCATGAGGCTCCGTCGTGTCGCAGTAGCAGGAGTTACAAGCTGCAGTTAGAATAGATGGCACACAAACAACCAGAAATCTATCTGTCCCATTTTAAACCACAACATCTGTTTTATACATTGTATCTTCTATATATGTTGTGACCTACAGTCTATGGTTGTGACATTAGTCTTATTTGTCACCTATACTATGTATCTATTGCAACAAAAAAAATGTGTTGAAACTAAGTTATCTTTGTATTTCTGGATGTTCTTATGATCCTTTAAAAACAGTTTTTAAACACGTAGGCTGGTATAATGTCAAGTCATGTCAGCCTTATTTATTTTAACCCAATATTACAAATCACACATTTGCCTCATGGGGCTTTACTGTGTGAAAGGAATGTGACACCCTCTTTCCTTTACAACCCTCGCTTCAGATAAGGAAAACCCCAAACAAACCCCCGATCAAGAAAAAGATGCAACAGTAGGCAGGAAAAAGAGAGATGATGATGCAGCACAGAGAAACCTCCATTACAGACGGTGGTGCTTGGTGGACACAAACAACAGATGGTTGTTCAAAAGCAGTGGTTTTTATAAAGATATTATTATTACTCTTATTATCATTCATTTAGACTGAGAAGAAGACAGGCATATATGAAAATAGGAACGTATGGCTGTGGACTGGCAACATAAGAACAATTGATTTCAGCCATCTCAATATCAAGCTGACAGCTGAGATGTCCAGAGAAAAGAGCAGCGGGCCAAGAACAGAGCCCTGAGGTACTCTATTTACACGTGAGAAAAATATTGACGTAATATTATAGGTACAAAATAGAGCTGCCACCAACAAAGTGTTCAGCAGTATCGGCCAATTATAATTAGATTATCCCTTTGGTCCATACATTTTTAGAAAACGAGTCCATTTTAGTTTGCAGGTGATGTCATAAAATGCCTTTTTTTATGTCCAAAACCTAAAGATATTCAGTTTTAAAATAATTGGCTGATATTTTTCTGTTGATCAAGAAATCCAACAGTCCAGTTTTACACACAGGTACAATTGAAACCAGGCGAGAGCTCTCAAGGTCATCTGTAAGATAATAAAACATTTATATTACAATATGAGGTGAAACAGTAGACATTAGTATTTGAGCTCACTGAGATCAGATACAGGAAGTCAAAGAGGCAGCAGATTTGCTCATTTCAATTTGAATATTAACGGAGTCGCTGTCGTTGGTTCCCCCTAGTGGATAAAATACTTTCAGACAACACTGTATGTCTTTTCAGAAGGCATTTAGTAACTCAAACATTTCCAATCATCATTTTTGACCTTGCACAAAAACCATTTCGACCCAGAGGTTCACAAACTGTTCCTTTTTTTTGGAGATTTCTACTGAATCAGTCTCTATCAGTACATTGAGCTCGTACGTGGAGATGTAGATTCTGAGAACCTCTAACACGTCTTATCCTCGTTGGCTTAGAGTAAAACTATAAATACTAAATCCTACTGTAGCCACACACCTACAGGAAGGTCACGATGACAGAGAAGTGACGCAGTGATCTGTTACACAGCAATATTTATGTTAGACTTTAGCGACCAGACCATGTAAGGCTGTAGCGGCGATACCACTTTGTGTCATGAAGATTGTGTTTATGAATTAAACATTTCATTTATAAGAGGAAGAGTTAATTATTCTAGCCAGCAGAGAGAAGACAATCTCAATAAGACATTCTGCTGATGATAAAGGCTCTGTGAGGCTGGTAAAGGCTCCAAAACAAGCGAGCAAGTGGACCTTGAAATGAGATTTGTTTAGTCAACATTCATCCTGCTTTATATCTGTGGGAAGGCTGATTATTAAGAAAAACAAAAGTATGCACATCCAAAAAACAAGAGAAAACTCTGCTGGCCCAAACTGGATACATCACGACAGGAGCAGACACTTTTCTCTGCTTCGTGAGGGTTTTCAAAATGCTGTGAATAATCCGGTATTTTTCAGGCATAAACATCACATGACGCTTACACCATACCCTAGAGACATTTAAATGAATAAATAGAAGTATGTTATTTACCTGTTGCACAATATTTTATATCACTCTTCTCATTATCAGGAACTTCTCATTAATTCTACATTAAAGGCAATTAACACATTTTCCAGACTCTCACAACCGCCATCATCACATCTTCGTTGTTACTAAATGCAATTTAGTTGTGAAAATCAAATGTTTTCATGGCCACAGCAATCAAAGTATATTGTCAGATTGTAGTGTAATAAGCTGTCCATATTAACTTTAATCATGACAATTTAATGCTTCCTAATGTTGAGCGTTACAGAGGATTTACACAGCTGTGAATTACGATCACAAGAAAATAAATGAGATAAAACATTAGATTATTTAAAAATCAACTTTAACTACTTTTTTAAAGAAGATTATATTCTAATTCAAGCATATTCCCAACCTTAATGAGGTCAACATTAAACCCTTGATATGAGATCTGATTGTTCAAAATGTTACAATATATGAAAAAGAAATGTGGGAGCAGGGAACAGAGTGCTAATTCTATGTTTTCCCATAAGGCAATTATAAAATGAAGTTGTTTTAACGTACTTGTCCGATATTTTTTGGGCCCTTTTCCTCTTGATGTGACTCCGCAGTGGAGAACGTGTGGTAACCTGGCATTAGAGTAATAAGGTGTACAACAGAGGTACCAGGCTATAATTGAACCTTTGATAACGTACAGATCATCACTCCACTGAGACGAACAATAGTGGTATTTACTCATCATATTGCCGAACCCTACTGTGCGATAAAGCGTATTTGATTTATATATAAAAGGTTTCCTTCAGATACAGCAAAGATTAATCTCGTGGTTCTTTGTTCGATTTTCTTGAGGGGCAAATTATCTGTGATTTAAGATGTATTCAGTGAAATGTCTGTGGCAGAAGCAATCATTTGAAAGACGCCTGAGGGAGAGTTCTCCCGCAAATATTCAATTCAGCAATCATTATAATAATCCAATTGACAGAACAAAGAGATAATAACGATGATTCACAATCATGCTTTATTCTTGTCGATTTCTTAAAAAAAGAATCAAATAAAAGGCTCTTCACACTGCTCAGTCTTTCTGTATCCCGTTTTCTGTAACTAAACTATACTTTTCTTTACACCTTAAGTCTCTTCATCTTAAATATCTTTTATTAGTTTGTGACTTCAAACCAAAACATCATTGATTGTCAACACAAAATCTGTCTTAGCACCAGTACAATAAAACTGTACTTTAGCTTTTTTTGTTGAGAAATACTGTTCTTAAATGAGGGAGGAAAATCTCAGAATAAAGGGATCCTAATAATAAGTACATTTCAAAATGAAGCACCGACCATACAAAGCAACTCATTTCATAGACAGGCTCGTCTGATACACAAGAGGTCAAATATATTAATGACTATTAAATTAAGCACAACAAACAGTGTAAATAAAACACTGCAACACAAAGCAAAGGATCTGGGGACACCATATCAGGATGTGGCTGCAGTTGAGAGGGCTCTGGACGCAGAGATGGGACTACTTTTCCTCTGAGAGAGATCCACAGGATTCTGTATGAGTTCATGAGGAGTGCAACCTGGGGACCGGAGAGCCCTGCCATCTGTCCAACTCTGTAAACAAACTCTTAATCTCAAGGTCCAAAAAAACACGATTTCATACTGCGAGCAGGGACGGCTCAGCGCTGCCTGCGTTGACTTTGTGAAATGTCAAGGAAAAAGAAACATCATAAGCTACTTAGGTCTGTCCGGTAATGATCTCATAAAGTGAAAACTGAAACAGAGGGTAACAATGGAAATGATTGTGTCTGAGTATTATGTGCCGTAGTCTCTCTCTGCAGGTCTCCAGGTCTCCCAGGTTGACAGAGGACCATCCGGGCCAGAGGCCTCCCTGACTTTAAAGTCTTAGCTCCAAGAGTTGACCAAGATAAAAGCCTTGGTTTGTATCCCATCGAAGAAAAACAATACTTTTCCTCAGGAACAAAAAAAAACCTCCTAAACATAATTCGTCCTTTGCCACTAGAATACATTTATATAACCAAATGTTTTAACCCTGATGGCAAGATATACATATACACTACCATGTACATACATGATCAGTACAAAAGGTCTGCTCAATAGTTTGTGTATTCAAATATACCTATAGATAGGAACCTGAAAGCTGCTTTCCAGCACCGACCACTCCCATGTGCAGGTCTTTGTGATCACTTAATCACCTTCTGTCTGAGGTCAAAGGTTAGAGGTGGAGTGTCGTGACTGGAGTTAAAACCCTTGACCCATGTGAAATCGGACGGAGAGGTTTCCTCTGGCTGCTGCTGGCAGGAAGGACTCGGGTTGACAACAGTTTACACGTTGAAGAGTGCTGTGATAGGGAGGCTATCGGCTGCCATGCTTCCCCGTGTCTATCAGCGTCTCCTGCTCCTCATCCTCCGTCAGGATGTGGAGGGAGGAGCCCAGGAGTCTCTGGAGCTCTGGTACACATCGCACCAGATCTACAAGTCCCTCATCTTCCTCTTCCTTCTCTTCCTCCTCCTTGTCCTTGTTTTTGCCTTTTTGAGGCGAAGCCAAGGCGGCGCTCACCTGGCTGATCGAGACCTGCTTTGAGAGCTCAGTGCGAGACAGGTTCACCACCTCCAGCTGCGGGTAGCGCGCCCGGAAGATCCGTGCCGACATTTTCATACGCTTCAGGACGTCCGTCAGGAGGAACCAGTTGCAAAATCTGCAAGAGAGAAATAAGGAAATATAAGTTAGTCTATATTAGTAGTATACTCTAATTAGCACATTTCCTCCCACACATTAATGAAAGCCACAGACTGATGATCTCCTCTCAAAGTTCAGGACTGAATCATTTACATTTTACAGGCCCATTTTAAACAAAGTTATTCAATATAAACTGGCAGTGAGAACTTTTTATTCAATATTCGGTTACATTACGAGAATTTAGAACCCAGCAGTGTTGGAGCTTGACCCACACTAAAAAGAGAACACCATGATATAAACGCCATAATATTAATGCCACGATATAAACTCCATGATAAGAAGACCATGCTATCTTGGCCTCTGAACTTGCAAGTTCTCCAACATTATAAAAGTACCACGATAAATCACTGAAGTATCACTCGAAATCGGGACACAGTGGGGGCTTGTTAGAAGTTAGAAAGTGATGGGACACACAAAATCTTTGATGTACCCTAATTAACTTATGACTGTTGTGATGAAACACCAATGCTAAACAGTGCAGAACTTCTTAACACTTGTGCACGAGTATATGTGTACTAACAAACTGCGCCGGTGAAGATGTTGGTATATTATCAGGAGACAAGGTGTAAGTATAAACAGCACTCCACTGGGTGTGATTCTCTTTTCACTGGAAGCTGAGAAAACACGCCTCTATGAAACTGTTGATGTATTGCAGTCATGAGTCAGAGCTATCACTACCTGCTACCATCAGATCTTAATTCAGATGAATTTTTTTTTTTTTTTTAAATGGGTGGCATTTTAACAGTTGCATCTCAGAAGGGAGGTTTGCAACCCACAAATCATCCTTGTATGAAAGCTATGATGACCATGTTGGGGTATTGGGGGTTGGTGTCTTTTTGCATCCAGATTCAAAACTGATGGCATTTTTACAGATTATATTTTTGGAAACTCACCCTTGGGTTAGTGACACCTGCACATGATAGCAGGGTAAGAGAGGCTCGGAGGAGAATTCAAACACCAGGCAGTCTTTGTCCGAGTCGGGATCAGTTTTTCCTGGTGCCTCCTCCTCCAGATCCTGATGCTCCTCAGATAACAGGAAGTCCCAGCACGGCTCCTGCTCCGTCTCTGTGAGGAGAAGGGAGGGAGGGGGTGAGGGAGGGAGGTGAGGCGCAGAGCAGCAGACACCCTGGAGGTTTGACACTGAGCTGCATCGATACTCAGGGTTCAGATGCCCTCTAGTGGACAGTCTGCTCACAACAACCACATTACATCTGGTTGAGCTGTGATCATTTAAAGGAACAGAACTTTTTGTGTCAGTCGCAGCTTGAAGTGGATTTCACTCTACATAGTCATAGGGATATGTAAATTACGCTAAAAAGCCACATGTTTGGAGGATTCATTTCTCAATATGTAGTTTCTGCCTAATTGTGTCAGCAACACAGGCCTACATGTAATATTGACGTCTCAAATGATCAAGTATTAGAGAAGTGGATAATTTGAAAGATAGGTTAATCACTTTGTGTCCAAAGAAATCTGCCAAGGGAAGTATTGTAGCTGAATCTACTGTAACAACTTATTACTCAGTAAACGCAACTGATTTTGGAGATTAAAATAATTTAATTATGGAGAATAATTTAGTTGTTTAGTTGACAGTTTTAATTGAAAGTTATAAAATAAATTGCATTGTATCACCACTAGCCGGAGAACATTAAAAAAAATTAAGAATTAATATATTGAAGAAAAATAACATATATTTATCTATCCTACGCTAACCAACATCTCTCCATATCCCGGTGCCGAGCCTCAGCCCGGCCTACAGGCTAGAATAATAATAATATATAATAATTTTCCTGCAGCGGTCATCGCTGCAACAAGCCTCATCTCGACTTCCTCATGGCCAGCGGAGGAATCTGAATATTTCTTTGATCGAGAACAGATCCTGATTTCAAGGTTTCTTACCGAACAGGGAGCTACTGAAGAAATCCCAGGGTAAACTGGAATCCGGTTCTTTGCGGCCTTCCAGATCTGTGAAATATTCTGTGGGGAAAAAATAAAAAAGTGTTTAAATCTTAAAGAATCAAAGACAAGGCTTCACATTAATCCGCTTGTCTGACTGTTTGGATAACTGGGATGGTTGTCTGAAAACAATAGACAATACAAAAAGCCAGGGTTGTATTGAATAGTTCAAAGCTCAACGATTAGGCTACAATAATTTAATTTGTATTATTCTATTTTTAGAATTAGATTACAGTGTTGTCTGCGTTTGATTCTTTCCAACTTGTGCGATCCAAACATTTCAAGTAACTCTAATAACAGAGTAATTAAATCCAAAAGGCAACATTTACTGAACATTTCCAAAACATGTTTTTTTCCTATGACATGTTCTGCCTGAATCCATAATTGTAAGCGTTTAGCCTTTCAAAAGTGTCATTGCAGTAAAAACCCTGATGGCTCTCCTGCTTTCCTCATAGAAGAGGAGGCACACGTCTGAAGCATTCAAAGATAGCAGCACTCAAATATCACCACTATTAACAGTAAGATTTCTTTTGATGGCTGACGATGCCATTCAAAAGGAGAGACATTCATTGGAAACCAAAAAGCTTTAAATGTAAAAACAAATACAAATGATAAACCCCTACAAATACCATTACTTCATCTCTGTATTTACCTGAGATCCATGATGTGACTGACATACTCCACTAAAGACTGATGCAACAGTCAAGTTAATAGAGACAGAAACACTCAACACAACCTGGAAAGATCCCTAAAACTGTGCAACACTAGCAACAATGGCGGCAAAATAAGTTAAAGAGCTAAAAACTATCTGGAAATAAGCTGGGTTGAAGATTTTCTAAAGGGTCCAATATCGAGGAAATGTTCCTGGAGGCCGGATGTGTAATGAATCCTTTGTCTTAATGATGAGGGCTGTGTTTGTTCTGAAACCCCCAGCCTGCAGCGCTCTGAGGACGGCTGCTAACAAACACGAGAATGCAAATCAATTAGTATTTGTTTATTAATGAAAAAATCCGATCACAGTGTAGGCTGGTCTTCTTTTTGTTCAATTATTTGATAATAATGTATAAAGTACATTTTCTTCAGTGTTCTTAAAGTGCTCTTGTAGATGATTGAATAAAACTCAAATTGTTTTTTGTTACACCCCAATAATTATCATCAATTGTAACATTTTCAGCAGCTAAGTTTAAAGTAAGGATAACACTAGGTGAGAAAGGGTAAAATAAGTCACAGTTAAGTGGTTTGATGAAGAGCATTCTCAACTCAAACCATTACCACGTCTTCAGGGAGAGATAATATTAACTGTGCTGCTCTGAACGTAAAACCAGTGGAAGGCAGCTCTACGGTGACATTTAACTCGAGTCCGGCGCTAAAGCTCCTGTTTCTTTCAGTAGGACAGCATTTTGAACAACCAAACTCCGATATGAGACAACAAAAACAATCTGTGGCTCAGACATCTCTGTGTGGATATAACATTTCTGATGTATGCTGCATGCAAGCTGTTTATTGCTCACTGTGCCAAAATGTGATGTGTAGTGGGAGTTGGCGCAGAGCTTATTAATGTGCTGTTGTTTGATGAGTGACTGTAAAGTTGGCAAATACTCCGTTTTATTATTTATTTTCATGTATCGTTTCAATTATCCCTAATGCAGCTTTACTGCTGTGGTGTCATTGTGTCGGAAGTGTTTGTGGCTCATGTGAAAAATGAGGTATCTAACCATTTAAAAATATGTTTATTTATCCAAATAGTTACGGATTGAGAAGGAGGTTAATATAAAAGGTGAACTACCTGTGAGGAAGGTCTTCATGCTGGGGCTGTGAGCCAGTTTGACGGGAGTGTGTCCAGAGTAGGTGGCCAGAGTGGGGTCTGCACCGTGGTTCAGGAGCAGCCAGACGATGGGGAGGTTATCACTCGCTACGGCATCATGAAGCGGCCTGAAGGAGGAACATACAAAATGTCTTTCAGCAATTATAAAACTTCACTCGGCATATCAGATGTGTTGTATGTGAAGTATACCACTTTAAAATCATCGGACCAAGATATGCAACCACTATATAATCCTCAACATGGTCACATCTTGGAAAAATACAATATGTTCATCCCAACTTAAAGATTATTTCTAAATGCCTGCATGGTCATACTCCTCCCCTGCTTAATGAATTCATTAGAATAGACCAGCAGCACACCACTAGAATCAACACAAGGACCTGAGTAAATGTTAGCTGTCAAATGGCATTACAAAAAAACCTCTTTTGGACAATCAGTGTTCTCTGTTAAAGGAGCAAAGTGAGTCAGTCACTTTGCTCCTTACTGCTCCCACCACCTGTAGAGAGTGTATCTTTTCAGGAGAGTGAGTTTCATAACAAGACACATTTTGAGGATGTTTAAATACAACATTTGCATAACTTAAAAAGACATTAACATTACATGTATTATTATGTCAACTACATATATGTGCAATATTCAACCACTTCATATTTCAGAAAGCTCAACAGTGACTGTAAGATATGACAGATGCCAAGTAAACCAAAATTAGAAACTGATTGTTTAGTTACACATGCGGTTTCCAAGGTAAACACATACACACCCATGATAAAACTCACTTTAACTTTCACAACAAATATTCATTCATCATTTTATTATGATTGTAAATCCTAGGAAGGAGGTTTCATTATAAGCATATTATGCTAATAAACTAAAAATATATATTTAAATTCAACTTTGATTCAACTAACTAAAACAAACTGGACCGTGCCCATGAAGCCTCACCGTGTCCCGTCCTGAGCGCTACAGTTGACGTCCGCGCCGTGTTTCAGCAGCATCTGGACGATCTGAGTCCAGCCTCTGGAGGACGCCTCATGGAGAGCCGTGTAACCGGCATTATCGCGCCGGTTTACCTCCCTGATGTCCTTTTCAAGACAATACTGAACCACATCCTGTAGAGCAGAGGAAGCACATTATGATTCAAAAGGTTTGCAGTTTGCTGGAGTAACATTTATGTTCGCAATACTAAACAAGTGGGTTTTACCTGATAGCCCAAGCGTGCGGCCCGCTGCAGCAAAGTCTCCCCGGCATTTTTATTGACAATCAGCCGACGGACCTCTGGAGGAACAGGTTTTTTGGGCGGAGACTCAGAGCCGCTGATTCTGCCCGACGAGCCTTTCTTAGTTGATGGAGATAATGGCAAACTTTTTGGAGTTGGTGGGGGGCTTTCTGTTCTTTTGACATCCGCACCATCATCCTCCAGGGGAAGTGATGCTGCACGCTTGCCCAAGCTGCTGCGTTTGGTCTTAATCTGAAATATAGATTTATTGATTAGAGTGTGTGACAGTTAAGGCAATGACTTCCACTCTTCTTTAAAGCCAGCTGCCATCATAAATGTGACACACATGGCGTTTATCTAGCCACAGGGGGGCACTGTAAGCTAATATATTCATGGCACATTGTAGTTTATTCCTATCACCCCTGTATGGTTTAAAATGAACTGTAATCTAACAAGCAACCTCATCAAAGGACTTACCTTTTGCTCATCATCACCCAAGTGCTTGCTTTTGAACTTCCTCTTCCCTGCAGGCTTGTCATTGCCCTCCGGTGAGACCTCGCTCTCCTGGTAGCGGATCGAGCCCGAGCGAGTGAACGAGGGTTTCCTTGGAGGGGGCTCGGGACTGTTAGCTGTGGGACTCGGACACTGATCCGCCTGTGGATCTGGAATTAGAAATTAGATCAGTGTTAACAGAAGTATTCCGATTTTTTACTTAGTAAGGTAATATTTACACACTGTGAAAATACTTGACTACAAGTTTAAAGTCCTTTAATGTAAATGAACAAATCCTATATACCTATAAACTGTTGGGTAGTTTAAAAGGTAAAGTGCAATTTCCTCAAATGCGTACTCAAGTGCAATACTAGAGTAAATATACTTAGTTAATTCCACCTCTGGATTGGAGGTTATGCTGAGAGGTACCAAACATATAAACACACTGAAAATCCACAAACAATCGTAATATCTCATCATCTCAAATGTTATCTTTCATATAGTGGATCTGTTATGGAGCAGCTTCTCGCTCTTGCTCATCTACCAAGCCGAACATGGAGAATGGAATATTTTAGGGGGCGTTTTGTGGCGACATCAGACAGCATGGTGCTTCCTGAACCAATGGCCCTTAGCTTAGCCATCATATCGGCTGAAATAGGGTGACTGCTGTCTGCGAAATACTCTGCTCTGCTTTCTGCAATATTGTACTCATGTTTGCCATATTTCTGCATATTCTTCACATATAGACCTGATGATGTAACAGGTATTGATGTGCACATCTCACACAGGTGGCACCTCGAGGATATACACAGATATGCGTACATATGCCGTCTTCATTATCTTGGGTATTTGTATTATGGTAAATGTATCTCAGAATGTATTTTTTTTTTATTCATAATGCTTTACCCTTGTACCTTTCATTCGATTTCATTTAGCTGATGCTTTATACAAAGCGACTTACAATTAGTGCAATCAACCCTGAATATAGAAACTCAAAACAGCAAGAAACCTGCAAGGACATCTGCTTTGGAACAAACCGTTTTAATTGCTAGTTTATTGGATTCAAATAAGCCAAACATTTTTAATAGCTTTACACAGAATTTAGAAGGTTTCTATTTGACAGCCTTTTACAAATTAATTTTCTGTTTCTATATTAATTGTCTATTTAACACTTTTTAATTTTATAATAATTTGGATTATAGAAACCTCAGTTCTAAATGTATTATCTTTAAATTCTTCCTGGTCTTGCCATCTTTGCCCCCCTTTGTTGATCAGAAGCTGATAAACAATAGATTTAGATAAGGTTTTGAGGGTAAAAACAAAAGGCATGAATGTTTTTGAGATGATATTTATTTATTCAATTTTTTTTTGGAAGTTACGAGCATCCAAGATGTTTAACTTTGTCAGCTGGCCATAATGTTATTTCATATTAAAAATGCTTGAAAAGGGAATCTACAAAAAACATTAAAAATTGTATTTTCTGTACAGACATTTCAAAAGAGAAACTATAGGTTACTAACGTAACCCCAGTTCTCAGAGTAACATGAAGTGAGATGTCTCACTATGGGATGCGCCTCAACGCGTATGCATCAGAAGCATCAATCTCATTACGCCAATCCTGATTGGCTGGTGATCTTGACGACTACGTCAGGGAATCCACCCACCCTTTAAGTAGCTTGCGCTACGTCGCAGCGTCATTCAAAATAAGCACCTCTTCTCGCTTCGCCTCAGCAAGAAGGGCCGTCTGGTGAGACATCTCACTTCATGTTACTCTGAGAACTGGGGTTACGTTAGTAACCTATAGTTCTCATTCATAACACTCCGTTCGATGTCTCACTATGGGATATTGAGACTCCCGTATTGCTAGACATGCTTATCTCGAAAATCACCAAAACAAAACAGTACTTAACAGGTAGAACCCTGTCCCAACACGGGGCCCAGCACTGCACGGGCCACACTTGGAGCAGAGACATCTAGTCTGTAAAAGCGGACAAAAGTGAGCGGCGAGGACCAGCTCGCTGCTGCACAAATGTCCTGGATGGAAACACCCTTGAACAAAGCCCAGGATGTAGCCAGTCCACGAGTAGAATGAGCACGCAGGCCCGTTGGTGCCTGCAAACCCTGACTCGTATAAGCCAGAGCTATCGCTTCCACAATCCAGTGGGAGAGCCGTTGCCTGGTAACGGGCTTGCCCTTATGAGGGTTAGCCCAGGATACAAAGAGTTGGTCATTGCATCGAAACTCTTTTGACCTGTCCATATAGGTGCGCAAAGCACGAACTGGGCACAGCAAATTCGGCCGCTGTTCTTCAGAGGAACATAGCGGTGAAGGAAATGCCTCAAGGTCAATGGGGGTGCATGAGCCAACCACCTTGGGCACAAAGGCAGGGTTGGGCTTCAGCAACACTCTCGTTTGCCCCGGGGCAAACTGAGTGCATGAAGGATGTACAGAGAGCGCGTGAATGTCACTGACTCGCTTGGCAGATGCCAGAGCCAGTAACAACACTGTCTTTAGTGACAGGTGTTTTATGTCAGCTTCTTCCAGGGGTTCAAATGGAGGTCGAGTGAGCCCATCTAAAACCACTGCCAAGTCCCATAAGGGCACCAGTGACCTGGAAACAGGGAGGAGCCTGCGAGCCCCTTTCATAAAACGGCAGACCAAGGGATGTTGGCTAGCCGTCTTTCCCTCAAAGCCCACATGGCATGCGGCAATAGCAGCCAGGTACACTTTAATCGTAGAGAAAGCTCTGTGTTTATCAATCAGGTCCTGTAGAAATGATAGAATCACACCGACAGGACATTGAAAAGAGATGTGTCCCTTTTGAAGGCACCACTCCTCAAACACCCTCCACTTACAGTCATAGAGAGACCTGGTGGAGGAAGCCCTTGCACTCTGAATAGTGTTTATCACCTTCTGAGGAAGCCCCACTGTACTCAAATTATACCACTCACGGGCCAGGCCCATAGTGCCAAGCGCTCTGGGTGTGGGTGAAAAATCGTCCCCCCCGCCTGAGATAGTATGTCCCTGCGTAACGGGAGCTGCCACGGCTGCCCGCACAGCAGCTGATATATCTCCGCCAGCCAGTACATTGCAGGCCAGTGCGGAGCTATTAGGATCAGTGTGTGGCGATGTTTTCTCACTCTGGCCAGAGTTGGGGTATTAGAGCCAGGGGTGGGAACGCGTACAGAAGGACCGGAGGCCAAACGTGTGCGAGCGCGTCCACGCCTAACGGTGCGTTTAGATCGCGCATTGAAAAGAACAGCTGACATTGAGCATTTTCTTTTGACGCGAACAGATCTACCGCGGCCCGGCCGTAACGCACCCACAGCTGACTCACAATTGTTGGATGTAGAGTCCAGTCTGCATATAGTGGTGCACCTCTGGACAGCAGATCTGCCCCGAGGTTCATCACTCCCGGTACGTGCGTTGCTCTCAGAGAGAGGAGACGTCCGCAGCTCCATAAAATCAGTTTGCGTGCCAGCATGTGTAACTGGAGAGAACGCAAACCCCCTTGACGGTTTATATACGATATTGTGGTCGTGTTGTCTGTCCTCACGAGGACATGATGTCCTTTGAGAAAAGGCAGAAAGCGTTTCAGGGTGAGAAACACCGCTAAAAGCTCCAGATAATTTATGTGTGACCGTTGGAGATCTCTGCTCCAGAGACCCCTCACAGGTCGACCTTCGTATATACCCCCCCAGCCCGTCAGACATGCGTCTGTGGTGACCACTTTCCGCGATAGGACAGCACCCATAGGTACGCCCCGTACTAGAAAAGTCGGGTGCAGCCAGTGGCGCAGTGCCATTACGCATTCCACAGTGACCATCACTCTCCGCGCGCCATGACGCACGGGGTCCAGTCTGAGGGCAGCTACCCAGCGCTGAAACTCCCTCATGTGTAAGCGGCCCAGTCGTACCACCAGGATGGCTGACGCCATGAGCCCCAGTAACCGCAGACATGATCTGAAGAGAACATATTTGCGTGGCTGGAAATGAGCGAGGCAAGCCCTGAAGGCTTTCACTCTCTCTGCTGACAGGCGGGCTGTAAAGGGCACCGAATTTAGACGTAAGCCCAGGAAGAGTACAGTCTGGGCTGGGGACAACATGCTCTTTTCTGTGTTTATTACGAAACCCAGGTCGAGCAGGTGTTTCACGAGGGTATTCGTCTGCGTAATAGCCTCCTGCTCCGACTGTGCAAGAAGGAGCCAGTCGTCTAAATAGGTTGCCAGGCGAATGCCCTGTTGCCTTAACGGGGCTATTGCTGCCTCCGTACATCGTACAAACACCCGTGGGCTGAGAGACAGACCGAAGGGAAGCACTCTGTACTCGTAACAGACACCCTGAAAAGCGAACCTCAGATATTTCCTGTGTGGATAATATACTGGGACGTGAAAATACGCGTCTTTCAGGTCGATTGATGTGAACCAATCGTCCTGACGTACGAGACGCAGCAGAGATGTGTGAGTGAGCATTCGGAATTTGTATTTTCTGAGATACTTGTTCAGAGCCCTTAAATCTAGGATAGGGCGAATTCCGTTCCCTCCCCGTTTGGGAACGAGGAAATATTTGGAATAGAAGCCGCTCTGACTCTGTCCCGGAGGGTACAATGGATATGGCTTTCTTTTCTAGTAGCGAGAGAATCTCCTGCTCTAGAATATGAGCTGACTCTCCCCCGGGCTTGTGAATGCACAATGCCCGAGAAGTGAGGGGGGGTGACAGCGAATTGGAGTCTGTAGCCCCGTGATATCGTCTTGAAAACCCAAGCAGAGCATGTGAGCATCTTCCACCTTTCGCTTCTCAGAGCGAGTGGAGATGTGAACACTTCCCTGTTGTTTGCTCTCTGTGCTCTTCTGAGAGAGGCAACAGCCACTCTCAGAAGTGGAGCAGTCACCTGACTGTTTATTGTTTTTATTGTTTTTCTTTACATTATTTTGACTGCGCCCTTGGCTTTAAGCCTGGAAACGACAGTGGAAAATGTTTTATTAGAAAACAAGGACATGTGTTTGTGTGACTTGAACGAGCAGCAGAACCTGCTGTCTTTGACGTGAAGTCTATCTCCCTCATGGCGCGAACCTGAGGATGACGTTCTGACATCACTCGAGGCGGCGGGAAGATGGGGGCGTGGTTGCACCCCGGAAACACATGAGCATTGAACACGTGTGGAACACGTTCTGGGGCTGGAAAACAGGGAACTTCCAGCTCTTTCACCGAGGAGAGGAGGGAAGGCTGTCAGGCTGCTCTCTTCTCTTTTCCTCACCTGATGGCCGAAGGTCTGGGCCGGCTGTGCCTGTGCGGCTGCTGCCGGAACCGGGACTTTCTTGGCCAGCTCGTCCTCGCCTCGTGTCTGGGCGGGAGACCCGGGGCAGGCTGTGGCTTTTGGGGAAGACAAAGCTGGAGAGCCTCATCCTCCTTCTTTTTAGCCTCACACCGCTGCTGCATTGAAGCCAGAGCGGTGCCAAATATGCCCTTGGGGACAATTGGCATGTCCAAGACGTCCCCTTTTTCCCGGTCCGGAAGGTTCGTCAGGTTAAGCCACCTGGCTCTCTCCTACACCACCATCATCCCCAGCGATTTGCCTGTGGCTTGGACTGCACAGCACTGCACACGGAGGCAAATGTCCGTGATCGCTGTGATTTCGTCCCACACGGCAGGTTCAGGTTTGTTCGTCATGTCCTCACAGAGCTCCGCCTGGTAAGCGGTCAGCATTGACGAGACATTGAGCGCCCTGACGGACAAAGCTGCCGCTTTGTAAGCCCGTTCGGTCATTGCTGACTGGAAACGGTCTGCTTTTGTCGGCAGCGTGGGGTTCCTGCTAGGTGCCGAAGACAGCCGCGGTTGGAGGTGGGCTGCCACAAGCGGCTCCATAGGCGGCAAGCCGAGCTTCTCCATGCCCTCAAAGTCCAAAGAGGAGGCTCCCTGGATTGGGGCCTTGTTGCTGAAAGGGCGGTCTCTCCACGAGACAGACACCTCGTCCAGCAGCTCTGGAAAGACTGGGAGAAGTTGCCTCGTCATCCTCGCGGCTTGGGGCAAGTTCTTCCCCTCATAGCGAGATCTGGAGGTCTCCTTGGCTACTTCAGGCCAGGGGATGTCCAGCCTGGACGCAGCGCGTTGGCACACGGCCTGCAAGTCCATGCTGAGGCGGGGCGAAGTTGGCGCGCTTTCGCCTGGGGGAGCGGACACCACCTCCGGCTTGGCAGCCTGAGCAGATGGGACGAAGATGTCATCTTCGTCTTCGTCTGAGTCGGATAAGAGGAACTCAGAGGTATCCTCTTCATCTTCCTCCACGTAATCCAGCTCCAGGACATCCTCCGCGGGTGGAACCACGGTGAGGTCCAGTTGGGAGCCCCAGCTTGTCACAGCATGGGGCTCCATTCCCGCGGCTGCCGCCGCCGTTGAGCCCCAGCTCGACACAGCGCGGGGCTCAACTCCCGCGGCGGTCGCCACCATGCCTCGATTGCCGGCCGGCAAATCAACAGGCATGAAGGGGTCATGTCCCGACAGGCTAGCTTGGTGCGCTAGCCGTCGGCGGAGGCTCTTGTTGGTGAAGCGGGCACAGTGTCCGCACGAACCGGGGGCGTCGATAGCCTCCTGGGCATGTTTCAGCCCAAGGCAGGACGAGCAGACCTGGTGTGAGTCCGTGCTCGAAATCTTGAACCCGCAGCCGCAGAGTCGAGCCTCCGAGCCTCCGTCTCCTCTGGTGTGAGGGAGAGAAGGGTCCATCCTCGCTCACCGGGGTGTCGACGTGGAGGGACAAACCAGTAACAGGTATGTTACAGTTTGAAAACACCAAAACCTTACCGTTATTTAGGAAGAAAAAACGGCGGGGCAGATTTTAGTATTAACTGGTGTGTTAATAAATCAAATCCTGTGCGAAGCAAAAGTAGCCAGCAAGCGTCCGGCGACCGAAGGTTAGCTTGTGGTTCAGTCTGTGGACAGTTAAGCTAGCCCGGCTACTGATATTTTTGAGATGTGCTCCGAAGCGAGAAGAGGTGTTTGAATGACGCTGCGACGTAGCGCAAGCTACTTAAAGGGTGGGTGGATTCCCTGACGTAGTCGTCAAGATCACCAGCCAATCAGGATTGGCGTAATGAGATTGATGCTTCTGATGCATACGCGTTGAGGCGCATCCCATAGTGAGACATCGAACGGAGTGTTATGAATGAGAACTGTAGACAGAAATCGGTGTCACAGACAAGAACAGAGCAGCCACCATCAGTACAGATTCATAGCATCAGATAAAATAATATTATGAATAAAGTCAGAAACAATGACAAAAATCCATTAGAGGCCAGCACAACCAGATGTTTTGTCACTCACTATGAGCTGCCGCTAACCATAACATTTGGAATATCATTTATCTGCCTTGATTTGTATTAAATGTTTACAACAATCAATCGATTAGTGATTTGGTCTTTAAAGTGTCAAACAATAGTTCAAAAGGCCCATTTCTATTTTAGGTGCTCTGAATAGACGTCTTTACATGTTTACCTGAACAACAGTGAAAAGAGAGAAAAGCATTTTTGTTTAACCAATGATATAAATGATTAATCAAGTATCGAGAATAGATACATTTCTGTCAGCTGTATTTTTCTCTTCAGCCCTGAATTGCATAATTGCACTTTGACAGAGTCCTACAAACTTTATAAATTATTTTGATCACATCTGTCACTCACAGCTGCACTTGTGATTAACACTTGTGCTGGAAACAGTTCATTACAAACGACTAATCTCCGGAGAGAAAGTGCGTACCTGCTGGGAACCCGCTGTCAGATTCCTCGAGGTGCTCTCCGTCTTCCAGCTTGTCTTTGTCAGTGATGTAATCCCCAGTCTGATACTTTTTGCTACGACATCGCCGGCGTTTCTTAGAAGCAGGCGTGTCACACTCTGCACTGGCCGTCTTCCCCTTGCTGTGACACACTCTCTCGGGCAGGGGGTTGGAGCGGGGCCTTCCTCTCGGACGGCGGGCGGGTTGCACGGGAGTCACAGGTGGTGACGGGGAACTCGGGGGAGGAGGCATTTGTGGGGGGGGGAGGGGAAGGCGTAGCAAAGCCCCAGAGGTCGAGTCGAGCCTCATCAGCTCGCCGTCGTCCTCTCCTCAGTCTTGTGAAGGAGCTTCCTGTAGAGTCGGACTCTTTACTGGATACAGCCGAGCGATTGAGAGACACCGGAGTCTCCACACTCTGAACACCGCCGCCGCTATCTGTAACTGATTTAATCAAATTAAATTGTTATACATTCACAAGTGTCTATGCATAGAAGTATGACTGACACATCAAAAAACACCATCCAGACAATATGTGCGACAATTTCTGTCTGCTTCTGAGGCTGACTGCAGGCTATTTATTTCCAGAACGAGAACTATGAGATCTACTTTTAAGCTTAATGAAACGCCAAATGTGGGATCCGCCTGAAGCATCATTATAAATGTGATATTTATCAGCAATGAGTCCACAATGCAATAACGTTTCAGGGCTGTTCATGTCACATAATTATAAGAAACAAAAGATGGTACCTGGTTTGTCGCGTGCTGGTGGATCGGCCTTGTTGGGACTGATCTTGTCCCTCGGTGTCGGCTCTTTACTCGGTGGAGAAAGTTTCCCCGCCGAAAGACTCAGCTCCAGCACAGGTGCACATTGTTTCTTCTGCTGGAAATCACAGGGGACAAAGTGAGCACGCTGTATTGGATGCTATTAATCACAAAGCTTTCATGGTGACAGAAAGCTTTGTAACACTCACAATAAGCCCTTTAGAGTTAAATCATTAGTCATAGAAAGGCAGCTCTGTATCTCAAAATTAATAGATTAAAGAGATTAACATGATTGCTACCTAAAATATCTACCTAAAATTCAATCAAAGGGAGATATAAAGAAATAATCAAAATGCATTTTAGACATTAAAAAGATAGAGATCATTTACCTTTTTTTGACAAGACACTTTGGATGGAGTGATTTTTGCGTCTTGCTTTTTCTTTGCTGCAGCCTTTTTCGATGAGTCCGTTGCCGCCTTCTCTTTTTCTGGCTTCTTAGGACTGGTTTTCTTTTGTTTGGCCGCAGAAGATTTTGCTTTGGTTGGCGACTCCTCTTTGGTTCCGTTTGTTTTCTTCTCAAACTTGTCGCCTCCCGCCGCACACTGGCCTGTAAGAATAGATGCAACCATGCCCTCCAATTTTGCTCTGGGAGCACTGTCCGACGCCCCACTTTCTCTCTTCAACATTTCCCCCTCTAACACCTGGGCCAGTTTGCTCTCCATCCTGTTCCCATTTGTTGATGCTTTGCTCCCAAAGAGATGAGACTTGCCAGCAGGCTTTGAGGGGCTTTGCTTCGCTTGCAGTCCCACATGTTCTCCTTTGCTGCTGTTCAACTCAGTATTATTGTCCAAACACTCAGTGGCATTTGCCTTCTCGTGCCTCTTTATAGCTTGAGTTGAATCCCCTTGAGATGGCACACCAGTCCATTCTTCAGCAGACCAGTATGGTGGGTATTCAAAAGTGTGTTTAGATTGGGTGTCATGGCTCCCAGAGAGTGGATTCAAAACATCAGCCTTTCTTGATGCAACAGGTGAGAGTTGAGTATCACCCTCACCTGTTGGTGCCGTTGTTTCGAGAGTTTGCTGCTTTACGATGGACACAAGGTTAGACAGGGGAGACTTCATTCTCTCCCACTTATCATCCTCAGGTTTGGACGGGCTGTGATGGGCACCCTGAAATTTGGATCTTTCCGAAGCTGTGGTGCCTTTTGTTTTCGGAGATCCTTGTGTGATCTTTCTCTGAGCAGACGAGGGTTGGTGTGGAAGAGGAGTTGGCTGCTGCCAAGCCGGGCTGACGACAGTGTTGGAGAATGGCACCGCTGTTTTGCCAGCTTTCTGAGGAGTCTGAGCACTGGTAGAGCTGGACAGGGCAGTGGTGAGGGCTCCTTTAGAGGGACAGTTCTTAGTTATGGCTGTGCTGGTGTTTTTAACATGCTTGGTGCTGTGTGCATGTTGGTTGCCCTTCATCATACAGGATGGCTTCTTTCCTACTGAGGCCAGATGCTCTCCTTGGTCAATTATAGATATAAACTCCTGCTTTGCAAAAGACGGAAATTCATCAGCAAAAGCCCCCTTTCCGTCTTTGCCCCGTAGAGTAGAAGCCAGTATGGGGCTGGCCACACCTACATAAGTCCCGGGGATGTTTTTTATGGAGTCTTGTGAAGATCCTTTACTCCAGGCTGGTTTGGGCTCTGGGACCTGGTGATTCGGAGGCCTACTTATTTGCTTTTGATGAGATCCATTTCTGTGGGTGTTGGGTAAGATAGGGTATTGCACAGCTGAGCTATAATTTGTAGAATGAGTCCTATTTGAGTTTAGAAAATCTCTCTGATTTGATTCATTATTATGAGGCTCAATCATAGTGACTGGAGGGTCATTTATGCATTTTGGACGTTTTGATTTAGCAGATAGATCAAGAGGTACATCCCTTGGTTCAACAGAACAAGCTGTGTGGTCCTCCGAAGCAGAGGGAGGCGTCATTTTAAGAGATCCCATGGTAGTCTTGTCTATGCTGTTGCCTTTCTCCACATGGTTCAGCAGTCTGCTCTGAGAGGTGATGCTGGCCAGTGCAGAGCCACAGCAAATGGCAGCAGTGGGAGACAGTGTGTAGAGGGTGGGTGCTGCAGGAGTTAATGACGGGTGCTGCAAGGGTAGGGCAATAGCTGGTGAGGCCACCACTGCGGCTAAAGACTTATGCTCTCCCACAGATTTGGCGTTTTTAGTGGATGAATGGTTAGATTTAAGTTTGGATGACAATGTTCCGACTTTTTTCTCTGCAACTGGAGTCCGGCCCACCGAGAACGGAAAGGGATAGGTCCGCATGAGAGGTGTCCCTGCAACACCAGAGCTTTGAGGCTGAATTTCTTTCTGAAACTGGTTTGATGTGGCTTCTCTCAATGCTGCTATCTGACCCAATGCTGGTGGAAGAGTAATTTTACAAAGTGGGGAGGGAAAATTAGTCGAGGGAAGGAAGGCAACAGGCTGGACCTGTTTAAACATGGTGGAGCACTGAAACCCAGGGGGAACACTTTGAACAGATTGTGTTTGCGGCTGAGATTTCTTACTGGATGTCACATTGCTGTGACAGGGGTTGAGTGAGTCCTCCCGGCCGAGTTTTACGCCACTTAACCTATGAGGAGAGGGGAAGACCCCAGCACCATCAGCCTTGAGTTTAGGAGCCTCTGCCCTTTTGTCTGCTTTCTTCTCAGAGCCGGACGTTGGTGCATTGTTGGGCTGTTGAGGCGGAGAAAGCTCAGGGCTGTGGTTGTAATTGCTAGTGTCCAGGCAGGCTTTCGCTGTCTTACAGTCTGTTGTTGGAGTCGTCTTGTTTTGCTGACTGAGGGTAACATCTCCTCTGAACTCAGGGGGTAGCGTCTGGGGGGGATTTCCCACCATACTAGCAGACGCTTTATTAGGAGCACTGATCTCTCTGCTCACCGTGCCTCCATCCCCTACATTCATTAGAGTAGGATCCACCTGAGTAATAAGAGAAGATCATGAGGCCAATGTTGATTAGATAAGAGAAAATAATACTCTAATCTAGTAATCTTACTGTAATGAAAAAACAATTACCTGCATAGGTGTTTCTTTAACACAACATGCCTCAGGGGTAGCGGAGTCAGTCAGCTGAGAGTTTTCTTGAAATACAGTGATAAGCTGCAGAATACACAAAAAGAAGAACACTTAGTGTGATACACGTTGGGGTCGTTTTCATAACAATTACAGAAAATATTTTCATTCGATCCTTCACGAATTAACACGGCCTACTCTATGCAACATTCAATGTTTCAAAGTAACTCAAATGTAGCAATAAAAAAGTTCCCTTCTTTACAACAGGCTTCCAGGCAAGATATGTTACAATTTCCTCAGAGCATAAAAACCATTTAGGGTAGCAATGAGAAGCGTGATAAACTGAACAATATATTTGTTCCTTGATCCCTTTGGTTTCATTTGTTTGCATGCAGACAATACTAACAATTTGTCAGACTTGATCGATCTGGAGTGTGAATTATCTTGACTAAAAATAGTCTGATCAGTAAGTGAAATGAGACCTAATGCATCAGTTGAAACAGAGACAGATTAGGAGCCGGGCACTGACACGTAATAGTCCAACATTCCCAAATAAATCACCTCTTTCACACTCCCCATCTGCATGTGTTTTCCGCTGCATGTTGTAGGGTAACTTTAACTCTCAAAGGTTTGCTGTTTGTTTAAGCTATTTCATTCACCCTGAAGATGGTGTGGGCTGTCTACATCACTTCAAACCTTTATGCATCTTACTGCAGCCTATGAGTACCTTGTGTTGTTTTAGGAGAGAGTAACATTACATATAAAAATCAATACTAGAAAAGACTGTATCAGAAATAAATCAAGATTAAGCATCCGGAAAGAACAAAAATAATCATCGTTAGTTTGATTAAGCCCTATGACTTCATGACAGTCAAAAGAGGAGGAGAGTCCAGTGTGTGCCCTCTGGCCCTTTATAGGCCCACTCAGTAAGTATGAAGCAATCAAGTGTAGTTCTGTTAAAATTATCTTTTAATAGTGAGCGACAGACTTAAAGTTTGACAATGGAGAAAAAGTTGTGTTTCTCATCCATCACTGGATTTTTGTTCCTGTGTTGAATTCAGTTTGAATATGGGGGTCAGGCCGGGTGATCAACAATCAGACATGAAGTTTCACCTACTGCTTCCCTAATGCTCACAACATCATGTATTTCCCAACGAACTCTTACCAGGTTAGCTTGTGAATAACAATACAAAAACATTTAATCTATCCTGATATCATCTGAAAAATGGGATTTACTTTAGGCTACTCTCATACACACGCTAGCAGAGCCCCTGGTACAGTATGTAGGTAGAGGTGAGCGCAGGCGAGCGCATCTGCAAGTAAATTAGACGACTACAAAAAGGGACTACAGGCAAAAATGTGTCAAAGCTTTGTGGGAATGGAAAATGTTTCATCTGGGAGTCAGTGAAACATGACGACTATGATGCACATAATGACTGACACACCAATCTCTGCTGGAATCTGCGAGCACGGAGTGAAAGGGATCCAGCGATGCAGATACCGCTCAGTGCAAGGAGGCTCTGCATTCATTACCGCACAACAGTTGCTTACAGCTAGTTTGTCTTTGTGCTGCGATCATACGCGGTCTACTCCGCCACAACATTTGCATTCATCAGCTCTGATGTAAGCCACTAAAATGTATGCAGTAGTCCGGCACACGCGCCGTGGGCAACACCGCTCAGACAAAATAAAGTCATGCCTGACATTTCATCTGAGAAAAACAGCCCGGACCAAACGGTTCTGTTAGCTCACTTCAGCCCGGGCAGATCCCTCTACAGCCCCATGACACAAAAGACACACGCCCCGATGTCATGTGTGGGGGGGGGAAAGTGCACAATGCATGTTGTGGCGTAACACTTTGCTATCCTCCGCTGTAAATATCAGCACGAAAAAACTCTGGAGAGCTCCGAGTCGCTCTCTGTCACTGGAGATGGCGAGAGGGACTACAATGAGAGAATGGCAACCGGCTCTCAGGTGATCATCGCTGCATCCGCTAACAAATACGAGAACAAACTGCACATGGAGCCTGACTTCCTCTAAAACATTACCCTAAATAACGCAGACAACATGGATGATACTGTTTGGAAATGAAGGATAGATGTTTTGGGCATATTATAGTAGCCTAAGTGACAGCCAGGAGAGGTTTCTCCACACATCGAGTGGCAGCTGCTTCGGAGCAACACAATGTGGCAATGTGTCATATCTCCGTCCGATAAGGTAAGTCAACATCAATGCAAAGCCACACAGAAAACACAAGGCAGAGCCAAACAAACAAAACTCCTGACCACCATCACGCTGTTTCATCAGCGACAAAGTAACAGTCTGCCAGTTTTAACAAACAAACAATCAATTCTATTGACAGAGTAACACGCAAATAGGAAGAAACAAAGTAGCCAACTGGACAACAAAAACACAGGGGTGACACAACTTATTGTACAGGATCGTTCTGCTGGAGTGGTCACCGAAAATGAGGGCAAACAGTATATTTAACTCCACTGACCACCACGGGTATGTTTCAAGCTCCCTGCGCAGCGGAGTCTCCTCTCACTCCGTCGGCTTACATGTTGAGGCAGGCTACTGTTATTTATCCCCGGCCGACCTAATGTGAAGTGCTCCAGTCTCTCCTATCGGCCCTTTCGGTGGACAGACGGAACCACTTCGGCGTTGAAAAGCATTCACCGAGCCCCCCGACCCACCGAGCCTCTCCTCTCAATCCCCCCCTGTAAGACTCTCTCTGTCCAAAATATTGAATAATTCCCGAGCTAATCAGCGGGCGAGATAAAAGATGTCTAATGACACAAACAGTTACCAACCCGCTCGTGCAGATGGCATGTGGACGACGCTACAGGCACCACTCGGATACGGCCGGGTCCAGCCTATCGCCTTTGCCGTCCGCGGCTTCTCACTAATCTCGACGGTTTTCGGTTCTCAAAGTCCGGGGGGGCGGGAGGGAGAGAGGAGGAGGGGAGGGGGAGGGGGAGGGGGGGGGTAGTCAAGACAGTCCGTTCGTATCTCCAGTCTGGTGGGAGAGAGAGAGGGGCAGGAGGGTGCTCGGTGACAGCATGGGAGATGTAGTGCTGGGCTATCCACGCCCAGGATTAGACGCTGGAGAGGCTGGGAGGGGTGAGGACTGCAGGTACCGGCATGCAATGCGAGCTTCTGCCTGCTCAAGGGGAATGGGGGATCGCGACCAAAGAGTGTAACGGTGCGCTAAAACTGAAGTGGCTTCTCGGGCTAACGAAGTAATAAACTGTATTTCTGGTAACGAAAGCAGACTCCGAGTGTTACTGCTCGGGTGTTTGCGTTTCAGTGGTAGGCAGGTCAATTAACAGAGTCACAGCAGAGGGTGATGGTTGCTGAACGGAATTGCTAAAATACAAAAAAAGAGTGGGAGAGGTTTGGTTTCTGTTGCAGGGGAATTAACACGAGGAAGCAAGACTCCGGGTGCTGGAGGCTCTCCAGTTGCATGCTGTAAGCTGCAGCCTGATGCAGCCTGGAGAAGATGGGGGAGCAGTAAAGCCTCTTCTACTGATTCTACTGAGTAGGATCTCAAAACCCATAACTACATGAGACTTGTCATCAAACATTAAGTGTGGGTCCTTTTGTGGTGATACAATGTATCTGACTTAACTTACACCATATAGCTTCAGTTGTAAACATAAATAAATAAACAAAGCCCTGGAAGCAGAAATCATGCAGGCTGTTTTGTAAAATATCTTTGGTGTCTTCCCTTTACTAGACTGGCTTACAAGATATTTACACATTCTTTTGCAGAGCAAAAGTGATATTAGGAATTTGTAGAGTCAATATTATGATTCTCATCTTCAAATTCCTCAAATATACTTTCTTTCACAAAAAAAACAAAAAACCTACAATTATCTTGGAAAATTATAAAAAGACATACCATGCAGTGACGTGACAGCTTTGCTCCCCTGATTAAGGTACTCTCCCCTAATTAATTATGATTGATTATGACCAGCTGTGCTGAGCCCAATCAAACCATATGATTTTTTATGATTTCCTTGGTTTGTTCGAGTCAAGGTTTTGATGGTGTGAAGCCATTTTGTTGTCAAGAACACTGATAATCACACATTTTGACAAAGAGTGCCACTAACTCTGTGCTGGATCCTCAGTTTACTGTCATTTACATCTTGCAGTGCAGCGTGTCAAAATCACATTTCCTGTTATCACCAGGTCAGGTTTTAACTGGATTCATGTACACAATTTTCTACACAGAAGTGGACTGGATATAAGTTAAAAGCAAAAATACTTCTCTGTATAAAGCTACTTGAATTGTCTTTCGTTCTCTACCAGACTGTACACAATATCAAGATAATATGCTCCTATTAATGAAAACAATAGCCTTCAACCTATACTGAAAATAACCCAAACATGCTCACACAGCTACCAAGTCTCACACATCAGAGGACAGACCATTTTTTTTATACAAGCCACCGAAACCACTCAGTATAATGTTGAAAGAGGCTTCTCCTGCAGGTTATATTATCTTTAGAATATTTGTAAATGAATACAAATCAACTTCTGTTTACAACTGTTTCTATATTTTTTACTTTTAACAAGTGCACGTTTGAGAACAGCTTTAACCAGCTTTATTTAATTGAAGTCAGAGTATAACACAAGTTATATTAAACAAAGACAAAAGAGGTAAAATAATATCTGATGACCAACAGCTAATATTTGACAGCATGTGAATGACAGCACATCTGCAACTTCCAGTCATAGCAAGTTTCAAGTGTCATTTTCTGACTCACATCCACGAGATATTTAGCTCTATATGCAACAATCCCATTTGAGCACAGTTTAGCAGTACAGGTTACTCTGCTGTAATTAGGCTACTTGTCTTACCTGAATCATGAAAGCAGTGTTAGCCTACTGTCTACAATGGTGTCCACTGTCCACTCCTTTAGGCCAACAAATTTCCTACTTTTCTCAACACTTGGGGTGGTGAGGAAATAACCGTGCACACACAGCGAGGCTGACTCTGAGAGTTTGTTTACTACCATGCACGATCTGTGAGTTGTTGCCCACCACGAAAGCGATGTAGGACAACAAAACCTGTCCATCCGCCGAGAGCAGTAACCTACAAGCGGAAACTATTTCGCTGCCTTCCTATCGCGGAGTGGATCGGTGTGCCCTTCGCCATTCGCTCAGTAATGGCTGCGTGCAGGCAGACAAGTCGTTGACAGATGGCCAAATGTGAAATTGGGAAACCAAAAAACGCCGATTGGTAAAAGGGGAAACGCGGATGTACAGCACGGGGTTGGCAGAAAGCGGGAGTCTCACAAAGTCGGCAGCTGACACCTCGCATTGTGTCTGAGCCGGGGTAACCCGGAGACCTCAACGACCGCGCAGCAGCTATCCCGGTAGTGACCGGCTGCTCGGGGCTTTCACCAATTACAGACGTCTTTGGTTTCACAGGCTCCACATAGGATGTCTGAAGCAAAGGCGTTAAAACAACTTATTATGCATGCATTTATAAATCTCTCGAGCAGGGATGTGGTATTCCGCACATGCACTATGACAACTGCGATAGCACAGATGAAGGCACGTTGTTTGTTTCGCAGGCCGGATTTTTGAAGATTGTCGTCTTCAAAGTGGGCATACATGGTCATTTATCTGTGAGTCATATTGGAGATTATCGACCCTATTTAGGCCGCCATGGTTTACAGAGACAAGGATGTCCCGTATAAGTTCGTGGTTCACCTGGTCAATGAATCCCGAGGCTCGTCAGGCGGTGGGGTGGACGCTCAGTAAAAAGCAAGCGTATTATTCTTCCATCTTGGCATAAGTAATGAATTATTCTACAATAAACGAAGGGAGGGTGGCAGCTGATCACAGAAACACTGAAGGGTGATGTGCTTGTTTGCCAGGTTAATGGATGGCCCGATGTGCCGTCCAGATGATGTTAAATATCTGAAAATGAATCGCATCACTTCATACAGTTTCCGTGTCGGCGTTTGGACAGCCGATACGCATGGACAGCAGACTCAAGTATGTCATCTCGATACACAACTTGGCTGTCCATAGGCTACATGTGACACGATCCTACATAATGCCGTGGGATATCAGCGATACATCACCGTAACTACTGTGGCTCCTGCAAGACATCGACAACAAGAAAATACACATATCCAGGTCAAAGTTTGGCAGAGTTTAACTCGCCCTCAATAGCGTTGTGCAATGCCCCCTTTAATGCCCCCTGCTCGCCCGTAACGCCTTTGTTATTAGTAATCGCATGGTATTGCACCGTCTTACCTTGCGCTCCGAGCCGTGTACAGCCACACAGCCCGCACACCAAGCAACAAGCTATTGTTGTCTACAGAGGCTTCCGAGCGGGGCCAGGGATGTGATTTTGAAGTAGAAGGAATACAGTATGCAATTTCGGCTTGTCCTCGCG
The DNA here is from genome assembly GCA_031216635.1 of Dissostichus eleginoides. Classification (NCBI taxonomy): domain Eukaryota; kingdom Metazoa; phylum Chordata; class Actinopteri; order Perciformes; family Nototheniidae; genus Dissostichus; species Dissostichus eleginoides. The sequence continues at coordinate 15,332,802 of CM062271.1, forward strand.
ATCTTCCCTTATTGCCAGTTTTCGGTCTGCAGCAGCTGGAGATGAAAATCGCGCACCCTGGGTCCTAGCGCCGGGTAAAGCCCTACAGGTGAATAACAAACAGACTGGTGCTCGCTGGGTTTTAATCTTTAATTGCAGAGGACTTCGCTGGAGTCACATAAATAGTCCTTATGGGGCAGAGTTTAGTATCCCAGCAACAGATTCAACAAAGATCTGCGTTTAGGTCTCTTAAAAAAATGTAACATTGTCTTCAAGTCTAATTACACTGACTGCGTTTACTTTAACAATATAGTCTGCTTACCTGTCACACTAAACATTTCTTTTTAACAACACACTTATTTTTCCTTTAAGACTTCACACCATCCTGTACAGTCAATTGTGTTATTTATAATAATATTTTATTTTGGGAACAGTCACATCAACTGCTTTTGTTTTCACGCAATCCTAGAGTTTGGGTTTGAGTTTTTATAATATTGTGTTAGGTGCAGTATAATATTTTTGGAGAAGGCTGTCAGTATGAATTTGTGACAGGAATCTGCAAAGGTGTTGGACAGTTTCTCTTAATTCAATATGTGGATATAACTACTGCTGTTTCCAACCAACAGCAAGCCTGCAAATGTCTCTCACAATAGTAAGCACAAGCAGCGTGGGGTCTGTTGCTGCATCAGGGGGGACGTTGTACCTAGAGGACAGTTGTCTCATAATGGGTCTATGGATTGTTATTTTAGTAGTGGATCACTGATTGAAGAAGCCCATGTATATATAAAGATCAGTCAAAGTCAAAAGTCAACTTTATCTTCTGTTGGTGACAAAATGCTGTTACTCACAATCCCTAGGAATAAAATAAAAATATATAGAAAATATATAAATACATGTATACGTACACACCTGTACACCCACTTATAAACATGTATATATATGTATATATATACACATACATAATCAAACATGGACACATATATATATATATATACATATGCACACATTAAGAGGCATAAATAAAAGGCACAACAGTCAATACAAAATAACAGTCACTTAAAACTAGATGAGGATGAATATACTACAACAGTCAAATATGTACAGTAGTGCAAAGGACTACATAGCAGCGTAGTAGAAAAGGTTCTGGTGCTGGATGTGTGTTTCTATTTTTCTTGACAGGTTATACACATACTGTACACACTGCAAGAAAAGCCAGACGTCTGGAAAGTACAACTTTAGAAACGTGCACATCAGAGCACAAATAAGTGTAATAATCACCAGTGACATATAGGCACAACACTGCCAAGTTCAGAATGATGATACGTTGGATTTCATTTTTAATTCTTCAGCCATAATTACACACAGACCTCTCACAGCGATACCAGGTCAGGACATCCTGGCAACTTATTAGAGGCTTGTGAGAGTGGCTTAAGTCAGTGAACAAATCAGGGCTGCTGTTAGTCAGTTAAAGGCCCCGTTAAAAGGGTCAAGACTTAACCGGTGTGTGAGCAAGCAGGGGTCTGAGCTCAGGTAGGCCATGTCTCAGTGCAACAACTTTATGAAACAGTGCACATGGTCTCACTTAGCCATTTGAAGCTAATCTGCATTGTTAGGCCATGTTCCTCAAGACACAACACTACATGTTCCCTAAATGTCCTGACACACTGTCACAAGCATCGCAGCAATCTTAAGGCCTCTGCAGACAACAGATACAGATACAAAACATTAAGAAGGATAGCTTGCTCTGCCATAAATGGAAAATGTTTCCATTAAGGAGAGTGCAAGGCTGGGTATTCAACTTGTGTAGTGCATAGAGTGTAAATCTATAGTCATTTAACAAAAAATACAGAAAAACATGTCATTATCTGTTTAACACTACTGGTATTAAGCCAAGCAATTAGTTAGATTTTATGTGCCAAGGTTTTGAGATATTTGTTTCTTTCAGATTTCAACTTTCATCAAAATACAATGAGATGCATTTCAGTTATGGTAATTATCATGAAGAACTCAAAAGCAAAATAGCCTGGGTAACATATCAACTTCACTGTGAGCAACTTTCATTTGAAAAACTGTGCTCCATGCAGAAGAATCAGACCCTGTGGAAACAGTTGACTGTGATTAGAAGTTAAGGAGGTGGGTATTTGAAGAAACTGGCTCATTAAACTTCATGGCCAGAGACCACTAGCATTGATTGATGAACTGTTTCTTTGTAATTCTTGTGAATTGACTCTTGACACTTGTTGTGAAACCGAAAGACAGGTGATTACTCTTGGTTTGTTTCTTAGGATAAGAGTCAGAATGGACCAGTAATAGTAAGGTGGACGCTCACGAGGTGCAGGCTGTAGATGCCACTGATAGATATGGCATGCACTGTCTGTGTGGACTGAGATAGTCTCTGCAGGCCAGCCTCACTGCAGGGTCTACAGCGTAGCTGGAATCACAAGTGTGTGCAAGAAGGGACATCACAATGGCCACAGGTGCGTAACAGGAAATGGTGTACCCTTTTAAAACTGGGAACAAACTGCGCATTGGAAAAATCTCGCTGTTAGACTAATTTAGTCCCAATGACATATTTTTAAGATTTGAGAGTTTGCACTGTTCTGCACCAAACAGGACTACCTCTCACAGTGGGCACACCTTATCTTGTCACAAAGTGTAGGAGATTCGAAGAGACATCTTTCACATGCCAGTTGGGACTCAAATTATTACAAGCAGCCACGATAAATTCAATCACTCTAGACTTTTTTACACGCCAAAATCTAAATTTGCTGTGCTTATACACGTTGACTGTCCAAACATCTGATTGTGTATGCCTTCTGTTTTCACATTCTTACACCTGAGTTTAGCTTAGTTTGATGGAAACACATCATTACATACAGTAGTTACCAGATAAAAGTTAAGACCTCTCTGTCTATGTCTCTCTGCGGATCAGTAAAACGTTCAAGCTGTCTATTTCTTTCTTGCCTTTATTTTTAAGGTGAGTTAAATTACCTTTAAATGTTGGTATCACTGACTTAATTTCCGTTCTTGGTAGCAACGCCATTTCCCCAAAGCCGAGCAGCCTCCTACCTGGGCCAATTCCTGGTAAGAACAATACAGAGAGGCATGAGTGTGAGCAGGAAAGGTTAAATGAAGGTGCTACATTAAATGATGTTTACATTCAGAGTTACCCTCCGAAACATGCGTGAAACTTTTAACAAATGTGCTGTTCTTCCTCATAAATCATTTGCTTATTAACCTGATAAACGTTTAGTTTGCTGTGTTTCTCTGGGCATTAGTGCCACCTGTAAATCAGTATGAAACCACTGGCAGCGATCTGGACTGCGTCACCTGCGCACATACTTACTCTTGCAGATGCACTAGACAAACTTGAAGAAATAGGGACACATTCATAAAAAAACAGCTCCGTGGCACCAGAGGTCAAAGACTCCTGGGAACCTTTAACATCCTGATAAGTTGATTGGCAGCTGAGGGAGGAGACGCGCCAACAATCTTAGCAAGGAAGCATTACAAAAGTTATATAAGGAATTATGTGAAGAAGCACTGAATCTAATCTTACTTTCTTTTTTAAATAGAAAGCTCTACAGGACACCTACGTGGCCATTGGATGAGTTTCTTTAGCAGGGCAGGATGGGCAACCAGATTTCCTAGCATAAATTGGACATTTAGTTTAAATAAGCAATTGTAAGAATTAGGTGAAGCTGGACCCTGGCAACAAATGTGCAGCCAAACATATGAAATGACTTGAATATCACATTTAGTTTGTCATGTTTATCACACCACGTGGAAATTGATTTAATTAAATTGAGTCATAAATAACTATCTTGAGACTGCTTCAACTGAAGTAGTGGCTATGTTTCTATTAACAAGCCTAGGTTATGCGAACACTTCACACACAATTATGAACTAATTGTACACATTTAAAAATTGTAAAAAGTGAATTGATCTATAATTTAATTGACAGAAAATGAAACAGCAACAACATTTTAATCAAATAATAATTTGTGGTCATTAATATCAACCTGCGATGCCAGTTCTCCAATGTACTTGCTACTTTTAATATTGTTTTTGAATACAATATATTTAGGTTTGGTCTGTTGGATGGACAAAATAAGATATTTAAAGATTTCTCATTGTGATGAGCATATTTTACTATTCGTTTAAAATGTTGAAGATCAAATGGTGAACATTTCAAGCCAGGAATATATAAGATAGATGGACAACTACTGCAGAAGAAATTAATTTCAATCCCAATTATGACTTGGATAATAATATTATTTTCTTTCTAGTATCACCTGCACATATCGCATCTCAGTCAAATTCAGAGCTATCTCATCATCGAATGTTGATCCTGCCCAAATATGAATCTGCGTTCTCTATTAATTCTGGCCCGCTGTGTTGGAGCCAGGATCAGTGAGAATAAAAGCCCTGGCTGTCTCTCAAGGTGTGCCATTGTGCCCCTCATGATAAACAGATGCAGCTGTCACCCCCACCTTTTACCATCGCAGCCTTACTGCCCTCTCTTCCTGGCACCTATGGGGAAGATGGAGTGGCTAAAAATGGAAGGACAATGCAGAAAGAATGCAATTTTAGGAGGGGAAGTAGAAGTTTAGAAATTGTAGGACACAATAGGCTATCACCAATTTCAGACCCACATTATTAACAGCCTGAACACCAGAGCAGCTGTTAGCAGGAGAATTGTCACTGAGGCTGATCAATTCAATTTTGTGCAGAAACAAAGGCAGCAACACGATGTAACTGACAAAGGTAAGTCTGTAACTCTGGGAAAAAGCAAATGCATAGAGGACAGCAGATTGAAAAGGAAAATCTGTATGAGAAGACGGTGATGCAGGTCTTGAAACAATCACCCACTTTATTTATTTGTTCCAGTTGATAGCACTCAATCTGCCTGGCTAATGACCTTGCACTAAAAAAATGGCTCGAGTGGCTGGGGCACTAAATGAAAAACAATTTCATGTTGATCAGTTGCTCAACTTTGGAAATGTGTTAAATATATACTACGTTTTGTTCATGTTTGTACTCTAAACAGACTTACTATTTGACACACACAACCAGTGATGTATACATTTAAACGATGGGTTATTCATCATTTTAAAATATAAACTTAAACAAAACACAAATAGCCTCTTTGGTTATTTCAGTGCAGTTAGTGTAGGCTATGGGCCTGTATTTTTTCAATTTGAGTGTCATAAACAACAATGTCTTACCCTGAAGGTACATTGTGGGGTCGCACTGTCAGATAGCGTCATGACATCTCTGTCTTTTTGATAAAACATTTGCAGAACGTAACCAAAGCTTGTGCGATGCATCAGACAGTGTCATGCATCATGGAAATCGACATTTCACCCCCTAGTTTGTAATTACACGCACTTCGTCGTTCCTGCGTGGATAAGCCAAGGCAGCTTTTTAAACTACAACGCAAATCCTTTTGCCTCAATATGTCTGCTCCAGTGCATGCAGGCGGCAGGCTGAAGACACGGACAAATGCGATCGACTTGCTGTGGCTCGGTCGCTTGATGTTAGCTATCGTGTGATCGGCCACAGAAGCAAAACGTCCCAAGAGGGCTCCACTCGCGGAACACCAGGCGCTGTGGGGTGACGCTAGCTGACAGATTTATTTCGCTAAACTGCATTTCCGAAGAAGAGAGCTAGAGCTTTTTGTTACAAGAAGGTGCAATAATGTCAGCAGACTAGACCTTAATGTAAATATATAAATGTATCTGCAAAAATATACGGTCAGTTGGTTCCATAGTGTAGTGGTTATCACGTCTGCTTTACACGCAGAAGGTCCTGGGTTCGAGCCCCAGTGGAACCATGATATTTTCTGTCCCGATAATCCTTTAATAAGCAATTTAATGATCACTGTCTACTAAATCCATTAGAACTGAATTAAATGACGATTAAGAATTAATTGGACAACATTATAAACTGTAGCTAAAACTCACTTCCCCAGGTAGATCTGTAGAATATGATGCAAAACAACAGCTCAGCCATAAACTATACCTTCACAAAGCCTCAACACACATTTCTCGTTTTTCAGAGCAAATGATTTATAGTTTTTGCTATTTTCTTAATAAGTAAGTGTATCTCTTTCTTTTTGTTTTCAATGTCATTATAACTCTACACTTAGGAAATATATAATCTTGGCTAACTCGTGCAAAAAAGGCACAATGAAATGAAAAATGATATTGATAATGTCAGTTGTGATTAACACTGTCAAAGAATACTTTATTTAATATATGTTTATTATTTAGGTTGCAGTTATGTTGAAGTGGACTGCTTTAGGTTTGGAAATTGTAAACACAAAATAGAGTAATTTTTCAATCATAAACACAAAAATTCTCTGCTTCTCAGATGTGAAGTTATACATTAGGACTGCGTGTGTTAAAGTGAAATCTGCCAACTTAAGCTGCTGTTTGCTCTCTCCATGCCACTGGTGTTTCTACAGTTTACATTAAGAACTGGATTAATGGGATCCATAACATTTTAAGTATGTCATATTTTAAGTTGTTGCACTTAAATATCAACCTATCAAGTAGCCTGTCCTGCACATACGAAATCCATATTTGAATATCACTGTATCAAATATGTTGGTACTGTATATGAACTTTAAGATTCTTCAACCATAGTCATAGTATTCAAATCCTATTTTATATATCTTTTTTTTTTCATACTACCAAAGTTTGAATTTTTTTTCATGACCCAAGGCCTTCAGTACCCACCAACTTTCATAACAAATAAATCAGATAAAGCCAAATAACTAAACACTGCAGAAGAGACAACTACATTCAAGATCAGAGATGCAGCCCAAAGCCGAACATCATAGCAAACACTGATGTCTGCTGTTTATACATGTAAAGAATGCATTTTGCAAAAGGGGAATAAGACAAAAAAGACTAAATTCTAATTAAAGATATTGGAAAATGCTGATAGTACCATTTGTCGAGATACTGGCACATCTCTAGGAATCAATTAATGAGCTTTTGGATGTTAAGGCAGAAGAGCAATTTTGTCACCAAAAACTCAATGTCCAGAGTGTTCAATTATTTTGATTCAATATTCCTGAAACTATTATATACAATATATTATAATACAATTTTAAAATGAATACATAAATCTCTCAATGAATTTGTCCTGCCATAATGGTCCTATTTTCTTTCATATGTTAAAGACACCTCTTATATTCAGCCAAATTAGCGAAATAAAATGTAGAGGTTACATGGGCTTTCTTAGGTTATTGCTTTGAGCAAATAGAGCCTGTTACCTCAGCGGGCCACTAAAAAAAGCTTGTGTTATTTTTCTCTGAATATTTTATAGGGAGATACTGTATATTAAGCAGATTACTTTAAGTTAGGGAGATGTGTCTTAAACAGAGGTGGAAGAAGTACTCAGATCTTGCAAAAGCAGAACTACAAGAGTGTAGGTATACTCTGTTACAAGTCCTGGGCCTGGATTCAAAATGCAACTCAAGTAAAAGTACAAAAGTATTAGCATCAAAATATACTTGAAGTCCCAAAAGTAAAAGTACCAAAAGATTGGCCAACTTCCAAATAATAAATAGTATATGTTAAGAATAAAGATTATAATTATTGATGTATTAATATGACTATCACAGCTGGTAAAGGTGGAACTAATTACTTTATTTACTCCTGGTAGCTTGTGTATTTTAATCGAGTGACCAAAGTATTTTTTAAGTATTGATCATACATATATTTGATTAATGTATCCATACCTGCGTAGTAACTTAAGGTATTAAAGGAATTGTAGTGGGGTAGAAGTAGAAAGTAGCAAAACATGTTCTGTACTAGGACATTTACTCGAGTCCTAGTAAAGGACTTGAGTAAACGTTCTTAGTTACTTTACTTTGGGAGTGAACCAGTATTTATATCTTGCAGAGCACAAAGTAAAGATTTAACAACTTTTTCTATTACATTTTAGCATTTACATTGTATAAACCATATTCTCAATGTATGAATACAGTAGGTAATTATACATTCAAATGAAAACAGGTGTGTGATTATGCAGGTGCACCAGCCATCATATCTCATACTTTACAACAGGTTTACATGACCAATTTCCTCAAGACAGTGTGTGGATAACCAGTAAATAAGTTAACTTTTTTTTTATATACATGTTTACCCCTCTCCCATCACTGCAGAGCCACACGTGTTTATTATCATGCTTTGCAGGATTCAAATGTTAACATTACCAACACTTTGATACATTTAACTATCTTGCTGTTCCCAACACTAATTCACTTTACTCATCTAATATTCTGTCGTCGAAAAGTGGATTCTCGGGGGGAAATGTAAATCCATTGTTTCACTTTTAGCCGAGGAATTATCAGCATTTCATATTCTGAGTGGTGGGTGGCGGTGCAATCAATAAGCTAATGTAACCACGGACAACAGCGCCATCTGTTACACCTACCAATAGCTGCTAAGTACTTGTCTTCTCTTCAGTGAAATTTAAATAAATATTGTAAATACAAATTATATATTAAATAAGAAAAACTTTGCCAGCGGATAGTTTAATTTATCAAAATGTTAGAAAAATGTCGCACTGTTCCTTTTATATGTTCCCCTTTTTTTTTCCCACACAAACGGATATTGGCTCCATGTTATTTACCGGTGTCACATGAATTTGTGTCCCCAAAATGGCGAACTTAGCTGCTGCTGCTGCGGCTGCGGCTGCTGCGGCTGCCATCGCCGCTAATAGAGACCCAGCTGTTGACCGTTCATTACGATCAGTATTTGGTAAGTCTGCGACAGTTACTTTCAGCTATATTCCCGTTTGTTTCTAAAGCAGTGTTCTAATGGATAATGAATGAGAGCTAGCTAAACATGCTGGCTAATGTTGCTGTTAGCATGGCAACGAGGGAACAGACTTAACTTTAGGTAGGCTACATAAAGAGAAAACAAATCTTCAAAACTAAAAAGCAGAGGTGCGAAGAAGTAGTCCAATGTTCTGCTTTAGTGAAATTAAAATATCAGAGAGAAGGAATATTCTGTAACAAGTAAAAGTCCTGTATTCAAAATCTTGCTCAAGTCAAAGCCGAAGCATTAGCATCAAAATATACTTAAAGTACAAAAGTAAAAGCACTCATTATGCAGAATGGCCCATATCCACATGATATATATTATATGTTTTGATTATAATTATTGATGCATTAATATGTTTATCAAAGCTGATAAAGGTGGACCTAATTTGAATTACTATATTTACTGTTGGTAACTTGTAAACTAAATCCAGTAACCAAAGTTTTCTTTATCTGTTGATTATGTTTTATATCATTAATCCCAATATGCAAAGTAATTTAAGGTATTAAATAAATGTAGTGGAGTAAAGTACAATATTTACCTCTGAATTGTAGTTAGAAGTACAAAGTAGCAGAAAATGGAAATACTCATGTAAAGTATCTCAAAATTGTACTTAAGTACAGTACGTGAGTAAATCTACTTAGTTTCTTTACACCACTGCTAAAAAGTGAATTTGTTTTAATGTCATGTTTCTCATTTATTTATTATTTCAGTGGGGAACATTCCGTATGAGGCTACAGAGGAACAGCTGAAAGACATCTTTTCTGAAGTGGGACTTGTTGTCAGCTTCAGGTGAGTGAAAGAGGTTTCTTCAACACATAGAGATCAAACCTGTGTTTTCACGGCATGTGTGTCTCTTCATGTAAACATGTGGCATTGTAAGTCATTGGTAAGGGCTATCATTGGAGTTAAAGTTGCTTAAAGCTACACATTTTACTCACGCACATGGTTACACCTACTCTCCTCTTTTTAAATACTCTTCTTTCACCATTTTGTAATGATCGGCTTTAACTATGTAAACTATCATACAATTAAATTCAATCTATAACACACACGATGCCCCCTTGTTGGCCCTGGCTTCAAAAAAGGAAAACTCTTGAAACAAAACCCCCTTTTAACATGGAATATAAATTGAAAGGGGACATAATGATATGTGTTTTCTTGCTCTCAGGTTGGTATATGACAGGGAGACCGGAAAGCCAAAGGGATATGGCTTCTGTGAATACCAAGACCAGGAGACGGCCCTCAGTGCCATGCGGAACCTGAACGGGAGGGAGTTCAGTGGTCGGGCTCTGAGGGTTGACAACGCAGCCAGTGAAAAAAACAAGGAAGAGCTGAAAAGTAAGATTACATATTGTTTGGGGAATATTTAAAAACTAGTATGTTGATTTAAGATTTAATTCAAAGTCGTTCACGCGAAGTCATTGCAGGTTTGGGAACTGGAGCCCCAATTATCGAGTCTCCTTATGGAGACAACATCCAGCCACAGGAAGCCCCGGAGTCCATCAGCAGAGCTGTGGCCAGTCTGCCCCCCGAACAGATGTTTGAACTCATGAAACAGATGAAGGTATGCTGCCTTGTTTTTTTCCCCCCAAAGTATTCCAGCTCTTTCTTGTATGGGGCTGGTTTGTTAACATTTCCAATGTCAAAAGTATAAAACAAGATGATATTGAACAACTGAATGTTTCAATGGTATTCTAAAATATCGAAGACAATTTAAATGAACTAGAAAACCTATAATTAGGAATATAATATATTGAAAGTATTTGATATTTCAGATTCATGTTCCTAAACTGTGTATTTAATGCTGCTTAGTGTCTTTGTACCCACACAAGATGGTAACAAAGGTTTCCTCAGTTGGAATCCTCTCAGGATGAAAACTGAATGCAGATGCTCTTCCCTCTCATTATCAGAGGCTGTGCTGTAGAGGCCGTCTCTCAGCTCTGTGGAGAAGCCTTATCTTTGCACATCTGGCCGTGTGCTTCATTAGGCTAAAACAACATCTCACTGCAGACATTTCCCCCTTCAACTGGAAACGTTTTTGTTGCACCAAAGCTTGTGTCAGTTGCTCCATATGCTGAGCAGGGTGTGGGTGTTCAGGCTCCGATCTTGATGGCACAGATCGCGTTGCACGTCTTTTTTTAATGTTTTTTGCTGATGCAGCCACTTCGGTTGACATGTATCTGAATCCTAAGTGGTTAGTAAGAACTACAGGGGGTTGTCTAACCTGGGAGGAAGAAAATAACATATACCCTTTTATGTCTGCCAAATTGGGATTTTTCGCAGTCTACAGATCCCATTTCAAGGTTCTGTTTTGTGATTTCTCTCTCCAGCTGTGTGTGCAGAACAGTCCCCAGGAGGCGAGGAACATGCTGCTGCAGAACCCTCAGCTGGCCTACGCCTTGCTGCAGGCCCAAGTGGTGATGAGGATCGTTGACCCTGAGATAGCCTTGGTGAGTGGAGACTACAATGAGAATGAAGAGATTAGCCAAATCCTGCATAATCTTAGTGTTTGAAGCAAGGTTCTAGTCTGCGAATTTTGAACCAGTGCATATTTTTGAGAGTTGCTCCCAATGCTGACATGCTTTTCCATATTCTCCACATTTAGAAAATGCTCCACCGTCAGACACCAGTCCAGCCACTCATTCCCAGCGGACAGGGGGGGGGAGCGCCGCCCCTCAACCCCCCCTCTGCTCCACCCAACATGCAAGTGCCTCAGCCGCAGCAGCCTGTGGTGAGTACGACGGTCTTTCACTTTCTAAACTATTGGTCGCAACAAATGCATAATCTGGTTTTGGAAAATGCTTTTTAACCGTTATATTCCAAGGTTTGACATATGCTTGAATTTGAATATAATTTGAAAATGCTCGTTAAATTATTTTATCTTTTTTAATTTTTTTTTTTTAGAGTAAAACAACTTTTGTTTGTTGTGTCCTGGCCCTTTAACACCAGTGGCAATAACCAGGGGCCTCATTTATAAACGGTGCGTACGCTCAAAAGATGGCGTACGCCAGTTTCTACACAATGTTTGCGATTTATAAAAAACAAACTTGACGGGAAAATGTGCGGTCCTTCACGCAAACTCTGACCCATGCGTACGCACTAAGCACAAAAACGGGAGAGACGAGAAACTGCGACACCGTTGGCAGAAGGAAGAATGGAGAGAAATATGTGGAAATAATACCATAAATAGAATGTTACCTCATTTATCATATATGAAGAATTCATTTTCACAAATTGACTAAAGCCAATCTTAAAATGATTTAACAAACGCCTGTTTGAGACTCCTCAGTGCACACAAAAACATAACTTGGAGAAATAAATAAATACGGAAATGTTATTGATCACCCCTCGATTATGTTCTCTTGTTAAGAAATGTATTCTCATAAATGATGCGGTAAACAGAAGGACAGAATTACTTTAAACTGACGCCGTTTTGCATTTCTATAGGTTGTATAGATACGAGCATGGTTTTATATACTATCATGTTTAATCATGTTTTATGCCGTTCGCCAATAGCCTACTTGATAAGTCGCTCGTAAAACACAGGAGGTATGGAAACTAAGAACACCATGTGTGGTCAATTGTACAGCTAATATAACACAACACATTAGTTGTATTTCCTTTAACTGGTGGATTATGGATATATAGTTGCTGATCGACAGCTGGAACAAAAACCACCAAATACAAAAAAATAATTCAGATCCAGTCGTCATGACTCCACTCCGGAGGGATTCCCCGATCATTTCTTACAGTTTCTCATCAAGGGGGTGTCACCTGTCCCCGGTACAAACACACTGCAGTGTTTCCCACAGATCTGAAATATACTTGGGGGGGGGGGGGTGTTGGTAGCGGGGGGGGGGGCTGATGTGCAACAACATTAACCATTAACATCAACCTTTCTGTTGGTCGCTTGTTAGCAGACCCTTCACGCCATGGCAGAGCGAACAGGTACAGGCAGGGCCCATAGTGATAGCCCTATAGTTCAAATCTTCTACCCACAAATAAACATATGGACATGGGGTACTATTTTAAAAAAAAAAAAAAAAAAATGGTAAATGTATTTAGGAACCTATCCATGTGAGGTGAGGTGGGGGTGGACCTCAAATCCTCTAGGGGGGTCCGGGGGCATGCTCCCCCGGTAAGATTTTTTTTAAAGTTTGGAGTTAAATGCATCAATCTGGTGCACTTTGAGGGAAAATAAAGAGACTAGATCTATGGGAACACCTATATGAAACAGAACTGTATACATTTCAATAATCATAAAATCATGGCCATAACCAATAACATATCCAATATGAAAAAACACTGAAACATGTTTATTTATTTATTTTTGGTTCATTTATAGTTGTGAGTGTGTCTGGGATCCTGAATCAGCCTCTCCCTCCTCTCCCTCCTCTCCCTCCTGCTCCTCTTTGAGGCAGCAGCAAAGACTAGTTTTAGCTCTCAACAAGTTTTAAAAGTGTATCTGACCTTTTTTCACCTAGTTAACTTTTTTATTTTGTATTCATGCATATTTCACTAATCACTCCCCCCTCAAATGGAAATATGTGTTTACATAAATGGTGACCAAACCGTTTGCGACCCACTGAGAACTTAGACTAACCACTGAGAACTTACCCCTAGATTCCACCGGGAGCGTCTGCGCTGCGTTACGGCTACGCCACGCCACGCTGCGGTTTTTAGCGCAGAAGCGCCTCGGCGCAAGGAATTTCTAAAATATAGGATGAATCCTATTTTTGACGCGGCGTGGCGCAGCCGTAGCGCAGGCAGGAAGTGGAACGTTCATCCGGCCCAGGCCCATCCCCCAAATAAATGTCCAGGAAATATGCCCAAATCAACAACAACTGCGAGCCTGCACACACGACGCTCCGCTTCCGCAACGTTTTGAAACGCGCCCGGTGGGTTATGACGCAGGAGGAGGTCGCAGCGTGGCGTGGCGTAGCCGTAACGCAGCGCAGACGCTCCCGGTGGAATCTAGGGGTAAGTTAACTATCTAAACACTAAGAGAGTCCTTAACCTCACCTGAGCTGAGGTTATCCCGAGCTTGAATGACACACAGAGACCAATCAAGGGCTTTGATTTATGATCTGTATGACAGTGGCCATGTCAGCAGGCCACATCATGTAGACAGCCAGTCACCCTGTGTGAGGCAGGCCACTTAACAGGCCAGGCCATCGGGAAACCCCCCGGTCCTCCCGATGGCCAGTCCGGGACTGGGTACAGGAGGCGTAGAGCGAGGGATCATTGTCCACAGGTTAATCGATCGCAGATGGCGTCGTGGTCGCGGACGAATAAAAAAAAAAAAAAAAGAATTTAAAAAAAAAAAAAAAAAAAATATTTAAAAAAAAACGGGAAAAAAAAACAAAAACGAAATGGGTCGCGAAATATACTTGGGCGGCCGTTAATATACCTGGGCGGCCCGCCCAAGTAAAGTCTATGTGTGGGAAACACTGGATATATAATACAGAATTGTATTATATCCTCACCCCTGTTTCATGACTCATACGATTCATCCTGTACAGAATAATTTAAGATGAATATTTAGCTTAAATGACTTGTTTCTAATTTATTTTCATTTTGTCACATCAGCCTGGAATGCATGTCAACGGAGCCCCTCAGATGATGCAGCCCCCCAACATGGGTGTTGTTCCTGGACAAATGCCAGGACCAGGACCCGGACCGGGACCGGGACCAGGACCAGCTCAAGGACCGGGAGCAGTCGGACCTCCAGGTAATCATCCAACTGAAATGATGAAAAGTGTCATCTTCATGCAGCAGTGCGAGCAACCTGCCCATTCATCGCACTGGTAGCCTACAAAGCTACAAGTCGTACATTTATATCAGTAAATTGATATCATTCTAATGCAATGATTGAAGCTTTTCTTCCAAGTTGATTGAGTCGTCACATGTGTAATATTTCCCAAAACATGTATTTATGTTAAATCTTTGCACATGTCATGGCTCACTGGGATCACTAGGTGTCATCAGAGCCTTCTTAGTAGTGGAGTTGCTTTATTCATAAGATTATAATCAGCTTAACCTGCTCCTCTGTAGCGCATACTCACTTATATCATTCTTCCTAAATGTTTGGTATCATTTGTCTCCATCTGTTTAGCCTGCATTCAACATATCATTAGTCATTTAAAGTTCCATCCTCACCTCTGTTTGCATACCACATTGCCATATTCACACGTCTACATGCTCTTAAAGTTTGCTTTGCTCTCTTGAGTCTTGTGTCTCCTGTTCTTTCACTTTAATGCTGGCTCAGGAAACCTTCAGCATTCTCCCACAGGATCGTCTGGGCAAGCTGCTATCGAGCGGCCTCAAGGTATCACTGTGCTGCTCGGTTCAGTCAGGTCAGAGCGCTGTCATTGAGAGGACGATACACTGCACTGCTGGGGTTCAGAGTTAGACTGCATGTCCACTCTGAATCTAATATGAACGCATATTAAAGCAGTTGTTAAGCCTTATCATAGCATTATCATAACTAATGCAGAATGTGCCTTCTCATGGCGGTGCATGTGAACAGATACAGGTTTGCCAGGGTTAAAACATTTGTATGCAAATGTTTTGAGTGCATGGTTGATTAAGTGTTGAAGCAGAGCCAACATTTTTATTTATATTTTAAGAATGTATTCACTATTGTCCATGGCCTTTAAAGGGCCCATGTCATGCTTTTCTGGTTATTACCCGTCACCTTGTGTGTTATGTAGGTTTTTATGCATGTAAACGCTCTGCAGAGTCACAAACCCTCAAAGTACACTCCGTGGAGCCGTTACGTCCGCGGAGCCGTTACGTTAAGCCTCTGCTGATTGGTCCAAATTGACCAATCCACGGACTTCCTCACACACACACTCAGTGCAGGCAGCTCTGCTGATTTCTCATCCCTGGCTGCAGGCTGATAACAGACAGTTGGGATCGCGGCGAAATTCTCTCTGCAGACCCATTCTCACAGCGTTTATCAACCTTTTTCTTACTCAATATCAAGCCACACTTATTGTTTTTACTTCGGCTGTGAGTTTGTGTGTGCTCAGGATGAGTTTGGCTGTGTTTCGCTGTGTATCGCTAAACAAGGAAACCACACCTCCACGGAGCTCAGCGCGATTCACAACGTCCCGACCAATCAGAGCACACTGTGCTCACAGGGAGGGGGGGGCAAGAGCTGCAACGAGCCGTTTAGTGGAGAGAGTGAATACTGCTGAATACACATACTTTACAGAGATGCTGTATGCGAAACCAATGTGAGTTTGGAAAAATGCACAGTATAAATCTATTTTAGTAGACCTCAACAATGGAATTATGATCAGTGGAAATGGCCATGACATGGGCCCTTTAAGTTCAAGCACCAACGCTGACAGATGGGTGGAGGTTTAATGAGTCTGTTGTTATAGCTTTGTTGGTGTTCATGGCAGTCATCAGTTGTATCATTTCATTAATAGAATTAAAGGAGCGGCTTGCTTTTCTGTTTAACTCTGTTCACAATGACAGGAATGATGAGTTTCCCTTCTCAGAAAATCAAGCTTCTCTGCTCCTCTCTTATTGTGCCCTTGTTTGTATTTATTTAATTTCTCGCCATTTCTCCACACTCCAGTTCCACTGACAGCAGCAGCTCACGCGTCCTATACCATTTCTATTTCTTTTAGCTGCTTTTTTTTTTTTTTAAAGCAGCCTTATGCTTTCCTCCCTCTTTTGAATTCAACTAAACCAGTTTGATTTTTCAATGAATATTTGCCAGCTTAAATAAACATTGCATCGTTCTAACACGATGAATGAGTTCACCTGACTGGAGATTAGACGCGTGTTTTAGGCACCTTCACGAAACATCGTGCCCTATTGTTAACTCTGGAGAGCCTTGTTGTATTGTGTAGTCGTTCATGCTATTTACGTAACTGAATTCTGACACACCCGTCTCCTCTCTGCATGCCTCCTGTTGTGATGTTATCTTGGCCAACACACACCAGAGTTACAGGACACAAGTAGGGAAATATCAAGTGAGGACTTGTGTATCGGTGTGAGAAAATACATTTTGAATGTGTTTTCAGTCGTGTTGAACCTCTAATATCCATCCTGATAGAATTGTTTTCCTTCATTCTTTGTGTTCCTGATGACTCCTTTATATCTCCCTGTGTGTCGTGACATCTCAGTGTGATGTGTCCCTCCCTCTCACAGCTCTGCTTGTTTCCTCAGATATCTAACCTGAGCCAACACCTTTTTATAGTCGTGTGTGCTTTCCCTTACCTGGAATTTCCACCTTTTCCTAATAGATTTGTCATGAAACATTTCCTGGTTGGTGAATATTAAGTAATGTATGCCTTGTCTCCCGTTAGGACCCGGCGGTATCCCCCCCAGAGGGCTGCTGGGAGATGGTCCTAATGACCCCAGAGGAGGAACTCTGCTGTCCGTCACTGGAGAGGTCATCGAGCCCGGGTAAGACGTTCACACACATCACAAAGGCTTTGATCTAGTGGATATAAGTTATGACAACTCTTTATGTATTTATGTTTTATTTAATGGCTCTCTGTGTTTTGTATTCAGCCGGCCTTACATGGCAGCCCCCCCTCCCCACCAAGCCCCACCTGTACACATGGCAGGAGCCCCACCTGTACACATGGCAGGAGGACCCCCCCCCGGATATGAGAGGCCCTCCAATGGACATGAGAGGCCCACCCATGGGTGAACCACGCAACATGATGGGCGACCCCAGAGGTCCCCCGATGATGGAGCAACGCGGACCCCCGATGGAAACCAGAGGTAGCTGCTCTGATGAGGCTTCATGTTTGTACAACCTATGAGGACCTAACTCTTTGTTAGTCACACTAGTTGTAACAGAGTCAACTTTATTTACGAAGCGCCTTTTTAGTACAAGAGTTTCAAGAAGCTGTACAATGCAAACATTTATAAGAAAGGTAAAAGAAAAAACAGGAAATAACAATATTTATAAAACATAACACAAATTCTGGTCTCAGCTGGCAGAGGGACCAAGTGCCCGAAGATTTCGCTCAAAATTCAGCGAGATGTGAACCTTAAGGTTTTTTGTTTTCCCCTGCAGGCCGTGACCCGAGGGCGATGGACACTCGAGGTCCGGTGGCGGCTCAGAGGGTTCCCATGGCGACAGGAATGCCGGGCCCCGCTCCTCATAGCATGGCTCCGAACGCTCCTCCACCTGCAAGACCGGTAACTGCATCTTTTAAAATACTCTCTATACATTTCACAATGAGTTAGGATCTCCTTCTTTCAATTGTTTTATGCAAAAACTGAAAGAAAAAGCAGTTTTTAGCAGCATAAATATGGAGACTTCTTATACTGTTTTATAACCTATAGGATTGAATATCTTTGGATTTAGGTCTGACGAAACAAGACGTCTGAAGAAATCACCTTTTAACTTTAGGAAAACTATTATATATTTATACTATTTTCTGGCATTATATATAGATCAAACTATTGATCAATTATTCTAAACATGTGAATTTATACTTAAGGTTAGATATGAGTATGAAATCAGTGCTATCTGTGTTGGATAATCATTACCTGCTGTTTTCCGGACATTTGTGCTGCAGGGTCCTGGAAACTCTGGTCCTCCGTCGGGAGGGGGCTTCAGTCCGGGGCAGAGCCAGGTCTCCACACAGGACCAGGAGAAGGTGGGTTCTCTCTCTGTCAGCAGCTTGATGAGGGCTCCTCTGCCAATGCTTATGTCTTATCTTGCATTCTCATTCACTGATTGCATTCATTCAGAGTTGTTCTATCACTGAGGAGGGAATGTAAACAAGCAGCAATTGGGACTCAACCAATGGCTTCCCAATATGAAGTGATAGTCATGTTTGGCCATTTTGAGGACACTATAGCGCATGTATAACTCCTAAATGGCATTATTTGTCCCTCTAGGCTGCCCTCATCATGCAGGTGCTGCAGCTGACCCCAGAACAGATCGCCATGCTGCCCCCGGAGCAGCGGCAGAGCATCCTGATCCTCAAAGAGCAGATTCAGAAGACTGCAGGGGGGGGGCCTTAACAGGCTCATGGAGAAAAATACAAAAGGGTCCAGGTAGGCCAAGATTAGGTTTCTCAGTTCTTGCACATTCCTCACTACTTTGAAGCACGCTTGTACTGTCACTCTTCTGATTTCATTCCTCATTTTTATTATAGGATTCCCAAACTGCTCCACCCCGCTGACCCTGAAGACGTCTCACCTTAGTTTGGACTTTTGTATAGTTTTTTTTTAAATCATATTGTCTGTTTTCTGTATGAAGAGTCCGGTTACACATTTGAGTGGATGATGAATGCTGAACAGTGCCATGTTTCATCCCAAAGCCAGCTCTGGAAATGTTTGTCTTGATGTTGTTTTGTCAATAAA
Source organism: Dissostichus eleginoides (assembly GCA_031216635.1). Taxonomy (NCBI): domain Eukaryota; kingdom Metazoa; phylum Chordata; class Actinopteri; order Perciformes; family Nototheniidae; genus Dissostichus; species Dissostichus eleginoides. Next base: position 15,351,974 of record CM062271.1, read on the forward strand.
ACCAACAAAAAATACATTGTTGTATTCATTTAAAACGAGCCGGAATATCCAAGAAGAGAGGGTTGGGTAGGGTAGCGTATCGTAGCATATCGTATAAAATAATCTTCCACTTTGTTAGAAAATGATTAAGCCGGATGATACGTGACAGGAAGTCTTCCTCCCTCCTATTTTTATCTTATCACTGTGACGAGGAAATCAGGTGAAGTTGACGACAAACCATTCTTTCCTTCCAAGAATTGTATTTAAAAAAAAAAGCTTTTGATACGGGTCATGAACTCAAGAACACAGCGTGATGTTTACAGGGAATTTAATTGTTGGCTAAAATATACAATTAAGAAAAATGCTGATTAGTGCTTAAAACATAAATCAACCCACATGTTTTGATAATTCACAAGATGGGTATTATACGGGGGAAAAAAAAAAAAAATGGGGAAAATGTCCTTTTTTCTTATATATTTCTTTGCATAAAAAAAACAGTTACAGACCATCTTACATTTTTTTTTGAAATAATACAAAACAAATAATGTAAATCACGCATACAGACAAACGAACATGAAGAGACACAAAAACAAACAAAACTATAGGGAGTAACCTTGGTGGTCCTGATGTCTATATATATTAATGAGTGTAACTGACGTTTAAACCTTGAGTCATAGTAATCAAGAGGCATTACTCATGGCTGAGAACGTGTCTGTCCCTGAGTAGTGCTAAAACAACATGCCCTGCCTTTTGGTCGACGTGCAGTCAGTCAGACCAGAAGTGCCGAAACACACCCAGCTAGTGCTGCAGGTTCAGGCAGCATAGTCAATAACTTCCTCATAAATGTCCTCTGTGAAAGTATCTGTTAACCTTCAAAAAGCCAAAGTCCTTTGTTGTTGTTTCTTCACTCAGAAGTTCTCCTTGTTGAAGTAAAATCGGGTCTTTCGGGGATCCACATCGGAGAATTTGGCACATTTCTTCTCCAGGACCTTTCCCAGAACTGCAGGGCCACACAAGAAAGTTCCCACCACAGATCTGGAAACAAGATGAAGGGTTAGCTGTCGGAGGTTCATGTTCAAAAGTGAAGACTGCATAAGAAGCATTGGAGGGTAGACGAGCAAATCCCCTGCTGTATTCATACATGTAGAAACTAGAACCTTTAAAATGTAGGAGTATAAAGCAGCAGAAAATGGGATATTCACTTAAGCACCATCACTGTGTGTAAAGTCATTATAACCAACACCACCTTTACTATTAGCACAGTAATAAGCTGCCAAATTGATCCATTAACAACCAAACATGATTTGTATATTAACATCTCACCTAGTGTAATTCTAAATGAGTTTTTCTTGTATGCCTTCACGCAAGTATCCATTAACAACTCCAACCTTTTTAAATTGAAGTCTGAAGTGTTTTAAATAGGGAGGTTTTAGCAAAAATGCATGTGTCTGGATAAATGAGACTTATATTATACTGCACAAGTTGTGTGTAAGTTTAAATGTTTTGCTGTTCAATGCAGACCCCATGTATTTAAAGTCATCAATAGGTTTCTTGGTAGTTTCCTTTTTACTGTGAGAAAAGCGAAGTATTCTTTCAGGTGACTAACTGATACACAAATGATCATTTAGGGGTAGAGTTTTTCTAAACTACAGTTTGCTAGTGATATTTGTTGCTTCTACCTAAGTAGGATAGTTGATACATGACCTTTACTGGTGATGTACAAGTTAAGACTATATTTTAGAATATCTGAAAAGAGTGTTTTTCCTTACGAAGGGTTTTCTTTGCGGACTTCTTCGAACTCCTTATCCCACACGGGTCGGCCATATGAGTTTTCTGTTTGAGGCCAGTGACCACGTCTGTTTCCTCGTCAAAGTGAACCCAGGCATGAGTCGCCTGTGTTCAAATGTGAAAGGGGAAAAAAACGATAAGCTCTAAGGTCACATTGTTTATCTGGACTTTGCTCTGTAACTGATTCACACACACTCACATGGCTTTGATCCCAGCCGGTCAGGTAGAGTTTGTAGGTGAGGAAATCCCCCATTCCTCTCTCCTCCATCTCTCTCTCCAGCACCTGCAGCAGGTCGGCAAACCACTCGAAGGCGTGTGTTTCCCGGCAGAGCCAGTAAAAGTAGATCTGTGAGCAGGAAGAAGACACACACAATGATCCTGTTGATGACTTATGAAACACACATTGTTCTTTATTTTAGACAATAACAGGACCTACAGGTTCAAATGCCAGAAGCATATTGAGTGGCTCGTTTTGGTTCATACCTTTCTGGTGCGTAGTTTAGGGTTGGAGGTTTTGAATTTGTACCAGATGGATTTGAGGATGGAGGCGAATGGAGTGATGCCGATGCCGGCCCCGACCAGCATGCTGACCTCGTAGTCGAACACGTCTTCACTGGCTGTCCCGAAGGGCCCGTCCACCCCCATCCTGAGAAACAACAAGGAATCAGCCAGGGAGAAATACTCTGATCTTTAATAAAGTCAAAGTAATGTACAATCACTCTTATGTAAAAAGTTAACCTAAGTAAGAAAGAACGAAAAAGCCTAATTCAGAATCATTATATCTTTGGCTTATAAGTTGTTCAGAAAGAAATGTAAAGTGACTTGGTAAACACAAGTTTTTCCACACATTCATTGGGAGAAAAAAACGTTTTAGATGACAGCAAGAACATTTCAAAAGTGTAAAAAAATGTATAACTCCCACACTGGTACAAAGGTGGTTTGTACTGGCTTTCACGTGGCTTATAACAATACAACTCAACAGCTGATAATATAATACCTGTTTATTTTTAAAAGGGACAGTTATGCAGCAATGGATCACTGCCACAAACCACAACATTAAACGCAGGAGTTCATTGCGGTGCCGGTTTCTAGATTTGTTTTGAAGTGATTTGACATGAAATTGGCTCAGACCCAGAAGATATTGTGCAACACAGCACCGAATCAAAATCAAACCCTAAGAGGAGGTGCTATAAGCGGAAAAATTGGGTCGTTTTTTCACTTAAACACTAAAAAAAAAAGGAGCTAAATGCCAGAAACATCAGACCCATGGGTTAAAAACGGTCCTTTTCCGATGATGGTGCTGGCATTAAATGTCTTCACTATCATTGTGGGTCTTTCAAAAAAGGTAGTCACAATGTTTTTAAGCTGTACTCTGAATGGTTCTCTATCCATATTATATACAAAATAGGGACCCATTTATTTTGCTCATGCTCAGGTGTTGGTCTTTGCTGATTTTTCCAGAATAACAGCTTAAATGGAGTATTTCAGATGTCTTTAATACACTTTTAGTGGGTATGGAATGTTACTATGCATTTATTTTTGTCTTTCAGAACTTTTGACTATTTTACACTTTGTGTTGCTTTTTGTGTTAGTATTATGTTTTTTCACTGCATTTTGTAGGTATTATTTCTGCATTGTTTGCATTTTCAGTCAATTATACTGTACATACATACTCAATATTGAAACCAGACAACTGATATACATTTGTATGTTGTTGAAAATCCAGAAAAATAAATGTTGCATTGGGGGAAACACTCACTTGGGCCCCTCTGCCCCCTCTGGAAGGTGCTGCATGATGTCTATGAGTCGGTCGGTCCAGTCCCCGGCTGAGCGGATGTGGACGCTGAAGAAGTCCTCCTCGGGGGCGGAGGTCATGGTGAACGGGTGCCACTCCAGCTGAGAGATGGCCGGGCAGTTGAGGAAGATGTACTGACCCACCTCCATCTTAAACCCGTCCCTCACCAGCTGCAGCTCCAGCACCTTGGATGGATGCATCACGATCTGAAAAAAGAAAGGACTGGTGAAATCCTGTCACATTATAAACCTAAACGACCCAGAATGAAGACGTGAATCATGACTGACATACCTTCCTGTACTGGACTGTCTGCATGTAGCGAATGAAACGCAGCAGACGTTCACACAGGTACAGAATCATCGGACCAATCACCCACCACCAGGTCTGAAAAAGAAAGAGACATTTCATTTTAGAAATGACAAATCATGCTTTTATTTGCAATAGTAGTTGTAGTTATTATTGAGGATATAAGTAATAGTTGCAAAGATCGGTACAGACTATAGTGCAGGCAACAATATAAATACTAGGGAGGATCTGCTCAGAAAGTGAGTGTTAGATCATTATATTATGCCTCGTGAAGTGAAACTGTAACATAAGTGACTAGTTTATTCTATTAAACAGAAACAACTTGCATCTCTTTAACATGTTGCGTTTGATAGTTAGAAGCAGGTTACGAGGACATGGAAACAGCCAACTGGAGCGAAACGAAATGTATGGCTATCAACAATAGCACACATTTTGGACACGGAAAAATTAACCTTTAAAATCAGTGATCACAAATGTTTTAATAAGATTTCCCCAAAGACAATATACCCCAAGATCTGCAATAAGTAGGAGGTAATTGCCCATGCCCATCCCCCTCTCCTACACCACCCCACACCTCCTGTTCAATACCTTTTTTTGTTTAATTTGGTTGAATTCAGAGTCCCCCCCTTATGTTCTGCTATTTTAAAGAAAGATATAAAAGGACGTACCTGGGCGGGCCCTCCTCCGAACTTGGGGAGGGGACACTGAGGAATCTGTCCCCACTCCTCAGTGCGGTCTTTACATAAGGTGTAGTTGTGTGGTGGCTCTGTGGTCAGCTGTTTCCTCACTATGAACCTGCAGACGGGAAACACAAATAAAACTTAATTGCAATAATAAAACAATTATCCACCCAGAATATTATAATCCAAATGTTCACACCGTGCAAAACAGCCTTACACTTTTATATAATATGTGACATTAAACTTCCTCATTGGCACACAACTATGAAGAAGAGCATTCTTATCTAGATGATGTCCATGAACTCACCATTGTTTTGGTGTTGTTGTTCTTTCAAGTGCGATTCAAAATATGCACAACAGGCATGCACTACTGCCTTTATCCGGTTTTATTTGATCTGTTTTCTCTTGTGTGGCATAGAGGAATGAGCTACACCTGCGTGAGTTGTGTAACCCTGTGTTGCATCTTGATAACAAATAATGCCTAATCCTGTAATAAGATGGTTTTATACACCAAACGGACTATGTATGAAGTATAACAAAAATTTCATATAAATGTTGCTTTATCATATTTGAAATCTAAATGATTATATTTGAAATCCTAATCCTGAACATTGTTAATGTAGGACCTTTATATATTCTCTAGATATATGCCTTTATTGTCCAAGTTATCCTTTTCTAATCGAGGGCCTGATAACATCTGTCTTGTCCGTTGACTAGTGCGCCACTGCAATAACATAATTGTATTGGCGTAAAGCAGGCTGAGTTGTATAAATGCGTGTTAGTCTTTACAATAAGGTCATTAAAAGAAAAGAAAAGAAAGTCGAGCCATTTCTCCTTACCCAGCTCCGTGAAACACGAGACCAACGAAGAAGATGACGAAGAGGTGGTGTGTGTACCAGAAGACCTCGAAGTAGCTGCGTCTGATGACCTCCATGGAGGAGGTGATGATGAGGATGAGAGCCAGAGTGATGATGACCCCCGTCAGGCCGGCGATGGTGGTGAACACGAAGTAGGTCGGAGTCTGCTGAGCATCCTGAGACACGAGAAAAAGAAGAAGAAGAAAGTCACGACACGGACATGTGAGCTTTTGTTTTCAAGAGAGAAGATTTAATAAAAAAAAGGTTTATATTCAATGGACAGACTATGAAAAACAGCCTTGTCTCATCTTGACAACACATTTTAGAAATGTTCTTCTAAGTTTTTGACAAATTGGTGTATGTTGTTAAGTGTATGTGTAGATATTACTTTATTGTGTGGTGAAAATTAAGTATATTAATACAAAAAAACGTTTTAGCAAAGTTACTCAACTTGCAAACGAGCCTACAATCCTTTAACTTACGCAAAAACGTGAACAAAGTATGTGCTATAGGGAGATTGAGTCTCTACACGTGTTGATTTTTTGATTATAATTAGTTTTATTTAAATTATTTTGGTCAAGTTAGTTCCCCACTTATCTATAAACCCTGCAGCACAGTTCAGATGTATTATATTATTCTAAAATGATAGATTAAATATTAAAATAGTGTATTTAGCGATATACATTTTATTATTATTATTATTTAGCTAAACTCACGACGTCAGTTGTGCGGATGGGGTTCAGGTAGGTGGTGTTGTCCGTGTCCTCCAGGTTGGACAGAGCCGTGCTCAGTTTGTCGTAAACTCCTCGCCTGCTGTTGTTGTACCACTCCACGTTCAGCAGGTGGGCGATCAGGTGGACGGCTGTGAGAGTAGGAGAGGAGACACGTTAAAGCTGTTTCATTATCCATACTGATGACCAAGGGAATGGAGAGGCATTGTGCTGCTGCTGCTGTAATGTTAATGACGCTTTTAGGTTCATGCTGCAAATATGGGAAATTATTTTTAAATATTTTACCTTCAATTTTTCGGTCTGTTCTTTATTTTACATCTTGTGTTTTGCATTCTTTTTCATCTTACTTTTGAATTTGTTAAATTTTCCATATATTTATTTACTATTGTTATCAAGTTTGTTCTGTTTTCCATTAACTTGGCATTCAACCCGTTTTATGTTTTTCTATTTTCTCTATGGTACATTTGTACTGCATTCCTCTTGAAAAATGTGCTATACAAATAAACTTCATTATCATAACTTTATTATTATTATTATCTACAGAAATCTGCTTTCTGTTTGGGTTGACATGCTAAAGAATTACATATGTCAGTTTAAGCAGCCTGGTGCTTTTAACATGGTGGATTTAAAAGGTTTACAGATGCTGCCTTCTTATCTTTTAGAAGAAAAATGTATGGGGGGGGGGGGGGGGGGGGGGGGGGGGGGGGGGGGGGGGGGGGGGGGGGGGGGGGGGGGGGGGGGGGGGGGGGGGGGGGGGGGACTCTTTAAATACACCTTTAGTCAATATGTAGTTTACTAACTATGCACAAAAAGTATATTGGCAAACAACTGAACCGGAATACATTTGTTTGATTTATGCTTTGTTTCTCTTTCTTTTGACCATTGTTACACCTCACCCAAATGAACACTATGCCATTGTCAAAGCTGTATTGCCATCTTACCTTAAACTCATTAATAACTTTCATCTTTAAACAAAGCATGTGTCAGAGATAAGAAAAGTATAGACGCTTGCACAAGTTCACCTGTCATCAGAGCGATCATGTACGCCACCAGCTTGTGGAAACTTATATTTTTATCCAGCTGTTTCCTCATTGTTCTTCCGCAACACTAAAAAGGATGAGAAATAACATTGTTAGGTTAAAAATAAAAGACAAAAGACAAAGAACATATTTCCAAAGCAGTAACAGAAACCGTCCTCACCTGTAGGGAAGGGGTTGTGTAACGGAAACATGTGTAGGTGTTTAGGTTTTGAGCCAGATATGCTATAAAGCTGAAACTCTGCTTTGTTTGACTAATACAATGTGTTGAATAGCACAATATCATATTACTATTATTGTTATTCTGACTGCTAATGCACAAACTTGTATATCTTTCCTTACTCTTATATTGCCGCTACTTGTTTTTTTAATCATAGTCTTATTTGATTGTTATGACATATGTGCTCCTCATTATTTTAACATGTTTGCTTATATATTTTAGCATCTGTCCTGTCTTGTGTCTTTGCTGTAGTAGTACTATGATTTTCCCAGCTGTGGGGCAAAAACTGGATTTTTGATGGTGAGAAATATTGAAATGAGTTTAAAACCCTTGGTGAACGTTATCAATTAAAGGAGGGTACTAAATTATAAAAAAAACATAATGATAAAATATGTTTGGAATGGCCAAGAATGAAATAAAAAGAGCAGTGGTGATATGTACCAGCAGTCAGAACAGTTGGTATGACAGCATGAATTAAAGATAATGAGAGTTTACTCAATGCGAGCACGCCCTTCTGTGGAAATGAAGGCAAGGCAAGACATTAAGAGAATCAAGAAATAGAGCAGCGGAAACACATTATAAAAAGACATTTAAAAACAGATAAACACAAAATATGAATAACACAGGTATAAATCATGAAGCATGATCTCACCACAAAGGACCCTCTCAGCAGAGACAGCAGGTTCCTGCACACCGGCAGCAGGATCAGCATGCAGTTAAAGTTCAGGACAGCAGCTGGAGCTCTGGCCCACGCCAACGCAGACTGAAGTAAAGATATATATATATATATATATATATATTAATATGAGTCTTTTATGTGGATAATGAAGCTGAGCTGACGCCTGTTCTCCTTACTCACCCCTAAAAGATGACGTGTGTAGTAATAATCATCCCCCAAATCGTAGAACAGGTAAAACCAGACGAAAAGGAAGATGTTGATGCCCATCCAGACCACCTGCCGACAGGATCATGTTTCCATCAATGAAGAGCAGTCTTTCATTTAAATTAATGTGAAATTATATTTACATTGAAGACGCAGGAGTTTGGACACATATTGAATGTCCAATATTGGTAATAGTGCAAGAACTCAGGGATATATTCGTATTAATCTTATTCCTTTTTCTCAGTATGTGTGTGCAATAGCCTTCTGTTAGGTATGCTTACTTACTCTCACACATAGCGTTATATATTTATTATATTTATCTCATGCCATCTTTTCTTAACTTTGAGCAACTAGTGGTTTCACGAATTGTTGGGAGAGCTTCTTTGAACACCATCAATTACTTCACATTAGAAGAAGTAGCAGACATCTGCTTTGCTTAAATAAAGCTACCTAGAAAATGTATTTTTAACTACATTCTAAACAATTATAGATCAATTGACCATGTACATGGAAAAGCAAGAAATGACACTCAATGATTTATTTTTCCAAAAGTGCCCACTTGTTCACAGGTCAGTCAAATAAAAGAAAAAGAAAACTTCAACTTTCACGTTTTGAGAAAGTTTTCTGACTCGTGCCAATTGGTTTACTCATATGTGTTCTGACATCTTACTTGAAAGAATTTGAAGAGCAGTGTCTTGTTTATCTGCCACATATGGCTCATAGGTTGTTCAATAACTGAAGATTCAATGGTAAAAGGAGGGAGGCTGTGGCTCAGTGGATAGCGTGCTGGACTTCGAATCAGGGGATAGCAAGTTGGAGTCCCACTGCAGTCAGCATGTCGTTGTGTACCTAGGCAAGACACTTCACCCCAAATTGATCCTGTGGGGATTGTCCACAGAACTGAATGTATGTAAGTCGCTTTGGATAAAAGCGTCTAACAAATGACATGTAATGTAATGTAAAATAAAAAAATTCACCCCTTTACTTTAATTCTTCCTAGTTTCAGTTAACTACAAATAAATTGCAAAACAAGTGCTTTGAAGGCTTTGATACTCAAATATTGTGCAAATATAATTGTTCTTTCAGTGCCAGAAAGCTACTACAAATGAAGTTGAACTGCTAGATGAATTACTTTAGTTCAGTACTCCACAACACTGCTGTTAACCTACATGTGACAAATAAACTCAAACTAAACTGAATCTGTTTGATTTGATACTCTGCACAATGCCAAATGAAAGACAACTCTTAATAAGAATAACTTACCAGTATGAAGGACGTGAGCCCATGGTTGATAATCCAGTTGCCCATGTTGAGCGCTTCATGTGGCTCCGCAGCTGCAGAAGCTTTTCTTCATCTTGAGCTCGTCTCTCTTTTATCTCTCACCCTCTGCCCGGACTCCTCCCTCCTCTGCAGGTGTAAAGGTCGCAACAGGAAGCACAGCAAGAGAAACTGCGTTGTTCAGGAGGTTTGGAGGAGAGGTTTCCCTCCGTGAGCCGAATGACCACATTCCTACTCGCTGGAAGGCTGGATAAACTAGTCCTGACGTCAGGAATGAGGAAGTGTCTGCAAGGAGTAGGGATCATGGAAGTATAAGGATGGGTAGGGTCAGAGCCCTATAATATAAATATATATATATAATATATATATATATAATCTATCTATACGGCGCTGGATAGGGTATCGAGAGAACCGATCAGTACCGGTAGCCGATTGGACGGTATCGGTATAGAGAGGCGAAGTCCCTCCCTTTCCGGTGAAACTCATGGGACGGAAAAATTATGTATTTAAAGGTCCCATGTCATGGCCATTTCTACTGATCATAATTCCATTGTTGAGGTATACTAAAATAGATTTATACTGTGCAATTTTCCAAACTCACATTGGTTTCTCATACAGCATCTCTGTAAAGTATGTGTATTCACCGGTATTCACTCTCTGTCCTAAACAGCTTGTTGGAGCTCCTGCCACCCCCTCCCTTTGAGCCCAGTGTGCTCTGATTGGTCGCGACGTGAGAGGCTCGTTGCTGCTCGCAGCTGCTGCTCGTTGCTGCGAGGAGCAGACAGGCTTCCGTGTCGGCCATACAGGAGAACAAGCGAAACTCATCCTGAGCACACACAAACACTCACAGCCGAAGTAAAAACAATAAGTGTAGCTTGATATTGAGTAAGAAAAAGGTTTATAACGCTGTGAGCAGGGGTTAAATTGGGCCGAGGCTGTCCGGGTCTCAGCCCCGGCACATAGGACGAGGCTCTGACGTCATCACCCTCGCTCAATTGTCATTTGTTTAAGCCATATGTTAAAACATCTCTCGTTCTTAATATAGACTTTATTTAGGGTCGATATGTGGTGACTTACTTTAAAATAGCAGATCTCTGTGACAGGATATAGTTTTTCCGCTTAGTGAACGTGTGTCTCTGCTCCGATCAGGAGCTGCGGCTCCTTCGTGCAGAGAGTCTGTGTGTGTGTGTGTGTGTGTGTGTGTGTGTGTGTGTGTGTGTGTGTGTGTGCAGAGAGTCTGCAGCGGTACCGCCAAACCCCCGACCCGTCTTGTAACACGGAACCCGTTTCCTACACCATCAGGGCCGGTTCTAACCAATTTGCTGCCCTAGGCGAGATTTTAGCTGGCACCCCCCCCCTGCCAGAAAATCGTTCAGTAGAAAAGATAAAAGTATCCAAGGAATACACAATAGAATATATAAAGAATACATGAAAAAGCTCTACAAAAGACCAATACACTACAAAAACAGAAACTATTGACATAGGTAATATACATCAAAAAGGCTTCAAATGTATTAAGTATTGTATGAACATGTTTTAATTGGGGTGTGGACGTCACATCCTCTAGGGGGTCCGGGGGTATGCCCCCCCCGGAAGAAATGTTTGAACATTTAAAGTAAAATGCTTCAATCTGGTGCACTTTAAGCACACATTACTAGAGACTAGATCTAGGGGTAAACACCCATATGAAAAAGATCGTTTTACATTTTAATAACCAAATAAGTATGTGAACATAACCAATAACCTACCACAGCCAATAACAAATCAATGTAACTTATTTTATTTTTGTTGTTCATTCATATCTTATTTTACCTAGTTAACATTTATTTATGCATATTTTTGTATCTCTCAAGTTTTAAACGATACTTTTGGTTTACTGTCCTATAGTATACATTGAAATTATTTCAAACCTGTTTATCCCAATAATTATAAAGGAGTGCCTTGGAAATATGTGTTTACATAAATTGCATTTATCTCTCTCGCTCGCTCCCACGCCCACTTTAGCTGTGAGCTGTGGACGCCCCCCACATATCAAATCCCAACTTAACCCCTGGCTGTGAGCATGGGTCTGCGGAGAGCATTTCTCCGCGATCCCAATGTAGTAGCCCGAAAAACGTTTACCCATTTAAACAGTCGTGGTAGATACCTTGTTTGTTTTAAACATCATAAATACACAAACAACAATGAATACTTACAGGTTGTGTACCCGAATCTCCCGCTGGTCCAAACAAAGTAGGAACAGCATCGTTCTTCAGTGCCCTACGCTGTACATATCCGGCATGAATCGCTGAAAGGTTTGGGAAGCTTTGTTTCGTGAAAGGCTCGCAGAGGGCGCGGCCATAGCTCTGGGCGTGGCTACTGGGTATCCCTACGTAGCGATACCCAGGAAGTAAACAATGGAAAATGAGGAATCTCCAACGAGGCGTTTTGGGGAGGTCTTTTTTTGTGTTAGTTTTACTCCCTACAGGGTGTACTTTGAGGGTTTTTGACTCTGCAGACCGTTTACATGCATAAAAACCTTCATAACACACAAGGGGACGGGTAATAACCGGAAAAGCATGACATGGGACCTTTAAGTCAATGGCGAGAGAAAACCTATCTTTCGATCCAGTTTGAATTTTGCCATGAATTACACATATGATGTTTGTCAATCTTATAAAATAATTTCCATGTCAAAAAAGTCAGTTTGTCGTAAAACTGTTGAAATATAAGACTATGAAAAATACACAAGTAGAAAGACTACAAATCCCAGAGTCGCGTAATGTCATACTTGATTTCCTCCACTAAATATAAGAGATAGCTAAGATAAGATAACTTTAACAAAATGCCTGTGTGCTTAGTACCAGGTTGTAATCATACCAGCAATGGGTCTTGCTCATTCTTTCGCTTCCCGTCTGATGACAGGACCAGGAGTGGCTAGATAAAGTTAGCTATAGCTAGTAGCAAGCACGTTAGTTAGCATTACAGCCTTAGCCTTGTCATTTTTATTAGCCTTAACATGAAGTAACATCAAGTAACCCAACATGGTAAACAGTAAGAGTAGTAGTCATATTTCGTGAACCCTTTGAAGAATACTGTCACACCGGTGTGATCATTCTATAATAATAATAATAATAATAAATGTATTTTGTTAGCGCTTTTACAGGTGCTCAAAGACGCTTTACAGATATAGTGAAAAGAAAAGAACAACCAATAAATATATATAGTTAAAGTTAAAGTCAAATAATAAAAAACAATCACACATTAAAAGCCAGATTGAAGAGGTGAGTTTCTGTGAGTTTTTGAAGGTGGTGAGGTCAGTGCAGTCTCTGATGGGTTATGGGAGTGAGTTCCAGAGGGAGGGGGCAGCGACGGAGAAGGCTCTGTCCCCCATGGTCCGGTGATTGGTGTGGGTGGGGATGGATAGGAGGTTGGCTTCTGATGAGCGGAGGCAGCGGGAAGGGCACTGTTCGAAATGGGGGGGAGCCAGGGGGAGCTTGGCTCCCCCGAAGAGGGAGGGAGCTCCCCTGAAGGCCGACTTTGAGATAAATAGGGGGAGCCAAAACAATTGTGCATATTTGTGTCATACAGATTAGAAATGTTGAGTTTCTGTAAATAAAAGTTCTTGAAATAAATAATAGTCATTGTTCATTACAGTTTCTGAATATTTGTTTTATATTTGTGAATATCTCTGGGTGTTGCCGCCATCTGTACGTGGCGGCGCTGCATTCTTTACGCTACTTACGTTGCTATGGTTACGGCAGGCGATGCTGGCGCGGTATTTGATATTTTCATAATGATATTTTTTTTAACTCTGGCTTTGTAATACAAAATATGGCGAAATTAAAACAACCAAGCCTCGCAGCTTTTGGATTCACAAGCAAAGAAGCGAAGGATAAGATAAAACACTGGCAAGTAATTTACGTTAGAATAAATAGAATGGTTTTGAATAATAGATGAGAGTAAAATCTACGTCACTTTACAGCCCCGCCCACTTTTGGAGAAACCAACGCTGTCATTTGAACGGCAATCCAGCCTGTAGCCACAGAGCTCTTCTTTTACTGTCCTTTCTTCTTAGAGGAAGTACAGAAACACGTAACTCTGGATTTGTTTTAATGTTTGAGGTGCAATAAACGACACAGCAGCTTTTTGGCATGTTAAAACTATTATTTTCTGCCTCGCTCATGAGAGTAACAGCTGGCGAAATTACAGCCTCGCCTACTGATTTTAATTTAACCATATATCGAGCCCGATTCTCGATTTCAAATGTGTGCTCTAAAATGATATTTATAAATGACTATTATCATTATTATAAGCAAGACAATAAATGGCAAAGATATGTAGAAAATAAACGTATTTAAGATACGTTCATAACAAACGTAACGTGGGAGAAAATATGTTTCTAGAAGATATGTAGAAAATAAACATATTTGAGATACGTTCATAACAAACGTACGTGGGAGGAAATACGTTTCTAACGTAATTGAGAATGCAGTTTAGTTCTGTGCACTCGATAGCAGCGTCCATGGCAACCACCTTAGCAACCATGAAAACGTTGAATGTGTACAATTTCCTTTAGTAATCTTCGTAATAACTAGCAAACTAAAGACCATGTACATCCACTGCACAAGTAATCTGAAATAACAACTCATATTTCTCGCATCAAATGACATCAAAACGCATTTTAATGCCCAAACTAACCTTAAAATAGGCATTTTCCACCGACAATAAAACGAAGGTCGGCCATGTTTTTTTTCTGCTGAGAGAAAGTTGAAGATCACGTGACATAGACGCCAGCCATTGGAAATGAATGGTGAAAAAAAACGTACGGATCCTACAATTTCAGAGGCGTTTTTGTAGAAATACTACGTCCCAAGTTGTGGACCAACGTAGTTATTACACGTTTAGATGTGAGACTGGGTTGGGGTGTCAGATTGCTGTAAATGTTGCTGATTTTGGTTTGGAAAAACGAGAGGAAGGAGTTGCACTGTTCGGTGGTGAAGGATGAGGTGGCGTTGTCACAGGGTTTGAGAAGTTTGCTGATGGTGGAGAACAGACGCTTGGGGTTGCTGGAGCCAGACTGAATGAGTTGTGAGTAGTAATTAGTCCGGGCTGCTTTGAGTGTGTTACTGTACTGCTGGAGATAATCTATGTAGATTTGAAGATGGATTGTTAGTGTGGTTTTCTTGTGTTGGCGTTCAAGTTGACGTTTCCATGATTTCATTTGGCGGAGTTCGGGGGTATACCAGGGGGCGGAGTGTATGAAAGAGACATTTTTAGTTTTTGTGGGGGCCAGTTCATTGAGACAGAAGGAGAGGGTGCTGTTATGATAGTCCACAAGTTCAGATGGGTTTTCAGAAAGTGGGGGGGGGAGACACCGTTTAAGCCCGGATGCCCCCGGGGGAGACATGCTAACGCTAACGCTACATTAGCATCGGCGACCCAACCCAGGGTTCCGGTCGAATAGTCCAAAAATCAGCTCCTATCATCTATCCCTATCGTCTATCCCTTGACCTCTGTGTGAACGTCACGGGGTTAAGGGATAGTGGATAGGAGAATTCAAAAGGACTTAGGAGAAGAGACTGCGGTACTTTAGAGAATCCGGCTGCACTTTCACTATCCGACGTGTTTATGATGCGCCAGCGGATGTCATAAATGTGCGTCTGCTGCTGTGGGGAAACTATGGAAACTACAGTTTTTCTATACAGCGGACTTCAACATGGACGTATAATAAGAACAACGGACTACTGTAAACTCATCTAGAGACTCTGCACCGTGCTCTGATGCTGTTGTTTTATGCTTTATGAACGTGGACAACAGAGAAACATATTCTTCATGACCAAAGTAGGAATTGAAATAAAAAAGGAAAGTGAAACGTATGCTCGTCATCACCCTTCCTCCGGTCCACATTAATACAAATGATCCCAATACGTATGATTGTATGAACTATGAAAAGATCTTAAAATCAATACAAATGTATTTATTATAAACGTGTCACTGTGTATATCACCATTCAAACATCTTTTAAAAGTTGAACAAACCCCACACAGCTCAGTAAAGACTGTGAAATGTTGACTTTATTTGATAATTTCAGTAAAAACTAACGTTCATATTTCTCTTTTTGATTATAATACTGATGAACGTTCAACACAAAGCACTTTGGCAAGTTACCACATACGTTTTAAAAAGCTTAATAAGCACCGTAACTTTCATGATATAATTTCTCGGTCATAATCGGTTGTTTCCGTGAAAGGCCGAATGTTGTGTGACGGCAAATGCTGCGGCTGCAAGGCATTGTGGGGCAGCATTTTCTCCTCTCCTTTCGTAAAGGGAGTAGAGATGGCAAATCCGGATCCTTTTACGGACTCAGGGTCTTCTGAGTCAGTCATTGAAGAGATCCGGATCATACAAGTCATTTGAGTCATATGAGTCAGCAGCACCAAGACTGTAGAAATCCTATCGGTGAAACCGAAAACTTGTTGCATTTCACGAGCATATTAAACTGACGTTACATTAACCTCCGCTACAGTGTCTTTTGCTTTAATAAAAAATGTTGATCACAAAAAAAAAGGGTTATTTTGCGATTTGGCGAATCTGAGTCAGGATTTGCGAATCTGAGTCTGCTGTTGACTCGTGCATGAGGAGGACGAGTCTGCTGGATCTCTGGATCTGCTGCTATACGGTTACGGCTCTGAGTCCGCACGAGTCTGCTCTGCTGTGCTTTGCACAGTGAGTCAGGATTTGCGAATCTGAGTCTGCTGTTGACTCGTGCATGGCTACGAGTCTGCTGGATCTCTGGATCTGCTGCTATATGGTTACGGCTCTGAGTCCGCACAAGTCTGCTGTGTTTTGCACAGTGAGTCAGGATTTGCGAATCTGAGTCTGTGAAGTTCCGCTGACTAACTCGTAGGCTACTGGTCTCTCTCGATCATTGACCTGGATCCACGGATCCCGCGATTTTGATTAAGTCTATTATGTTTCCGGCTCTAAATGAAGTTTCAGTGTAGACTTCTAACAAAATTGTCATGTTGTGCAACAGTCTCCTGCGTGTAATAGCTGCATTTCCAATAAGGATCTTACTTGGCAAAACGTTTATTTTGAACATAGCACACAAAAAGAAAGAAACAATGACAAATGATAGAAAATTGCAAACAGTTAGAATATATAAAATGTCTTAATTATACAATTATTATTGTTATTGGGTCAAGGGGGCTGGTCAACAAATCACCACTGCAACAACTTCACCCAGTATCTCCACCCATGATAAAATAACTATGAAAAATAAAAAATTAATTAAAATGAACATATATACATATTTGGGTCATGAAAACAGTGTGTATGTAGATCTAATCATATGCCCCCCCCCCTATTTTCTCATGGACTGCGTAATCATTGCAATACTGGTGTTTGTAGGCCCTATGTGTTAAATGTGTGTAAAGTGGTGTCTTTTGCTTTAATAAAACATGTTGATCACAAAAAAGGGTCATTTTGCGAATCTGAGTCTGCTGTTGACTCGTGCATGAGGAGGACGAGTCTGCTGGATCTCTGGATCTGCTGCTATACGGTTACGGCTCTGAGTCTGCACGAGTCTGCTATGTTTTGCACAGTGAGTCAGGATTTGCGAATCTCTGAGTCTGCTGTTGACTCGTGCATGGCTACGAGTCTGCTGGATCTCTGGATCTGCTGCTATATGGTTACGGCTCTGAGTCCGCACAAGTCTGCTGTGTTTTGCACAGTGAGTCAGGATTTGCGAATCTGAGTCTGTGAAGTTCCGCTGACTAACTCGTAGGCTACTGGTCTCTCTCGATCATTGACCTGGATCCACGGATCCCGCGATTTTGATTAAGTCTATTATGTTTCCGGCTCTAAATGAAGTTTCAGTGTAGACTTCTAACAAATTGTCATGTTGTGCAACAGTCTCCTGCGTGTAATAGCTGCATTTCCAATAAGGATCTTACTTGGCAAAACGTTTATTTTGAACATAGCACACAAAAAGAAAGAAACAATGACAAATGATAGAAAATTGCAAACAGTTAGAATATATAAAATGTCTTAATTATACAATTATTTTTGTTATTGGGTCAAGGGGGCTGGTCAACAAATCACCACTGCAACAACTTCACCCAGTATCTCCACCCATGATAAAATAACTATGAAAAATAAAAAATTAATTAAAATGAACATATAATATTTGGGTCATGAAAACAGTGTGTATGTAGATCTAATCATATGCCCCCCCCCTATTTTCTCATGGACTGCGTAATCATTGCAATACTGGTGTTTGTAGGCCCTATGTGTTAAATGTGTGTAAAGTGGTGTCTTTTGCTTTAATAAAACATGTTGATCACAAAAAAGGGTCATTTTGGGAATCTGAGTCTGCTGTTGACTCGTGCATGAGGACGACGAGTCTGCTGGATCTCTGGATCTGCTGCTATACGGTTACGGCTCTGAGTCTGCACGAGTCTGCTATGTTTTGCACAGTGAGTCAGGATTTGCGAATCTCTGAGTCTGCTGTTGACTCGTGCAGGATATAGCCGCGGGAGCCGGGAGCCGGGTGCTGGAGGAGGGGCTGCAACATGTTACTGTTAATCTATCCCCACTTTTGGCCACACCCCCTAAGTAAAATGTCTTCCCGGCCGCGGCTATGCTCGTGCACAATATGACGAGTATGGATGGATCTCTGGATCTGCTATGCTATTACGGTTAGGAGCCGTAATTTACGGCTCCCTTGAGTCCCCACGAGTCTGCAGGAAGTTTCACTGATCCGCGTCCCCTCCCCTGAGCCAAACGATAACTTCTGGCAGCTATCCTACTTGCTAAAGGCTAGGCAGATGGACTGGGGTACGTTGTAATGTGATTTTACATGTTATCAAGAGAGTAGCGAGTGACGCAATTTATAGTTTTAATTTGTACGTCACACCAGGTGTAGGACTCAAAGGACTCGGGTTAATGGAGAGGGGAGACTCGTCACGACCAGCTCATTTCTAGGATCCGGGTTAATGATCCGGATGAATCAGGACTCGCCCATCTCTAAAAGGGAGGTCCAGTGGTTCCTAAGCTAAAGGAGGTTATAAAGGAAGTTTGAAACCTCCTTTCCTATCATCTAGAGAATTCGAACGGCACTTATCATGGCTGCCACTGAGGTACTTCCGGGTCATTTCACTCCGTTAGGAAGGTTCCTAAGCTAAATGGACTATTCGACTGCAAACCAGAGATGTAGTTCATTGAGCGTTTTTTTTACTTGCAAAATTATCTTTTAAATTGACAAACATCATATGTGTAATTCGTGACACAATTCAAACGGGATCGAAAGATAATTTTTCTCTCACCATTGACTTCAATACATAATTTTTCCGAAATAAGGGGTGTTTCTCAATGTCGAGGACGCTTGCTTGGTAGCACGTCTTCCGAGTCACTTGCTTCAGAAGCGAGGCAAGAATCCTTCCTAGCCTCGGAAAATGAAGAATTGTGGAACAGGCTAACCCCTAGATTCCGGGAGCGTCTGCGCTGCGTTACGGCTACGCCACGCCACGCTGCGGCGTTTTTAGCGATCGCGGCCACTCTAGTCAATGGGTGCTATTCCACCAGACCCGCTGCGCCACGCTGCGCCACGCTGCGCCACGCTGCGCCACGCTGCGCCACGCTGCGCCACGCCACGCTGCGCCACGGCTTGAAGCGTCCCAGAAGCGCCTCGGCGCAAGGAATTTCTAAAATATAGGATGAATCCTATTTTTGACGCGGCGCAGCGCGGCGCAGCCGTAGCGCAGGCAGGAAGTGGAACGTTCATCCGGCCCAGGCCCATCCCCCAAATAAATGTCCAGGAAATATGCCCAAATCAACAACAACTGCGAGCCTGCACACACGACGCTCCGCTTCCGCAACGTTTTGAAACGCGCCCGGTGGGTTATGACGCAGGAGGAGGTCGCAGCGTGGCGTGGCGTAGCCGTAACGCAGCGCAGACGCTCCCGGTGGAATCTAGGGGTAACAGGTGTGCAGGTGTGCGTCATATGCGAGGCCCCGCCTTAAAGGGAGCGCGATTTCCGCCAAAGATTTGGAAATTGGTCCGTGCGCAAAGCATTGTGGGGATTTTAAGACCGCGGAGTCTACACATGTGCAGCCTCGAAATTTCTCGGTAGAATTCTAAGGCTATGTCTCAGGTCGGTTATTTTCATTTCCTCGCTCCTCGGTCCTCGGTATCACCGGAAGTTGATTTGTCTGCGCCATCTTGAGTAGCGTCCCATGGCGCTTATTTCTGTCGGAGGACCGAGGATCGAGGATCGAGGATCGAGGAGCGATAATGGAGGAGCGATAACCGAGGAACCACCAGACCATCCTCCGGTGAAATCCTCAGCCACTCGCTCCGCCCCCTTATTGTGTATCGCTCACTGATTGAACGATGCAGTGCATGCACTGATCTGATGCTTCTTGACATGAGAGCAGTTTCCCAGCGGAGTGAAGAAAATACATGAAACTCACGAGAGTCACTCCTCAGTTTATACTGTGTTTTGTTTCAATTAATGTATCATTTAGTTACAAATATGTGATATATCTGAACAACAAAGTGGTCAAAAATTATTTTATTCATTTATTGGAAACATTTTCATGATCGCTTTTTTCGTTTATACATTTTAAGAATGGCGTTTATCTTTTTTGAGAATGAGTTCTTATTTTATTTTATTTATTTGGGTCTACAACAGATGATACAAATGTATATGTCAGTAAATGTGTACTAACAGAGGCGGGGGTGTTTGTGAAAACAACGGGGACATGAGCTGCTGTCAGACATCAGCTGTGCGGTGTCATCACAAACAGACGTCGCTTCACGTGACGCTCCGAAGGAAAGACGTCCCATTGCTGTTAAAACTAATTTCCCTGCTTCTCGTGATTTCCTTGCGTCTCTCCATGCTTCCCTGGTGGGAGGGACTAAACGCAGGGAAACGACGCAAGTGAGGGACGCAAGGATTCCATTTAACCGACCTGAGACGCAGCCCAAGTATGCTGGACATTGGAACAGTCCTTCGGCGGCACTCGATGACGTAGTATGCTTGAAATAGTGGCTCTGGAGCAGCTTTACTCGACATTGAGAAACACCCCAAAACTCACTGAACTAGCAGCCAGGAAAGAGCAAGAAAACAACTTCACTTTACGTAGCCATGATGATAATTATGTCTTACCTTCGCTGTTTTGTAATCAAAAGTTCCGTTCAAGGGCATAAAAACGGTTAATCCAATGTCTCTGTGTAACTTTAAAATGATTACTGTAAATCCATCATTACAATTAGAAATAATAAACGCAATAAACGGATTATAATGGTTAGCCGACCGGAGCTTCCGGTTTAGGAGGTGCGTAACTGAATAATGGTCATGTTTACATGGATTTATGAACTGCCCCTAATTACCGCCCCCCTTCCAGAGACACACTGTCAAACACACTCATATCTGCTTGGTATGACATTGAAAAAGTTACATTAAATAATAAATACAAATAAATTACAATAAAATGACTGTTGTTTAATCTTCACATCTTGTAAGCATGTCTATAATTTTGAGCACCAAATTATTGAAAAGTATCGATAACAGTATCGATAAGCAGTATCGTATCGGTATCAATAAAATCCTAACGATACCCATCCCTAGCAAGCAGGAAATGTTATTCTGCTGGACGCTGAGGCAAGCTTTATCGGAAACAATGAGCTTTTATTGTGTTTGTGACAATTAGCCATAAGTCATGAATGAAGTCAAGAGCAAGAATGAATGTGTCAGAATATTTTATTTTGAGTTTCAAGTAAAACAATAGTAGTCAAGGCACCGAACAAACAAACAAGACATAGCATAAAAAAGAAGCATACTGTGAAAGCACTTTGATAAAGTAGTTAATTCAGTGTAAGTCGGGTAAATTCAACTTCAAGGTTGACTTTAAATAAAATAGGCATCTTATATTCCATTAAGTTTTTTAGGTGTTTTTCAACTGCACATTGTTTTGTGACATATTTTGATGAATTTTTGTAAAGCTAAAATATGTTTTTCTAATAGTAAACACCAAACGGCATTCAACAAAGCGGGTTTATGTAGTAAGGTAGGAGGAAGATACATTCTTCTTCTGACCTTTTTCTTGCCCTCAAGCTGTTTTTTTTGTAAAAGTCTTTTTAGGCCAGATGCAAATGTGTGCAAAGGGAGGCGTTCAGGGAGTGAAAACCCTGAGAGGGAGTAAACTGGGGGTGTCCCGGTCTTTCTTTCTGACACTCTTGGCACGTTTCCCACACACCTGGCTCACTCCTGTACACTGCTGCTCTCTCAAGGCGGCCTTTGTGCATCGCTGCATATCTGGACGTGCTACATTCTTTGGTGCAATGAGGCCTCGCTGTGCCCCAAGTGTAAGTAATCACCCTTGATAAAGACAACAGCAGTTAACCTTAATCCACCTCACAATCACAAACTAGTAAAGTTGCTGTATAGTCTCTGTTTTTTGTGTTAAAAGTACTCGAGGACTTAAAATTCCTCATTAAATAACTTGTTCATTTATTTCCCCACTAAGCCCTCCTCAGGCTGCCTGCATCATGTCTTCAAGGATAGCCGTCTCTTGCTCTCCCAGCTGATTGGTCAGGTCGAGGGGTTGGGAGTTTTGGGGGTCCAGCAGCTGCAGGGGCTCCTCCGGCACCAACACCATGGTGGCAGCCGTCGAGTACGAGGGCGGCAGCTTCTCTCTCCGACCCCTCCCCCCCCTCCGGCCTGTACGGAAGCAGACGCAGTGCAGGCAGTCGTGCACGTTGTACTTGAAGAGGCTTTTGCACGGGTGGCAGAACTGGTAGAAGAGCAGCATGAAGAGCACGGCCAGGCTGTAGCAGATCAGCAGCTGGGCGGCCAGCAGCGGCGCGCACACGTACTCGTAGAAGTCCGACTTGTAGAAGTACCATAGCGTGATGAGGACAAAGTTCTCCACAAAGCGCCCACAGTAGAACATGGCCAGGCGGTCCCAGCGCTGCTTCCTCTCGATGAGCTCTCGGTGAGCGAGGTCCAGCTGCACCGCCGACCAGCAGAAGACGTTGATGCAGGCGTACAGCAGCGTGAACATGGACAGCACCACCGTGGTGCCCAGCTTGGAGAAGTTTTTCTCCACGTCCTTGGCCAGCGAGCCTTTCCTGGCCCAGAACTCGACCCAGGGGAGAAAGAAGAAGAAGAGCAGGTTTCCCATGCCGACGAGGATCACCCAGTGTGTGAGAGCCGTGCTGAAGAGGACCAGAGAGGTGATGCGGGTGGCGATCTCCAGCCCGCGCCACACGATCATGCACAGGTAGGCGAAGGGCCGCAACCGCACCTTGTAGTCGTCGTATCTGATCTGGATGGCCAGCACGATGCACACCAGAGCCCCGTATGTGATGGAGATCAGCGTGATGATCATCAGTGTCACTGAGGAAACAGACACAGGTCATCGGTTACATTATAATCAGCAGCATCATCATATCCAAAAATGTCTCGTCTTTAACTTATTAGAACTTATTATCAACATAAAGCTATCGTATTTCAATAGAAATGTTCTTATAAACTCACACTTCATTTCATATAAAATGCATGTTATATTCCTAAATTAATGTAATTTAAACATGGGCAAAGTAAATAATATATGCTCAAAAGCGTCTTCTTTCAAGAACTCATATGGTAAAGATTTCAGGTCACCTCTTTGGCAAACACTGAATTATATCTGCAACTATTTAATGTATTACCATCATGTTCAGAAAGGTAAAGTATACATTTGATCATCCTTAACTTTTAATCTAGCGCCATCATCAGGTCAATTTGAATATTTCTTTGATTATATTACACTGAATACCTGCCAAACTAATGTCCTCACGACTGCCTCAGATTCTGTGTGTTTATTGATCAAAAGCAAATGCTAACTTTCAGTGTTTCCATGTGCCCTTATCTTTATCTTGATTTTATATCTTAACAGTCTCCAATAAACAAAACATCTCCCGACTAACACATTGACTTCTTAATAACTGTGGGACATTCACAAAAGAAAGGATTTACTAAGTTATCTGAGGTAATTTGAAATATTCTACCCTTACTAAGTGCATTTAAAAAACAGCAGTGACATTTGAATTCTGTGTGTACAGAATTCATTTATGGGGGGGGGAGTCAAGAGCTGCCAACCTGAAATAATGTAATAATTGTGTAATTTTAAGAGGCTTGCATGATGTAGAAATCGCATTGTTTCATAGCGGTTGTTTAAGTTAATTGTATAGTAGAACAGAGGCATGATCCCCTCGGTCATTCTTACATCTGGCAGGGAGGAAGTATTTCTCCTGGATGCTGGCGTACAGCTGCAGGGTCATCTGAGGTGCGGAGCCCAGGAAAGCCTGGATGACGGCGGTGCGTTTGAAGGCGTTTCTGTGAGTGGCCAGGTTGCGTTCTGATTGGCCGATTTCCCACTCCATGGGGATCTGTCCCTTTTCCAGGTTAATCTTCCTGGAGATGGTGACGTAAGGCTCCTCCCTTTTACCCGACTTGAAATAAACCACCAGAGCCTCGAAACACCTGAGGATGAGATAATGGAGTTACTGAAAGTGGAGTGATATTTTTACACCAACAGAGGGCAGTGTAGTTGTTACAATGATTCGTGTATCGACATCATTTAAACACAACATTACATTTTGAAGATGTAATGAATATGTAAGAAACCAAAAAAAACAGCTATTTCCATTACATATTGCAGGATTTTTTTCAAAGCTTGGTCTTTTCTGCTTTTTCTCTTAAGCTTGACAGATAATATCTTCAATCAAAAAAGGCTACCTTCCTGAATCACAACTCAGGTCAACCAGACTGAATACATAAACATAAATGTAGGTCAATTTACTAAAAAGTGCATAATCATGCCCTTTGGACAACCTTATTATGAACTTCACCTATAGCTTAGCTTGTTTTCAGTGTAGGAATTTAAAATGAGATATTATACACCTGATACACTGATCTCAGAACTGTTATCTCGTAAGGATCCATCATAAACAAACCTGTCTTTGTAAATCACAGCTAAATAAACTAAAGCACAACACTGAGACTCCAGCAGAGGGCAGCCAGGAGAAAGAAAACAGTTTCCAGAGGCCTGAATGGATCAACTGAAACTCTCTGGGTGTGGTCCTCTCAACATTTGAAAGGTAAATGCTTTCTGTGTTTAGCCTAAGGGGCAAGTTTAACCGTATTCATGAGGAAAGAAACAGGTTTTCCACTGCCAGAGGTCTATGTGTGGACAGTGGCGATTCTAGAGTCTGTGGGGGCCCCCAGTGAATTTTGAAACTGATGGTGATCATCAGTGGCGCCCCCAACACACTCTTCCCCCCCCCAGAGCGGAGCAAGGCAACGAAACTTAAAATAAGAAGCAGCATTTTACGGCACGCTATGCATGGGGCCGCCTTGAGGGGGTTTCCCGACATGTCGTTGCAGTGAATTAAAGGGTGTTTCATGTTGTCGTTGCTGTGGACCTTCTTAAATCTACCTTCTTTTGGGGGCCCCCTTCTGGTCCGGGGCACCAAGCAGTTGCCTGCCTTGCCTGTTCGCAAGTGGTGCCCCTGTGTGTGGAACACCAACGATAAGGAAACTATTTGAATCATCGACAAATATAAATGATTTATAACATCAAAACCAAATGTTCAAGCTGCAGCAACACATGTCAGCCATATACCTCATGACAAAACACATGTTTATCGTAGCAGCTGACTCTAATTCTTGATATTTTTTGTCAATTATATGAACCATGTCTGGCAATGTCAGCCTGGTTGGGTAATATGGTCAATACTTAAATGTTTGAACCAATATTGTCATGACATTTAGCAAATGTTTCATGGTAGAGACAATGAATCCAGGCTTTAGAAACACCCTGACTTTTTTTTTACTAGTACAGTGCTGGACATCTGTATTCAACACACACACCTCTCCCCCAGAGGATCCCCACTGCTGCACCAAATCTAACATCACTGCGCTGGAATTTTAGCTTTTACTCCAACTTTGGACATAAGACTTGAATCCCACACAACTGTGGTTCCACTGTGTTGCTGTGCAGCAGACTCTCCAGAGTCAGCAGTCAGACATGTTGCTTCAGCTGCTCTTTGTAAGGAAACTGTACTCTATAGTTACATTGCAAATGCAGCTCAGTGCCAAGCTTCCACACTCGCCCCTGAACTGTGTTTGACCCACCAGTTAGAGGCTGGCAGGGAAAATCATTGTTGTTGTTTGGAAGCACGCTCTCATCTCGAAACCAGCGCACTCACTTTATTAACTCCCTGACATTAGCTTTACTGTACATTGTCTACGATCGGGAAACAGCAAAGTCACAACACCGGATTTATCAACATAATTGCCATGGAAATCTGGCACACAATTGTCACAACACTTTGTGAGGGTACTGAGCTCGAGCCAGCCAGCACTTAGGATTCAGACTGAGAGGCAGGCTGTGTTTCACTTAGGGGAGGGGGAAAGAATGAGCAGGGCTGCATTAGCTAAATGAATCAATATAGTGACATCCGCGGCAGAAACTTATGGATTTATAAAAGGGAAACACACAGGCTACTGCTCTGTATCTGCAGTCTAAACACACAATATGTCCGTGCAGTCTCCCAGTATGATGTGGAAATACCACATAAGCAAAGAGGAACAAGCATTCAGGAAATGATATTAACATCTCTTTAGCAAAATCTCATCAGGCTCATCAGGTTTATGCTAACAAGCCAGACTGTGGAGCGTTTTCGAAACACAAACAGACACACAACAAGAAGCTTTGCAAGTCTGCACTGGTCCACAAGTTGACATTTTAGTTATGTAATTGGGTTTCCCAGCTTTAGGAGCAGGATTGTTGACAAGTCATGACAAGTTGAGAATAACCCGACCTATTTGAAGTTGCCAATATTGACTCTGTGGAAACCGTGTCTTCTGGTAGACTACACAGCAACTAAAACAAGGCTCTCGTGAAGGTTATTAGGAAGTCATGTGTTAAGAATTGTGACTTGGAATTCTGCTTTTGACAGCAGACACAGTATGTCTGACCACAAGATTAGCAACTGAGTTGTCCCTGAGTCACACAGGAAACCTCCTATCTGATCCGAGGGGGAGCAGAGCTGTTTACAGCAGCAGAGCGAGGGAATGAGAAGCATTGGAAATAAAACAAGAAGAGAGCAGAATAAACTGTTCTGTGAAAGCAAGCATTGCTACTTGTTATTTTGTCTACACCTCCACATTTAAAGCATCAGATGTCACAGTTTAGTGTAACAGATTAAAATTACAAAAGCTCATCAGGAAGTAGACATTAGAGAGGCAGCTTTACTTTGGTATTAAAAGCCGATTCATGGTTGTTGACGTTTTAAATCACTGGTGTGTGCAAAGCATTCTAAGGTGGAGGAAAGACGTGCACTGGATCATAAAGAGTGAGCGTAGCCGACAGATAACAGCTGCTTTTGGTTTTTAACCAGCTTTCTTTTTACAGCTGGAAACTCCTGGATACTTTGCTATGCTAGCAGATACGTATGGCAGTAGGTCTGGTGATAAGTCGGTCTATTGGAGTAGCATAACATTTAGCAACTTTTTAATGGTAGACAATGAAATGTGCTGACAATGGTGATCCCCTGACTTCTCACTTCAGCGCCATTACCGGGTCAAATGTATCATTCGTGCAATACTTTTATTTAGGTTCACGAGCAAATACCAAATAAATGTATGACATTTTGATCAGGAGATATACATTTAAATAAAAGGTCTGTTAAGTCATCATCTATCGTGACAAGAGATAACACAAGCTCAATTCCACATGTTTTACTCAAAAATATTAAGGATTGCTACTTTAACTAAGATGGTAAACATGATTTCTGCTACATTACCATGTTAGCATTGTCAGTGTGAGCATGTTGATGTCAGCTCAAAGCTTTCACTGTGCCTTAATAGCTTTAGCATGACTCTTTGCCCTGTTTTTATCAAATCAAGGCGGCAGAACCAGAGATATGGTCCATTTCATTTCACACATTTGTATTCCTTGTCAAAAACCGGGTGCCTACATCATCAACACTCCAACTAAGCTAATTTAGCCTCAATGGGGAGCGTGCTACAAGCTAATGTCCACACCCCCAAGATTTGTTGTGTTTTTCTAACATCTAGTCCTAGTCAGATAACAGTTAGTGTGTCAAAATGTATGTTCTAAAATTGAGTCAGACAACTTCCTTAAAGTTCAGACATTCTTCAATTAATTCCCCAGCTCTGTAGCTCTGATCAGTTCCTCATAGCCAAAATATGTCGTCACTATTACAACAACAGGCAACAACACAAACCAAGTGTTGACTCACTCCAGATTGAAATAGTCTGTAGAGCAGCAGGTGGTCTATCTTCTCCTGCAATGACATGATTGGCTTTATCTCCAGTGTGTTTAATAATTATAGACCTGTGCCTGACCTTGGTCAAGTTATTTGTGAGAACTGCAAATCTGCTCTGAGAATTGTTAAAAAAAAAGAAGGTCTGTTCTCTTGGAAGATACTCTGTGTTACATTGTCCTGATTTGTGAAGCATATTAGCTCAAATGGCATTTATCACCACTGGGAAAAATACTATCTATTTTGATACGCGGCTACACTAAACACGTGGCTCAGCATTGTAGAGAAGATCATTTCCTGTCTTCTGAACGGCATTGCAAAGGGTTGTTTTTCTTTCTACAGATGTCCTTGATCTTTATTTACATCTTTTTATCCACATATTTTTATCCATATCTTCTCTCCTATATCTGTAAACTGTCTGGGTTGTTATATGTTAGGGTGCACAGAAACCTGAGCCAAATCAAGCTATTTATAAGCCTTTTAGCAACACTTTCTCAAGCAAAGTGTTCTTCCTGTTACACGTACATTTGTTTGGTTGATTTTCTTGCCCTGTAAAATATAGCACGCCCTACATTTAACTGTTATTAGACTGAACATTCAGACCAACACCTTAACAGCTCACTGTAGACAAATCAAAGTCCAGAAGGGAAGAAATGTGTTTTATTTGAATTTCAAAGAGCTTAAGTCACCGCCTACATGAGTCACGGTTCGCCGAACAGGTCTCTCAGCTGAAAACAACTGACACCGGAGTGCAGACTGAAACACCTCCCTCACAGAAAGAGAAAGTTTAAGACAATACATATGCTTTGATTTCAAAGAGTAAACCGAGCTCTATTATTTCAAGAGGCAACATCAGTCCCTCTCTCTCTCTCTGTGACAAACTGGCTTTCAAATTAAAAGAAGCTCTAAGGTTGTGGGAGGTTGTCATGTTCAGTTGTCCCTCCTGTTGTTCATACTGAAGAGGCTGGCATCTGGAGTGTGATTCAGTTAGAGAGCTTAATCTGTGGATCTCATTCAGTACTAAATCCATGATGCTGCAACAGTCTATTTACAATGTAATGTGGATGATTCATTGTATTTGATGAACTGACCAACTGATTTAATAAGTCAGTCAGGGCTGCAACCGATAATTCAATTTATAATTGATTAACTTTGTAGTCTATGAAAAATGCCCGTCATAACACAGTAGAGGCGATGTGGACATCTTTAAATGGCTTGTTTTGTTCAACCAATTGTTTAGAACCCAAAAATATTGTTGACAATAATATATGACAAAGAAAAGTATAGGAAATCCTGTCAATTTAGAGGCATGAATTTGAGACTACTTTGCTGTTACTGGTATACCTTGAATAATACTTTTTCTGTCACTCTAGTAATAGATCAATCATTTCAGTTCTAGTCAGCATTCTTTATTTATGAGGACAACTCTGATTCATAGTGATAAATTATTGCAGCATCATGTCAGCGCTCAAAGATCATTAGAGTGCTTTTGTGCACTCAATAGAGATTTCAATTTGTATCCCATTAAGTGTACTTCACTGCAAATCGAAAAATCTGTATATCTGTAAACACTACAAAGTCACAGCACTAATACAAAGTATCATGATTTGTAGTGACTTTAACATACCCCTAACACCCCATGACCCCCACCTACCCAGTGGTGTGAAGAATCTACGTATATTTACTCTAGTACTGTACTTGAGCACAATTTTGAGATACTTGTACTTTACTTAAGTATTTCAATGTTTTGCTACTGCAACTTCTACCCCACTACAATTCAGAGGTAAATATTGTAATTTTATTTATTGTATACCTTTAGTTACTTTCCAGATTTGGATTTTATTGATATGAAATATAATCAACATCTAAATAACACTTGGAGTAAATCCACCAGCTACCTTGCAGTATACAAAGGAATTTAATTTAGCTCCACCTTTACCAGCTGTGGTAAACACATTAATGCATCAATAATTAGAATTAAAACATATTATATATATTCTTACAAAATAGGCCAATCTGCATAATGAGTACTTTTACTTTCGGTACTTAAAGTATATTCTGATGCTAATATTTCTGTACTTTAACTTGAGTAACATTTTGAATGCAGAACTTTTACTTGCAACAGTAGTCCTACACTGTGGTATTTCTACTTTGACTTAAGTACAGGATCTGAGTACTTCTGGTGATATCAAGGGATTGTTTTCTTACATTCAACAATATATAAACATTTCAACATACCACCAACATCCCATCACCCCTCCCTACCTGATGACAGGGCCGAGCAGCAGCAGGTGCAGGAACAGCACGAGCGGCCTGTCCCGGCCCAGGTCTCTGTGGATGAACGTCAGGGCCAGCTGGATGAGCACGGCGGGCAGCAGCATGAAGGTGAGGGTGAAGCCCATCCAGATCACGTCCTCGGTCTTGTGGTACCGGCTGCAGAGCACGGCGGCCGTGATGAACTCCGCACAGTACAGCACGGTGGCCAGCAGCACGCTGAAGGGGGGCTTGATCCGGCTGTGATTGACCACCAGCATGACTTCACTGTGCGCCACCGTGGAGCTCTCCATGTCGGAGATCTCCCTCTCATGCTCCTCCGTGGCCACTTCGCACATTATGTTATCCACTTTGATCAGTATGCGGTTCACGATTAAGACGCTAAACTATGCTAAAAAAACATCACTATTTGTAAATAATTCCCTTGATGCGCCGTCTCTCCCAACTTTCCACAAAGTTGAGCATCGCTGGGTTCACATTGTGTGTAACTCAACAACTGCTGTGCCACCGCTCCGATGCACTCCCACCAAAAGCGTTTGTTTAATGGTATCGTTATATCCTCGGACGTGGCGTTACCACCCCGTTTGATCCAGAGGAAACCAACTTACTGCCCGTCGGGATTTCAGCGCTGTTGTTGCACCGTGTGTGCAGAATAGGGAAAGTTCAGTTCAGCCTCGTCATCCAGGACGATGTCTACTAAATGTCAGCCAGCCGGTTACCGTCCAAACTCGGTGGACGTCAGTAAATTTAAAGTTTGTTATTGTATGTTAAAAACACCTCCAGCTGTAGTGTGACGTGTGTCTCCGTGTCGGTGTATTTGTGCGGCTGCTAGCCGCTACTCGTGTTTCCAATCATTTGACTGTCTGTCAATGCAACAACTGCTTCAAGTCAGCCAGAAACTCAGGGGGCGATACCGGAAATTACGGGCGGCTGCCTTCAAAATAAAAGAGACTACAGATAATAACATACAACTCATCAAAATAAAAATCTGTGCCAAGGAAAACTAATCCGTTATTAAGAGGCTGGCACAAATAGTTTGGTAACTATGGGGAAATGGCTTTATAAATACACAGGTGCGGTGTCTTTTTTTCATTTTTGTGATATGATCTCGCTAACTACTTTAGAAAGGTGTTTAGAACCACATTCCGTACCTGTATTCAAGATGTCTTCTCTTTTTTCCCCTCACACTCAATTACAATGTTTTATTAAAATAATTGTACTCTGATATATATTAAATGATTCTGGTATAATATTTCTTAAAAAAAATATGTGATTTGTATTTAGAGTTTTATTTATTGTTAATTGTCAATTTCATAACCCTGGGTGTTTTGCTTGAACCACGCCATAAGTAAGAACAATGGGAGGTGAAAAGCTCACATGATAATGAAATGCAATGTATAAAAAAAGTTCAGGATGTCTGTTACAATCTTACATATTACAAGCAATGAACAAACTGTTAAATAAACAGTGACGTGCGGTGAGGTCCATGGCTGGTGAGGCACTGTCTCTTTCAGAGTCAGATTTACAAATATTATATTTTGACCTTAATCGAAATATTCGGATATTTTCAAAAGCTTTTTTAGTCTGATGCTTCGATTCATTTTAAACAGACCGTTCAACAAAAGAATACCCAAAATCTAAATATTGGATTGTTCTTTCTTAGTAAGATCCCATTTTCATTACAATTGTGGTCTTACCTTGACTTGAAGATGAAGTCCATGCTATCCTTCTGGACAACAATCTCTATTACTTTTTTGTAAAAGTCCTCCTTATCTTCCTCTAGTTTCAAAAGTCTAGTTTGTTGTTTGTGTCTACCGTCTCTGCGTAGAATAACAGTAGCAACAAGAACCTGTGGGCTCACGTGCGCCCCCTTCAGTGCGGCAGAGGTTATGGCTGCCTCCCCTGGTGCTTTTTTCATTGCCGTTGTATGATGAGACCAGCGAGCCTAAATAATATCATATATACGTGAAATAAGTTATTTAGAGACTATGGATGGTGAGGATAAATGTAATAAAGGGATCTACAAACATTACATTTGTGACCTACAGTGAAATGGTAACAGGCATGCGCTTAGGGCCCGCGCTCCAGCCAGTTTCTGTGGGGTGACGCATTCTGAGGTGAGGCAGACCTCATCTGTGCAGTAACTGGCTTGAGCGCGCTCACAAAATAAGTGCCCGCGCAAAATTAGTGCCCGCGCTCCAGCTAGTTACTGTGGGCTTACGTGAGGCAGAGCTCGTCCCTGCCTCACTTCCCATTGCACCCATGTAGTTGTAGCGGAGCTCGGCAAATTTGCCGATTTTGACTATAAAAAGCGATTGGAATCATACAGAAATCACACTTAAAACACAGATCAGTGGAGACATTCAATTATTATTACTATTTAGTTTTTCTTTAGTTGTTTTTCCATTACATTGGAGTATGACAGGTGAGGCTCTGCCTCCCCTGCCTCCCCTGACTGCACGTCGCTGTAAATAAATAATAGTAAATGCAGCCTATAAAAGTATAGATTACTGGGTAACAAAGCTGCCTACAAAGATAAGAACGATTTCATTTGAATTGAGGGAAACACTACAACTTATTCGACATTTCACTTTCTCTAGAGTACCTTTGCCAACCTAAATGCCACCGATACTGTAAGCACATGCAGTGTAGTTTTATTACAGTACTTGTCCTTTTCAAAACGAAGCGCTGTGAAGGGCGAGTAACGAGAGATCAGATTCTCTGCGCTTCCATTTTTAGTTTCCGAAAGTAGGGAGGACTTGTTATGGTGACGTGCAAGCCTGTGAGAAGAAGCAGCTACACAAACAGGTGCAACACACACACACACACACACACACACACACACACACACACACACACACACACACACACACACACACACACACACACACACACACTGAATCAACAATTAACAAATCATTCCATCTTTTCATTCGCATATCACACAGACATTTCCTCATTATATTACAATCAGATAAGGCCACATGCTCATTAGACAACAATAACATTTTGTGACCCTGAACATAATCAGTTTCATGTTTTTCTACTACTTATTCAAACAAGGATTATTTGTTTGGAAAGTGCATGAGAAGGAAACCAAATGTAGCTAAACCCCCACATTCCCATTGCAAAACTATCATTTGTTGCTTAGCTTGATGTCATCATGACCTAAAGTAAACCCTTATTGTGTTATTTTTTACTGAATAATCACTCTTCCTGTTTGGTAGATGTCATGTTGCTGTCCCTTCATTGTAACTATGAAACAACAAAAGTAGTTTTGATTTTGTTTTGATTGTGAGCTGTGGTACAGTTTCAACACAGCTCATTCCAAACATGCTGACCTCTCCCTGTCTAACCAGATCTCATTTAAGTCAGTGGTCGACACAACCTACGAAGGCATTACTAATGCATGTGTTTGGTGAAGCAGTGCTTTGGGTCAGTGACTTCAGACTGCTGAGGCTGTGTGCTGTGGAGACATTACTGAGCACCAGCATTCACAGCCAGCCAATCAGGTCAGGTCAGCTTGTCTATGTTTCAAATTCTTTACAGGAATCTTCAGCTGCAGTCAAATAGTATTTTCACATAGGAAGATTCCTAAAAGAGTGAAATGACCTGAAAAGCCATGGTAACAGCTGGTTGAAATCTCTAGATGGTAAGAAAAAAGTGCTACGGTTTGTTTTCTAATTTAGTATCGGGTGCACCAGACAATCCTTTACAAAAACAAAGGAGATAAATGCTTTCCTACAATTCCTTATGGCCTCAACAAGTATAGTTCAACATTAGGAAATATAACTGTATTTTCTTGCTGAAAGTTAGATGACAATATACCACCCTGTGTGTCAAAATGTAGCAAAATGCACCTGCCAGCTCCTGTAAAGAACACTATACAACAGGTTGCATCTTGTATGTTTAATCTGTACAAAAGTGTAAGTATAACTATTTAAAATATGATTCTCAATTTCACAGGGGTTATGAACCAGGCTTCTACATCAGCTGTCTGGTTGTCGAGTACATAAACATCTGTAAAACCACAACATGCTTTTCACACAATATTTTGTACAAATTACATTAATCAAGTATGACATGTTAATGACTGATCTAGTGGTGTTGGCTTGCATATTTCTGTGATCAAAAAGAGTATTAAAGTAGAAGCTTTAACCCAGATTGCAATATCAGCAGTTGGTGGTTTTTGAAACATGTTTGCAATGTGGTGAACAGGAGCCGTATGGGGGTGTGGTCTTCAGCTGCTGCTTTTTTTTGCTGTGTGTGTGTGTGTGTGTGTGTGTGTGTGTGTGTGTGTGTGTGTGTGTGTATATCAGCTGACGCAGGGCTCTGGTGAGAGTCTAGGATGAGTCTACTCAGCAGCGGAGGCAGAACCTGATTGGACGTTGGTATAATGACATAATGAGATAAGGCCTGCACAGAAACCATTGTGACAGGTTTCTGAGAGCTCCAACTAAACATTTACAATTTCATTATATCTACAGAAGCTCTACTCTGTAGTCTACTCACCATTTTGTTTTGATTTCCCTCATTAAACATGAAGAAGGAAAACATCCAATGAGGGCGGATTGGTTTGTGAAGAGGCTGCAAATCTAACTATGAATGTTTGTTTTCAGTTTGGAGCAGACTGTCATTCAGCTGCAGCAATTCATCTCAGCTTGTCAAGGATTTGAAAATAGAGCATTTATATTATTTACAGAGACTACAAGGTGCACAGCAGCCTCTGGCAGTGAAGATATATCCTGTGAATGGGAGGCCATCTAGTGGTGCATGCTGCATTACAGAATGCACTTGCTTATGCTTGCATTAATACCATTGTATGCGTTGATCCTCTGTTAACGTAAGTGTACTGTTGTACCTGAACATTAATGTTTACAATTAACAAGTGATTAAGTTACATTAAGTACATTTTCCTTGTAAAGTAATTTTTAATCTGAACTATAAGTGTGTCTTTTTTTTGTCTTTACTTGCCACACTTCATAACATTTTATATATTTTTGTCTTTTAACTTTATCTGACAGGAAAACATTTCATTGATCAATAGGAAAACATCTGTACATTTAACCCAACCCTAAAATGGTAATTTTCATCAGTTGTCCATGGCCTAATGTTATAAACGGACCATAGGAATAGAATAAGTGAGGGTAATGGGGGAAACATGGGTATTGATAATTAAAGTATCATATACTTAAAAAGAAACTGGAAAGCACATGATAACCAAATGACTCTTACACAGTATGACTGCTTTGAAAGACATAGGCAGGAAGTAATTTTTAGGATATTTTAAGAAGTATAATGGACTGAATATGCAGGATTATGCAGTTCAGTTTATTTTGATCTGCTTGTGTTTGTTGCATGTTATTGTCTGAATGTATAAAACCTTACAAATGTTGTAAACCCTTTTGAAGGAACATATAAGAAAACATTATCTGTAGAATGATCAACACGCCACATCTCAAGCGATCAAGATGTACCTCGCTAAAAAAAAATAGAAAGAATAGCGATAGTTCCAAATATACAAGTAAACCTGCCTCACGTACACCGTGATGCGACTCCACCATCACCATAGACATGATGTCATTATCCCTAACAGTGACTAAAGTGGTGCAGCTTAAATCTGACCAGCATTGTTCCACTTTTAGGAGATCAAAGCACGTCACAGATCACACCGCAAGACACAGTTGGATTTTCCTGACGGATAAATGCATCTTTGTTTGGTCTAACTAAAGAAGCAATCCGCCATCCAATGGGATTAGTGATTGGATCAGAGGGCTTTGGGATTGGTTGAAATACCAAAACACAACTCCAAGGCTGTACCTCCCACATGAGGTGACTAAAGGCTTACTGTGAGCCTGATTAGTTATATAGCTCCTACTGTAGGTACAAGATGTTGTTATAAAGGAGAATCCAAACAAATGCATGGACATAGACTTACTTCTGTGAGTATCCTTCAATATTCTCATATCTTAGTTCATTTGGTATGTTATACGTGTGATTAAGTCGTTCAGTGGTGTCGGGTAGTTGTAGTTTAGTGTCCAATGAGTTTGAAATGCTTGTTTTAATCCAATCATTCTCAGCATTTACAACCCATGTTGACTTTTCATTTATTGTCTGTGTGAATTTAAACCAGAGCACTGTTATGCATTGGGCTTTTACAGATATATTAACTTTGATTTAACAGAGATAACAGAGAGTTTTCCATGAGTGGTACAGGTCTGCTGTAGGTTTATTGTTTACATCAACATCCCAGTTTCTCATTTTATTTACGCTCGCTGATATCACTAAAATTAAGATACCATCATAAATGTATAGAAACAGTGTTGACAAGAAAATGCATATTATACATATCAAAGTCAGAAATTCATGTGCACACTTCATGTATCAGATTTATGGTACTCCACTTACTTTTAATATATTTATATATAAATATTCGTCTATTAAGTATTTTGCAAATGTTCATGTCTCGCTTAAACTAATTGACTATTTTAATTCTATACAGCTTTGTACAAAGAAGTATTTTCAGGCATGGAAACGTAATCATTGACACTAAAGCACACAAGGTGTCACTCTCATCGTCTGTAACAGCCAAAACAAATATGCCAGCTTGTTACCAACACTGTAAAAGCAGGCCGTTATTATTACACAGCCTCAACAGATGCACTGCACAAAGGACCGAAAGATCAGCCAAGTTTGTTAGCACATCGTCGCACTTCCTTAGACACACCTGCTGAATTTGTTTTACAAGATGAGAGGACCACGTATAATTGCTGACACATGGTAAACCACACTGCAGAAAATACGTAAAGCACAACATGTTTTAATGAAACACAGCTAAGAAATACGAATACAGCTAATTTTAGACTTTTGATTTTGTTGACGTGTAGGTTGAGATATGAGGCAGTCCGAACATTTGCTGACTGTATCTTGAATTCAAAGGAGAGGATATTTGTGCGGGACCTGATTATACTAAGGTTGACCATCTGTTCATAGGCACGGGTTCCAGAGAAGATGGTGGCCGCTGTGCTCACCTCAAGCAAACATGTTCAACCTCATGACCAACTGCTGCACCTGGTTCTCCAAAATACAGGAGCCAATCAGGTAACAAAAACGACATTTCTTGTAAAATGACTGAGTGAAATGTATGATGAGTATCTGAAAATGTGACCTGTGATGGATGGGATGGCATGGCCTGTCTTTCAAATTCAAGAGAACACAAATGTAATCAGTTTGGTTGAACCTCCTTTGACCTTAAATACAAATAAAAGAAAAGCATTCTGTACAAAAAAAACGAAACAATCTTCTTTCATTTGACATTTTCGTATAGTATTTAGATTGAGGTCTCATGATATTGTCTCATCTTGAAAGCAGCACTTTAATTCAATGAAATCAAAAAAATCTTGTCCTGGCAGTATTTGTGATATCGTATTTGTGTCCAAAGAATCAATATAATATTGTATCTTGATGACACGTGTCATTTACAAAAGTACTGTGGGCACTTCTTTGTAGGAAAGTTACCATTTTGGTGGTTGGTCTTGACAAGGCAGGAAAAACCTCCTCCATTAAAGGAATGTTAAAAGGTAATTCAAGAGTACATTGAATACTGAATAAACTAAAAGTTCCTAAATCTGAAAATGGACTGAAGATCTACCTATGTTTTACTTCCTGTCCTGTCAGTGCCCCATACTGTAGAAACAGGACCCACTCATGGCTGTGTGAAAAATGAGCTGAGAGTGGAGAACTACATGGTCACCTTGCTGGATGTGGGGGGGTCGGCCGAGTCCAGAGGAGCCTGGATGGAGCTCAGTGGAGAGGCCCATGGGATCATCTTCGTGGTGGACTCCTGTGACAGGCAGAGGATAAAGGAGGTCAAGGAGGTTCTGGCAGAGCTGCTGAAGCAACCCAGAGTGGCAGGAAAACCCGTATTAGTGTAATTATACTCAACTTCTTACATGCATTACAAGTGTGATCAAACATCATGTGCAAAGTAGAGTAAAACTAGAGCCCTCTAGTGGCGGATTGGGGGAACACTGAAATAACTAATGACTGGATAACTGTGAAGCTAAACGTAACTTAGGCCAGTGCTGAAATCTTTTCTTCTTAGGCTGGCTAACAAACAGGACAAAATGAATGCTTTACTGGGAAGTGAGCTGATTGAGAGTCTCTCATTGGAGAAATTGGTCAACCAGAGCCGTTCCCTGTGCCATATTGTAAGTATTAAAAGTGTGAGAATTAATCATTAGAAACATACATTTTTTGTAGGAATTGTAACAGACTAACCTTTTTTTCTTTCTTTCACAGGAGCCTTGTTCAGCCTTAACTGATCTGCGACGCTGGTCGGAGGGAAAGACTCTACGAGGCCTTCGCTGGTTGCTGCGGACCATTTGTCTGGATTACCCTGAGCTGTGCAGTCGTGTAGCACAGGACAGCAAGAGACCTCTGGAACCAGGAGAGAGGCAAAAGACCTGGAAAACAGAGAAAGTTCGCAAAAAAACTAAGGGGGAACGGTAAGAGAGGTTCAACATTATGAATATTGTACAGATCAATGTCAACCTAACCCATAATCTATTATTTATTCTGACTATCTTTTATGAAAAAAAATGTCCTACCTCAGGATGCGTTCCAGTAAGTCAGATCTTCGCCAGGTTCATCGGCCAAAAGAAAATGCTAAAAAGACAAAGGGTGAAGGAAAGCTTCAACCCATACGAGACATGCTGCAAAAGGTCAGTATCTTGCTTGACTTTATACGTATATGTAATATGTATATGTAAAACATTTTACCTTAACAATGTTCAAAAATAATATTTACACTCCCACAACTAATCATACATTGACAGTACAGTTCAAATTAAACTCACAATTGTTTTAATTCTTTACAGGAGAACACTCTGAAAAAAAAGCTGAGGAAAAAGAGGAAGAAGAAGCTGGTTAAGGTCAAGGAAGGTGAAAAAGATCAAGCCAAAGCAAATGAACAGGAGGAAGAAGAGGGTGACGGTAATGGAGAACATGAAAACTCTGGTCACAGAGAGAAAGCCAGCAGTGCCCTTATTCCCCCGAAGAAAACCAAACCGAAACGCAAAACAAAGGTGAAAGAAGATGCTCTGGACGTGCCAGAATCAAACAACAGTGGAGAGAAGCCACTCAAAGGTAGAAATCAGTTATTAATGGCTTATACATATTTTGCTTTTCAACTGTTTAAGAATGGGAATATAACATTTCCTTATCTTATGTATAGCTAAGGGGGAACAAAGGAGAAAGAAGAAAGTTGTCAAAGTGAAAAGGAAGAACAAGATCAACACAGAGGAGATGTCGGGAACTTACTCTCAACCTGTGGACCTGTCTACAACATTTGGTGAGCCTCATTTACGTCTTCCATCTCCAATTCAAATGCAATTACACGTTGGAGTCTGAAATTGAATGAAATCAAAGCTTTACATTTAAAAAGACGCATATTTCTCCTGACAGATCTCTACCGAAAAGCAATAATGGCTCTGAAGGAACGTCAGGATCAGGGACAGAGAGCGTGAATCCTGCTTGAGTCCTGAGACCTGAGTGTGAAGATGTTGTCCACGGTGTTGGACACAGACACACTACATCAATTCAAAGATGAAGAAGTTATTTCTTTAAAACTTTTGATATAAGTGACCTGATCCCTGAACCTTGAGAATGAAACTGCAAATTAAAATGTGTTGTGAAGGGTGGGTCTGCATAACTATGTCATGATAGAAACATCAATAATAATAAATAAAATAAAATGAAAAAAATGTAAGATAAAAACATATAAATAACAATGTATAAATGTTTTCAATTTAAAAATGAAATTGAGTACCTGGCCAAAATGTTAATGGAGGTTTTGTTTGTATACATTTATTAATTTTCATTGTTAGTGGAATATATTTTTGAACTGTATCTTTTTTTTTTTACGGGTTTTGAACACTTTCTAGAAATGATTGGGCAGTGTATGGGATATTCTTGAAAATAAACATTTTGTCTCTACTGCTTGGCATATCGATTGTGCTAACATTATTAAACCATCAAAGCATCATATTACCATGGGCCCTAAATGTGGTATGAAAAGAAAATGGCTGTATACCTCAGAAACTACATGGAGCACAATCAAGTAGGCTATTTGGTATAAAAACTTGAATACCAAATCATTTCTGAGATTAAAATCATGAGGTGTTGATAATATAGCTTATATTTCACAAGGTAGACATTTACTGTATCCAAATAAGCGTTTTCCAATGCTCTAAATTAAAGCTGTCAGCCTTAGATAGGCATACTAACATGTTTCCTTGTCATACTGAATGGAAACAAGAGGGCACAAGAGATATTTAACATTATTTTTGAGAACCAAGAACAAGATGAGATAAACTCTTATGTCCGGATGGTAGATATGAAGTACAAGTACCTCAAAATTGTACTAGAGTAAATGCACTTAGTTATTTATCATCACTCTGTACAAGCTCCCGTCACTTCTCTCCTGCTCCTGGATGCGTCGCAGAGAAAGGAGATCAGCGCGACGCCATCTTTGTCGTTCAGCCAGAGAAGCCCATCCCCCTGGTGCATCTTCACCGGGAAACGGACTATCATTCATTTCACTGTGGGAAGCGCCTGCTGCACTAACGGTGGGCAAAGATGGCCTCACCAAGGACAGTTACTATTGTGGCCCTTTCTTTTGCTTTAGGTTTATTTTTCGTCTTCATGGGAACCATTAAGCTCACTCCGAGGCTAAGCAAAGATGCATACAGTGAAATGGTGAGTAAACAGTGATGTGTGGGGGTTCAGGCTATTGTTCTGTGCGAAACGCTCTCAGGCTCAAATAATGTGAGGAGATGCTGACCTAAATAATCAAAGATACGGACAGTTAATCTTTTCGGTATTGGTGGGCTCTTCTAATCTGACTATGTGAACCATTGTTCAATTTCCCCAAAGATCATCCTGTATTTAAAATGTTCAGACCTGCTGAAACAGTATTGTCTTTAACGTCAGTAACACATTTAGCACATTGGCTATATTAGGCCTGTGTGTTCTAGAAAACCATTCATGTATGTTGGTAATAAAACAGACAGCATCCTTGAATCGGTGTGGGTAAATAAAACAATAGCAAGTGTGTCTATCATAAGATAGTAAACGGTAAAACAGGGATCATAATGGACGATAGACTCCACCGTATTAATACATGATATAATGTAGCTGCACGATGCAAACATGTATACAGGAAAATCAACACATTTCTAAAGTATACCTTGATCTTTATAGCGTAGTAATAGGTTGTAGCTGCTGAGCTTCTCGCTTTATATGAAGAGCAACAGCTAAAGAGCAATGGCGGCTGATTTCTAGCAAATTCTGTGAGAAGCACCCACTGGTGCTGATGTTGAAATATCCTGTGTGCAAGATGCTAGCTGTCATGTTAAATCAAAAACTCATAAGCTCATACGATAAGTTTGAATTCATGTGTTTATTGGTTTTCTTTAACTGGGTAGAAATAGGTCAAAGAGTATTCGTGCAACCATAATTTATAAATAGCCTCACTAAAAGAAGTCCCTGTGCATTTGTATGACCTTTGTGTAATGTTAGAGATATTTAACGGTATCTTTGTACATTATCCTTTCAGAAAAGGGCATACAAGAGCTATGCCAAGGCATTGCCCGGCTTGAAAAAGATTGGCATCAGCTCGGTCCTGCTTCGTAAGATCATTGGCTCTCTGGAGGTGGGCTGTGGTGTGGTGCTTACCCTCGTACCGGGCCGTCCAAAGGATGTGGCCAACTTCCTGCTACTGCTGGTCATGCTCGCTGTCCTGTTCTTCCACCAGCTAGTAGGAGACCCCCTGAAACGGTACGCCCACGCTCTAGTCTTTGGTATTCTGCTCACCTGCCGACTTCTTATTGCCCGCCAAAGTGACGACCGGCCAGAGAGAGAGGACAGCCGAGAGGAACAGCAAATAAATGACCAGGAAAAGAACAAGGTCAAGCAGTCTTAAGATGCTCTTCTATTTCGCCAAATCCACAATAAAGGGAATCTGGTGCGTCCCTATTGTTTGATGGAGAGTCATTCAAATTTTGAAGGAATCAGTCACTTCCACTAATAAATCCCCTCACATCATCTCCTGTCCATCCAGCTGGCGGACTGATAACTCTCACCTACTCCTCTGCACTCTCACTGTGAAACTGAGAACTCCTGATCCGTAAATCCTCAACATGACCGTGGACAATCATACCTGTGGAAACTCTCATGAGATCAGCTCATTGTCTAAATAGTGAATCAATTTCCTCTATTTATTTCAGTCCTACACTGTGTTAAATGTATTTTGTTTTTAAATGATTTCATTTATGTTATGTCAAAATGATTTGAGAATGCTGTTTTTCCATGTAAGAATCTTTGTAGCTTCTTTTTTTTACTGTAGGTAGGAGAGACTAATCATTTATGAACTTCAATAATGTCTAAAGCATGTTTAATTTGGTCAAGAGTATA
Organism: Dissostichus eleginoides; assembly: GCA_031216635.1. NCBI lineage: Eukaryota > Metazoa > Chordata > Actinopteri > Perciformes > Nototheniidae > Dissostichus > Dissostichus eleginoides. Next base: position 15,394,598 of record CM062271.1, read on the forward strand.
AACATTAACCAATATGAGCACTTTTGAAACAATTTTGTACTGATTATACATCAACTAGTACGACATATCCACATCATATTTTGGTGTAGTGTTACCAGAACACAATTCTGGAAAGAAAAAATGAATACAGCCTTGTTCATCTCATCTCAGTACATTTTTGTAGAAGTGCGCATGTCACCCTTTCTCCTAAAGTGAAAATTGCAGAATATTATTTTTCTCCTTTCAGTTCAGTTACCACAGTGAAGTTGTTTAGCTGGAAAGTACAGCAGTTGCTGCCTTGGGTGTCTTCTGCTAGCGTGCACAGCAAAACATAACTCAATCAAAAAAGTATTGTTGCCTGTTAAAAATGTAATTTTACCTTTTTGTAATTCACAGTTAAAGTCTTAAGAATATTATCTGTTTCTTTAAAAGACAACTTCTGATTAGTTTGGCTATACTTTTTCTGTTTCAAAAATATAAACTCAAAAATTCATATTACAGATCTGCTTTGGGAATTAAATCTCAATGGAAAATCCTGTCAGTTAATTTCGAGATTCACAATATTTCTGTAAATGATATACTTAAAATAAAGAATTGGAGGTGAGATTGACTAAATAGTGTTTGTTTTATAAACTCCCTTGCATTTGTTTTAGTCAAGTTATTTACATATGCAACAAATTATGATTTGTTTGTAGTTATGTTATATACTGTACCTTAAGTCAGTCCCTGTCAAGATAAAGCCATCAAATCAGCACATAAGCTACATCCGTTTAACGGGCCAGATGTGCAGTGCTTGTCTCTCTGCCCTGTATCATAGGTGTTACTTATTATACTGTATGTAATGCATTACAGTTTGTCACTTTTAGGATCTTAACTTAACTTGTATAAACTAAGGTAAGAAAAAGGAAAAGAATGAGATGAAAATGATACATTCTTTGCCATTTTCAACACAGGAAAACTCTTCTTTAATTCTAATCCTACATGGGCATAAAAGGACCATGCACTTGGTAGACCGACCGGATGAGGGGACAAAGAGCATAACTCAGACACAGGGGTCCTTCTGTTATGCCTCTTGCCTGGAAAGTCACTCGGGTATTTGCAAAACAGCTTTAGAAACATAAAAACATAAAACTTAATGAAGCACTGAGCACATTTTATGAGAGATTGTACCCTGAATGTCTTTCATACAATTTGTTTTTTTTAATTAATTGGACCTGGTTTTCAGGTAAGATTAGTTAGTCAATGGCCAGAAAATGATTTGGATCAGGGTTCTCAAATGTTAATATTTGTTGACTATTTTGGTTTGTTTTCTGAAATAGTAAATAGAATAATTTTGGTTTTGGACTGTTAAACAAGAATTTTGATTATTTTAGCCTGTTCTCTGGGAACTTATTTCTGATATTTCATAGACCAAGGAAATTATTTGATGCTATGATCTTGAAATACTTGAATTTGATAATACATTCTATACATTAATGTTCGTTGTGATGCTCGCACAGCAAAGAAAAATTAACATTTACAAAAACAAGAGGAGTGTTAAATGCACTAAATAATTCACCTCACCTATGAAAAGTGCTGATGGTGAGAGGGGGTCAAAGATGATCCCGTGAGTTCTTTGTATGGGACAGTGTTTCTACACAGCAGTGCTGCTGCTAAATATGTTAAATGCCATATTTCAGTTTATGACAACACATTAAATCGCCTACGCCAAGTCACAAACTTCTTCGATAAAAGCGGTATGTGATAAGGCTATCAAACATTTATGTGAAGCGGTGCGTAGCGTAATTATCATGTTCTTTAATGTTGAATACTGACCAGTTTTCGACGGGATTTATTAGCCTCTCATGAGACACCAAATGAACCCAGATGAACCACAAAAGAGAACCATAAGGACAACGAGACCTACTGCTACATGGCTATTGTAGTCCTAATAACGCTCATAGACTGCAAAGGCTACGATGGCGGTTGAAGTCAAACGGACTACAACTTCCGCGAAGCACCAGACATAAATAACCTACTGCGCAAGCCCACACCAAACGGTCGCGCGGAGGATTTGAGTTTTGTTGGAATGGCTGAAGACGGAGTGTTTTTTATATTTTAGCAATGTTGAAATGGCAGCACAGTTAAACTTGTCAGGGCCTCCGGATTCGGATCTATCGTCTCTAACCGACCAGTCTGTGTCCAGCCGACCCAGCAACAGAAGTTTGAGAGTCGCAGAAAAGGAGAGGAGAAAGAACAAGGCGGAGGACCCGTCTGTTCTGGCCCTGAAGTACTTCGCCGATGGTAGGACTCAACTCAACCGTAGATAGCAGATGGTGCTTTTATTGTTACCGATCTATTCAAGATAAATACGTTAACCCTTGCCGTTTGAGTTCTAGTGTGTGCATACAAATAGTCCAGGATAACTTTAGGCTAAGTTACTTTCTTGTTGCTTATTGGGTGTAACTTTACTGGCAGCTAATGTTGCTTGCATAGCTACTTATTAGCTCCCGTATCAGTGGAGAAGACGGAGGCTAACCCAAACAAAGTTAGCCTCAGCATTGAGGAGGTAACGTTGGTTATGTACAGACAAGGAAAACAACATTATTATTAAAAGCCAGTGGTGTAATGTAATATATATCATGTACTCGAGTACTGTACATAAGTTTTCATTTGAGGTACTTGTACTTTACTTGAGTATTTCAATGTTATGCTAACGTATATTTATACTCTGCTGCCTTGTTCTTTTACTTGAGTACAATTTTGAAATCAGGACTTTTACTTGTAGTGGATTGTTTTTAAGACCATAGTATTTGTACTTGTATTTAAGTAAAGGATCTGAGTACTTCTTGAAAACACTGTTAAAAGCTTGATAACAGAGGAGAAACTCGGTGTTTGGTGATGTAATCTGTTGTATACTTAATATGGGACCCAAACTTTTGTTAGGGGTTTGCTTCCAAATAAGACTTATCTGACCTAATTATTATTGCACTCTACAATGTTACTGCAATTTATAACTAAGATCTTGAAATAAGAATATTGACAATATTCTTCAGATCCACAGTGTAAATGATGCACAGGAGTATCTTAATTATTAATACTTAGACTTTTGAATTGATTAGGCATGTACTTTTAAAACCAAAACAGACAACTAGAAATTAAAACACAATGTTACTTGTGACTCCTGTTTCTATAACATTGTACCAGAGGGGCTTACACAATTTGTTCGTGCAAGACAGTCATACATCAGCTTCTGCGAGGACAGCTGCGTACCAACGCGCACCAGGGTGAGTTTCAACAACAACAAGCCCTGGTTCACACCAAAACTGAAACAGCTAAGATTGCAAAAGGAGGAGGCGTGGTGCTTGAATTTTGACTTGAGCCGTCCCTTATATGGCGCGTTTCCACTACAGCGCGGAGCCCGGCCTCGCTCGGCCTCGCTCGGCCTCGTTAGGCCTTGTTAGGACCAGCTCACTTGATGGCGCGTTTCCATTACAGTTTAGGAACTGGGGCAGTAACTATAGTAACGCAGTGTAGGCGGAGCGATCGGCTTTTTGGTGGGCGGAGTCACGCTGCTTAAAACTGCCGTGACGACTTATTTGTTAGACGTGAGCTTTAGAACAGATAGGGACACAACGCTTTCAAGCAAATAACAGAGCGTTAGAAAAAACGTACCATGCAGAGACTCCAGTAACGCCGTTGCAGAGTCCAGGCCTCCATCCCTCCCAACGCTAGCCGGTCTATGGCCGTAAATGGTGTCCATTAGCTCAAACCACTTCCAGTTTTTCCTACTGGCACCACTCGTGTTGTTATTATCTTTGACCAAGCGATATTCACTCTTCATCTTTTTGAGTTTTTCCCTACACTGCACGACAGTCCTCGAGTAGCCGCTTGTGGACATCTGTGTAGAGACCTCCTGAAATACTTTAATATTGCGAGTTGTCCCGTCGAGCTCCCGCTGGATCTTATCTGCAATGTAATGTAGGAACGTCGTCACTTCCTCGACCAACCACCGCGTGCTTTTCTTTGCCATTTTAGCTCCTCTGTTGACAAAAATGCTGTTTATAAAAATGCTGCAAGCTTCGCTATATATATATGCGACGCTAGGGATTATCTCGCGCGCCGATTGTGACGATTCTCTCTGACCAATCAGCAGTCGAGAGTGTTGACGTCACAACTCAGCCTGGTTGTTCCTGGCCCTAGAACCACGATTTTATGAGGCCAGAAAAACTGTGAATTAGGACCCGCCGGCCGGTACTAGGCCAAGTGGAAACGCAACCAAAGTCGGGCCGCTGACGTCACAGCCCTCTTAAACCGGGCTCCGCGCTGTAGTGGAAACGCGCCAATAGATACTGTCTTTTTACGTTAGTGAGCCGGATCATTTGGCTCGGCTCTCTAATGGCGCATTTCCACTACAGCGCGGAGCTCGCTTTAAGCGTGCCGAGCCGTGCGGGGCCCGTTTTTGGTTGCGTTTCCACTTGGCGTAGTTCCGGCTAGCGGGTACTGTTTTACAGTTTTTCTGGCCCCATAAAATCGAGGTTCTTTCCGGGCCAACAACCAGGCTGAGTCGGGCTGAGTATGCTAAACTAGAAAGAGAATAGCTGGCAAGGGGACTACAACTACAACAAGATGAACATATTTGACCGTGATTTAATTGTAATACACGTTTCAAAATGATGCCGAAGTAACTACATACTGATACCGGTTAGTAAAAACCATGAATTAATGCTTTGACAAGTCTGCAGACAGACGGCAGGCGGAACACCTTTTTTAAAATGCGTGTTTTCTGAATGGAGATTGGCTAAGCTAACGCAGTATATACTCCGACCGTCCACACTCACAACAACGGCCTATACAGAAATAAATAAAGCAGCGACTGTATTCACCATGACACAGACAGTCTGTGGTTTGTACTTGTTTAACTTTTGTCTAGTTTCTGAACAGATATGAGGAGCTGTGAGCTTGAGTGCTAACAGCTAACGGCTGATGTTGTTTTTCTGGGGTTCTCATTGAAGATGATGTCACGGCTCCGCCTACACTGCGTTACTATAGATACTACCCCAGCTACTAAACTGTAATGGAAATGCGCCATAAAGTGAGCCAGTCCTAACAAGGCCTACCGAGGCCTAGCCATACCGAGCGAGGCCGTGTAGTGGAAATGCGCCATAAAAGCGCCAGCTGTTTCGGCTCCCAAACGGCTCTTCATGTTACCACAGTTTACCACGGAGCCTCAGTTTCGCCGCTGCAAGGCTCTGGTGCTCGCAGCTCACGCGCGTGCGCCACTAGCACCGCTCACCGCGTCCAAATCGTGCACGTTCCGTGTTGTCCTGTAGCAGGCACCGCCGGTGTCGGGGAAACGATCTTCAATACTCCGAAAAGAATCCCACCAGACTCCTTTGCCCCTCCAACAGAGGGATGTCCTTGTCCTTTTTCCTTTTCGTTATTTCAAGCGATGAAAACTCTCGATCTCTCGAATTATTAATATTTTTGGACGCCCTCGGCTCGAGTTCATGGCGTCCCGAGCTGAATAAGGGCGTCAAATGACGGCAAGACGCCCCCCTGGCGGAAACGCTGCTTGGACACACCAGGAAACTACTACGCCAGGATCCTGTTTGTGGACTTCAGCTCCGCCTTGAACACCATCATCCCGGCTCTGCTGCAGGACAAGCTCTCCCAGCTGCACATGCCCGACTCCACCTGCAGGCGGATCACAGACTTCCTGTCTGACAGGAAGCAGCACGTGAGGCTGGGGAAACACGTCTCTGACCCCTGGACCATCAGCACCGGTTCCCCTCAAGGCTGCGTCCTTTCACCTCTGCTCTTCTCCCTGTACACCAACAGCTGCACCTCCAGTCACCAGTCTGTCAAGCTCCTGAAGTTCGCAGACGACACCACCCTCATCGGACTCATCTCTGGTGGGGACGAGTCTGCCTACAGGTGGGAGATGGACCATCTGGTGACCTGGTGTGGAGAAAACCACCTGGAGCTCAACGCCCTAAAAACAGTGGAGATGGTCGTGGATTTCAGGAAGAACGCAGCCCCACCCACCCCCATCACTCTGTGTGACTCCCCGGTAACTGCTGTGAAGTCTTTCCGCTTCCTGGGCACCATCATCGCCCAGGACCTCAAATGGGAGCAGAACATCTGCTCCCTCATCAAAAAAGCACAGCAGAGGATGTTCTTCCTGAGGCAGCTGAAGAAATTCAACCTGCCAAAGGCGATGATGGTGAACTTCTACACCTCCATCATCGAGTCCATCCTCACCTCCTCCATCACCATCTGGTACGCCACAGCCAAGGATAAGGGCAGGCTGCAGCGTGTCATCCGCTCTGCAGAGAAGGTGATCGGCTGCAATCTGCCATCCCTCCACGACCTGCATGCCTCCAGTACCCTGAGGCGGGTAGGGAAGATAGTGGCCGACCCCTCCCACCCTGGACACAAACTGTTCACCCCCCTCCCCTCTGGCAGGAGGCTGCGCTCCATCGGGACCAGAACCTCTCGCCACCTGAACAGTTTCTTCTAGGGATGTCCCGATCACCTTCCGATCATTTGATTTTGACAATCTGCCGATACCGATTTTTCCCGATCCGATCTTTATGCAATGCATTAAGAGAAAAAAAAGCATTCAAGTTGTCCCTTAAGGTTATTTTTTTATTTAAATGACAGTACCCAACTACCCATTCTATGCAACATGGATATAGCTTCTTTTTTTCACAGCAGCATTGGATCAAAACAAAATAAAGCTTATCGTTGGTCCACCACAAAATAACCATGTAAACAAATTGAGTGCAGATAGTGCAGTAACAAAACAAAAATAACTCTACTGGAAAGAGGTAGCTTGACTAGCTTCACAAGTTCACATTCAGTAAATCAATAAAATAATAAAAATATTTTATAAAAAAAAAAAAAATTCCCGATCTTTTTCTCCCGATTCCGATCTTTTAAAAATCACGTGATCGGCTCCGATCCCCGATCACGTGATCGGATCGGGACATCTCTAGTTTCTTCCCCTCCGCTACCGGCCTCTCAAACAAGGCCCGGCCCCCCCGCTGACACTTTACCTATGCCACATCATAGACTATATGCATTACATTAATGCACACAATGTCATACTCCTTACTGCACATATTCTGATTTCACATTTCATAGTTTATATGCAAAAATTCATTGATAGCATTCTATTTACATGTAAATTACTGCTTTATTTAATTTTTACTGCTATTTTATTACGGTGTAAAAGATTTTGTGTTTTTATATTAGATTTCTTGTTTTTTATATTTTATGTATGCACCATGACATCGAGTCAAATTCCTAGTATGTGCGAACCTACCTGGCAATAAACCTGATTCTGATTCTGAGATGGTTTGCTCCATTTGTTTGGAATAATTGGAATAAATATTTCCTGCCTTTTCACAAAAAAACATCACTGTGATTATTAATGTTAAAATAGTTCCAGGATTTGTTTCTAGATGACATCAACACTACAGACTGTTTTATGTAATGCTCAACAGTCAATTAAGAAACCATCACAATTCAAAATATTATGTGATGGATTTTATGCTCTGCTAAACTGTTATATCTAGCACTTTTCATTTTATAGTAATCAATTAAAATAACAGATTTTCTCGGGTAAATACTTGTTGACATTACCTCTTGTATGTTTGAAACTGTTGTGATTATTTTTAAATATGCTTACACACACTCTGATGGGATGTTTTTCCTCCATCCTGTAGTTGAAGCAGGTACTCCTCTCGCTGGTAACGATGAGGTGGAGAGGAACCTGGTCCTGGTGGAGAAGGTGGCCTACAGAAATGGACTTTCACCAGAGGCCATCTCTATTATGCTGGAGTTTGCCATGAGCCTCCGCATGGGTAAGACATTCACTTTGCAGCAGATAAGGTTTATTGTAAACACCAATTGTTAACCATAACCTGAAGTTATGGCACACAATTTGATCTTCTCAAAAGTATAGGTACACCTGTGCAAAAGAGATTATTGTACAAGTGTTACTGTCAGTATTAAGATGTGCTTCTTTTAACTGAATTGTTTCTGTGAATTTATTTGTGTAGGACATGGCCTTTGTCCCCGGGTGCTGAAGTGTCTTATACCCGTCACCGTGGTGCCACAGGAGGCTGTTGTTCGCGCTGTGGCCTGGCTCACAGTTGGCAAAATACCTGTCAGCACACAAGTAAGTGCAATTGGATTTGTCTAGATTCTTGTCACCATTTTGCTGTATGAGTAATTTAGAAGTATGTTGGTCGAAAATACACACTTTTACCCTCAAAGAATAACATCAATTTTACAGTTACTAAGGTTATGCCATGAACTATCTGTAATCAAAAGGATGTGATTTAAAACTATTGCTCTCGTGTGTCTTTCTAACAATATAACCATGTTGTCAATTGAAAAAAGAGGTTCTGCTAAAAAGAAAATGATAATTTGAGATAAGAGTTAAATTTAATGTATGTATCGTTCTTGAGTTGCACCCCATTTAACCCATTTGTATGTTTACGTTGCATTTACAACTTTCAGGTTCTTTTCATAAAGTGGGTGTTGACCGTCTTTGACATGATTGATGCAAAAGACCAGCTTCGAGCTATCTATGGCTTCATCTTCAGCTTCGTCTCAGAGGAAAATCTGGTATGTGTGATGATTATGTTTGCTTTTTATAGTCAGATGGCACCAAAGGGAAATTGTACATGTGCACACACATCTTTGAGCCCCACATTTAGGTTCACTAATCTTATTTGTCATGGTGATTTTTAAACAAATTTGAAATGACAAGCGCGTCACTCTTTATGAATACTCTTCCTTGTTCAGGAAACAGTCCTGGCGGGATAAATAAAGGTTCATTTCTGCCTGACTAGAGAGATAATGCGTTTATCTGGCTAAGTTGACATTACAATCATCATTTGTGATGAATGTATTTCCTGTTTGTTCAGAACTGAACTACTGTCTTCTTACCAGTGTAAGTAAATGAATGCAGCACTGTAATGTGATATTGTTTCCACTGAGGAACTTCTAAGATGTAAAGTTTATCTTTTGTCACATTATTTCAGTGTCCTTTCATCTGCCATCTGCTGTACCTTTTGACCACAAAGCATATTGGTAAGTCTCACATGTTCACACCTGAAAAGTCTGTACTGCTATTGTTTCCCAAGTACTCTGCTATTTCCTATTTTCTGTATCACTGTATTGTAAAAAATAATGTTTTTTTTCTCTTGTAGTGCGAGTCTTCAGAGTGAGGAAGCTACTGGAGCTACAGTCTAAACTGGTAATGCTGCTGATCTAATGCCCTCTAAAGCTATTTATAAAAAAGCTACATATTTATTAGCTAACTAAGTAGGAAACTATGTTAATAAGAAATCCCAGGAATTGTCTTTTGCTCAGTACAAACAGTTACCCTTTCAATAGAGTTGGTTATTGTTAGATTCCACATTATCAGGAACCATCAATCAAATATAAAAATGTCGAGTACAAAGATGTGCCATATTGAGTGTGTTGATATCGTTTCCTCAGGGAAGGCAGCCGTTCCTGCTGAACCTACTGTCCCTTTACAAGGTGTTTTGCCCTGAACTGGTGACGCTCTCCATCCCATCACGATCTAAGGTTTGTACATGGAACAAGCATGTGATGCTCATTATGTGCGTATAATAACGTGTGGCCATCATCTCTAAAGCCCCAATGAAACTGTATGTTTTCTGTTATCTTACAGAGTGTGTTTAAGAACCACAATATGCCCTGGAAATCAGCTTTGATTGCTGTCCAGAAGAGGAACGGTTCCCAGGTTGCCTCCAGCATCAGCCTGGCCTCCGCATCGAAAGATAGGACCAACCGCAGGAAACGGGTATGGGAGCCTTTTCACATTGTCAGATGCAATCACTCCTGCTACACTAAGTTACTGCTGCTGCTTCCCAATGCCATACATTTACACTTCAAAGTTTATAATGTTCAGTATATGTTGGAATTGTTGGGAATATTTACATTTAATTTTACATTTTAAATTCAGTTTATTACTGAGTTGAACTTGACTTACTTATATTGAGATGTCTTTATTTAAGGGGGAGAGAATATACGTATTGCACTAACTACGACCCTAATGCTATTGCTAAACATATCAATAACACCTCTGACTGAAAACTGATTATAGACATCAGCAAAAGTACATTTTACTAGATTGTAACTAATAACTTTGCCCCTGAGTGTATGTACTGCAGTGCGAGCTGTGAATTCTATACCTAGGCCCTCTGACCCCCCCTTCCCTCGAAAAAAAAAGAGTTATTACGTCACAGTGTATACTTCAGCGGAATATCAAAACAACGGCCCGGGGTGCAAAACGCATCAATGATAGCGACCCTCTAACACACAAAACAACACCTGTAAATAACCCAATTTGTGTTCTTTGAAATTGAAAAGGATATTGCATTGTGTTTGTTACTTTCGTTGCAGTTGTATATATGTCTTAAGTGTAATTTGGCTTGGCTTCCTATTTTGTATGGACATGCTTTTATTTTGAAGGAGAGTTTACGCTGCTGAAGTTGTTGTTGCTATGGAAATCTTGACCCGTTGTTATAACACATGCTTAAACTTCCCAGCGGGCGGAACTTGTCATAAAGTCCGCGATAATAAAGCCCACCCATTTAGAGGGAAGATATGATTGGTCAATTGTACTGTCATTTGACATTACTCTCTCGTTCAGTTACTATAGCGGGCCCTCTGTGAATTCATAGCTGGACCACCAATCAGCTCCTGTCTTCACATAACTCGCAGAGACGAGCTTCTTTCATTTAACCCTTCACATTCCAACAGAAACTGAATAGGCAGATTCAAAGGATTTATTTCTTTGGAAATGTTATTTTTAAATACAATTAAATGAAGTTGTTTTGGTAAAACTAATTTAAAAAAAAATCCCCCTTTTTTTAAATGCTTGAAAACGATAAGATTTGAGTAAAAAGTGTATGATATACATTTTTTTATTGATTTGCTTATCCTGACTTAAGCCTTTTATTAATGCATTTTAGTAAATAAGACAATAATTGTATCCCAGGCTTGCCTTTATTTATTTTCTTGTCTCACTGTGCTTTCTCTTTTAGAAACACCACCACCTGGAATTGCCGGTATTGAGTTCTGTAGTAAATAAAGAACCTCAGACGGAGACGAGCAGGAGGCTGGTTCCTCTGGTGCAGATCCAATCTGTTGCTGAGCTCCTGGAAAATATGGACCATATAGAGGTACTCCTGCTGCGAAGAATCTCTGGCTTCTTTTGGGTTCCACCTCTGCCCCTTATTGTCTTGCTCCTTCTCAGTCTGTCACTCTTTCGGCTCCTTTCTAACTCAGCTTACACGGTTTCGCTGTCCCAAAACGTCTGGACTGGGAACAGTTCAGAAGTTAAGCAGCAGAATTCAACGTATGCCAGTGTGTCCTTAGGATGTGAAACCAGTCTATTTATAAATTGTGATGTATCCTCACAGCCAGAGGGTGGTGCTGTGTTACTGTTATAACTGTTCTAGCATACCACCAGCATCTTTGTCCTAGAGAAACCACAGCAGAGGTTGCCTTGGCTGTCATTTGTTTATCAGATTTAGCCTAAAAGACAAAGCGCTTACCTTTTTTTTGTTTGTTTTTTAACAGGCCATTGTTCTTTTTGCAGATAGGACGGTTTCTCTCCTATATGAGTAATGAAAGCAAAATAACTGGGATGAGATTGATCTGAGTAATGCATTGGACAAAGTTTCATAGCAAATGGTCATTTAAAAATGGCCCTCTATAAATGTCTATTTGCCCTGCAGATTCAGTGACCTGATAAACTAATATAAGTCATTTGAAATGGCTCGCTGACTTTTATGCGTCATGCTACATAAATCTACTGCTTTCACAGACCACAAAGCCAGCAATAAGGCTTTTGTACAGTGATAGCATCAACTTTGTTTATCGCTAAGAAAGCTCTACTTTTCCCCGTACATTAGAAAAGAGAGACGAGCACAGTCAATTACACACGAAAACTATTTAGCAAAGACAGTGACAAAGGATCATTGATTGTTCTCCTCTCTGCCTGCACTCTTGTTATCAAAAGCAGAATGGTGCTTTCTTAGTTTAATGTTATTGTTGCTGCATAGTTATTGGAGAGCTGAGCTGTGTCCCGTCAGTCTGTCCTTTCCCCATTCATATTCATTTACTACACAGATAAGGGCCCCCATATTTTGAAGCAGCTGTTCATACACAATAAGAGACTGTATCAACTATCCAGTGTGATGGCAGAAACGTCCTAGTGCTGGTATTATGGGGATTACTGGATACTGAAGAATTAGCTTATAGGTGGCCCACTCAATAAAATCAAGGACATGAGTGTTTTTTAAAGAAGGTAAACATATGAATTAGAACTGATGACAGGGACTTGAGCAAGATTTTATGTGTTTCTGTTTTCATGCAATGCCTGGTTTTATAGTTATTGTGTTTTGGTAATATGATTTATGTTTTTCATATCTTTTTTTGTATGTCTTTTGTTTTTGTTTTTAATGTTTTGATTATTCTAGCCTCTCAATAAGGACTGAAAAATGCATTTCACCCATATAGAACTTGCAAAATGGACAAATGCAAAACAGGAGATACAATATTTTGTAAGGAGAAATATCTGTATTAACACCATTGTGAATGAAGTATTGCAGTACTTTAGAGATTTCTTTGCCAAATCCCACCATGTTCATATTAAGATATTCCTCACTGAAAATGAGAATAATGCAAAAAGAATCAATCAAAACTAAATGGAGTAAGAAATGTTTCCTAATGATCCAGCCTACTCTCAGTTATAATTGATTGCATGTTTCCTGCTTCTTCACTTCCCCCCCCACCAGCTGCCCGCTCAGATGGGCTCTCTGCTGGGCTCCAGTCTGGCCCTGCAGTACCTGGACTGTGTTCAGGATGAGTCTGCTCTGCTACGCCTCAACTTCTGGCTCGGCTACGCTCTCCACGAAGGTAAGGGGGAGCGGGGAGGGGGGGAGCAACTACCAGACTTTTTGTGACATCTTCTATCAGGAAGATTCGTCCAAAGCCAAGCTAACCTCGAGTTGAACCAAAACGCATTACCTAGATGACAGAAGGATTCTGTCAGAGAGGGGTTTAAAAGAGTTTAAACGGAGACTGGGATGCTTTACTAAGTGAATGCACGTCAACTATGTATTCCTCTGCTGTTTTCTTTCTATCCCCTTGTCTTTTTCCATACTAAAAACTAGGGATGCGCCGATCGATCGGCCGGTATTCACTCTCTGCCGATTGATCGGTGCTCTCTATAAAGTCCGATCGTGAGAGCCGATCACATGACGTAAAATACATGACAGTTTTCTCGGTGCGCGGCAAAACAAGCTCGCCAAAATGGCTTCACCAGTCTGGCAGTATTTTAAGGTGTCTGAAAATGACAATAAAATAGCGGTATGCAAGGTGTGTGTGAAGCAGAAATCCTGCAGCTCTGTGACGGGCCGGTGAGTGGAGCAAAACAAACACACACACACACTCACTCACTAAGAGTTAGACCTAACACACTTAGCTATTTTATCTACCTCTGGAACTAGCTAAACTAGTTATAAATATATTTATTCTTCACTGTCGGGTCACTCATTACTGGATCAGTGAGCTGCATGAGATACTGACAGGCTGTCAGGAGAGAGAGAGGAAAAGAGCGCTTCCGCTCATTTCTCCCGTGTTATTATCCAAAGTTAATGTAAACTTGAATAATGTACTTCATTTGAATGTAATAATTATGTTGGTTGTTGTTTGTGGAAGCGCCAGTGAATGAGCCCCATTAACTGAGTTTTAAACATCACTTTAAATGGAAGATCCACATAGCCCCCACCCACTCGATCGGATCGGCGATCGGTATAGGCCGATACTGATTCCGGCGATCGGCCCCAAAATTGGCGATCGGAGCATCCCTACTAAAAACACTTTATCTTGCTGTCTTTGTTTAGAATTGTTGTTCTGTGGCGATGGAGGAGCCTCCCAGAATTCAGAAGAATCTCTGCAGTTTTTGGACAAGTTGCTGTCCACACAACACTTTCTTCAGGTGAGCCTCACATTTTAGGGCCTGATAGTTACCCCACACCTGTCATTCAATATTCATTATCCTTCACCCTCATGACGCTGCACTGTAAAACATCAAGCAATGATTTCACAATGTGTTACCGTCACATTTCCACCAGGAGGGGTTTTCCAGTTCCGAGGCTTTTCTCTACAAATTTCTCAATGTTTGGGACGGTTCCCTCCTCCGCCCACAGATCCTCGGCCTACTAAGCAACATTCCGGTTGTTCCAAGTTCTCGTGAGTTTTCCATGTGATCTTCTTCACATTATTGCCTGGTTTCCACACTGTTTTGTTGTGTGTCCCTAATTATGTTTAGAATACAGAGTCCATGAACTAGTGTTCAATGCAAGGGAGTTGGATAATGGAAACCTTAGTGAATTGAATAAAAGATTCTACGTTCCAAGGCCATGATATTTGTGCCATTTCTTAGGAATTGCATTGAGTTATAGCAGCTGGTACAACTGTAACCTTGTGTCTCCCTGTTTCAGAAATGGGACGGCTTCTGTTCGAGCCCCTCATGCAGCTCTTCTTCACATCATGCGTGTTTTTCAAGGTGGGTTTTCCTCCCTGAGGCACAACAAGTGTATACTCCTGCTACTGTGCTAGAAATATCTAAACCTGTTAATTAAATGGAAAAGATGCAATACTGTTTGTCTTGTATTTTTCATTATGGGTCCTTTATTAGCCTGTGGTAAAACAACTGTAAGCTTAATGCTGTTCCTCTCCATGTGTGTGCAGTGTGGAGTGATCGAGTGTCTGAACAACATGCTGTTGAAGTGGCTGACCTGGCACTCGGTGTACACTCTGGAAGACGACTTGGACATCAGCCTCAACAGCCACACCTCCATGTGAGTCTCATATCTACTTCCCGCTTCTTGTTCATGCCCCCAGCATAAACAAGTAATAGACATAAAGTACTTTGTGTATTTACTTCAGAGCATTAGGGTTATAGCTTGTTTAGCCTTTACTGGAGAGCCAAGAAATGCATTCTCACACCTAATCCGTCCTCACAGATGCTACACAACTATTGAGGTTTTGCCTTAGTTTTATTTACTGTGGTTTAGTGTAATAAAAGCAAAACACTCCTTTTTGTAGGTGTTCAGGTTTATGTACCCATTTTTGTCTAGGCAAGCATTATGTCACATTTTCTACTCTACCAGATAAAATCATGACTGAAACTAGGGCTGTGCGATTATGGCAAAAATCATAATCACGATTATTTTTGGTCAATAATTGATATCACGATTATTAAAAACGATTATCCATTTACTTTGAAAACATCCGTTTATTGAAAACAGCCCTAACTGAAACTCTACACTGTTCTTTACAGTTTCTATCTTTATTTGAGCAATCTATCATACACTAGCAACAAAAGCAAAATATGCAGAAAGAAGTATTGACATGTTTTTTCTTTTGGGTTTGAGCTCATTTATCCACCAAATCCTTTCATTTAAATTTGTTTTCAGACAATAACAGCACTAATAACCAGTTAAATGATTTTCAAGCTTTCAAACAAAGGCGCTGAGTTGGTGTCAGTTCTGTTTAAATACCTGGGCATCAGTATCGAGTCCTCAAATAGGTGTAGGGATCTATTCTTTATTCACTGCCATTTCCAAACTCACCTCTGGTATTTTGCCAGAGTACGACTCAGTGATTAGATGTAGGAATAATTAATGGTGTATATCCGAACACTTTCCCAACATCAGTCTTGATTCAGTGTGTCCTTTGTATTGTAATACTTGATTTGGGAGCTTTCTCCTGTTCTCACAGAGACCTGAGTCACTGATTAAATGTAAGTGTAGAGTTCCAAGGGTAAATCAGCTGACTGCCAGTACAGCTTTCACTTCATTCTGCTTAAATTGCGTGTCTGACTCTCTGCTCTGCCCTCTGTCACAGCAACATGACTCTGTCGGGGTTCAGGGATTCAGTGAAGGAGCTAGTTGACTTTGTGGGTCGGCTTGCCTCTATTGGCCTGCAGCTAGAAGGATGCCACTCTCTCCTCCTCAACTTCATCCTCGACTTCTATACCATGGTACATGAACAGATGCTGATGCTTTTACCCGCTGTGTGCCTTTTTTAAAGCCACAATGCAACCAGTGTTTGGGCTTAAGTGGTACCATTTTAAAACTAGGATGTTTGAGTTTCACTGTCCAGAAAGATGTATATGCAGAGTTTGACATGAGAGGCCCGTTTTCACAGGAATCTGTTTAAGGGGCAGAGATGTTGCAGGGGAATAAACTGTAGTTCCTGCTTTATGTACAACACCAACATAGCAATCATTTTAAAAAAGTATGCCAAGAGTGTGTTTTAATCTATATTTCTCTCCTCCCCCAGGTGTGTGACACGTTTCTGAAGTATGGGCTCCCCCTTGTGGTGATGCCCCCACCTGGAGTTTTTTACCCAGCGCTGTTTGCTACTGACCCGGTTAGTGTGGACAGACTGGCCTTCATCATGTACAGGTGGGCACTCTTTAGCTATAAGCCTCTTTCACACACAGTTCCTGGTTCATTACTACGATAACTTCTTACGCACCTCTAATAATTCTCCCTATTCAGACATTCACCACATACAGGAACATTTTCGTCTTGTTACACAAAAAGGTTAGAATAGATTGTGTAATGGACAGTGCAGCATATGGTGGTAGTGCAACACGTATGGAGGCCAACTGCCATAAAATCCACAAAACAGAAGAACACAGAGCAAGGCCAGATGTTCACGTATGCAGTTTAAGATTTAATTTATTTTTTAGAAAGTCTGTTTTTGTCCGTTGCCAATGTTCTGTAATGTCTTTAAAATGTAACATGTTGGAAGAAATCACCCACAATAGCATTGGCGTAACAGTGTCCGCGGGGTCTTAAAAAGTATTAAACTGCATTTTCCAAGGTATTACATTTTGTAGCTTGTTTTCAATAAGTATATAAATTGTCCAAAGAGGTTGTATTCTACAGTCTGCCTGAATGTAATCATTGCGTAGGTGTATAGTGTGATTCTGTGTAGTTTATTTATGGCATCCCGTTGGATTTGACGTCATCTGAACAGGACATCGCACGCTCACTGCTTGATAGCGCGCGAAGGTCCGTTTACGCCGGTTGTTAAACAACATCGTTATGGGGAAATGCAAGTTTGCGTCCAAATGGTTGGAAGATAAGGAGGAAGGACAATCAATACTGTATATAGTCAATGTGAGGTAAAGTGTGGCGCCAATGTAACCGGTTAAAACTCGAAGTGGCGATGAGGTCTTAAAATGTATGGAAAGGGTCTTAAAAAAGGTCTTAAAAGGTATTACATTTGACTTCAGGATTCCTGCATATACCCTGTGTAAACAAGTTGCGGATTCTAATACATGGGCATGAGTCTTTTGATTGGTTCGCTCCATGTAAAAGGGTCTTCTGTCAAACGGTCCCTGCAATCTCACAGATGTATCAGTGTTATCCCTGAAGTGTTATTTGGCCTTGAGATTGGAAATTGGTTGTACAGATTTCCCTAAACATCAATTCCCGCTCCCATTCAACCATGACCCCTCGCAACAAATGTTCCTGAACATTTCAGGGATTGACTCCATATGCTAAAGAGACTTCTGCTAAAACTTGCCCCGATGCATACACTAGCAACCCCCTTAATGTAGTATGTCATATGTTGATGCATATTTTATGACGGTACAGAGCTGGAATAAAATGGATAAATTGTACGTATATCTTCATGCATGATTTATGATAATGAGAGTCTAAGAAGCAATGCACTTAAGCCCTCTTCTCCCTTTTTATGTAGAACTCAAGCACCATTTGTAACTTCAGGCTTTAATAACACAAATCCTTACACTGTCGGTTAATTGACTACACCCCAGGGCGGCTTCAGTAATTCTGTCAAAGCTGAGCGGAAAAAATGCCATGGTAAAGTGAAATTGGAGTATAATTGTATTTTCTATATTTTGACAGCCTATTGAGAACAAACTGTGTTGCAGTAATAATCACAGAGGTCACTGGTTTTTCATGATTCCGTTTTTTGTTCAGGTACAAGGTGAACTTGACATCAGCCAAGAGTCAAGAAAAACTCTCAGAGGTAAGAAAAACCTCCTATCTTATTGCAATGCATGTCTGAAAATGAAACATGATGTGGTTTGCATTGCAGAGGTACAGCAAGAGTAAAGTTTGGTCCATAGCACCAAGCAGTGTGAAGGGAACTGATTTTCTATTAGCATTGTTTTAATTCAAACTGCTATCTCAACCTATAGATTTTGAATGCATTTCTTGTGAATGCATTAGGGCTGCGGGATTAATCGATTTCATATCGAAATTGCGATTTGAAATGATGCAAATCGCAAAGCCTGCGATTTGGGATACACGTTATACAGCGCGTCGGATTCAATGTTTTTCTTGTGGGTCAGTCATCCACAACAATCAGAAGTGCTGTGCTCCACATGTACCAGCCATTGTTAACCAATCAGAAGTGGCCCAAGGTAACTACGCATACGCCCAACAACAACACTGCACGTGAAACGCCCACGTGGAAGACGTTCCTAGCAACATTCATGGTGTGCATAAATGGCTTCAGCCGAGCCAGAAGCAACGTTGGACAATTTAGTCCCGAAGAAAAGCAGCACTTCGGTTGTATGGAAATATTTCGGGTTTAGGACGACAGATGAAAAGCAGGTGTTGAGCACGACCTGTCGTGGAAAATCGCTACATCCCGAGAAAACACCACAAACCTGTATCAGCGCTTGAAAAAGCACCACAGGCAGCTCTATGAGTGTACGGTCAGAAACGAAGTGTTAAGTGAAAGTCCCGTAGCCCAGTCTAACGTTAGTCATTTGCGGCTGTTACGCCGTATGAAAAGGGTTCACGAAGGCACTGTGAGATAACCAATTCCATAACGCACTGTTTTAATGCATGTAAAGGTATTTTTATGTGTTTCTGTTGCACTTTGTCCTGGTCCACACGCTGTATTTAATTCTTCGCCTGGTTAGTTTCTAAAGGCTCGTCACGCTCTTTAAGTTTATAATCGATTACTTACTGTCTGCGAGGCGTCCTGCAGAGTTCTGTTTATTAAATCCTACAGTAAAAAAAAAACTGCTTCTATATCCTACGACCAGTGAACGCAGCACCATAACATTATGATGCGTGTGTCTCTGTCTCTGTGTGTGTGTATTTTATCTATGGAAACACTCCTTTTAGATTTTTTATATATATATATATATATATATATATTCTGTATATATATTAGGGCTGTCAAGTTAACGCGTTAACGCATGTGTATTTTTTGTCCTCGAGTTTAAACTACCATCTACAAGCTGAGGCTGACAGCTAGTGATGGCAAAATGAAGCTTTGAATGAAGCATCGAACCACTTGGACAATTGTCGGAAATAGGTTAATTTCTCGAAGCTTCAGTTACAGCGACCTCTCCTGGCGAAGTGCAAGGCTGCAGTGGGTTTAACGTATCTTTGCCTTGAAAAATATTCGATGCACACACACACTAAGACTGAATATCATGTTCTATTTGCAATTAAAGATTGATAATTGTGTGTATTGGGTTATTGAGAAGAGACTAGACAGTGCTGGACATTTTTTGGGCGGAGAGGGCCTTTTATCAGTTATTAAAGTATTAAAGTTGAAAAGCAATGATTAAAAGCTCATCCATTCCGGGCTTTGAACCAGCTGCGCGGAGGACATCGCAGCATTCAGGCCGCCGGCTCTATCCACTGGGCTATCTATTCCTTACACAATCGAGCTGTTTTTATATTACTCATAATTGTCTTTTTGTCCACAACTTCTCCACATTTCGAAGTGTTTCCCGAGCCAGAACGACCTATCTTTCTTCCTGGCTTGCTCTATAATGATCCAATTCAAATGCAATACCAACAACAACTCAACAGCAACAACGCAAACTACGACAACAACCCACATTGCGCATTGTTTAGAGCGGTTATAAAGTGTTGAAGCGCTCAAATTCGAAACTGTGTCAAACTTTCACCTGTCAGAATAGAGACGAGGCAGTGCATTGAATCGCGTGATTGGACCGCGAACCAGTCAAGTGATTCATTCAGGAAATTAAGCAGTTGCTGGTTCGGACGTTACATGTCACGTGATTTGAAGCAGTTGCTGCTTCTGACGTCATATGTCACGTGATTTGAAGCAAGCTTCGAATCACTGCTTCTATGGAATAGGAAGTCCAGGGTTGAAGCTCCGTTCGAAGCTTCAGTGTCAAACTGCCATCACTACTGACAGCCCCGCTCCTGCCACCCGCTTGCGGCAGACCACACTTCCACGCTCACCGGCAGGCCCGGACTGGCCATCGGGAGGACCGGGAGGGTGTCTGTAATGTGTGGCGTGAGCGAGAGAGAACGCGCACACCACCTTACGTGTATTGTTGTTGTTAGCATCTGGTGCTAGCTATCTGCGCTAACGGATATAAGGAGCTGTTTCAATGAAAACAGAGGAGCGACATTTCGCCGACAACTGCGCCGAGCACTTGACTTTATGCAGGTAGCCAGACAGTTGGACATTGTACGAAAAGTCAGCACACTCAGCACGGATAGTGCGCGCAACATGATTGCAGTGTCCAGGCAGCTCCCGTTCGAGCATATGCCTTGAGTTGCACATAGCTCCGACGATCCAACACAGTGTCCACACACACACACACACACACACACACACACACACACACACACACACACACACACACACACACACACACACACACACACACACTGTATTGTATGAGAGAGGTTCCAGGTTGAATTGAGGCAAATATTTGTAATGTTCAGAGGTTGTTGTGTTTAATATTCATGAGAATATTTGTCATTGTTCAAATGATAATAAAAAAACATTTGCATAAAGCATATTTGTCCACTCATATGTTGATAAGAGTATTAAAAACTTGAAAAATATCCCTCTAAGGTACATTTAGAACAGATAAAAATGTGCGATTAATTTGCGATTTAACTATGGACAATCATGCGATTAATCGCGATTAAATATTTTAATCGACTGACAGCCCTAATATATATATCGCAAATTGAATCGCAATCGCAATATCTGGCCGAAAAATCGCAATTAGATTATTTCCCCAAATCGTGCAGCCCTAGAATGCATTTACATTTTAGGCATTTAGCTGGTGTGCCTTTCAGAAGTGACATGCTATTTGCTTTTATAGATTTTTTTCATCCCTCAGTCTACATTCACATGCCCCCACCTTCAGCCGCTAACCTTTAATACCCTGTCAGATGAGGACTTAAGAAGTTGTTGATTTTAATACATCTGCCACTGCGGGCAGAGAATTTACGAGTACATGTCAGGCAGCCAGCATGCTCCCCGTGGAAATGTCAGAGGCACTTTTTATTAGGACAAAATGGACTTGGTAAATAGCATGCAAATTAATCGGCACAACACACATCAGAAGTGAAACCTTGCAGATATGGAGATTGATTTCCTTTTTTTTCTCCACTTTCCTTTGCTTCTTTCTTATAATTTTGTGAGTCCCTTTTCGATTCTGTTTCTTTCAGCAAGCCTTTCACATCAGCCGTCAGACTTTCCGTGAGTTCAACAACTACACAGTCTACATGGTCAACTGCCTGTGGAACTCCAAAATGTTCCAACCAGGCATGGGTGTACAGCTGGGAGAGGAGCTGCTGCTCAAGAGCAATGTTCCGCAATACTGGAAGAGCTTCGACCTCGTCCACCACCCCGCCTTCATGAGCTACGCAGTCGACTTCCACCAGAAGGTGAGTGTGGGCCGTTTGGGAGTTCCTTTGTCTTTCCACTAGTCCAGATCGCAAGTGCACGTCAGCATAGCACTTGCATAACGACAGAGTTCACGCGACACTGAAGCGATGAACCTGTTCCGTCTTTTTTTTGTTTTAAAGAGAGAACAAGCAGCCAAACTTTCTATTCATTTTTCCTTTAGTTTTTGTGAAAACTCTTGAGCTATATTTCCATCATCATTGACCCACAAGTCATTCATCATTTCTCACTGAACCAAAAGGTTAAAAAATACTTTAAAAGAAAATTGCATTTGTATACCACTTTTCAAAACATTTAGAAAATGTATGTAAGGAATAAAATAAGGATTATCATTACAGAATCAAAAAATGAACAGATAGATAGATAGATAGATAGATAGAAAGATAGATAGGGTAAAACATGTTATTATATAGGACAAAATATTCACATCATAAGAAAATAAGGATACAAATTATAAGGCTATTATTTGAAAGGATTAAAAAAATGATAAAATGTTATAATCTGTAGTAAAGTTCTAGTGTTTTATGGGATAACACTCGGGTTGACTAGTGTATTTTCCAAAAATAGTCTGGAAGCTGGTGCATGAGCCTGACCTGTTGTGTGAGACATGTTAAGTGTAAATTGCTCCTGATCGATTTTGGTCTAGACGGGGGTTCAAATGTATTTGAGCAGGATCCCGTGTGCTGCACACCACTAAATGTCTTCTACTGTATGTTAGCTATGTAGCTCTTGCTTATTTTCAAACGGTAAGAGGCAGTTGATAAATCAGCGAGCAGCCCGTCTGTACAGTTTGGTTAATGGACTTGCACGCAAGACAAGGAGACAAATGTAGTATTAATGTATCTTTCATAGAAGATGCATTAATACAGAAGGACATTTTATTATTAATGGGATCTGCATGAGACGTGGTTTTCATCATGTTTAATAAGACACGTACCTTTTTTTGGTTTGGTCCAGCTGCAACATCCAGCAGCGATATTGAGATCTAACTGGGTGAGCTGACAATGAATAATAATGTTCTCTCTTTATCAGTGTTGGACCGGGAAAAAGGACATGGACCTCGATTCCATAAAGGTTTGAGTGGTCTTCTCTTCCTCTCTGCATCATTCATGTTAGACATTAACCTGTTAAGCCCGGGAGCCCCCGCGCAACATCTTGCAAGAAACAGCGTCTGAGGGCTTCTTAACATTTAACAAACTATGAATGTGTCATACCCACTTAACGGGAAGAAACTCAGCTACCTGACGATATGAACCATTTTTACCGAAACAAAACACAAGTCTAACGCCGAGCCTCTGAATTAGCACTAAGCGAAAGAGTGCTAACGCACTTAGCACATAACTCACGGTAGAAATATTTTATACTTCATCGGATCTGCACAAACAAGATATCATCTGAAAGCTGAGATTCCACAGATTCCAATGGTAAAAGTATCATCACTGAGCGACCAAAACTCGCGGCAGCGAAAGCCAGCAAAGACAACACACAACTTCACTTTACGGAGCCAAAACGGCAAATACGTCTTACCTTTGCTGTTTTCTGATCAAAAGTTGTGTTCAAGGGCATTAAAACGCATAAAAACGCTGCTGAAGGTTAATCCAATGTCTCTGTGTCACTTTGAAATGATTACTGATAATGCATCATCACATGTATGTCAATAAACTGAGTTTTCATATAGAGTGTATCTGAGCTGTAACCCAGCTTCCGGTTTTGGGCATGCTGGCTGCGCATCACTCTCATTCACCAATGGTAATGTTTAGATGGATTTAGGAACCCCCCCTCGATTCTATTGGCTCTAACGGTTAAAAATAGGTGTCAATCACCAAAATCGACCGATGGGTTCCAGAGATATGGAAAATCCAACCAAATGACCCCAGAAGTGGGTTTTTTTTTTTCTAGATCTCTCTAAAAAGGTCAAATGTCACTTGTTTTGCATCAATCTTGATACAGGGTACTTATTATGTTATAGTTTGGATTCCTAACGCTTTTAGTCTACTATCCCATCATTCAAGGGTGGTTTTCACTATAAGTAATGTTTTTTTTTTGGACGGAAACTATCATTTACATTTTTATACTATTTTCAATCTGAATTTACTTTAAAATAAAAACATCTATATTGATTCTAACTTTTCTACATCCAACTCACAGGTTTATCATTGCTTTGAGAAAAAAGATTATTAATTTACCCCTTTTAGAAGTGAAGATATAGTCATTTGTTCTGGGCATGTCATTTTCGAGCCTGAAACCTGAAAAACAGGCTCAGGGCTTAACAGGTTAACAGAGGTTGCT
This sequence comes from Dissostichus eleginoides, assembly GCA_031216635.1. Taxonomy (NCBI): domain Eukaryota; kingdom Metazoa; phylum Chordata; class Actinopteri; order Perciformes; family Nototheniidae; genus Dissostichus; species Dissostichus eleginoides. The sequence continues at coordinate 15,418,655 of CM062271.1, forward strand.
TTGATCATAGAAAGCATCAGATGTCTCGGTTGTGACTGTGTGTCTTGCTCTGTTTCAGCATTCCAAGCCATGGGGCTGGTACCTGGAGTATTTGTTCAGCCAGGGTTATGACGGCCTTGAACTCTTTGTTCAGAGCAACATCAGGGCAGGGCAGGGCGACGGGCAGCAGGGCGACGGGCAGCAGGGCGACAGCCTGTCCACATAGCAGAGGAAGATGCTCAACTCAAAGGAGAGGAAGAACAACCACTCGCAACTCACCCATATTTTTCAAAGACTTGTAAATACTTAATCTTCTCTTCAAGCGAGCTACTTCGGGCAAAGTTTTTATGTACATATATGTATATGTATGTATATGTTTGTTTTGTATTTTTACTGACAATGCTGTCCAGTTGGCCATAATAGACTACAAAGCCTTGGCGGCCATTAGCCAGATGAAGTGTCAGTAGTAGGTTTGAAGTCAGTGTATACACATTAAACAGGGAAGATGGTATGTTTGTTGCAAAGAAAATAACCTGAGAGGGGATCATTGGTAATGTACATATCCACAAATATCCACACTTACTGTAACTGGACAACTGATGCATCTACATGCAGACAAGATAGTAAAGAGTAACACAACTTTAAATTATTATTTTTCCATTTTCTTTGTGTTACAAACAGTCATTCTTTGTTCAATGTCGGCACTGATCTTTAACCAGCAAAGGATTAATTTTTAGCTTGCTTTTTTTCTTTTTGTCGTATGCTAAACCTGCCTCTGTTGCACCTTGTTGAAAATAAATAAGTGTAAGACTTTTACTTTAGAAGCTAATCAAATCTGTTGTCTCTTAACATTACACTGCAGCATGTCACAGTTTACAAATGTCTTGGTCATGTAAAACCTAAATTGTTGCTCTTTTGAAAGGCATCAGTTGCCTTTCAAGTGTGTGTAACATAGGTAACTATTCTTATGTATTCTTCGGTCAGACGCGCTGCCACCTGGAAACAGCATTTTGTTTTAATTAAGGAACCCACCTGGATGGTTAAAGGTTCCTCGGCTACTTGCGATAACTCTGATTGAAATCAGTTTGCCAGGTACACAAAGTGATTTGCAATGTGGCAAAAATAAAAAACAAAAGTCACTAAAGGTCTGCAACCAACCAATATCTCCGTTAATCCACTATCTATTAGTTTTTTGATTAATTAATTGATGTGTTTATGTAAGAAAGTGACATTTAATATATTTTTTAAAGAGCCCATAGTTACATCTTTAAATGTTGGTTTCATTCAAGCAACCCACCATCAAGCTATTTCAGATGATTCCATTTTAAATCATGTAACATTTGAAAAAGTTAAACCAGCAAATATTAAGCCTTTTTTTACTTGATTTAACCGAATAAACCCATGATCAACATTGATGAGTTTTCTGTCATGCACTCATTCATTCATGATTTCAGCTGTACACGTAGCAAACCTGTAAAAAGTATCTCAAAAAGGGTAAGTTAAATGATGTCCTTGTTTATAATCTTACAGAAATCCTCCACAGGGTTAAAATGTCTTATGTTTGTATGCTTCATAACAACAGTAAGAACATGCACTCTAGGTTAATTTATCCTTATAGGCTTGAAGTTTCCAGAGGTGTAAAAAAAAATGAGTTTCAAAATGTGCTCTCAACCCCACATTTTTTTTTTTTGGATGCCCTCCCTCCCCTGAGCAATGACTTCAGAGCCTCCCTCCTGCAGCGCTCATAACGCACCGGAGCCTCGGAAGTTTTCCGGTTAGTATTTCATCCCGACCCTTTCTTTTGGGGTGAAGATTATGTATTGAGATTCAAATGATCCCCTCTGATGGTGGCTGGTGTGAGTGAGCAGCCTGCTTATGTCAGACAGCCGCCGGTACCGCGCTGCTGCCGCTGCTCTCCTCACTTTCTCCAGTGCCTGCATCCACGGGAGTAGCTTATTTCAGCCTCTGCTCCAGCACATCCAACTGAGCTGAGCCAGTCCGACCCGAGCCAAATCCTCGCCCCGGGGAGAGAAAGGTAACATTGTTCATTTATGTGAGTGTTTTACTGCATTAAATAGGAGCCAGTTACCCTCACCATCAGGGAATGGAGTGTAACAATGTGCTTCTTTAACCGCCTTTGGCTCACTCCTGTGCATGTTGAGGCACACATTGGCTGTAGTTCGGATACTGTGTGCATCGTCCCGGTCACAGTTTGGTGGCAGCATCCGTGTGATGGATGGTGTTTGCCGGATGAGCTTCAGGATAACTACAGCCTGTGTGTGCTTTTGGCTGGTGGAGCTCAGAATTTAAGGTGCGCAAATGAACATCTTGGCTGCAGTTGGAAAGCCTCTTCTTATTTCTGTCTGCTCCTTATTCTGAACAACGGGCCACTCTCAGGCTGAGTGATCAAGACACACAGTTTGTCTATCCACTAAGTGCGGACCAAATGAAGTACGAGTGTGCGCCCCTGTGTGCGCTTGTTTTATGGAGCCAAGATGAGGGGAGAAAAGCCTGCCCGATCATTCTCTGCAAGTTTCCCCCACAAAGTCTACATTTTGGGAGAAAAAGCGAAATGTTTAGGTATTTTCTGTCTCATTAGTTCGTGTGGGTGGAGACTGACGTGTGATGGCGGACTGAGGTGTTGAGCCGGATTTGAACTCTGGATGTCGCGAGTAATTATGGTTACAATTACACGGTGTGCGTCTTAAGCCCCGAGACTGTTTTTACGAAAGCCCCGGGACGAAGCAACACAGTGTGGGATAATTGTGGGATGTGATTGTAGGGCGGAGTAATCCTTTTTATCTGGATGTGACAGAAATAGTAGCATATATTTGAAATCCAAATTTAAACCATAAAGTATAAAAAACACATGATGTGAGCACTCTTAATGTGATTGACAGGTGTTAACACCTATTAAAGTTTGTTTATGTGTTTGTAAACTTGGCTGCCTATATTCAAAGCAATTGTGCTCATATTTTCATCATACTACAAATATGTAGATGTCCCTCATGTTGACATTGGATACAAATATATTCTTAAGTTGTACTTGTGAGTTGTACATTTGTCCGACGTTGACTTTATGTTCATTTTGAAGAATCAATCAATCACATGCACAGAAATGCCCTTCATAAAAAAGGTAATCATCTTGGGATTGGACATCAAAGCATTTCTCTGTCTCCAGCCTGGTTTTGTATTTCTTTCATCTTTGATCATAAAAGCTTCGTAAATCTTGGTGTTCATGGCTCATTTCAGAATGGATTTGAAGGTGTCCAGAAGCTTTAAATGGTTTATTTTGTTTGTTTTTTAAAGGGGAAGAAGGTGAAATATCTTTCCTTTCTAAATGGGCATGGAGCGACATCCTGCCTCACAGAGATTTTCCTCTGAAACGAATTCCATGTTGTCATTTGGCAGGACGTTTCACTGTTATCATCCGGCATTTATTTCAAATAGCTCCAAGTCATTTTCATGGACTACTATCCTGCAGTACCTACGCTGAAAGATAATTTCCCTCAGAATCCAAAAGCCTAGCACAGTATATCCACCTTTTCTTCAGGCATTCAATTTGATGTGATGATAGGATTGCATGTCTTTTGATCTCAAAGACCGCTGCAAAACATCTGAAAATGTAAAAAGAAATAGGCATATTTTTCCAGACAGAGGGTTTAATAATGGCTAATATCATGTGTTGCTCTTTGTGACTACTTTTGGTCGAAGGACGCTGTGTTTCTTGGGGCTTCACACTGTAGTGAGCTATAATTGTGAAAGAGGCTAAAAGGATTACAAGGATGTTCTATTGTCACTGCCTCTCTCCATCTACATGCCTCCTGGTCATATTTTATGTTATGCATTTTCCACAATCTCCCTCCAGCTATGATTTGGAGAATACAGATTCAATCTCAAAACATCATCCAATTGTAATGTCCTTTTATTTATCCTTAAGCGGACAGTGGCACTGTCTCTCGTATCAGATAATGGAAAGGCTGTTTAACTTTATTATCTTATGTAACTTACAGATGAACTAAAATTACCTCTTTATTCACAACAACCGTGTTTTACATGTTTGATTTGAATTTGTTTGTTTTTGTTTGTGTCATTCAACTAATTTAACTATTTATTAGTATTTTTATTGTATTAAAGAGTAATGTTACACTATTTTTTTTAATGGTTACGCTGGTTTGGTCAAGTTTGCATTTGTGCAGATAATGGACATTTGACCCATCCTCAACTTCAGCTTTCTTATTCAGCTAGTTATACTGAAGTAACTACTTCAACTTTTTATACTTTTGTACTTTAATTCAACATTAACTTTTCAACGGTTTATTACGAACATAGCTAACATTTAAACCATTTATCCAATAATTTCAGCACTGTAGATAGCCACTTTTGCTGACAATTTGAAGGGTTTATCCATGGCTTTTAGATAACACGAGGCTCTCTACTTCCTTTGCTAAGCTCCAGTACTTCTAGTAACTCTGGTATCCCTCTGGAATACAAGTATGCACAGTATGTCATATTCTCCTCTTAGGGGTCTCTATATCAAAACAAAAGATAGTTTGATGACATTGTGACAAGCGCAGGATTGTGGGAGTTGTTGTCTTTGCCACCATTGCCATCATTTCAATCAGATTACCCGTTAGAATTACATTATTGTTCAATGTTAAGGAAGTTAAATTACCCTCAGATGTCTCTTTATCTCTAGAACAAACCAAGTTATTTGAACCAATAGAACCGATAGAAGTTAAAATTCGGTGTTTCTCTGACACAGTTTGGCAGAAGTTCTGAGCCGCCACTAATGTTTTCTCAACTTGTTTCTCTGATGAAATCAAGACAATGACTGAAATCCTTCATCCAGTAAAAATATATAGTTCTAATAAATAAGATCTGAAGTGTATTGAAAATATATGTGGATTTATAAAAGTACATTTATAAAAGCACAATTACAAATATTCCCATTACATGCAACCGAGGAAATGTTACCTTGATTAAAATATGGATGTCTTTATGTTTGAAAATCAGTGGAGTCATTTGGGTCAATATAACTAATTCTAGACATTTTATATGTAACATCTTCATGGCATTTGTGTTTTTCTGGGCTTAGGTCTATCATAGTTTTGCTAGTGTGAAAGGTTGATCCCTAATACTCAAAACTTCAAGGCGAGGAGCCGGTTTCTCTCATGGTTTGTTTTCATCTCCTCTGATGAATCCTAAACATGTATTTTGAGATTGCATTATTTATGGCGTTATGTGGGGAAGCAATCTGTGTTAAAGATTGTCTCGGGCATGTTTTTCTTTTCCCCCTTTTTTTTTTAAATTCAGGAGAGTGATCTGAAAATGTCATCCCCTGTTAAAGTCTGCCCCGGGTCTTCAGTAACTCTATCAGAGCGTTAAGAATTAGCAACCTACCAACTGCTGCAGTGACATTACATATTCTCGCTGAGAAGACTTTTCTTTATTTACAACCAAAAGGTGATAGTAGGTCAGATGCTGTTATTTTCTCGAAAGCACCGTGATCATGAATAATCAGTCTGGTGTCATATGTTCTTGCTACACAGAGAAAGGCAGTAATGAGTTTACATGTCGTGACCTCAGTGAAGGGAAACCGGTCACACTGTTACAGGAATTTAATTACAGATGACCTTAGATTTGACCTTCTCTTTCGCTTCTCCCATACCCGCTGACCTCCTCCATTGAGCTGTACTGTTATATTTGCTGCTCTAAATGTATTTATATTTTATTTAAAGCAATGTGTGAGCTACCTGAAATACCTCAAGAGAAAGAGTATTGTATCCTCTAGCTATGTCCTTGAGCAAAGCACCGATCCCCTAAATGCTTCCTGGCACTGCAAAACTTCCCTCTGACACCTCTCCATAAAAAAATGCATATTTGTGTATGTGTGTATTTGTACTGTGTATTTATATATATACTAACAGAGTGAAAAACTGCATTTCTTATGTCAACATGCTCTAATGTGGGGCAGCTTGAAGACCTCGATTTGTTTTTCCATATTTCCTTGAATTGCTAGACTAAATGTATGCAGCTTTTAAAACTAAAAATGTCTCTGTATTTGGAGGATGATTTCTGTTTGTGACTTGAGTCAAGACTGCTTTTAATGTCTGCTTGCAGTCGGCATAGCTGGAAATATCAGGACTCATTTCCCTCTCTTCAGAAAAAGCCATTTGTTGCTACTTACTCTCCGACAGCAGAAACAACTTTCTCTAAACTAAAAAGGGTTTATAATCCACTATGAGTCTTTAATGGGGTTAAGTCAAAGTTTCTCTGTTGTGTCGTTTCATCTTGCCTTGTTTGATGTTTTCATTTCTAACCATGCATGCAGAGAGCAGAGGACGTGTCGGACGATCTGATTGGATGAGTGAGGCGGTGTCTTTGATGCTTTATTAGTGCTGCTATCTTTTGTGGTTGAGCCCGACTAATGCTTGGGTTACTGGTAATCTCCTCCCTTTACAAACTCAATTCTCACATCCATGTTTTCTCAGTTAAAGGATAATTGATTAACAAAACAAATACAAGACCTCAGCCAATAATGAATGATCCTACTAATAGGTGTTGTCTGTTTACCCAAAGCTTCATATAGCTTTGTCCCCTGAGCCTCTGATATCCATTGTTGTCCAAAATGATTAAAAACGCGCCAATGTGCCTCCATTACAAAGAACATGGACACTCATTTATTCTTTCATTCCATGTACTGTGCTGTTTTCCCAACATCTATGAAAGCCATGGCTGAAAATAGTATGATCAAGAGACATAAAAACACATAATTGGACTTTTCAAGGGTTTTAATCAACACTTCTATTTTGACAGGCTTATCCTTTATTTTTTAACTAGCTTAGACATTGTAAAGTTTTCTATTAAAATTCATGAATAAATATTTAAAGAAAAGTAAACCGATAGTATGAAAGCAACCATGTCTCAGAATTATGTTCCCATGCAACTAAACTGCATATTCAATCAGGCAGATAACACATATCAAGTAAATCATAATGAATTGGCTTAAAAAATGTTTTTAAAATACTTTTTTTAAGTTATGGTTGTAACTTAATGTTGACTTTTGGTTTCATAAAGGTAATACATACTAATCACCTAATTGTAAGTGAGTGTGTTTGTATCGTATGACCCCAACATCTCCCACTACGGATACTTCCTTGGACTAGTTAGAAACATTTTTGTGATACACAAAAACATACTAATTGAAAATGCAGTGTCATTGTATGGGAATGTTATTTTTATAGGAAAACCGCAGACTGTTTCTTGTGCTTCCTGTCCAACAAAAGGGCCGCTGGTGACAACCAAACACCCCTGGCCCTGCAGAAATAAAAACATCTCCCTTTACCCTGTCAAGTGGCTGTCCCTCCTGAGACCCAGATAGAAGGATAGTTGTTGTACACCTCGGAGCACCGTCATCCCGAGCTCTGTGGCCGCAGGACAGGTGTGCTCAGTCAAGCGGGCTGCAACAGGCCCATCATCTTCCTGCACCTCTCAATCATCCACGCTGCGCAGAGATCTGGCAAAACGACAAATGGGGGAAGAATGGGGATAGAAAAGCAATTTGCTAACTCCATAAATTCCTGCGCCTGCGGTATATCCTTGGCCATTGTGACTGCAAGCTATTATTTAGAATCTGGTAACCGATGCTTTCCTATTAACATTAAATGGGTTGGTGTCTGTGGGTTGTCTCCCATGACACTTTTATGCTGGTTATTTACTGCCCGGCACTGCAGGGCCTTGCTATTGGAGCGGCTCTGAGGGCCGGCTCAAAGCGTGGCCCCTTGTGGCGACTCGTCCTTAATGGTAGGCTGGGAGTGGGAGAGGCGCAGAGACCAGTTGCTTGATGATCAATTTTTTGAAGAGTAGAAGGAATAATGTCAGTGTGTTAAAAATAGTATAATTACATGACACAGAAATAGAAAGCATACAAGTATGTGAAGGATTTTTGAGTGCAGATGCGTGTGCTGCCTGTGTTTTCTCTCAATCTTCATGGACATCTTCTTTTGTCAGCTTTGTGTTTGGCAAAAAGACTAGAAAAAAACAGATGTACCTTCCCTCTTGCTTGCACTGCCTTTCTCTTTATACCTCCATGGTCTTTCCTCTGTTCTCTGCACAAGTACGAACGCTCCATGTTGCTGACTCACTGTAATAGTTTGTGTTACTTAGTCCAAGCAACTTTGTTTCCCATTTACAGAGCCTGGGCTGTGTACGAACACCACATTCATTTTCAGCAAGCACCCAGAACAGACAGCTAGTGTACCGTGAGAAGGTATTTGCTGAATTTAACAATAGAATCGGTGACTGTACCTTTTTAAGGAAGGCAATGTAGGTCAATGGGTCAGTTCACCACTTTGGTCCAGAATAAAATATTTAAAAAAAGATTTGGTTGGCTCCAGTGACACAGAACATGAATCTTACTGATATTTGTGGTTTTAAGTGGAATGTCTCCACAACTATTGGATGGATTGTTCAAGATATTCATTTTAACCTCAGGATGAATCATAATAACTTTTCAGCTTTCACTACCTTTTGTTATCCATTTTAAAAGATTGTCCAAAACTTTGGTTTATGATACAAAGCCTAAAAAGCTAATGACATTCCCATATTCTCCGGCTGTACATTTTCTTTAGTGCAGCCTCAAAGTGTCACTACATGGCTGTAGTTTAGTTTCATATTTTCCTGCTGATGAAAGAGGAAAAGTCCACACTGTAAAATAAATCAAACATTTTTTACATTTTGTATGACTATCATATCAGGAAGCAGCAAGGTGATGTTATTTCTTAATCCTGTCATACTCTGCGCCGGAGATGCTGGCTTTGGTTGTTTTCCCTTTTTATCTGTGTTTGTCAGCATGTGGGACAGGAGTTTGAGGAAATATTCACTGCCTGAACATTTTTGTTTGCACACTGAATTTCCCCTTCTGACAGCAGCATCTCACAGCCGATGAATGATTAAACATGTGACAATTAGTTAGTGATAACTCATTTATGCTGTTTTTAAAGCTCAAATCCATTGTTTACAACATTCTTTATTGCTTATCATTGCAATGCTTTAATGGTCCATTGGAGCCTAATAATGGAGATAATTGTGTATCACTTACAAACAAAGCTACATCTAATCTGTTCAAATGGACTCTCTTATATACAACTTTCCAGGATAGATGTTGGTTTGTAGAAGGCACTCTGGTCAATAACCTCCCATCGCAGTCCTCTGCAGCCGCTCCACACTAATTGGAGTTCATGGTTGCTCTGAGTTCAACATGCATCTTGTAGCTGCCTCTGAGTTTGTTTCCCTTTTTGCAACTTTGTTTCCAAACCGCACATAAGCGCTGCCTTTCTGTTTCCACTAAATCTTATTTTGTGAAGTGAACCGATAGCTTGTCTCGTGTGTCATGTCTGGTTAGGGCAACGCGTCGTTTGCTCTCCTCTGGTCACACTTCATCTTCTGCACATGTGCTAACATGCTCCAATTAAAGCTGACATGTTCTGATGTTCTGATCAGCGCTGTGTCCTTTCTGACAGTGTGACCTCGGGTGTGTCCTCCACTGCTCTCTTACTCAACTCCATCTTTCCACCTTGGCTTGCTTCTTAAAATTCATGGAGCACATTGTTGATATTATGCACCAGATGTGTTTCGTGTCTCGGGCTCACACCTCAGACAGAGCTCTGCTCTTTGTTTATCTCTATTTTTTTACATTCAAGAAATAGGATGGGCATATTTAGATGATTGCAGTAATTCACCTGGTTTTATATCATTTGAGGCACAAAATTGACTATTTATGGCAATTTGAAATCCCCCCTGCCATACACAAGATGATGAACTCATTAGAAATCACTTCCCATCTTCCCCCTTGCCAGTTTAACCTTATGGTTATGGAGAAAAAACCCTGCAAGAAAAAAAATTCTGGCAAGCCTTCAAGGCAGGTTTTATATTATGTACAACACGTATTTTTGAATCAAACATTTTCTACATATCGTTTTCCAGTAGATGTTTGATGTTGTAGTCTGCGTAGTTAAATGGATAAATATGATCATAATCTGCCTAATTGGTACAATGTTGGAATATACACAGTGTGTGTATGCTATGCACGCCTTTGTTTTTGTTTCAGGAAAAAGTCTACCCTGTAGTGCCGATGAAAGGGAGTCGGAGGCGGTGTATTTAGAATGGAGTTCCACTCTTTATTATCCATTAATATGAAGAAGGTAAGTACACATCTGCTCAGTACAACAAGCTAGCAGGAATGACTAAACCTAACCTAGGTGTTCCCACTAAAGGGTCCGTGTAGCAACACTATCCCACAGGTGAATTATGTCCCACTAGGTGTCACCACACAAGCCCCCCCAGAATTCACGTATAAACAAAATCCGTGTGGCGGGGAGGAACAACACGCCGACCCCCACGACTACTGAGCACTGGAGTCGGTAAAGCGACCTCTGCCTGTGCGGCCCCCGTAAGAGGAGGGACCGGAACAACAGGTCTAAAATCCGTGACAGGAATCAAAGCCGGGGGGCGGCCCCGTCTCGGCAGTCGAGCCAGCACCACCGGCTGGTCTAAGTCCAAGTGAGCAGCCTTCACCCGGTCAACCGAGACGTGTTCAGCCTTGCCACCCAGGTCGACCACCAGGTGTTTGTCCCCGTGTTCTAAGACCCGGAAAGGTCCATCATAAGGGGGCTGCAGGGGGCCTCTGTGTGCGTCGTGACGGATGAAAACGTGCCCAGCCGAGCGTAGCTCTGTGGGAACCTGAGTCCTTTGAGTACTGTGCTGAGTAGTAGGTACAGGAGCGAAAACCTCCGCAGCGTCCAGCAAGAAAGCCCGCTGGGCCGTCGCAGACCAGGGAGCCGATGCATTCGGGAGGAAATCCCCTGGAACCCTCAGCGGCTGACCGTAAACCATCTCCGCCGTAGAGCACTGCAGATCCTTCTTAGGCGCGGTCCTCAGGCCCAGCATCACCCAGGGCAGCTTGTCGACCCAGTTGCCGTCCGTAAGGCCGGCCCTGAGGGCCGCCTTCATGGAGCGATGGAAGCGCTCGCAGAGGCCGTTAGTCTGAGGGTGGTAAGTGGTAGTCCTGTGCAGCTTAACCCCCAAACCGCCCGCCACGGCGTTCCAGAGCTCGGACGTGAACTGTGAGCCCCTGTCTGAGGAAATGTCTGACGGGGTGCCAAAACGACACACCCACGTTGCAATGAAGGCCCGGGCAACGTCTGCGGCCGACGTCGACACGAGAGGAACCGCCTCCGGCCAACGGGTCGTTCTGTCCACCATGGTGAGGAGGTAGGAAAAACCCTGAGAGGAAGGCAACGGACCAACCAGGTCGATGTTGACGTGGTCAAACCTCCTCTCAGGCACCAGGAAACGCTCCAAAGGGGCCTTCGTGTGGCGGTGCACCTTAGCGCGTTGACAAGCCACGCACTCTCCGGCCCAAGTCCTCACGTCCTTTTTCAGCCCATGCCAGACGAACTTCGCGGCCACCAAACGCACCGAAGGCTTAACGCCGGGGTGTGACAGGCCGTGCACTGCCTCGAACACCGGACGCCTCCAGCTGGCGGGGACGACAGGCCGCGACAGGCCTGTAGAGACGTCACACAGGAGAGTAATGCCCGCGTCGCCGAACACCACGTCCTCCAAGCACAACCCAGTGCTCTCCAACTTCAGAGTCTGGACGCCGGGGTCAGCGACCTGGTCCGCCGCCATGCGACCATAATCCAGGCCCAACTGGACGGCTCCGATGACGACCCTGGAGAGGCAATCAGCAACCAGGTTTGACTTGCCAGCCACGTGTTTAATGTCCGTGGTGAACTCTGATATGTAGGAAAGCTGCCGCTGCTGACGTGCCGACCAAGGCTCCGCCACTTTGACATGGCGAAGGTGAGCGGCTTGTGGTCGACAAACGCCGTGAACTCACGGCCTTCCAGCAAGAAACGGAAGTGCCGCACGGCCAACCAAAGACCCAGGAGCTCACGGTCAAAGGCGCTGTACCTGCGTTCTCTGGGCGTCAGCTGGCGGCTGAAAAAGGCGAGCGGTTGCCAAGCGCCCTCTACCCACTGCTCGTGCACTGCGCCGACTGCGTAGTCCGATGCGTCCGTAGTGATAGAGATGGGAGCCGTGGATGATGGGTGTGCCAGCAAAGCCGCTTGAGCCAACGCGGTCTTGACCTCAGTAAAAGCGACCTCCGCTTCTGCTGTCCAGTCGATCGCCTGGACGGGGGTCTTGCCTTTCAAAGCCTCATACAGCGGCCGCATGATGTGGGCGGCTCGGGCGATGAAACGGTGGTAGAACGTCACCATCCCCAGGAACTCCCGGAGCGACCGGGCTGTGAGCGGGCGAGGAAAAGCCGCAACAGCCTCCACCTTCGCCGGCAGAGGTGCCGCTCCGCCCTTGGTGACGCGGTGCCCGAGGAAGTCAATGTCAGACACCCCGAACTGGCACTTTGCAGGATTGATAATTAATCCATGTTCGTTGAGCCGCGTGAAAAGGGATCGGAGGTGGGACAGGTGCTCCTCCACTGAAGCGCTGGCGACGAGTATGTCGTCCAGGTAAACAAACACAAACGGCAGGTCCCGCAGCACCGAATCCATCAGGCGCTGGAACGTCTGAGCGGCATTCTTGAGTCCAAAAGGCATCCGCAGGAACTCAAAAAGTCCAAAAGGCGTTATCACTGCTGTCTTGGGAATGTCCAGGGGGTGCATGGGCACCTGGTGGTATCCACGCACCAGGTCCACTTTAGAAAACACCCTCGTACCGGCCAGATGCGCCGAAAAGTCCTGAATGTGCGGCACCGGATAGCGGTCAGGCGTAGTGGCGTCGTTGAGTCGGCGGTAATCCCCGCACGGGCGGAAACCGCCGTTCGGCTTGGGAACGACGTGCAGAGGAGGCTCCATGGTTGCAAACTCCGCCCTCGCTACAGCTAGCTTAGAAGGGTTCAACCGCCGGGCCCTGGCGTAGACAGGGGGACCTTCGGTAGTGACGTGGTGCTCCACACCATGCTTGGTGGTGAGCGCAGAGAAGGTGGGCAGCGACAGGTCTGGACACTCGGCCAACAGTCTGAGAAAAGTGTCCGCCCCCGACAGCGAGCCCGACAGCCCGTCGTACGCTGCGCTGCCGAGTGTGCACACAAGAGAGGAAAATGTCAAGGCATCACCGTAGATGGGCCGCTGAGCGTCACAGCTAACGCCTCTGCACCGGGCTGTTGTGTAGCCAGGAAAAAACGGTCCGCTTCCTCAGCCAAGGCACGGGGCTCCGTGACGGGTGTGTTGGCCAGCGCCGTCTGGAGCCGGGAAGGCAAGTGGCGTAGGAAAATCTCCATGAACAAAATCTGGGGATCTTCCCCCCCTAGCAGATTTAGCATTTTCTCCATGAGATGAGACGGTCTGCTGTCCCCCAGGCCTTGAATGTCTAGAATCTGGCGGGCTCTCTCCTAGCAGATAAGCTAAATGTCTTAAGGAGGAGAGCCTTAATTGCCTCATATTTGCCATGGTGCGGGGGGGCAGCGATAAATCCCACCAACCTGGATGAAGTGGAGCTTCCCAGCGCTGCCACTACATGGTAGTACTTCAAGTCCCCATCACGGACTTGTCTGCAGGCGAAATGCGCTTCCACGTGGGCAAACCATGCCGCCGCGGCGTGCTCCCAAAACTCCGGCAACTTTACAAAAACATTGCTATCAGCCATGTTCAATGAGTCTTCGGAAACTTTCGCGAAAACTTCGGGGTCACCAGTGTAGTGCCGATGAAAGGGAGTCGGAGGCGGTGTATTTAGAATGGAGTTCCACTCTTTATTATCCATTAATATGAAGAAGGTAAGTACACATCTGCTCAGTACAACAAGCTAGCAGGAATGACTAAACCTAACCTAGGTGTTCCCACTAAAGGGTCCGTGTAGCAACACTATCCCACAGGTGAATAATGTCCCACTAGGTGTCACCACAACCCTTGACTTTTGTCCTCTTCTGTTTTCAGCCTTCGTTTTATTTTCACAGTTTTTAGTCTTCATAGCATTTTACTCCCATGCACCACTGCACACATTGCAGACACGGCGAGTCCACTAATTACAGATTTAGAAACTTAGCAATTAATGCAGGCAACACAAGCTTTAACCGTGGTATTTTAATGACTCAACATGTTGTGCATTGTCATAATCATGTGTGTGTGTGTAATTTTCTGTTTTATAGCGCCTCTCCCATTCCTCACAGTGTGCACCGCCACAGAAACCCCTTAAAAGTAAAGTGTAGGATGATCTAAACTCATGCCTTAAACCAGGGGTCGGCAACCCGCGGCTCTTTAAGCCCTCTGCTCTGGCTCCCTTGAGTTTAGACAAAAATAAGAAGGAAATAAAATAAAAGTATTTGTAGGACTATTTAAATGTTGTTGCACGGTTGAAAATGTTTCGTATCTTGTATTTTGAGGTGATACTGTGACACATAAATAAAAAACAAAACGGTTTTAATTAGGTCAACTAAAAGATGCGTTATATCCTGCGGTCCCGCACCAGCGCCTTTTCTTGCAGGCGAATAACCTGACCCCCGGCTCGATGAGCGAACTATGGATAAATCAAAGAAAATAAAAGTATCGGAGGAACACAGAGGGTTTAATTCTGCGTGGTTAGAGTTATATGCTTTCACAGCAAACGATTCGAGTTGTCAAAGGTGCTGCAGCCTTTACGTATCGAGGAAAAAAACGGAAGAGGAAGGCAGCTGACGATCTTCAGTCATAATTCAATCAGTTAAAGGTGGGGTATGTCATTTTGGAGAAACAGCTCGAGTGCGCTAGAATTTGATATAAAAATACACAACCGGAAAAAATCTGCCACTTCCTTACAGAGCCCCTCCTCCAACACACACGAACGCGCACATGACCAATGAGGGCACGAGATAAGTTTGTGCACAGATGGAAAGCTGACAGGCAGGTAGGCCATCCAGTTATTTTAGCCGGGCCAGCTAAAATGATTGGTCGTGCTTTTTACAGTACTACAGCTTCCACAGAGGACATTTTTTTATAGATTTTTTGTCAAAGCATTTAATATATGCATTGCTATCGGGATGTTAAGAGCATTCCATGGAATATAACAAAAAGTGTTCTGAAGTGAATTACCCACCCCACCTTTAACTCTTTTTAGGGTGCAGCTATATGTTTTATTTATTTCAAAGTGGGTCAATTTTAATAGTATTTATTTTTCTTCAAATGTGCAGAGGACTCCCCAAGTGCTGTGTTTAATTAATTTTAAAGTAGGCCTGTGTATATTTTTTTTAATTCTCCTTATAAGAGTTCTTTGTTTATTATTAGAGGTTAACAGTTTTATATAATGTAATAAATAATAAATGCAAAAAAACTAGTTTTTGTCTATGATATAACAATATATACAACTTTATAAGCTATCAAGCTATCAAATATGTTTTGCGGCTCCAGACAAAAAAAAGTGTTGGAAAAGGGGTCAAAATGGCTCTTTTGGTCAAAAAGGTTGCAGACCCCTGCCTTAAACCATCTTTTGATTTTTGCTCTCTGCAGTGCTGATAAGGACCAAGTGTAAACCTTAGGAGGGACACAAAAGAAAACCCAATTTGAATTAATGTTGCTGAACCCTCATGGAAAATAAAACATTTGCTGTACAGTTTAACACTCAGTATTATACGTTAGAAAGTTTGGTCTTTTGCACAAGTGACCTCCGAACAAGTCTTGCCTCACAGACGTAAACTGTTATAGATTTTTTTCCTCTGCTGCCGTTTCTGTTTCATCTCACCATGCTGAAGCCTTTCTGTGCTGAATATGTCTTTCTTTATTCATGATCCCATTTTCAACAGGTCTTATGTTTACTGTAACACATTGCAGCAATAATTTATCATATTTCCAAGAACTAGAACAGTGGACCAACTCACCTCCAAAAAGTAATATGTATGTTTTAATACAATGTAAAATAATTAACTTGATATACCTGGAGTTGTTGGACGAAGAAAAAACCTTGAAGCCTTGAAGATATTTGACAGCTGATTCACACAGTCAAGCAGAGTTCCTTGTATTGTACAGTATTTTATTGATGATGAAGCCCCATTGCTTTATTATGATGACATCAAATGGAAATCCCCACACTTGGCTCCCTTACTTTGTATTTCACCTTGAAATAATTACTCTTGCCCATATATTACTACCTAACTTAATGTTAAGTTGTCTACTGATTCTTCTACATTTTAATTATTCAGTCAAAAGCCGAGATAAAGAATTGAGAACTTGCGTAATTCAGAAGCCAATGATATGTGGTTTCCTCTTAAAATGAAGTAGAAAAGCACATAATGACTGTCTACAACATTATTAATAGTCCAGAGACGCTAGTGTGGTTCCTCCTGTTGAAGCTTAATTAGGCACCAAGGAAATGCCTCTCTTTACTGAATGATAACATAGGAGTTTGATTCCTCCTCAGACCATAAAGCTCCAGGTGTATCTGTCCCATTTCCAGCAGATAGAGGAAGAATGATACAAATCTTGCATTTTTTTCTGTGTGTGTATTGTGTGTGTGTGTGTGTGTGTGTGTGTGTGTGTGTGTGTGTGTGTGTGTGTGTGTGTGTGTGTGTGTGTGTGTGTGTGGTGTGTGTGTGTGTGTGTGTGTGTGTGTGTGTGTGGTGTGTGGTGTGTGTGTGTGGTTGTGTGTGTGTGTGTGTGTGTGTGCGCTGTATGTGCAATAAAAGCATAAACCAGCCTGGTCGATACAGCTCTAGACCCTGAGATCCGAGATCATTTCTCAAAGCTGTATATTTCCCATCCACGAGGCTAATGGCAGTCTCTTAGGCTATATGATTTATCAAACAGAAAAGGTCACTACGGCAGCCTGCAATTAATTCTGTCTGCTTTTATTTGGTGCTGCTCAGTTGCTCGCTCAATTACTGACATATGTCATTACATGGGATGTCTTCAGGATGGGTGCACAGGAAGAGGTGGAATTTGTTTATGAAATAGTGCAGTTATCTAGAGCAGCTGCTGATCCTTGTAGTAGAAGGTGTATATTTTTCTTATTTTATTTATTATACCAATGATAGCTACGAGGTAGAATGTGGAGCTTCAGTTCAGTTTGTAATACTAGACAAAGGAAGGAAGAACCTAACAAAATACTTGCGAAACAAAGGGATTTGGTCACTTAAACTATATATTTTTCACACCTAATAGTCCTAACCAAGGTTCCCATTTTGTTACATTGATTTTATTTGGTTAGTTTTGGTATGAAATTGCAACTATGCAAGCTCCCTATATGCATGGCATACCTACATCCTGTTGTCATCACCTACCACCTTGTTAGTGTTTTTCCAAAAGATTTTTTTGGACAAAACTTGAATTAAACATTTGGTCTCTTCCGGGGTTTTTACCATTAACTAAAACTGAAACTAACGCAGCTCTCCAACTATGTATTTTGTATGTAGCCTGCATCTAGCTGCATACAGTTGAGACATTATACATGACCAACTGAAACTGAAACTACGGTTATACTAACACTTAACACATCAAATATATAACTAAAACTTTAAAAAACACTTTGTAAACCAAATGCAATTTTAAAACTATCTTATGACTACATTTTTGTCAGACCAAGATTTGCCTCATAGGTCAATACGTTGGAAGGGAGGGAGGTTATTGATATCTCACATCTGTCATTTTGGTTCAGATCAACCTGGAAAACTCAAACATGGAAGGGGTGAAAGGGCCTTTAGAGAGGTTATAAACCTTTTGCAACTGAAGGCCCAGTTCTGATTACCCCCCCTCCCCCCTAAATACATTTGAGAAAAAACACAACATGACAAAAAAGGAGCAAAAATAAACAGGTCTGTAAATACTGTTATGCCTCTGTCAGCTGTAATGACCAACATTAATTCTGCCTACCCTCACCCATCACTGCCTGCAATTATGAATCCAAATGTAATGTATTCCTTCTTTCCTCACCACACACTTTGCAGCTTTTCCTGCCGCAGGGTTATCTCCCACATGCCTTTTTTGTTTTTAAATTTTGTGTTACTGCATCTGACGTTTGTTAGTTAGCCGAGGGCTGCATTACTATGTGAATTCTTTAGCACACTTAGATTAAAACATAACTAGCTCTCTAAATAACATATTACTTATTTAATCTGACGATTTGTCCGTACCTCCGAGGCCAGCCAGTGGGAGAAAAGAGCCAACAGTCAACAGACATGCTAGAGGCTGACAACTTTGAGTTAAATGCTATGTCTGCATGCTAACACGCTAGTGCTCATCATGTACAGCGGATGTGTGTACAGTTTTTCACTTAGATTGTTTTGTTGAATTCATTTTTTGTAATTTGGCCTTTAATTACCCTTTAGTTGTCACTTATAATACTGCACTAAAATAGACCTGCCTCTGATTGTTAAACAGGGAGTTGAGCTGCATGTAAGCGTGGCTACACAGGGGAAAGACCATCTACTGCTATCCTCTCAGTTTTAGCACTCAAAAGACCCCAACTGTAAGTAGAGCTTATATTTATTGTATACTCTGTATAAATCGCAAGTTATTTTTTGCATTGTTTGTTAAATTTGATTGTTTTTCAGTTGGTTTGTTGTTGCTAAATGCTACTAGCTTAACTACTGTAAGATATTGGATAATCAGTCGAATGATCACATCTGTCACCTAGAAGGTTGTTAGCATTGTCATTAACAGATAGATAGATAGATATATCTTTCTATAGTAAGTATGTATTGTATAATACACATGCACCCTATTTTATTGAAATTCACACTACATTGTTCTTGTACACATAGCCTTCATTTTTTCGTCTTTGTTTTATGGTTTCACGTTTCATCAAAACATGTTTGGATCTAAGCTGTATATGGATACATACAGTTGCATAGACATGTGCACAACAGTTCAAGACAAAATGAATACATTTAATACAAATACAGAAAATGGCAATATGTTAATAGTTCTGGGACAACAAGAGTGATAGCTTTAAGGATAACGTTTCCCTTTAGAATCACTTGACTTAAATAAACCTTCATATGTACAAAAGTCAAGTAAATTATCCGTTTGTTGCGGATTCCCCCCACAGCAAATACAACAGCCGTGCTGTTTCAGCTTCTTTTTGTTTCGCTAGTTCAGTTTTCTGAAGGCAAAGGCTTTCCATTCTAGATTAGGCGCCTTGCCTAAGGGCAGTGTTTATTTGTGTGATGTTTGTGCTGTAAAAATAGCCTGCATGATGATGAAAAACCTGAAGTTATTTCAATATGTTCAATATATATAAAGCTTGGTTGTAATCCTTCTTAATTAATGCCCAAATCATTTTCTGTGCCTTGTGGCTCTGTTTTGAACATAAATATTCTTGTTTCTGCCCTTAAAGCCTCTCATCAATTTGTCTTGTGCGCTGAAAGCCGCATTACTTAGTTCCTATGGAAACGGCTGTGTTAAGAGTTCAAACTTATTGCTATGCAGACCGATCCAATAGTCGGTGCAATTTTACAAGACTGCAGAACTCTTCATCATCTTTGACTGCGTTTCTTCATGTTTAATCCTACTTTCTGGCAGAGGGCAGCTGGTCACTGATATAGCAGCAGAGCATTTTTTACTTGTGGCTTCCTTCCCAATGATCCAAGAGCTGTGGAATAAAACTCAGCCAAACAACACTGTTTTAAATGTTCGATCATTTTTTACTGTCTTGACCTTTCAGAATCTCTCCAGTCATGTTAACCTATCCATGTGCCAGTAGATGTTACTTTAAGCCTTCCCTCTTAACATATTAAATCCTGACTCACACTCTGGAGATCCTTGTTTGCATCGCCAAATTTGCGCCTAAAACCTTTTTGTGAGCATGTCAATGAGATCATCCTGCTTCTCCTCGGTGAGCTCTTACAAAGCTCTGCCTTTGACTGGTTCTTTGTGCACGTTCCATTGGCAGCTGTGTCAGTACCAGGGCAAGATGTATAGTAGGTCTATGTGAGGAAATGCTGATGGTGCCTGGTCTTTATTTTTAGAGTCAATCTCCTGTTGGTGCTCAGTCTTAGCGAGGAGGCAGTGAGTCATGTTAAAACCAATGAATGTGCACTGCCAAACCCCCATGGTGTGATAGGAACCTCTCATCCCCTGACTATATTGCTTGGTGGTATTGAAACCTCTCTTTTTCTCTAAAGATACAATATGTTTCTTTGACCAGTAAACATCCGGCAGGCGGATTCGGAGGCGACTTTGATTTATTATGTTTTGCCATTGCAGGCCGTGACTCTGGATAAGGACTAAATTATTTGGCTTCCTTTGGCTTTCTGCATCACAAATGAGTTGGAGCAGGATGTTCACTAAACACTTCACACACCCACTCAGGCGTCAGGCAGTGCCATCTGATTTCTTTAGTTAAGGCATATTTGTTGCTCACCAACCGAGTGGCTGAAAACATGCCTGTAGTGCCGGTGTACTTCATTACATTAAATATACACCAATACAGTACACTCAGGTAAATAACTTATATTTCTAGACACAGAATAAACATCTACATACACGTAACATTTTCATAAGGGACATATCCATATAAATACATTTCAATCATTCTGTTTTAGCAGTTTTGTTTTGATCAAACTTTATTATGGAATACATTAAGAAAATACAATTTTAAGCTTAGAGCTACAGAATAATTTGAGAAGAAATCGCATTTTATTTACATTTAGTGCATTTTTTCTCAGTAGGTTCGACTACTGTAATGGACTTCTCTATCGATTTAAAAACTGCAGCTTAAATCACTAAAAAATGTTACTCCAATCCTCAAAAAGCTGCTCTTCTGTGAGACAATCAAAAATTATAATGCAGCTTCTCATTTATAAATCAAAAATGACTTAGGATAAAAAGAAATCTCTGATTTCCTCCACAAAGATCAAGGCTTTTCCGTCATCTTTCAGACGTGCTTTTATTAAACTCCTAATTAATCTGGGCTATAAATCTAGTTTTGTAATGACATCCTGTTTTATTCTATGTTTTTAATTAACCTCCAGTCACTTGTTCTGTTCTTTTAGTCTGTTTTTTATATTAAGCACTTTAAATAACCCTGTGATGAAATGTGCTGTACAAGGAAAGTTATCTCGTCTTGTGGAAGTAACTGTAGCAGTGAGAGGAAACCCAACAAAATGCTGAATGTCCACGCAGTTATCCCTAGTTTTTCTGTGAGCTGATAAACTGCAACCTTATTCTGGTTAAGATGAAGTAATCTATAATAACTCTCTGTCTAATGGACTGGAAGTGAATGCTTCAAAGAGTAATTTGTTCTCGGATTTCCATATGCAAATGATTCAGACAAATAAAAGACATGAACTTTACATCGCTGCATAGATCAATCACTCATGTTCAATCAGCTGAGTAGCGTGCAGGGCTGCAGATTAGACAGATGGATATATGACAGAGTTAAGTAGGTGCTGAGATATAAAGACACTGACCTCTTTAGCACCGGACTGTTTATCTACATCTGTCATGGCTGCCGTTGCTCTACATGCAATTTGCGCCTTTTCTACGTCCTCTGATTGTGTCTTGCAGCTTTATCATCAAAACTTATCTCAGGAATTCAGACTGGCAGTCCTTATCCCTCTACTCTTTCATGCTTTTATTCAAAACACAAGAGATTTGGCTAGGCGTGTCTTTGAATTTCCTCTCAGGACCATATTAAAGAAATAGGCGAGAGTCTGTCTTTTTTCATCACGGTGATGAAGGGTTAGTTTGTGCCTGAGTGTGAATCATCTAAATAGAGAGAAGAAGAAAGGAAGAGAAGAAAAAGAATAGGAAAGACGGAGGGACAATCAAGGAGTTATGTTGCCCTGGAGATGAGAAAGTGTTGTTCCTGCATGTGGGACTGCATGCATCACGTCTGGTTAGATTCACATATAACTGTGAGCGTATGTGTGCGAGTGTTTTCACTGACAGCTCATCTGCATCAGCGAGAAGCCGCGGGCATTCCAGGTGAATGATAAAGTCTAAATGAGGACGTCCAGGGGAGATGAAGATATTAGTTATTATTACACTCGCCATACACTCCCACACACACTCCCACACACACACACACACACACACACACACACACACACACACACACACACACACACACACACACACACACACACACACACACACACGTGCATGCTATGACCGGTCGCCCGGGTCGTTCTCTGGCTGCATAACGTGCAGGTCCGGTCACGCCTGGTAGGGAACACACCGGCTGCAGCAGAGGCCATCTTTATCTGCATCCTCCACCCTGTGTTCTTCGGGACGTTGACCTTCAGCCACTGATCCAGGGTCACTCCTGAAGTGGCACGGCAGAAGGTCAAGCCTTGGAGGGAGAGGTGCTCAATGACTGAGATGTCCTTTGAGCAGCCAGGAAAAACGCGTGGGGGATCTACAACACACACACACACACACACACACTCACACTCACACTCACACTCACACTCACACTCACACTCACACTCACACTCACACTCACACACACACACACAGAGACTTTTAATTACATTTGGTTTATTTCTACACTACAGAGAGTACTGCTGGAAAACACAATTCCAATTCAGAGTCTATTATTTGGACATTTGGATCCATATTTCACAGTCTGGTGGATGGATGTTATTATGGAGAGTGAGGCAGTAAGCAGAAAAGGAAGTGTGTTGTTTGTATGTATTTACCCACCAGCAGAGAACTCAATTCTCCTGAAATATAGTACATTTAACCACATGATGGGTTGGTTTATTGGCAACCTTGAGTGCTCACATTGACTTGGATATATTTATGAATGTGATTCCGAGAAATAATATCCGCATCTAAACCCCTATAGTGTGCTGTTGTTTGTCTTTGATAGGTAAAGCCCGAAATGATACCAGAGCTCTTTAGACCAGTGTTATTTATAATCTTTATGCATCTTGACAGATGTGGAGCAGTTTTTAAATATGGTAATAATAGTGCAGTCTCGTGATTGTGTTACAGTTATGCAGACCTGACTACATTACCATATGGCTTTAGGTGTTGCCTCTACCACAAAATGACATAAAGGGGTTATATAGTCATGCATTGTCTTATTTACACTGACAAACAAAAAAAACTACAGATGCTCAATACCCATTGTTTATGCAACTTTTGCCTTTAAAATTATATTTTCCCTTACTGTTGGAGGCTTTCTTATTCACGATTACACACTTCTTTTCCCCACTCTTTCTCCCAACCCCCCCACACAGCAGAGTATAAGGGATGGTCTTCGAGTCTTCCCCCTGATTATAGAATTTTTATTTGAAATGAACATCTCTAGCAGTTTTAGGTCTGGTGATATTCAGAGGCAGCTCTCTCATTTGCAGATGATATTTTCCTTTTGGTTCCATCCAACCATGACCTCTGATATTTCCATCTGAGAGTAATGAAGATCAGCACTGCTGAGCCAGAAACCATCAGTATGGCTTCTTGATAAGATGAGGCTTTCCAGGGTGATATTCTCTATGGAGATGGTACATTTGGGAAGTCACTGGAGCTTTCTAATTATGAGCAGTCAAGTGCCATGCCTCCCTTTTGTTGGTGTTTCAACAGTGAGGTGACTCCAGGGAAGGCCCAGGACATGCTGGATATTGATAGTTAAAGCTATTAAGTGTCTGAGCGGTGGCCAAAAAGGGCCCATGGCTGCTCTAGGCTAATGTTTTACCCTACACAGCAACATATTATGTGTCGCTTGTTCTTTTACCTGTGCACGAACCCCTTCTCTAATACTGCAGCTCTACTGGGGAAGCTTTTTAGCAGCGCAGCCATCTGGTTGTACTCGCTGTTCTTTGCCCAATCTGCATTCAACTCACCATCTCCTGAACCCCTCCTGTTGCACTCAGCACAATTAGTTTTCCATAAAACTAGAAAGCCACTTCACTGTGTCTCGCTCATTCCTCCCTGAGATAATTAAAACTAATACACCTCCAATAGGTGCTCAAAAATACTCATGTCTTGTTGTGTACATTTCCAAAACACTCCCTTCTGTTCTTTTTTCAGTCTTAAGCTGTGTGTGAAATGGTGTCTCCAGCAGGATTCACTTCACTTCAGAGATCAGCAGCATGGGGGACTCATCCTGTCAGTAGAAAACGAGCCATGTGTTTGATAATTGTTTTGATTCACCACTGTGAAATCAGAGCTTTCACCGAGCAGCCTGTTTTCTCGTACAGTCCGCGTGTGTGTCCTTATACGACCTGCTGTCTGTCCTCTCTCCTGACTTTATACAATCCAGTCAAATGTGTGCAAGTTCACTTTCTGAAAAACAGCAGATATTTCATAAAGCTGCAGGAATGGACACGCAGTGGTGTCGATTATCTTGGCTTCTTTGCATTGTGTGTATGATAAGTTACCATTGTAGTCATCAGTAAATGTTGTAATTTGAAAAAAGACACTAGACAATGGTTAATCACATTCTACTGTCCATGTTATTCACTTACATGTTGTTCATGGGATCAGGGATTGTTACGCAACAGGTGCAGCAGCCCCTCAAATCATCTGCATTAATAAGTTCATACATTTATGTGTGAATTCTGATGGTTATTGTTGTGATAAAAAAAATCTTTATTTTGATAAATATTTAGTGTTTTAAACCTTGAATGGAAAAAGGAACAATGTTTTTTTTTTCTGGACTGATAATGCTCGAAACGAGAACAGAAACCCGAATATACTAAACAGCAGAGAATAGGTACAAGCTTTGAAAGGGCTGAGAGCGGCTTGTAGTAGTATAAATAATGAAAGGAAATAGCACTGTTTCTCTCTTATTGCCTGCAAGACTGTCTGGGCGTATTTCAAAGTAGATACAGACATTTTGGCCATAAGCAAACATCATAATCTGAACTCTGTACATCGCTGACCTTTACACAACTCTGTATCTCCCAAGTGAAGCTGAAGTAAAATATTGAAGGGGATTTAGAGGCTTTTCTGCTTCTTTTGCCACTAAAACTGTGACCAGGAGAAGTGACTCAGAGGTTGATTGATAGAAACTTTGCTTTAAATAATCCACATCGAATATCACCTACGTTATCTTTAATTGAACTACTTTTATTTCCCATAACTTGTGATGGATCAACGGTCGATGGTAACCTTTGTCTTGTTTATTTCAACCAAGACACCAAAACACTTTTCATGCACACAAACACTCACTTGCCTGCGTTCACACCTCTGTCTGACAGCCGCAAATGGCGAGGGCAGCGTGACTGCCGCCTTATAAAATGTTAAGGTCATCCTTCATACTGCTGTGTGATTATATATCATATACTCATAACCTGTATGGCCTTTTACTTTTTCAAATCAACCCCAGCCAGTAAATTGATGACAGCTTCAGAGAGCATCAGGTCAGGGTCATGTTAAAGTCAACAACACAAGGAAAGTATCACATCACACACGTAATTTACATGTTTTCTGTCTGTATGCGTTATCATTTAGCTACCTACAATTTCAGTATTTGTGGCTGCTCTCAACTTTAGATTGACTTTCAGAAACCTTTTGGGTCAGCCATTGATAATTGAGATTTTGCCGAGTTTATTATCACCGGCTTGTCCCACATATTTTCTGTACAATCAGAATAACTTTCTGAATTGGCCGTAATATTGCCATTACCCATAATGTTTTTTGAAATGAATACTATTACAATGTTTCTTATTTCTATAGTTATTTTAACGCATCAAATATCAGGCTTATTAGATTTCTGCATTCAGCTCAAAAGTGACAATTATTATCTTCTAATTATTGTAAGAATATTCTTTGGCAAAACTATCCAGAGACAGAAAAACAACAAATCAGAAACACCAATATCAATGATAGTAAATCACTTCGGAAGAAGATGTGAGGTCACTGTGATATATAATTACTTTTAAATCAGTTAGGCTCAAAATACTCATATGTTAAAAGCAAGACAAAGTCATCTAGCGTCATTTGGCGTCAACGCAGTTTGCATTTTTAAGATGATACATATATTAAAAACGTATCTGGTGATTGAGAAATAAACGCTATGAGGTGACATTTCACTTCCAGGTCAAATGAAACAGGTGATGCTCTGCTTTCAGATGACCTCCCAAGAGGCTCAGAGTGCACAGCTGTGATCACTAAGACTGAGAGTCTCTGTTGTTGTCTCTGATGAAGTTACACCACTCCTCCTTCTGCTCAAATCATTTGTAACACTCACAATCATTTCCTCCATCACTCACAAATCTAATTCTGCTCTCGATTGCGTGCCTGCTGTCAAAGTTTGACTTACTGTCTGATTTGTTGTGTGCTCCCTTATATGTTTTGTCATCAATACACCTGCATACTTTTTATGATCTTGTACCTTTTCATTGAAGATATGTCATGGAGCATAAACTGAATAGAGGTTGTTTTTGGTTGTGTTCAGTGTCAGGCAAAGTAATCACCCATCCTTTCACCCAAAGGAGGCGGAGTGGGGGCTGAGATTAAATCCAAAGGGCAACACATGGGCAGCAGATAGAATGAAAACTGCTGGGGAATGATGTTATTTTAGCTATTTGTATTCCCTGTGAATACAGTGGCAGACAGAATTGACAAATTCTTTGAGGTGTAGTTATGAAAGATTGAGTTCTCGGATGCAGTGTCTGAGATGTAAACACACACACACACACACACACACACACACACACACACACACACACACACACACACACACACACACACACACACACACAAAAAAGCACCCCAGTCTTAAACGGTTGACTTTTTGTCATTTTGTATTATGTTATCAAGGTTGTCCGTCCGTCTCGAACGCAAAATCTCAGGAACACATTTTTTAACTGTAAATCTGGGTAGTCAAAGGTTCAAGGAGACTATGACCTCATGTCCATCCTATTCTTGTGAACGTGAAATACCATGTACCTTGAGAGAATGAAATGCATATGGCACAAACGTCCATCTTGTGTCGAGGATGAACTGATTAAAATATGAAGGGCAAAGGTCTAGTTCAGTGTGACCTCACAAACCTTTGGCCCTAATTCAAAAATGATTATGCTTATTATAACAGAGATTATGCTTATATCCAGGGGTTCTCAGTGAGGTACTCAGATGAGTACCTGGAGTCAGTGTTTGGTACTCCAACTTCCTCTGTATCGCGAACGTCAACGGGGGGGGGGGGGGGGTGCTAGTGGAGTACTTCGTGACCACAGAGCGTGAATGTTGTGATCAGCTGTTCTAGCGCAGTTCTCCAGTGAAGAGGGGGATTCTCCCTCCGCAGCCGGCGTAATTTTGGCACAATTCCGTTGTACAGACCGACGTTAACAGCAGCCCTGTCTGTGCACACGGAGACCGACTCTGTCGTCCGGTGATCTAACTGCCTTCTGGAAAAGCTTCACAAGTACGTCGGTACGCAAATGCGCTTTGTGACACAAGTGACGGTACGCATTTCAGATTGTTGCCGCGCATGCGTACCTGCGTACCAGTTATGTGCACCCCTGCTTATATCATCAGTAGAAGCCTACTGATGAAGGCTACCTCTGAAGAGGTCGGCTAATAACATGCAATTTCTCTCCAAGCATTTGTTTTACTACCCGCCGACCCTCATCCTGAAAATTCCCGGGCTTTCTCTGTAATCACATACATGTTGCTGGCAACCACTTTATCATTAAGGCTAGGTCTTTCCAATCAACCTAAGCATGGATACAACTGTGTTTCCACGGTAACAGCAGGGCCTAAAACCTTTTTTTTTGTATCCTCAGATCTTATCAACATAATTTCAACCCACACTTGTTTTTTTTCTTCCATGCTGAGTCTGGGAGAGGCAGATGCATGTTGGGTGCGAGTCGTGGAGCGTGGGGGGGATAAGGAGCAGGAGGAGGATGATATGAGGTCTTGAGTTGGGTGCGAGTGCCCTTATCAAAGTCTTGTCGCGTTTCTTAGTGGGGAAGCACTGGAGATGAAGCTAAAATTGTGTTGAGTGCTCCCCATGTGGCCTTTTCATTCTCCCCCCCTCCTATTTCCTCCTCCCAGTGGTCTGTGAGTAATGAGCCTAAGGCAAGGCTGGCTAATTAGACCTGACATCACACCATAACTCGTTCTCCAAGGCTCCTCTGGACAATTTTTGACCCATGTAGATATTCATAGACACAAACACGCATATGCAAAAGCTGACACTCACACATATGTGCCCGGCTTTTCATGTTTTCCATGAGCCTGTCAGGCCCCATGCTGCACGGAGGTCTGCTCTCATCTGAGTGTTAAACCACTCTGCACCCCCCGCGCTCTCCTCCTTTATCTGTCTTTACTTCTAACATCCATGAAGACACCCAAGAGAGGGTCCTGGGTGGGGATGAGGAGGGTTAATGTCAGAAGCAGCATGGCATTTTGTATTGCTGGGGTGTACTCAGAAAGTTTTGACAGGATGTTGTCTGAACAGTGTTTAGACGGGGCCACACTCGTAGGTGGTTTGAAAAGCCGGCTTTCAGGAAGAGGGCTGAGAAATGATAACATTTAAATATTGAGATACATGAAGCTAGCTTTTTCAGAGAGTCTATTCTGAAAGTAACAAAGATTTTGCAGTCTTTTGTTTGCATGAAAAGTGTTTGAAGTGTAAGGCAGGGGAAAGGAAAGCTTTCAGACCACTGTTTACTTTCTCTGCATGCCTGGACAGTCCCTGTGCAAAGTAGTGGTGGATTTCAAATTGTCGGTTTTTAGAAAAATGACAGAGATGGTCAAGCAGCGGCGTGTGGATGGAGGGCGTTCCAGACAGAGAACACTGACGCCCGTTGGGGAATACATTTGTATGTAAATCCTCTGGAAGTGAGAAGTGCCACTGTTGGTCTGTCTGTCGCTCTACAGCTTTGGTCAATACTCAACAACTTCAACAACTATCTGATGGATATGGAAAATATATTGTACAGACTTTCATGGTTCTTAGATGATGCATCCCAATGACTTTGTTGACCCCCTGACTTTTCTGAAAGCGACACTATAATGACATACTGTATATGTATGACCTGGAAACGTAACCACTGACTATTTGTTTCAACCATCTGTATTTTGGTATTATAACTTTTTTAGGTGCGTCATTTCTCTTACCTAAGACTAGAGTGACTAACAATTTGTAGAAGTGTTTGATTTGGGCGCTACAGGTGGTACTTTCACACTGTTCTAAGCAGCAATGGAGTCTAAAAAGAAGAAGAAGTTGCTGCGAGCTACAAATAACCCGCACCAATTTTCTCTGGGATTGTCTTAATTATACACTTAAAAAAAGGATGATGTCAAAATGATTTTAAAAAATCACATACAACATATCTCAAAGTAGTTTTAATAGCAGAGTACTCAAAGCTTCTCTTCTTTATATAACAATATAATAAGCCAACATAATTGCCTGGGTTTTGTGATTCTGTGTCATGACACAGCAATCTTGATATCTCAGCTGCACTTTCTTTACACGTATCATCAAACGAAAACTTTGTTCGTTCTGCTTCGACTCAGTCAGATTTTTCATTTGAAATCCTGGTTTATACTTTTTCTGTAATTTCTAAGATTTTCCTGGATCAAGTATAAAGCTCTCTGTTAGACTGGGATGTTTGTGTTTTTGAAGTTATTTTCTCAGTAATGCTTTGAGTTTTCATAAAAACGGTTGTTTTGGAGTGTGCTTTCTCGTAAGCTGCCATGTCTAAGCTGAGCATTATCAGACGCTGAGGCATTTTCCTGTACATTCTGCATGACACAAAGACCCGTCTCTGTAATATCTGTGACCTCCATTCTGCCGACTGCCAATGGCTGCGTATTATAACTATGATCTGTAAAGCTGAGAGTAAATCACTGGCATGACTGAACCACTCTGAAATGTCTTCTCAGCATCGAATCTAAAATGCGCAACAACTGGAAGAATATGTGACTTTACTGCAGGCGCTACATGAGGTTACAGCTAATGGAGAGTGAAGAGCAAATGGGTCAGAGAGTGAGTGTGTGAGAGTGTGTGCGTGAGGTGTCCTGTTGACTTTGTGCAGGATAATTGTCTGTATTGAGGAGCAGGAATGCTGTCCATTCTTTCATCAGAAAAGGGTATCTAAGGACTGTGGCAGCGGCCATCACACTGCCATTGATTGCTGCTGTGCTGCCTTCAAAGCACCAATCGAGACAACGAGTGGGGGGTTGGCGGCTGGGAAAAAGACACCTAAGGCAACATTTGCAGCATCAATACGCCGGGTGGCATGAAAAGAGGGAGGAATGTTGAGACAGTGAAAGAGAGAGAAACGAGTGAGGGTGACTTTTCTGCTCCAAATGGTAAAGGTGCATCTCCTGTGGCCTGTATCTGTGCGAGACGCTGGCACCTGATTGAATAATCGCTTGTTTGTTGCTGCTGGCTAGCTGAGTAGTGGAAAATGTGACAGTTTGTACCCGTGTTTGCATATTTGCATGATGCATCTCCTGCGAGTGGTAGTGTTTTCTTCATTGTGCTTCCTTGGACATAGTGTCTTTGTGTGTGTGAGAGTTTGGCTCGCTGTGTGAAGACTCACTATACTCTGAAGGATTTCCAAGCACAGCGCAGCCGTGGTCATCTCTATAGCAACTCTGTGTTCCTGTCAGGACTACACGATATGCTGAATATAATTAAATTGTGGCATGTAGGAGGGAGGAAATTAAAGTATTTTTAAATTAAACTAAATGTTCTAATTACATCTTACGCTCTTAAATACAACAGGGATTTAATTAGAGGGAAAGGCGTCCCAGTCTGTGCCATCCAGAGGGAAATGCTCTGTAGAACATGAAAGCAATTTACTCCTGCTCTTCCTTCATTCCTCAACCCTGAAACGCCTCTGATAGCGCAATGAAATTAATGTTTGGAATAAATGTTGCTGGGATTTAATAAAGGCAATCACCATACCCTTTCCTCTCTCTTTATCCATTTCTCTCTTTTACACACGCTTTCCTTTTATACCTCTTTACACACACGCACATGCACCTTCCTCTCTTTGGTCAAAACCGTTACATTAGGTTTGTTGACGCCTGCTTCACTTCACAGATTAGTCTCTCTGCTTTGTGAGTATGACAAGGCATTGTTCGGCATTTTTTGGGCCTGGGGTGAAGATGAGTTTGGAGTTCAATTTTCATAAGCGCCAAACCTTGACATCTCGGAGCTGTGAATGAGCAATAGCAGCCTGTGGGGGGTTTCCAGGCATGGGGGGGGGGCAGCTGTCTGCTCGGTGCAGAGCTGTATATTTACCAAAGATTCTCACTAGACGGTTTATTGGGACCTTTGAAGTGAGATATGGTGGCTCATCAAATATGAATGTCTTGCCCCTGCTGCAGTAGAATTGCATTTGTCATTAGGAAATTGAAGTTCATTTACAGCCTGCTCATTTGCTCGGCTGAGATGTGACACTGGGATTTGCTCCAGGAGAACTGATCAGTTGGCAAACATCTTGAACACGGAAGAGAAAGGAAACAAAAGATGCTACGCACATGGCTGCAGGGCTTAACAAAAATAAACCACAGCGAAAAAAAATGTTCATGTTATCTTAACGAAATTACTTGACTGAATATTCCTCTCCCAGCTATCAGACTGAGTTAATTTCAGTTACCTTGCATTTCATTTCACAAGGACAAATTGAATATATAAAAATGCATCATCACCATGTAATAGCAGCAGGGAAATTAAATCCTAGCGAGGTTAATATAATGCAGCTTCTTATGAAACAAAACACAAACTGAAGACTCAAAAGTACATGTTTGGTCTTCATGCTAATATTTAATCGTATTTCCATGATTATAAAACCAACCAGTACTCAGATATTCAGTGCTATAACACTTTATTTTCTCCTTTTGCTTGCATAACTTTTAACACGTTTCCTAAGGTGTTACTCCAGAATAATAAGTACCTTCTGCATCTTTTTTTCTTTGCACAAAGGCCAGTTGACTAGTAACAATGCTCTGTCTTGGCATTATGGCTATGTGTCGAAACAGTCCGTTGTGATAGTAAGAAACTCAATTAACTTTGACTGTTGATACAATACAATACACAATACAGCTTTATTTATAGAGCACTTTAAACCTCCAGACCAAAGTGCTGTACAGTCAAATAAACAAAACAAAATACAAAAATACACCAGCACGCTCACACACCATAAAACAAGTACAAGTAAAAACAATAGCCAATTTAAAAGCAATAAAAGCAACGCTCTAAAAGATGTTAATACACTAAGGAGAAGAGGTGGGTTTTAAGAAGCGATTTAAAAGCAGGCAGTGTGGAGGCCTGTCTGATGTGCAGGGGCAGATCGTTCCACAGTGTGGGAGCTGCTACAGAGAAGCAACGGCCCCCTCTGAGCTTTGACTTGGTTCTGGGCACGTTCAGGAGCAGTTGATCAGCTGACCTGAGAGGGCGGTTGGGCGTGTAAGGGTGTAGCAGCTCAGAAAGTTATGGTGGGGTCATGCCATTTAGGGATTTAAAAGTAAACAAAAGGATTTTGAAATGAATCCTAAAATGTATTGGCAGCCAGTGGAGCGAAGCCAAAATGGGGGAAAGGTGGTCATATTGCCGTGTGCCAGTTAAAAGCCTTGCTGCTGCATTTTGCACCCGCTGCAGGCGAGCAAGGGAGGACCCACTGACCCCCATTTAAAGAGAGTTACAGTAATCCAGCCGAGTGGTGACAAAGGCGTGGATTACTGTCTCAAACTGCTGTCTGGAGAGAAAAGGTTTTATTTTGGCTAGCTGCCTCAGGTGATAAAAGCTTGTTTTTACCACCGATTTAATCTGACTCAAGTTTTAGTTCACGGTCCATTTTAATGCCAAGGTTCGTAATGGTGGGCTTGGTGTACTGAGCCAAGGAACCCAGGTCTACAGAAGTGGTGCCAGTGGTGCTACCAAAAACCATTACTTCTGTTTTTCCTTCATTCAGTTTTAGGAAGTTGCACACCATCCAGGCCTTTATGTCCTCTAGGCGCTTTAGCAGTGGGCTAATTGAGTAACCCTCCTTCTTTTTTAGTGGGACATACATCTGGCTATCATCAGCATAGCAGTGGAATGCGATGCCGTGCTTTCTAAATATGGACCCAAGAGGGAGCAAATAGAGGGAGAATAGCAGGGGGCCTAATACTGAGCCCTGTGGGACCCCATACAGGAGTGGAGCAGAGGATGACTCGGAGTCACCAAGGCTGACAGAGAAAATTCTGTCCTTCAGATATGACCTGAACCATTCCAGGGCTTTCCCCTCAATGCCCACCCAGTGCTCCAAGCGAGAGATCAGGATGTCATGGTCGACTGTATCGAAGGCAGCAGTTAAATCAATAAGTAGAAGCACAACGCAGTCCCCAGAGTCAGTAGATAAAAGGATGTCATTAAAAACTCTTAAAAGCGCTGTTTCAGTGCTGTGCATAGTTTTAAAACCGGATTGGAAAACTTCCAGTATATTGTTCTCTTCCAGAAAAAACATAATTTGACTGTAGACAATCTTCTCCAGGATTTTTGACATAAAAGGCATTTTGGAAATGGGCCTAAAATTAGCCAGAACTGTGGGATCCAAACTGTGGGATCCGAGGTTGCACTACTGCATGCTTCAGGTTTTCAGGGACCTTCCCTGAGAGCAGACTGCTGTTTATAACTGCCAGCACAGATGATCCAACAGTGGGGAAAACCTCTTTAAAAAGTCGAGGCGCGACAGGGACTTTTGGAGAACCAGAGGGCTTTAACTTGGAGACAATCTCCTGTACAAAAGACAGAGCTACAGGCTCAAAATGATGTAATGGTTGGTAGCAAAATACTAAACAAAAGTCACTCTCGGTCCTTCTTTCTATCTAAAAAACAACATATTAAATGTTATCAGGACAAGATATTGACCAGATAATTTGTGTGATATCTTTGAATACCTTCTTACGTTTTTTTTGGTTCGGTTTGCTTGTTAGTTTGTTTGTCTTTTTGTCAGCAAGATTACACTAAAATGACTAGATCAAACTTGGTGGAAGGGTGTAGCGCGGACAAAGGAACAACCCATAACATTTGGAAGCAGATCTGAATCACAGTGCAGAGACACACATTATAATTCACTTGGCAAGCCCTTTTAGTTATTTGTGTGATATTTTCCTGAGGATTTTTATTGGGGGATTGTGCATTGGACTTTTGATACCATATTTCATTTTTGCCCTGCCACAGACAGCTTTGACAAGTTATGGTTATCCTTTAAAGTCTTGTTCCTGACCAATTTAACCTCCTCTCCCTCAGGAAATGTATGGACCTTGACTGCGCTATCAAAGAAAACTGCAAAGAAATGTGCTTCATGGTCTTTCATTGGTTGCCATTCAGTATTATCCTTCAAAAAGTGGCTTTTTGATTAAACTGACACATCTTGACCTTTATCCCATCTTGCCCCTAAAGAATCAAGATGTTCTCCACAGGGTTACAAGGATAGCCTGCAGGGCCAGCTAATTCGTCAGATGCTGTAACTGTGATGACTAAAAAAAATCGCCTTGAATGTTCTGGTTTTCTTTCCCCCCACTTTCCCCTTTATAACACATGTTATGGCACCAGGCCCCAGCTAATGAGCAATTCACTTTCCTGTGTGCAGTGTGCCGCAAGAACATAACAACAGCAGACAAAAGAGGGGGGAAAAGAGAGAAGGTGCTGCCCGAAGCTGTGAAAATGTAAGTTAAGTGCTGACCTTGGTGGCCTAATGGCTCTGAATAGCGTTTGAATGTTACTGTGGTCCAGAGAAGGGCAGCTCCTGCTCAAGGGTAATGGGTGAAGCAGTGCTGTGAAGTTGTAAAGAGGAGGCAAGGCGCTCCGTCATGCTCTGTTAGATGGATTAGGAGGGATGGAGCTTTTTTTATTTATAAATGTTGTTTATTGGCATGTTTGCATTGTTCTTGACGTCTTCTTAGGCGCGTTCACACCGGAGTACTTTTACCCGTACCTTTCCCATTTAGTTCTGATAGTGCCTGGAATTTTGCGTTCACACCAAAAAGAGAACTTAGTTCCGAGACTTTTACCCCCATTTTTAGTGCCTGCTAGAGAGGTGATACTATCCTGGGGAGAAAAAAGTACCAATTTCGATTGGCTGGGCGAATTGCAAACCACGCCCCGTAAAACTCTGAAAAGTTTTGTGAAGCCGCCATTGTATTTGCTGGCATTAGCATTATTGGCATTAGCATTATTAACATTAGCATTAGCCCCGCGCACCAACGGAGAGAGAATAACTTATGGCAACACAAAAAAAAACATGGGAGCGTTGGAGATGAGGAGGTGTCGGCGTTCTGGCGATTTAATCGGAAGGCTTCAGTAGAAGCTGGTGGGAGTCCCAGCAGCTTCTACTGAAGCCAGTCCCCAACGCCGTGAAGTGGTTTGCGGCCTGCCAGTAAACCCAAAGCAGAAGAAGAAGAAGTGACGTCAGCGGCTTCATTTGCATAATCTTCCCTCACGGAACTTATTCCGGTGTGAACGCGATCTGTACTTAGTTCCATGGGGGAACTAAGTGCTGGCACTAAGTACAGCAAAGTACTTGGTGTGAAAGCGGCTCTTGTTTCCTGTAAGTGATTTGGACGATGTCTTGCAGTAGAAAAATATTTTATGATTTTGACAAATATTGACAAAGTAAGGGGACCTATCATGCAAAATGCACTTTTTGATGTATTTTATACATAAATATGTGTCCCCGGTGAGTCAGGGAACTCACAAAGTGTCAGAAAACAAAACCCTCTCTCAGAGCTGATCCAGATTTGCGTCCGATATGATGTTATATCGGAAATGTGGACCCACGGCACTATCAGAAAGTTGCTATCAGAAACAATGCCCGACGTGTTTTGGATGTAATATGGTCTTTGTTTACATTAGCAAGCATCACTAACACTCAGAGCTAACCTGTACTGGAGAGAGTATGTGTAAAAAAGCAGGAAATAAAAAAAGAAACTCACCTTGTAGTAAACCTGCAAGAGAAAAATTTGAGCTCCATACTGTTTCAGAAATAATCCTTGATGTGTTTGGAACATGATATGGCATTTAATCACGGCAGCATTGAGCTGTATCTCCGGTAGAATTCTGAGCAGGCACAAGCTCCCCCTCCTCTTTTTTTTTTTCAAGCTAAGGACCCCAAACCTGCAGTTCTCTAACAGGGCTGAAACAGAGGGATATGAGGGATGTCTAAAATGCATGATCTGTTTGGTATTTTGAACAAAACACATCATAGACATGTTTTTTATATATTTGTATATATCTGAGACCCATAATATATGCCTAAAAATAGCATACTAGGAGACCTTTAAAGCTATGTCTACCTTTTAAGCTTCATTTGTATAGTATCTTAAATACAAAATCTGCATTTCAAAGTGCTTCACAGTAGACAATTGAGATCTCATAAAATATTCACACAAAATTGATATCATATAGAATACAGTTACCAGTAAAATACATGAAAATAGACATAAAATGACCATAGGATACACATTGAATGTAAATATATTAAAATGTACGATAATATAATAGTCCATTAAAAGGACGATAGTGCACATTTATTTTGCTTTGCTTTTGGAATGATGATAACCAATGTGTCTGGTGAACATAGCACTTAAAGGTCCCATGTCATGGCCATTTCTACTGATCATAATTCCATTGTTGAGGTCTACTAGAATAGATTTACATTGTTGGAGCTCCTTCCCCCCCCTCCCTGTGAGCCCAGTGTGCTCTGATTGGTCAGCTCGCCCACTCTGTTCTGATGAGTCGACCACCGTTACAATCAATCAATCAATGTGTATTTATATAGCCCAATATCACAAATGTTACATTTGTCTCAGTGGACTTCACAGTTTGTACAGAATATCAGTATGACAATACGACACCCTCTGTCCTTAGACCCTCACATCGTACAAGGAAAAACTTCCAGAGAAAAACCCCACAGTTTAAAGGGGAAAATGGGAGAAACGTCAGGGAGAGCAACAGAGGAGGGATCCCTCTCCCAGGATGGACAGACGTGCAATAGATGCCGTGTGTAAATCGAAGAGATAATACATTTTACAGCATAGGTAGACCAAATGTTTGGAAATGCATGTGTCTATAATAAGAAGATGAATCCAGCGGAACATCAGTGATTATGTGTTACAATGGCGTTAGCAACCAGAAAATGACACCAGTAATGACAAACAGATGAGAATGCTGCGTGGGGTCTGGGTGCCGTGTTGGCGGGACGTTGCACGGCTCGCTGCTGTGAGGAGGGGACAGTGTGAGTTCTATTACTGGTGTCGTTTCCTGGTTGCTGCGTGGGGTCTGCGAGACATCGCGAAACTCAGCCTGAACTCAGCCTGAGCACCATGGACGAGGGAAGGGGGGGTGCTGAGGGGGCTGCAGCACCCCCATCTGCGAGGCTCCACTAGCACCCGCACCCCCAAACGCGGCGCACCTACAGTGTAAGCGCGCCACAGTTTCGCCGCTGCGAGGCTCCACTAGCACACCCCTCCAGCGCGTCACAGTTTCGCCGCTGAGAGAGTGTGTGTGTGAGGAGCTCCACGGATTGGTCCATTTGGGTATGGTCACGTCACTGTACCCAGCAAGAAAAAGAAAAATCTCCAACGAGGCGTTCTGGGGCATAGACAGGTCTTTTCTGTTTTAGAGATTTACTCGCTACAGGGTGTACTTTGAGGGTTTGTGACTCTGCAGACCGTTTACATGCAGAAAAAGCTACTTAACACACAAGGGGACGGGTAATAACCGGAAAAGCATGACATGGGACCTTTAAGTCTGGCTGGGGTTTGCTTGAGTGTAAACATGCTATACTAACATGGTAATGCTGGATTACAACTGAAGGTAGTAGTTACAGTCAGTCGGGCATGCTGATGTTTTCAGCTTACATTGGAACAGATAAACAATGTTTAAAAAGCCTTGGACCTTTGCCTGTGTTTTGAATTTTGGAAATGCAAAACATGAACTGGCTACGTTTAGACGATCATTGTTTAAGGGAGGGGTTTAGTGTATCATGGGGGTAAGTAAAAAAATAATTGTACTTCACTTTCTCCATTTCATTGCTGTTTTCACTAAACAACCTGTTTAATGAGCCTTTGGGTGTCGAGAGGAGCAGCCAGGGATCGGAGGCAACTTCCCAAAGTGCCTTTTAATGAGCAACCGGGTCTCAGACAGGCTATCGGGGGAAAAGAGCGTCCCACCAGGGTTTGTGAGTTGACTCTGTGCTTCAGTGGCGTAGATGATGATGATGCTGGGTACGTAGTGAGGCTTTCAGATGTGAAATCTGATTGAAAACCAAGCCAGGTTCCTCATAGGATCAGTAAAACCCAATGAAGTGAAGGCTTGATATCATTTACGGCATCCTCACTCGATAATCCATCTAATTTTCCCTTGCACAAAGCAATAAAATCAATCTTTTATTCACCAGTGATTTCTTTTATTCATCAATAAAGGGCTTGAGTGGGACATGGAAATGAAGTGAACCACACTCACTGATGAACACCGAGTGCGGAGTGGATGAGAGGGTGACAGGTGCACGATTGTAGGGCCATTGTGCCACATATCCTTCACATGGCTATTAGACCTCATTGCAGATGGCACTTAGATCAGTGACGCCCACACAGTCAGGTTTTAGTAGGACACACACCAGGTGTTGTGTTTGAAGTGTGCAAGTGTTTAAGTCTTGTACGGCATTTCTGTTCCACTTCTCTTTAAGGCTTGCTTGTATTTGGGACATTGATGAAAAGGGATGGGGACAGAACGTGGCTTTTTCCTATCTGAAGCCATTGTCTGTGTCATTGGGCTTTCAAAGTGTTTTATCAGCAGAGCGCAAAATGGTTGTGTGAAATTTGCTGTTCAGGCTTTACTGAATTGGCAAAGGAGGAAGTCTATTCTTCTCAACGTGTCTGGCTCAGGGGCGTGGAGTAACCACCCTTCGTACTTTACTTGTTATGTGTTTCTAATTTAAAAAAAAGAAAGCCTATTGATGTGGATCTCATTGGGCCTTGAGTCATAGAAGGGTATTTCATGCTTTATGTCTATCTCACTTCTCAGTGCTACTAGAGGACTTTGAAGTGTGACATGAATATGGAAAACTGCTTCCAGGGCATAGTTACAAGTCAGATATTTCCTCATGGTAAATAGGATAGCTAAATTACAGATGTATCACTTAGATGAACTCATGTGCTACATTGAAATATAATAAATACAGTGTAGTTAGCTACTGTTTAAAGCCCCAGGAATAGCTTAACATTATGGGGAATACACTACGCTTTCTCGCTGAGAGTTGGATAAGAAGATTACCGCTATCTGCCGGCTTAGCAAGACTGAACGCAGGAGGAAACAGCATGCCTGTCTCTTTCCAAGGTAATGAAATCCACTTACCAGCGACCTCTCATGAACACTAATTACCATGAAATATCTCACTGAACATCACTTCTGTCATAAAACAGTCATGTAAAGCCTCAACAGTTTTGCCCTTTTTTTGTGTCCGCATTAAACAAACAAAATATCACTTACTTCGTTAATAAATTGACTTCACAGGGGCTGAAAGGTTGGTATTCCTACCTTTTTGGACATAACACTGGCCTTTTTCTCCTTCTTCCAGTGTTTGGCTAAGCTATCCTTCTCGTTGACATCTACATTTATTCTGCCGTTGTGCATCAAATGGAAAGCTTCCTGGATGTTTGACCTCTTGCCTTCAGATTTGGTTG
Source organism: Dissostichus eleginoides (assembly GCA_031216635.1). Classification (NCBI taxonomy): domain Eukaryota; kingdom Metazoa; phylum Chordata; class Actinopteri; order Perciformes; family Nototheniidae; genus Dissostichus; species Dissostichus eleginoides. The sequence goes on from CM062271.1 coordinate 15,458,203, forward strand.
GTCAAAGTAGCTCTTTTCTTGAATAACGCAACCCACAGGCTGTTACAACAGAGCCAAAAGAAAGAGTGTCTGGCTTTGAAGCCAATTTGATATACTGTCAGCATGCAATTTCAACTTCCAAGGTGTAATGCCATTGGGTCCAAACATATTCTTTCCTATATACAGTACATTGGGAACAATACATCTGTGGATGATTTGGTTATAGGTACATTACCAGGAAGAACACTTTTTAGTGCTTATTAGAATAATAATGTCCTAAAAATTGTTAAAATTGGTGCTTTTCATGTAAATGAGCAGTAGGCCAAGAGGTGGGGATTAAAGGAAACGCTAGTCCTGTTTCTCTATGGGTTCATGGATGCATAAGATTTGAGTAATTTCATACCCAGGAAGTCGAACATTTTCCATTTCACTTGCCCCTGAGCTCCTGTCCCCAACACTGCTCTCTTTATACATCCATGGTTTCCACACATATGCTAAGTTAACAGAAAGTTAAGAAAGTGGATTCGATTTCTGCTCTAATTTCCGGCAACAAAGTTAAATCTCCTAAAATATCAAACTAAACGTTTAAGGAACAGCAGGAGGGACTTTTAATGGTATCAATCGCTGTGCTTTAATTGTATTTTAAATTCATCATATTTATTCATGCAGTTTTACATACAAACTTACTATTTTCCAATCCCATTCAATAGGAGTAAAAACACAGGGACAGGTTATCATTCCCTAGTGGCTGAGCTTGTTTCTTGCTAGGTGACAGTTTCTCTGCTTTGGAAATGGCACATTTAAGCATCCGAGTAAATGCTGAACTGCCTGACTCACCACAGGTATGAATTTAGATAAACTGTGTGGAATTTTTTTTGTGTAATACAGATAAGGCTGGAAATGCCTGTGGTCCACCAGCATTCCTCCATCTGAACCATGCATTTTTTTAAATGAAAATAAAACGACAGTATTGTTATGGAGCCCAAACGCATTAAGCTCCCTTATATATGGTCCTTTTTTATTGCTACAGATCGATCTCAGCATGGACATTTTCTATCTGAAAATCAATGGCCTGATTGCATTTACTTTTCTTTCTTTAATCTCGGCTAATTTCATTCCTAAAAATAAAAGTCCTAAATATAATCCATCATGAAATGTCACTTTGTTTTGTGGGGAGGCGGTGAGGGTGCTGTAGGCTGCAGAGGGAACTCAGGGAGCCATGTATCTGTCAACATAACTCAGCCACATTTAGCTTAGCTCCACCATGGTTCCCCGTGCTCTCTGGCATTTCAAGGACCTGAACTTAGAAGAGGAAGCACTGGAAAACATAAGGCCGACGTAGGGGGACAATAATTGGGTGATTTGTGGAAAGAACAGCCCCCAGGAAGTCTCGTTACATCAGTGCTTTAGTGGCAGCTAGCACAGTTAGCACAAGGACAAGGTTAGCCGGCATCTGTTTGTCCTCCAGACTCCTGACAGGTTCAGGTTGGAGGTGGTGGAAGGGGTGCAGAGCTCTGATAAGGAGCAGCTCATTTCACATCCAACATATCGCCAGGATTGGATTTAGACATTAGGAAGTACACATAAGAGAAGGGCAGTAAATCCCACATGCCAAGACATCTGTCTGCGAATTGGAATACGTCTGCTGGTGGAAATGTATGTGGGTGCCAGAGAATAAATGTGTGCAGGCTTTGCTATCTCTTCATACGGCTGCTTTGAAGAAGAGCGACTAAGGTGATAGAAGTAGATATATATATTTTTTTCTTCGGTTGGTTTTCCTTTTGAAGTAAGTATAAAGCCGTTTAGAAAAACACTCTCTATTGACTGTGTAGTGAACTTTAAATACCCACCATCATTATATTTTAGTGATCCGAGTCTCACTATCGAGCTAGGGGTTGTGAACTAAATACCGGTGTTAAATAACACAACATGAATAGGTTGGGAATCTCAATGCACTGCTCTGAAGTAAACTACTCAGTGTCCATTATATTAGTGGGAAGTCCATTAGTGAATGTTGGGGTGATTTTAGACACACTCATACAGCATTTTGCTCCTGGACGACATCATTAACACGGCAGTTAACATCAACAGATCCCAATCACCAAATAATCACAACCATCAAACAGCATCAGAAGCGTCTTTGTGTATTTCTGTTTGCTTTGAAAAACAAGTCTGATGCGTATTTACCTGGTTTTAACATCCCATTACTCAGAAATTACTTGAAAGGGGGGACAAACATCGGCTGTGTGTTTGTTTGTGTCTGTGTGTCAGATCGAATCAGGCTCGCCCGCCTGGTCGAACGCGCTTGAATCATGGCAAAAGAAAACTTAAGAAGATGAAAGAAAGTATTCCTCTCTGCCTGTTTTGAAGCGGCTCCTGGTCTAACAGTTTCATTAGCAATTAGATCACAATTTTAGCTCCCCTCTGTCATGTGAGGGGGAGGCTGTCTCTGGCCTGCAATAATCCAAGACACTCTGTAACAACACTCTCCCTGGATCTTGTTTTGTCATTTCACGACGTGCTGTGGAGGCGGAAGATGACTGATATTCTGCAGCTAATTCCTGGAATCTGGACAAGCGCCTCACACTTGCTTGTCTTCCCTCTCTGAGGCTGGCTCTGTTCTGCATACATCAGGCGTTCCTATAATGCTGTGAGCACAGGAATGAATAAAAACGCTTTATTTGTTCTATAGCAAACATGAACAATAGACACTAAGAGAAAGCTTCGATCCATTTGCAAGAAATAAAAACGTATTATCAACAATAAGTGGTTTACTAACATATTACTCCTGCATATGTGCGTGATGTTGCTTCTGTGAGGAGGTGCTAAACACAAGTGTAAGAGCAGTACAGATGATTTGGCAGTGACACTTTCTTGAATCTCACTTTACATTATTCAAGTGTTGTTGTTTGCTGTTTGTAGTTAATGATGCAGGTTTTAACACTCAACAGTTTTGTCCATGTCAAATGATTTCTTAGTTTTAATTCGTTTTTTCACCCTGCAGATTGACCTGACAGATGTTTTTATGTTGTTATTCTTAGGATTTTTGTTGTAATGCAAGAAACAGTGTGAGCAAACAATACATTTCTATGTATTGTTCTATTCCTATGATTTCTAAACTCACCAAATGTGGGACAAAACAGAAAAAGTGAAATGAACAAACCTGGCAGCAGTTCCAGCGCCATTGATTTATCAATACGCAGTTAAGCTACTGATATTTCAAAGCCATGGTTTTGGCCATAGATTCTAATTTGCACAAACAACAGTCAGATAAAGATCAATAAATCAGTCACACTACACTAAGATATTCAACATCTCCTCTGCCCCTGCACTCCCTCTGCTACAAGGGGACGGCAGGTTAACAGTGGGCATGCATTTGGAACATTTTCTTATTCAGGCAGAAGAAATCCTCTCTTAAATGGCCCTCTGAGTTTAGATTAGGTAAATACTGTGTTTATGGCAAATAAAAGAGAGGAGTGTCTGGCAACAACATTTGAGGTTTAGAAAAAGACCGTAGTTAAAAATAGATATGTTAATATTACACACATTTTTTATTGATAAATCCATGGCGTTGAAGTAGCTCGCAGATTTGTAATTTTTACTTTTTCTCTCCTGCATCACATTTTGTCAGTTTCGTAAACTATATCAGATAAAATAACATATAACTTTATTGTAACAAATTTGTCTCGCATCACACGCGAAAAAAATCCATATAATAAAAACACCTGTCACCTTTTATGAAAACTATAGCTTTCGCAGAAATTGCACAATTACTGTAATCCTGTGTTTTGCAGAACAATCTCATTTAAACTAATACATGATTTAAAATGGACGAATCTGCAAGTGTAACGACATGAATTAACCACTAAAAACAGAACTGACTACTTCATTTCTGTTTGTTGAACTCGCATTGTTTTAAAATGTGTTAAGTTGCTGGTTTTTAAATGTGAATGTAAATTGTCAGAATCTTCCAAGTTGCACTGAAATCCTTGAGATATTGGGCTGAAAATGACCTGCAGTTTCATCACAATGATGTTGACATTGTTATATGAACTATTGTTAAAATAAATAGTATTGTTTATAGTAGCTTATTTTCTTCTTAGCCTGTGTCAGGGGAAGTTTGTTAGTGTTTCTGCTCTACCTCTGAAGGACGTCACCTTCACAACTCAGAAGAAGAATCAGAAGCTAGTTTGATTCATGCAATACCTCTTGTTTTGTTTGGGATTTTTGCAGAGGGACAACTTAATCCTCTTTCGCAGTTGAGCGGTGTCCCCTGGGTTGTCTCGGCTTCCTACACCCTAGGACGTGGGTAGTAAATATTTATGATGTAGCTTTGCTGTACATATCTTACTGCAGTGCTTCAGCTTGTTGTTCCAGAGGATCATAGTGAGGTCATAGTGGATGATTGTGATCATAAAGCATTAACCAGCAGGATATTTGCAGTGTTCCTCCATGGCAACCAAAATCCATCCAACACCACAATGATTAGTTTATATTTTTTCTTATTTATATATTTTACTCCATCGTTCACCCCGATTTAGAAAAATTAAATACATTTAAAATACAATATTAACCCCACCCAGGTCGATATGGCCTAGACGTAGCGGAGCATGTTGTAACCCATCATCCAGAGAGATAGGAATCCACCACAGTCAACAGAAAGCCCACTACAGCAGCACGACGGGCGATTATAAGACCAGGTGTTAGAGAGAGGAGTGATGCTGACCTGCAGGGTAATAGACCTGGATGACCCCTCAAGGAGAATTGTAAGACAACCTCACATGAAGCGTGTGACCTCTCCTAAAAACTGGAAGCCTTCCCATTGATTAAACGCTGCACTTTTCTATGGGAGCTTCATAAAAAATGCAATTACATCTAATGGGTTTTACAGGATGGGAGTGAATAATGCTGACGTGAGGGCCTTGGCTGTGTCAAGGTTTGTGTAGTACATTGTTAGAACTTAGCTTAAAACTTTTTAAGCTCAATAAAAGTGCATGTTAAGGTCATCTATGTATGCATAGGCACAGGCAGATAGAGAAGGAGAACTTAAAATATTCTCGCTGATGGTTAATGGAGGTAGCTGGGCGCGGCGAGCTGATGCTGGAACAGTGCCTGAGGGCAACATCTTCCAGAAGCTTACAAGGAGGTTTTACATAAAGGAAGAGGTTCACAAAGTTGTGCAGAAGAAAGCCCTTTCTTTAAGTGGAGATCATTTACTTAGAGTTAAAGGAAGAGGTGACAAGTGGAGTTCAGCCACACATCAAGCTTGACAACAATAATTTACTCTGTTGCCCAGTTACATTGTTATTCAATCGCTGTGTATCAGAGGCACTATTAATGTGGCAAAACAGATTTAACATATTTATTGGCCACGATATCAAAGGCTGTCTATCATTGGCACAAGATGTCATTATAATTATTCATAAGGAGCCGTAAAGTCTTGTGGTTTTGTCTCCCGGGGGAAAGAAAACTATTTAAAAAAGCAGAAAACTTCATGAGCTGGTTTTCCATCGCGACTGCATCCCCTTCAGCTCCATCTTGGTGCCCAGACAGGGTTTATTACCAGAAAAGATGGCCTGCAAGCAATCTGAACACTTAACCCTCTTGAGAGCCCCAGTCGCCAGACACTCAGGGGCAAAACTTCACGACTGACTGGATCCATGGGCAGCGTATAATGTCCCTCCATTTGGAAACTGACATCATTCAAAGTTCAGGCAAAGTATTGCAGCAGAGCCAGCAAACATATTCCCAGAGGTGTGTTGGATTGAGGCGACAACTGAAGCCGTAACTGCACATGTGAAATATTACTAGCTGCTCTGCACAACCCAATATGGTACGTACACAATCACATAACTCAACCCAACACATTTCGAGTCCATGCTTGGCTACTGTGCAATATTTATTAGTTTCTCAAAGGATCTTTGCCTAAAAATTGAGGTTTAATTACATCTTCTAAGATTTAGAGACTGAAACACAACACAGATTTCTTGTCGATGATGTGTGATTATGTGTGAATAAAAGTACCAATCAGACACAACAATTACCTGTTTGTTCTGTTAAAAAAGAAACAATTGTGGGAGTAAGACAGCGGTTGTGGTGAAATGAGAAACTGAAATAATAAATGAAAACTTCTTAGAGTACATCACCAAGCATCAAAGCACAGCAAGCTTTAGATGGTCGAAAACATCATACTGTCATGTCTCCACACATAATCCCTGTAGAAACATATTTCTGACATCGCACAGAGTATGCTTTTCCATTTAAAAATAGAATACACAAACCACACTGAATGGCAGGGTCACGGTCACTCCAGTCACTGCATCACTGCCGTTCTCCTGGTGATGCTGTAGCTTCATGTGTAAAGCACAACACTGACAATGCAAGGGTTATGATTCTGATTCACACTGCAGCCATCCGTGCTGAAGTACATGTGCATCATACAGTACTGCTGCCATTCACCCGCTTCTGTCCCCCAAGGCAAACCCACCACTGCACCTACAATATGGCCCGAGCAGCTCTGAGAAACTCTGAGATGGACTTGTTTTACCTTTGACTGAGTCTTGGCCATGCTTGCGTATGAATAATGGAATGACAGCAATGTGAGAGCATGGTAGACAGCAAGGACACAGAGGGACATGCTCAGAGACGGTCACCCTGTGTCTCCTCTGCTGGGGTGGACAGATGCCAACACTTTGACTCTTGTTGACAAGAAAGATGAAGGAAACCAAGGAGAACTTAGAGGAAGTTCTTTAGATATGCTGCACAGTCGATAAGCTGCTTTATTATGTTTGTTTGAATACTTATGTAAGAGCAATTTTGAATGCAAGGTCATGTTTTGGTTGAAACTGTCACAAATGGTGTGTTATTTACTTGGCATGCCATAGGTTGTTGCTGTCCTATTACCTAGAGCCAAGGGTAATTATTTATTGGGTGTGTCTGACCCCAGTAGAGCATATGGTTTTTGACCGCCATAGCGCGAGTGTGTGTACCTCAGAGATTGTTAGTCCGGGCAAAGAATTGAATATTGATGGCTATGGACTCTACTTTCACGATGCACAACTATGGACAATAAATGGATTGCATTATGCTGCACCTGATAATGAGCCTACCTTTTCTACTGCGAAACAGTACATTCCTGGGAGTTAAAACACAACAGTAGTTTTAGTATTAAGCTAAAGCTCCTACACCAAACTTTATATCTACATATGTTTTGGAGAAGTTGTTTTGCAGAGATGTTTGGAACTTTGTGTTCTGGGCTTTAGCTGTCTCTGATTATTCTGCGGTTCTGCTGCATAGTAAGATTGACAACTTGGCAACTGCTAACATTGATTGAAGCTGATGCGGAAAGATGGTTTTCACACTAGGAGTCGACAGTCCATTAGCAACTCTGTGCTGCTGCACCTAAAACCACTAACACACATGTTTACCATGGCCATCATCTTAGTTTAGCATCTATTAATTAGCGCTAAACACAAAGTATGAGAAAGATCATTACTTCAGGTAATTGACTATTAACCACATTTTCACCTGGTGATGGTGCTAGACAAACTCAAAGTGACATGACATTTCATCATGATGTAGGAATGTCTTTATTAAAGGTCCATAGGCATTTATATGCAGTGTTGGGCAAAGTTACTTCCAAAATGTAATACAGTACATATTACTTATTACTGTCTTTTTTAAGTAATATGTTACATTACAATATTACTGTCTCTGAAATGTAATGAGTTACACTACTTTTATATTACTTTTGAGTTACTTTACCAAAATAACCACAAAAGAATGGCCAGGTATTTTAAATGCTAAAATGTAGTTTAGTGCAGCTCATTATACATCCAGTGAAGGGCAATGTAAATGAGATTTTATCTCAATGCTTTTTATCTGGTTAAATAAAGGTTAAATAAAAAATAAATGTGGTATAGCATAACAACTGTGTAGGCCATTAAGGCTACTAACAACTTTTATTACACGGCTTGGTCAGGGTTCGAGTTATAAACTGAGCTCTATGGGGGTCTTTAAAACTAACGCGTGCGCGCACACACGCACACACTCAAACACGTACACGCACACACACACAGCAGCAGCCCTCTACTTGCTACAAACTTAAATATGAAAAGGTTCAACTACGCACACACACATCATCTCCGCTCGCGCAGCACGCTCACAGGCATAGATTGCGCAATAATGTATTGCGCACCTGTGAGGTGCAGTGCAGGCATATTGTCATTCAAGAGATGCGTAGTTCTTTTGGAAAACATGTTTTTCTTTAGGCTGATCAGGGAACCCGACGCGAAGCGGAGGGATCTTGATGAGCCCGAAGGGTAAACACCAGGCTTACTAATCTACCCGCACAACTTTTCTCTGGTGTCGGAATGTCTCGCGATTTAGTGAATTCTTAAAAAACAAAACACCATTTCATTTCGGGTTAAAATGTGTTGTAATTGCGTTACTGAGAATTGTAACTAATTTCATTAGTAATGCGTTACATTACTTCTTTACAGCAAAAACTAATACATTACTGTAACTCGTTACTTTTGTAACGCGTTACACCCAACACTGTTTATATGCAGCAACTTCCCTATTTCTGGGAAGTAATTGAAAGAATAGTCTTAGCCTGGCTGCAAAGACTCTTTCAGCCAAAAGAGAATCAATGAGGTTTGACTTTGACTGTTCGGCTCGCAGTCTGCATTTCAATGAATCCCAAAGATCTTGGACGGGTTGAGGTCACGGCTCTGTGCAGGCCAGTCAAGTTCCTTCTCAGCAAACTGGTAAAACCATTTATTTTTGCTTTGTGCCCGGAGGCATTGTCAAGTTGAACCATTGAGTGTGGGATTAATGACCTTCCCCCAAAATTGGAAGCACACTACTGAGATTACCATTGCATAGAGAAGCAGTAAGATCAAAGTAAGGAAGGCATTGCCAAACTCATGAAAAAACAGCCCTAAAAAGTACACAAAAGTATGTTCAGCCATTGCATTGTACTGTTATGCTCGTTATCTACTCATTGTTTTACTCATTGTGAGTGTTTCATTGAGATTTGTGTGTCTGTGCTGTGCTCTATGTACTTTTTAATTACCCTGCTGGGGTTGAATGCAGTTATTGAATTGTATTGAATTGAACTGCTTAGGAAGTGCTTTAAAAACAATAATGTGTGCGGTCCACAAAGCTGAACTACTGCTCTATTAAGGCTTGCTCAGCAGAACAGAAGCCACAACACTAAGTGACAATAATGTTATCTTAAAAACCAAATTACAGGGAAATAACCCCACAATGGACTTAAAGGTCAACTCAGCAACTAAGTTTTTATTGTTGGTGGCAGGAGAATCATATTGCCCGCTTATTGTGCTGATAACTCTAAAACACTGCAGCCATGTCCTGTTAAGACTTTCCTTTCAGAGTGCTGTGGGACCCAGCTGCTACATTATTGTAAAGATAATTCTTATCCCAAACACTGACTGCAGGGACCCGTTATAGGATTGCTGACATACTTTTTAAAATTCATGACAGCAAGTCCTCTCAGCATTTCACTACTCTTCCCACACACCTTAATGGGACGTGTTGGACAAATGCTGCCATGTACCTGGGATCTCTTGTTGGATGTGTTCAACCCTTCTCAGTACATCCAAACTCCAACATATTCATCTGCCATGCCGTGTAAAGAGAACTTTCAGAATCTCTTTACACAGAGGGGACACATGTTTATGTATAAAAGACATGAAAAAGTGGATTTAGCATAATAGTTGACCTTTAAGCCAAAATTAATAAAATGTAAAATTCCTCTGACCTTAAAATCATCCCCTGCATTTTTGTAATCTTTAACCAAGCTTTCAGCAGCTTGTCTCTGCTTGTTGACATTTTATTATTTTAACTCTTCATACTGAGGAAACTAACACCAGCACTGGTCCTTGCCACTCGGAAATGTATAGTATAATGTCCGCCATTTAGTTTTAGTCCATGGTATGTAAAGTACTTTCTGCAATTTGATTAACAATGTTGTCCCACACAGAAGAATGACTATTGTGATGATTAAATAATAATTAAGCTTTGATTGTTACAATTATACTCACAGAAGTGATTCAGTGAGTGAATTGGGCATCCCAGCAGGGGGCCTAACGTTTTGTAAATATTGGTTTCGACTTTTTTTATTTGTTCACAGTATACTGTAGAGACCTATGTGTGTAAAGTTAGCAGTATTCATGCATTTGAGAAAAAGTTGGACATATTTGATAATTACCACCATTTGGTCATTTTGAATAACATAATTGGCATTATGCTTTGTAACGCTTTTTTTTGTTGGTCATGTCAGATATGTGGACCATTTATTCCACATCTCCCTGAGTTTATCAGCTACTCAAGCTATCTTGGTTTTGTTTGTCACCAAGGCAACAGGTTAGAGGGTGTCCATTTTTTGTAACAACTTATCTCCGAATTGACTTTTTTATGAGGGGCAACCTGTTCGGATTTGGTGCTCTGTAAATCTCTGCTTTGTAAAAAACACTTGGCTAAATTTGAACTGACTAACAGCTTTGACCTTTTTTCTTATTATTTTCTCCTTCGCCTTATTCTTCTCCTGTTTTTTACCTGGAATTACAAGTGACGTTCCTCCTTGATTCTTTAAATTCTGCCGTCTTCTCAGAGAAAACAACCTTATTAATATTAAGTAAACACATCCTAATTGCTCTGTGTGTGTCCTGGATCCCTCTTTATCCTCATCAATAGGTTATTGCTGTTGTTCCTGGTGACCAACATCCACATTTTAATTCTTCAGTAAGGTAGACTCAATTTTGTCAATCTCAATACAGCACCACGCTCCTCAGAAGCTATTTCATGCCTCTGGAACATAACCGAGACTTTTCTGAATCAGTGCACACTCATTCCCAATGACAAAATGCTTCATTATCTGGCCAGCATGAATGTGACAGTGGGGGGTTTAACACTGTGGATGATGAATTGTGTTGTGTTGTTGAAGTGCACCTCAGTGTGCTGTCCTATTCAAATTGACAAGCAGCCTCTGCAGCTATATGACTAAACCCTCATACCCTTATCCTGGTAGGGGGAGAGCTGGCAGGAGGATGGGTGAATTTCTTGGGGTCATGAGTGCCCCTCGTCCACTGGAGAGAGAAGCTCTGACAACCTGGTGTCCTCCGTGAAGCCTGGTCAGATTGAATCCCTTTTGAAACCTTGTTGTTTGAGGCAGCTAAACACTCAGGGTCAGTGGGCGGCCACGGGGGAAGTGAGGAAGAAACAGAAAGGGAATGCTAGTTTCAGTAATACATCATGTTAGTGTCAGTGGTTTTGTGTAAAGGAGTTACAGAGCTGCACTCACCATCTAACTTATGGCTCTGTTTGTCTGGCTGTGTGTCAGTAAATGTATATCTGTCAAGGACATGATATTTGGTGTGTAAAGGATTTTGTTATCAAGAAGAAAATGTGAATCAGCTTTTTAAATAAAAATCCTAGACCACACATTGTGGTAAGGAGAGAAAAATGGAACGAGCAGCAGAATAACAGCTTTAGCACAAAACAGGTTATTTCAGGAGACACAAAACATAACACCAAAAAGCGTCTTGTTTATATACTATGCCTGGTTTATCTTTCTTTATCTAGAGTAGCAGTTATGATAGTCTTAAAATAGCTTTTTAAAATAGCTATTTTCATTTTATTTTGTTTTGCTACATATTCTTCTTTCTGTGTCTTTGAATGCACCACACATACCAAAGCAAATTCCTCGTATGTGTAAACCCATACAGTTCTGATCTGTTTAAGATAGACAGATGCTTTAAAAAATATTTCCGCAGGTTTCTGTCTATTCTCAATGCTTGTGTGTTTGCATTAAAAAAACACCACATTCCCCCAGTCATTTCTTATTACTTTTAACATTTAAGCAGACACGTTTGTATTATTTTCAGACCTTTAATTTCAGGAATTCTACTGTCAGATACTCAAAGATTACAAATAGTCCGGACATTTCCCGAAAAGTCGATATTTTTCTACCTTTATTTTTCTTTTTAAATTCACAATAAATGTTACATGACGCATAATCTATTCTAGAGTTCATAGTGCATGATTTCTGCAGCAACTGATCTGTAAGCCTCTGCTCAAATGCTAGCGTTATCTTTTCACCTCACAAGCAAAGGTGTGAAAAGCAGCTTTCATCGAATATTTGATGAGCACATTTAATCCAAGGTATAGCTCAGTGAGATACAAATTAATGGAACAATTGTGTTATCCTGTATCTTATTTACCACCCCCCCAATAAACGTAATAATAATATGTAGTGAGTATCATCCTTACTGGAATTATACAACACCAACAAATGAGTGTCAGGTTTTTCTTTAAATGCTTTAAGTTAGTATCGTGTAGTGATTGTGTGTGTTTCTCTCAATTTGTTAATCACTGATGAAGTGGCAGAATCCTAATCAGGAGAATCAGTAGGAAATCCCGTTGGGCGTTGTAATTTAGAGCTGATTACCGTGTGCTAACTAACTATATTCAGGCCGGCTGTGTGCTGATGTTTGCTCACAGGCTTTTCTGGCCCACTCCCAATGTCCAGAATCACAGACGCTCACACTTACTGAGTCCCTTAAAGATAAGGCAGCGAGGGCTCGGGACTGAGCGACAGTTAAATGTGCAGATGCTTCAGGGTTGTCTCCAAGCTGTTCACACTTTTCTAAGCCATTTGCCAGTGTCCCAGTTTTAACCAGGTTTAAATTATGTAGTGCATGCATACTCAAAAAAGCATGGCAAAGCAAATGTAGCAAATGTCCTTACTTAATGACATTTATATTCGTTTAAACATCCCCCCCAAAAAGGAAGTCAGCCACATATTCATCTTCTAAAGTCAAGTACTTAAGTAAATGTAGTATACTTAGAGTATCAAAATAACTCACCATGCAGACTCCTCCCAGGGATCATATCACATCATAATGATCACATTTTGTAGTTGTTATTCTAAATCTGAAAATTGCTTATAGTTATCAAATAAATGCAGTACAATAATGTAAGGTATGTGTAGGCCCACCTCAAAGTATTAGCTAAGTACACTTTAAAAGATAGTTAATGATATAATCAAACGGTTGATGAAATAGATAATATAACTTTTCCTTTTGAAGGTGGACAGACATAAGGGACAAAACTATTCAGAACTCCGTGACGGAAAGATATTTATGTATAAATATGGATGACCGTAGACTTCTAAATAACTATTACATAAATGAATGAATAAATGCTAATACTCATTGATGCTTCCAGAGTTATAATCACAGTAAACAAAGTCCTCTGTGAAGCGGTACAGTATATTTCCCCAGTGACGTCCATGTTGAGGTTTGCAGGACCAATATCTTATGAATGAAAGAAATAGTCACTCGGGGCTCACGACTGTAAATAGCTGTTGAAGGATGAAGCGCAAGTGACAGGCAAATTATTTACACATATAACATGACTGTCGACCTGCCACATGTCTGGTTTAGCTCCTGTGTCTTTCCTTTTAAATCGTTTCTTTGGTTGATCACTAACACAATACTGGGGTCTTATTTCCACACTCTGTAAGATGGGTACTATACTGAACATTAATATCTGAGAATCTTAATATTTTAAAGATTAAACAACACATGTTATCTTTGCATGATAGCTTAAAAAAACCTCAAACTGAATACAATTATTATAAATAATTGATTCAAATGACAAGTCGTTTGAATTTTACTGTTCCCTACAAGACTACATTCAACTCTTGATTAAAGAGGACATGTTATGCTCATTTTCTTATTTATATTTTGTGCCGCTACATGTTGCCATGCTTTAATGTTCAAAAAGGTCTTTGTTTTTCTCATACTGCCTGTGCAGGGATTTGAGCCTTTTAGACCATTTACATGCACACAAACTTTCAACACACACTACAGGAAGGAAAACTCAAAAGCATAATAGGAGCTCATTAAGGTTTTTAGAAAAATCATTGAAGGATAGAAAAATACATTGTCTGAATGAAACTAGTGAAATTAAGGCTAATGCAGTCTTTGTCTCTCTGGCATTCTGCCAAGGTTTGAAAATGACTTTATACTAAAGACGTCCAAGGGGATAAGAGAGGCAAAAGAAAAGAAAAGCTGTAACAATGAATGAAATCTTACAAACCAGTTTTAGAAGTCTGCTGGCATTTAGCTCTTGTATAAAGTCAGTCTCAGTTTTGAGTTTTCATAACTACCCCCATATTTCTTTTGTTAATCATTACACCAGTCACACCCAAAAACAAAACGTTTCATTTACATTGACAACAGCATATGGATTTCATATTCAAGAATAATTGTATAAACCTGCCTTAGGACTCTTGACTGTAAGGCACCATCAGCTTAAGGTATAACATTTGGATGAACAATGTATGTCATTTGGTTTCTCTCATAGAAAGTTCACTGAAGAGGCTAATTTGATGCTTGCATTGAACTTCCTCTCACTCACATTAAACCTTTCTTGTGCAGCAGTCGTAATGCTCTCTGTCTCCTGTGCAGCAGTGAGTTCAGCTTTTTATTGTCCAATTCAGTAAAGTGGACATTTATTCTTTTGGGGAGATGTTATTGCAATGACTGTGGTTATGGCTTATTGCTCTCATTTGTGTTTGATCCAAGTTACATGTTTATGTAAAGTGACATGTTTTTTATGCCCAGTGCATTGGCAGAGTCTGTGTGTACCTTCAGAGCAAAGGCAAAGCAGGAAGATGTAGCAGTTTAATGCAATTTTCACGATTAGTTAACCTCTTTTCTCACCCTCTTCTTCACACTTAATTAACATTTAACAGTGTGAAATTAGTGTTGCTTAACAGCTTAATACATCTGACCTTTTCTTCAAATCAAATCCTTCCTCCGCAGTATTTCTTCGTTGCTCAACCTCTTCTTCTTTAACTCCCCGCTGTTTCCTTCCTCCAGGAGGCACTTCTGATCATATTAATATCCTTGTATTATTACATCTCATTATTTGCTGTGACCAGAAAGATTGAATTGATAGAGAGTCTGGAATAACTCTTGTGCTGGATTCTGGCTGTCTGACTGTAAAATGAAAACTCGTCTCTTGAAGTTGCCGCTTTCATTTGACACCCTCGCGGGTTGTTGCATGAAAAATGTAACATATAGAGAGTATGAAATATTCTGTCATTCAAACAGATGTTAATAAACACACACAGTGACTACATCTCAGCCAAAATGCGGTGGAAGTGTTACAAACAGGACAATAAGTGAAGAAATCTTCTTTTTCCTCACACAAAACTATAATGTGAATTATGAATGCCACTTACTACTCTGGAAATAGTTCATCTCATTCCCTTTCTGCTGGCTGCTGGCTGCAAGCTTGGCATTAAACTTTTATATGTGTTTTGAACTGTTAGGGAGTGCTCTCTTTTGCCTGCCAACCTCTGCGCTGCTCCCTCTCGAGATGTATTGGAAATGTGACACAACTCTAAGGCAACCTGTTTGCTGACAAACCAAGCTAAAATAGGTCCCTCTTATTTTTTAAGAGCCCTCGTTTCAAAGCCCATCTTCACCACAAACTGCCTGGTCGGGCCGCATCAAAGCGGATTAATGCGGTTATTAGTGATGGTTAATGGTCAGGACGAGGCTTGGAATCAGAAAAAAGGCTGTTAACATTGCCATCAAACCTGAGGCCAGGATAGAGTAGCTTTGCAGAGCCTATTGTGCCAGAGTAGCAAATGAAATCTCAGCGAGGAGAGGGTATTCTCATTGGCATTCCTCCCACGTCGCCTCAGTCCCTGTTTCCTCCCAGCGGCCAGCACCCACTGTCTCCACAGCCCTATATTCCAGGCCCGAGTGTGCTGTCTGCTGATAATAAACAGCCCAACAACCGGGCCAGTGATACAGGGTTGGCCGAGTTAGAGCCCAGCCGCCCTACTCTGTCCATCCCGCTCAAAGGTTGGGCAAAACCTTTACTTTATGCTCGGTGTCACCGCGTTTTAAAACCCCAGCTGTTACTGCTTTGCTCCGAGGTCTGAATGTCATTGGGCTTGTAGGAAAGGGAGGGCAGATAAAAAGACCTTGGCATTTATCCCAGTGACAATAAAGGATTATGCTCTAAAAGACAGTTGTTAAATGGCCCTTTTTTCAGTCTCTTATCAAATCTACCTCAGCCCACCGAGGAGGAGTTTCTGACCCTGTCCTTTGTCTTGCAGGTTTTACCCTGTCTGAGGAGGTTGCTGCTGCTGTTACTCCACGTCCAGGCCTCCCCCCGCCCTCCCCCCCCCTCTGCCAGCCACAGAAGCGTTGGCCCGATTCCAGGGAGGCTCCGATCCTGCAGCCACGTCAATCACGTCTTCACCGCTGGGTATCTATAAAGCGTGCAGGCACTCCTCCTGCCTTTGAATTTTTATTTGGGGATGAGAGGCACAGACTTCCGAGATTATGTGTGCTTGCTTTTGGGATGGATTTTCATGCTTTTTTTGTTATTTCTGGGGTCGCTCATGTGTGCATGTAAAAGAGGCATTTTCTCCAGCCGAGCATGTAACAGACACACACAAACAGCGGTGCCAGAGGGCTCAGGAGGAATCTCGAGGGGTTTGATCAGAGCTGTTCTGTCTTTTGTTTTCGTCTTGATTTTTAAGCCCATTGACTAGTTTGACTCTGGCTCCAGGTGTCATCTAGTGAACTGTGTCACACTCAGCAACTGCATTTCAAAGTTCGGTCACAGTGAAGCGAAGAAAAGTGGAGGATAAATCAGCGGTGTGTATGAAATGTTGTCCTGCCTGCAAAGCATAACATTGCAAGTCAGTCATACACACTGATGATGAGCTGTCAGGCATGCAGTGTGTAAGGAGACATGCTCTTTAAACCCGCACCATGACTTTGTGTTATGCGAAGAGAGTCGTAATGATGAGCTCGCAGAGAATTATGAACTGACTGTGCAGTTACTTTCTTTGTGTTTTAGTGTCTTGTATCACAGCTTTATTTACAGTTGCCACCCACCTCCATAAATGGTGGAGCATTTAGCGGCTAAAGAGACAGATATTTCCCTCAAGAGCTTGTTGACAGCAAAAAGTACAAATTGGAGAGTCGATATTGCTTTACATTCACCAAGTGACCTACCACAACATAATGCTTATAGAACGCATGTGTTTGCTATCACGATTGCCATTTTGACCTGAAAAAGTAATAATAGTTTCTGCTGGCCAAAAAAAGTTAATTATTGCAGTTAAAGGATGTTAGGAAGAGAAATATGCATCTAAGTTGTGCGTTTGTGTTCTTACACAATTTCTTTATGGTCCACCAAACACTGAGCTGTCCTACTTGTCACGATTTGGGTTTTGTGTGTTAGGTTTTGGGGTTTGTTTTGATTGTTCTGTTCTCCCTGTCTCTTGTCTGGTCCTTCTCCCTGTCGTTAGTTTCCCTGGTGTGTCTGATTGTGTTCACCTGTTGCCCTTGTGTTTCTCCTCCCCTGCCCGGCTGTTTCTCGTCTCGTGATTACCCCTTCCTGTATTTAGTCTTGGCTTTCCCTGTGTTCCCCTGTCGGTACATTGTTTGTCTTCCTGTCTCCCTCCATGCTACCTTGTGTTACCTGTGAGTTTCATGCCATGTTTTGTTCTCCAGCTTTTGGAATAAAGCTCGCTTTTTGTTTATAGACCTTTTACGTTTTTTGGTATTCTGCATTTGGGTCCTACCTTTTCCGCAACCCTAACAGAATGAACCGACCCAATTTGGACTCAGCAGATTCCGATCGTTTTGCTCTACAGGCGGAATGTCTTGGGTACTCTCTGGAGTACATTTTTTATACCTGGTATGACGCCTCATCTAGACGGGGTAGAGAGGCTGCGTTGAAGGAGGCACGCCAGGAGGTTGCTTGCAAGCCCTGGCTCAGGAGCTGGTTGCCTGAGTGGCTACAACTCTTTACGAGTAGTCCTGAAAACTTGTCTCAAGCCTCTAACCCTTTCCTGGGGTATGACCTGGTCTTGGGAGGTCCGCGGATCCTCCGGAAGGTTTCTGGAAGATGCAAGGCCAAGATTCCAGCCCGTGCTCCAGCGGTTCCGGCTCCAGTACCAGCCCCAGCAGCCATGGTTCCGACTCCAGTTTCGGCCCCAGCAGCCATGGTTCCGGCTCCAGAACCGGTCCACACAGCCATGATCCAGGCCTCTGTTCCGGCCCCAGCAGCCATGGTTCCGGCCCCAGTTCCCGCCCCAGCAGCCATGGTTCCGGCCCCAGTTTCGGCCCCAGCGGCCATGATTCCGGCTCCAGAACCGGCCCACCCAGCCATGGTTCCAGCCTCAGTCCTGGTCCCAGCAGCCATGGTTCCGGCCCCAGTTTCGACCCCAGCGGCCATGGTTCCGGCTCCAGAACCGGCCCACCCAGCCATGGTTCCAGCCTCAGTCCTGGCCCCAGCAGCCATGGTTCCGGCCCCAGCAGCCATGGTTCCGGCCCCAGTTTCGGCCCCAGCGGCCATGGTTCCGACTCCAGTTTCGGCCCCAGCAGCCATGGTTCCGGCTCCAGAACCGGTCCACACAGCCATGATCCAGGCCTCTGTTCCGGCCCCAGCAGCCATGGTTCCGGCCCCAGTTCCGGCCCCAGTTTCGGCCCCAGCAGCCATGGTTCCGGCTCCAGAACCGGCCCACCCAGCCATGGTTCCAGCCTCAGTCCTGGTCCCAGCAGCCATGGTTCCGGCCCCAGCAGCCATGGTTCCGGCCCCAGTTTCGATCCCAGCGGCCATGGTTCCTGCTCCAGAACCGGCCCACCCAGCCATGGTTCCAGCCTCAGTCCTGGCCCCAGCAGCCATGGTTCCGGCCCCAGCAGCCATGGTTCCGGCCCCAGTTTCGGCCCCAGCGGCCATGGTTCCGACTCCAGTTTCGGCCCCAGCAGCCATGGTTCCAGCCTCAGTCCTGGCCCCAGCAGCCATGGTTCCGGCCCCAGTTCCGGCCCCACCAGCCATGGATCCGGCTCACGTACCGGACCCAGCAGCCATGGTCCCGACTCCGGCTCCTCGTCACCTGTTGGCTCTCCGGCCGACGCCAGCTCCCCGTGTCCTGTCGGCGTACCGGCCGACTCCAGCACATCGTCTCCTGCCGGCGTACCGGCCGACTCCAGCTCCTCGTCTCCTGTTGGCTCTCCGGCCGACGCCAACCCCTCGTGTCCTGTCGGCATACCGGCCGACTCAAGTCCCTTCTCCAGTTCCCTCTCAAGTCCCCTCTCGAGTCCCCTCTCAAGCCCTCTCTCAAGTCCCTTTCCAAGTCCCTTCTCCAGTTCCCTCTCGAGTCTCCTCTCAAGTCTCCTCTCAAGTCCCCTCTCGAGTCCCTTTCCAAGTCCCTTCTCGAGTTCCCTCTCGAGTTCCCTCTCGAGTTCCCTCTCAAGTCACCTCTCAAGTCACCTCTCGAGTCTCCTCTCGAGTCCCTACCCAATGTCTTGGTCTGTTGGAGGTTCCGCTGGGGATCCTGCCAACTCCATGTCCTGTCCCGTTGGGGGCCCTGCCGACTACTCTTCTGCCGGGGGTCCTGCCAACCCTATGTCCTGTGTCGTTGGGGGTCCAGCCGACACCCGTTTCGTCGGAGGTCCTGCCAACTCCATGTCCTGTTCTGTTGGGGGTCCGGCTGACTACTGTTCGGCCGGGGGTCCTGCCAACTCCATGTCCTGTCCCGTTGGGGGTCCCGCCGACTACTCTTCTGCCGGGGGTCCTGCCAACCCTATGTCCTGTGCCGTTGGGGGTCCTGCCGACTCCACGTCCAGTATCGTTGGGGGTCCTGCCAACCCTATGTCCTGTGCCGTTGGGGGTCCAGCCGACACCTGTTTCGTCGGAGGTCCTGCCAACTCCATGTCCTGTTCTGTTGGGGGTCCCGCTGACTACTGTTCGGCCGGGGGTCCTGCCAACTCCATGTCCTGTCCCGTTGGGGGTCCCGCCGACTACTCTTCTGCCGGGGGTCCTGCCAACCCTATGTCCTGTGCCGTTGGGGGTCCTGCCAACTCGATGTCCTGTGCCGTTGGGGGTCCAGCCGACACCTGTTTCGTCGGAGGTCCTGCCAACTCCATGTCCTGTTCTGTTGGGGGTCCCGCTGACTACTGTTCTGCCGGGGGTCCTGCCAACTCCATGTCCTGTCGGGGGTCCCGCCGACTACTCTTCTGCCGGGGGTCCTGCCAACCCTATGTCCTGTGCTGTGGGAGGTCCCGCCGACTACTCTTCTGCCGGGGGTCCTGCCAACCCTATGTCCTGTGCCGTTGGGGGTCCTGCCGACTCCACGTCCAGTATCGTTGGGGGTCCTGCCAACTCGATGTCCTGTGCCGTTGGGGGTCCAGTCGACACCTGTTCTGCCGGGGGTCCTGCCAACTCCATGTCCTGTCCCGTTGGAGGTCCCGCCGACTACTGTTCTGCCGGGGGTCCTGCCAACTCCATGTCCTGTGGCGTCGGGGGTTCCGCTGAGGGTCCTGCCACTCCACGTCCAGTATCGTTGGGGGTCCTGCCAACTCCTTGTCCTGTGTCGTTGGGGGTTCCGCTGAGGGTCCTGCCAACTCCATGTCCTGTTTCGTTGGGGGTTCCACCGGCTTTCCTGCCAACACCATGTCCTGTCATGTTGGAGGTCCCGTCAACACCAGCTCTTGCTCCATCCGGGGTCCCACTGACACCAGCCCATGTCCCATCCAGGGGTCCTGCCCGGACAACGCTGGTTCCTATTCCGCCAGTGGCCCAGTCGGCCACGAACCCGGTCCTTCCTTGTGCCCGGCTCCCTGACTATGCCCACCGCGGCCTTAGCCGCTTCTCTGCCTCTGCTTTGCCATCGGGCCGTCCGCCCGAGACTCTTTCCTGGTCCTCTGCCTTGCCCCCGGGCCGTCCGCCCGAGACCACCTCCTGTTCCTCTGCCTTGCCCCCGGGCCGTCCGCCCGAGACCACCTCCTGTTCCTCTGCCTTGCCCCCGGGCCGTCCACCCGAGACCACCTCCTGGTCCTCTGCCTTGCCCCCGGGCCGTCCGCCCGAGTCCCCTTCCTCGAACTCTGCCTTGCCCCCGGGCCGTCCGCCCGAGACCACCTCCTGTTCCTCTGCCTTGCCCCCGGGCCGTCCGCCCGAGACCACCTCCTGTTCCTCTGCCTTGCCCCCGGGCCGTCCGCCCGAGACCCCTTTCTGGTCCTCTGCCGTGCCTCCGGGCTGTCAGCCCAAACCCGTCCTTCGGACCCCCTCCACCCACCCTTTTGGAAATATGGACTTTGTGTAGGGACGTCTGGAATCCGTCCCTTGAGGGGGGGGTTATGTCACGATTTGGGTTTTGTGTGTTAGGTTTTGGGGTTTGTTTTGATTGTCCTGTTCTCCCTGTTTCTTGTCTGGTCCTTCTCCCTGTGTGTTCCTCCCTGTTCTTGTCTGGTCCTTCTCCCTGTGTTTTTCTCCTTGTTCTTGTCTGGTCCTTCTCCCTGTGTGTTCTTGTCTGGTCCTTCTCCCTGTGTGTTCTTGTCTGGTCCTTCTCCCTGTGTTTTCCTCCCTGTCGTTAGTTTCCCTGGTGTGTCTGATTGTGTTCACCTGTTGCCCTTGTGTTTCTCCTCCCCTGCCCGGCTGTTTCTCGTCTCGTGATTACCCCTTCCTGTATTTAGTCTGGGCTTTCCCTGTGTTCCCCTGTCGGTACATTGTTTGTCTTCCTGTCTCCCTCCATGCTACCTTGTGTTACCTGTGAGTTTCATGCCATGTTTTGTTCTCCAGCTTTTGGAATAAAGCTCGCTTTTTGTTTATAGACCTTTTACGTTTTTTGGTATTCTGCATTTGGGTCCTACTTTTTCCGCAACCCTAACACTACTGACCCCAATTTTCTCTCTGCTTAGCAACTTCTGAGATAAAAACTAATTTGGGTAGAAACTGTGACACTGGACTTCAGTTTTCAATCCATCTGCTAGTGAATGCAACAAGATTTGATGAATAAAGGAGTCCTTGTCAAACCCTATACACACAGTAACAAGACTGAAATATTTATGTTTCATTTAGTAATTTGAGAAATGTTAGTTTCCTCATAGCTTCACACGCATAATGTTTGTCTGCTGCAATTTCTGTCTTTTTCGCTTCATGCTCATGTCATCATGTCCTCACGATGTTTTTATATTGGTTTGGTTTCATGACACTGAGTGGTATTTTTATTGATTTCAATACTTTTCCATCTATGCACAAATTGAAAATATGCATAAAAACAGGTGTGAAAATGTATGCATGTTACTCATTTAATAGCTCCCTCACTCTTGTTTTCTTTCATTTGTTCTCCCTTCTCCATCCCCAGTTTTCCAAGCATTTCCTTTCTGTGTATTTCCTGTCTCCAATAAGCCCTTAAATGACCCGGCTCACGTGATATCCCTTTAGGTATATATCATCTCCTTCCTGCACATAAATTAACCTCACATGAGAGAGATGCGAGCCGCTACGTCTGTTTGTTTTCCTCCCGCACTTCCCTTCAGCTCTGCTACGGTGCATTTAATCATCGAGTCCCCCTACGCTCTTTTCCTTTGTTGCGGGCCCGTTCGTGCCATGCTTCTCCGAGTTAAATAAATGGGTCCTGGGTTTCTGCCGAGTTGTCATTTAGGTGTGTTTGACCCTCTGGAGCCGATTCAATCACTGTCTACCCACAAGTAATATCCTCCTCCTGCCCTTATCTGTGACTCCAAATGACTGAGCTCCAGCCCTGTCTTCAAATCTGAGCACCACAGAGGGAAGCAAAGGAAATCCAGGGAGGGTCATAAAAGGTAGCTGCTGGACAGAAAAAAAGACAGAAGATTGTGTGAGGATACCCAGTGAGGGAGCAATGATTGTGAGGACATAGACCCGGCTCTATGCTCTGGGCTGGCAGTGAAATTAGCTCTGCACAGCGCTCACTCGGTCTTCCAACTGGTGTGACACGAGGGAGCGTAGCCTCGCTCTCGACTGCTGTTCATAAGAGATCTGGTTTTTCGAGTTGCAGCCGGTTAAAATGTTATCTCGCTTCAAGCCATTTGAGAAGGGCTTACTGTACTTAGTCAGGGAGAGATTTCCCTTTCTGATTTTTTTCCTCCTCTTATCTGTAGCCTGATGCATCATCGTCGGAGCTGAAGTTTGACAGTTTGCAAGTGTAGTCTGTGCTTTAAAGGACACAAAGCAGTGCATTAACCGCCTTTGCCCTCATATGTTCATCTGCTCAACTGCTGAAATTAGCCACCCCTCATGTTGCTGCACTCCTGTGTCACAGAGCATCCCCAGCCAAGTGTGTGCGGCAATAAGCTAGCGTGGCAGCACCCTCACCACTGCAGTCTGCATGCTGATCATCAGAATAGCACTGCAATCACCAACATGTCTCCCAAGGTTTATCCCTCCGAAGCCCATAATACTGTCTATTCTGATTTCCACATGCTAGCATAACCTTTCCTGCAGGATTTACCGCTTATTGCATATCTGAAACTCACTAAATATATCAACATCACATTAGTGCTTCTTATAAAAACCTTATGGATGAACTGCAGAGCTCACTGTTCGTGTGGCTCTCTGTTAATAATGTTCAGCTTAGCATGCTTGCCCTCCTGAATGTCCCTGAGTGTGTCGAAGACCCGCCACCATGGCTTCTGGGAGCCTCATGTTTCACATCACATTTCCTCTCTCCATTTCTCTACTCTACTTCACTTTGCAATTCTGCTCATCTACTCCCTGGTCACAGTTTGATGTTCTTATCTGGTGTTTCATTTGAATCGGCAGCCTCCCTCTTTCATTTTCTTTTCCTCCGTCCTCCCTTGTTGTCCAGTGATAAGCTGCATGAGGCCTGAGGATGAACAAATGTGGCACTCCCCTATCATCTTCTCCCTCTTCACACTAGTCTCCCTTTTCGCTGTCACATCTCCCACTCTTCCTCTTCACTCCTTTATTTCCCCTTTAACTTAGCATGTATCTCGCTCTGCCCGTCGCCTCTGAGAATGATGGGTAATGTTCGGGGAATGGGGGAGGCTGCAGGAACAGAATATGGCGTCTTGAGAGAATCACCCGTACTATTTGTTCTTATGATGTGTGTGTATGTGGTTGTGTGATTTATTGAGTTGTGGATGTGTAAATGGAAGGATGTTTGGCTGAACACCGGTGTGGGAATAAGTGGGAGGTAAGGGTGTGCTGTTTATGTTGGCTGCATCTTAATGTTCCCATTTGAGGAAATATATATCATTTATGTGCATACACGACTGTTGAGGTGTGGGTCAGTGGTGTGTGAGGATGGTGTTTTGCTCTTATGTCTCTAAGGAACACATTATTGGAAGAAACACAATAACAAAATGGGAAAGACAACATTTTTGGCCATTTAGAAATTAAAAAGACAACAACAAACATGAAACACAACATTTGAGAAAAGCCATTAACAGTCAAAAAATACAACACAATTGAATCATCCTTTTGGAGGATAGAGCATTGATGTTTCACATATTCAAATATCAGAAGTAGTGTTGGGCATTATGTGACATTTTTCAACAATATGGCAACTGTAAGCCCAACAACAGCTCACTGTCGATATATTGGCGCATGTGTTTGTGTGTGTGTATGTTTATGTTTACAAAGATCTGCCTTTTGCCGATGGCCAATATATTCTTCCAAAGCTCAACCCTACTCTGAATTGACATTGATAAAATTGAAAACACAACAACAGTTGAATGGACTTGTTCTGTCCAATCACTAAGAAAAATTGCTGTCCCTATTTTTCTCTTTTTGTGAAATGTTGTTGTGTTTTCTCTTTTGATTGTTGCCAATTTGTTATTATGTTCTTATATTTTTCGATTTTAGTTTTTTTATTCTATTTTCTTGTTGTGTTTTCTTCTCCATTATTGCTGCAGCCCACACTGCATGTTCATGTACTGTATATGTTGATGACACACATCAACATATACAGTACATGAACATGCAGTGTGGGCTGTTGCTGCATTGAGGCGCAATTGCAGCAATAATGGAGAAGAAAGCACAACAAGAAAATAGAGTGTGTCTGGTGTGCACCCACACAAGTTAGCAGGCGTGCGCTGTGTAAAATTAAATCCACGTCAGCAGGCAGCCATTCAGATAAGATTAACAGGACTTGACATTTCCTTCGTTGCAGACAGATGCTTGCTCCACTTCCCTCTGAACATTTCCCCTCTCCCCTGTCCTCCGTCCAAATTACATTTCATCTAAGTCTGAGAATATTTCCCCCTGCAGTACTTACCCAGCCTGCCCACAGCAAAGACCTGTTCTCACCATAAATATGATTTCTGGTATTGTTATTACAGGGAAGTGTGATTAGGAGAGCATGAATTAGATTAAAGGCTTGTTTTATGCCATATTGAAACCAATTACCTCCAAGTACACACTTTCACCTCAGCAGACAGACAACACGATAGGATATTATGTATGCATGCAATCTCAGGTCTGCAGATTTTTTTTTCTTGAAAGCCTAAGAGGGGGAAAGTTTCCATGTCATTGTGTAAGTGCAATGTGTACCAAAAAACTTCTTATATTTCCATGATGGTGGAAGAAATTAAAAATGCATGTGGCTCTTATATGACCTATGTCCCAGGATAGCAAATGCTGCCTTGTGAATTAACTCTTAAGTTACACCATTATCACTTCAGCATTCAGTGAAGTATCTATCATCTATGATTTAGAAAACGGAGGCAGAAAGCACATATGTAAGTTTAATACGAATGTGAGTTTGTGCAGGCAGTATTCAAATATGTGTAATGTACCGTACAGTGAAGGAACGAGATTTATGTAAAACAGAACAGAAGATGGGGACATAATGTGGGTTAGTGAGTTACACTTAAATAGATGTGGACATCATTTATACATTAGCACAGTGGATGTCAGGGATGTCACCAAGGGCCACAGTGAGGAAATGCGAGTATCATTTATGCATAAGTACCATTATTGTGTCGGAACACCGCGTAGAAAAAAGTAGTAACATCCGTGTTTAAAACAGTCGAAGCAGATAGTTCTTGGATCCTTTCTTTTTTTAAAGGCTACTTTAAAGCAAACCTCTTCACTGGTCGGACATCCACATACCTACTTTTACTTTACATGATCATTTCACTACCTTTTTTAGGGAAGTGTTTTGAAAGAACTGCATTTATATAATGGTAAAGGGTAAATGGACTGGTTTATCCAGTCTTTAACTCCTCAAATCACTTTACATAGACTAGTCATGATTCGCCAATTCCCAACCAATTCATACAGAGGCAGCCATGCAAGTTCGCACTTAGTCAAGGAAGCCAACATTTACTCAAACTTAGCCATGCCATTAGGAGCAGCTGGGGGTTAAGTATAGTGCACAAGGTACAAGAAGTATCAACATGTTGACTGCAGGGGCTGGGATCGAACCAACAACCTTCTGATTGAAAGACCACCACACTACCTCACACCCCTAAAGGCTTGTTTTTAGTTTTTATTCTACTACAGTTATCTACACCTGAAGCCACTTTGTAGATTGAGATATTACATAACAACACACATGATAAGACGACGCAATCTAGTCCATTTACAAAAAAAAATGCCTTCATTGAGCCACTTGTCATGTTTCAGATTTCTGAGTTTTAAGCACTTTCACAGAAGACCAGGCTCTCAAGTAAAACAATTGTCATTTAATCATTACAACAAGCGCCAGAAGTGACATGTTGACTTTCAAGTGTCACAGCTCTTAACTGTAGTAATTACATTTTTTTTTTTACTTTTGACACTCTTTCATGTTTCACCACCATGTTTCTACAGTTGGCTGGAACGCTTCTTCATCCTTTCTTAGATTCAGGTGATTTTAAATTGTGATGAATATTATATTCTCTATCTGTCAATAACTCCCCCTCAATCTTACTTGCCCTTTAGGTACAATTATGAATGCAGGACTTTGTGTAGTATGTTAACATATATTTGCACTTTAGCTTCACAGACACATTATTCCACTACCGGCTCTGGTTATCGGTATCTGATGCAAAACGTATCATTGTTATCGCCACAGTGACAAAATTAATGACACTTTCTCATCTCGTAGGAGACGGGGACGCAGCACACATTGTGCCCTGCCTTTCATGCAGACGAGACCATTATCATGTGCGGCGTGTAAATAGAGTGGAGGTAGCTGGTGGTGTGTGCCACGTGACGTGTTAGCCATTAGTGAAGCTATGTAACAGGAGACTCAGGAGGAAGAGTCATTGATCTTTTTGTGTATTCGTGTAATTCTGCTTTTATGTGTGCTCCTACAGCAGGGATCACCAACTACATTTGTCCAAGGGCCAAAATGTATCCAATACTAGGGTTGCTAGTGTAGCACGCTCAGGTACTGCGGAGCGCATAAAGCTTAGCAGACTCTTCACGCTAACGAAGGATCACTTCTAGGCTATTGTCCGGCAGCTCCTTCCTCTCTCTCTGTTGGACTCAGTCGCAGCGGGGCTACAGCTGTTCTGCGGAGCGCATAAAGCAGATTCTTCACAACGAAGGATCACTTCTTCTTCAACGCAGGGAAGGTTTCGCAGTACGCAGTCTACTGTCCCGCAGCTGCTGCCTCTCTGTTGGACTCCGGTACTGCACATTACTCACGAGACGTTGTAAAAAAAAAAAATGAGTGGGGGGCGAACGCACTAACCACTCGGCCACGTCACAGTCACCCCCGTCGTGCGGGCCGGATGAGAATGTCTGGCGGTGGTTGGTGGTCACTGTCCTACAGTATAACATTACATTACATTACATGTTACTTCTTAGACGCTTTTATCCAAAGCGACTTACATACTCAATACTGTGGGCAATCCCCACAGGAGCAGTGGGGGGAAGTGTCTGGCCCAGGGACACAACGACATGCTGACTGCAGTGGGGTTTGAACCTGTGACCCCCTGATCCCAACACCAAGGCTCTACCCACTGCGCCACACGCCTCCTATAACAGGAGCATACAGTTGTTTGAACTTCTGTAGATGCTCTGTAGATGTCAGGTGATATGTTCGTGGGTGTTGTTTTGCATAGTAGTACACACCGTGCTGTAAATTAGCCTTCTTTTAATATTCTGTAGGCAGTTGCACACCTTTCATGCTAATCCTGGAGCACAGTAATTGTGAGGTTGAGGGACGGAGGATCTTTTCATTAGAACCCACTGGTTCCAATACCTGCACTGAGTTGCCCTTCATTAGGGAGAAGTTAATCCCTGCTTATGCTCTGCAGAAGTCAGCACATTCATTACTGCGTAGCCTCTGATGGAAAAGGACGTCTTTATGAGGTGATGAGGAAAACTTTTAAGCTGGAGTTTGAAAACAAGGCCAATATATTTGTAATGTATTGCATTCCTGAGTAATCGTCTGTGTATGTATATAACTCATTTATTTATGCATGTATTTTATTTCCCAAAAGTCTGTCCAAACAGCATTTTGCAGCTTGCCACTATTTTTTTGTAATAATCATAATCATTTAAAGGTGAGGAGGACATGTGAAGGTCGTGCAAAGCCATGGACACTGTGGTGCACAAATATACTGCAATAAACAGTTTTAATATGTACTAATACTGAGAGATGGAATTAAGGGGTTGAACTTTGGCAACATATTGCATTATCATGTGTCCTTGACTGATATTATTCAAAAAACGAACTCACTCTTTAACATTTGCATGAGTAGAAATACAGATTTAAGTTTTTCCAACCTCTGTTTACTATCATTGCATGGTGCACAGGTTATAAAATCCCACTTCCAGCATATAAACAAACAGGAACAAAGGGGAGTCTTACAATATGCAAATAGAAAAACAACTGGTTCTCTTGAATTTTTACTTCCTTTGTTGTTTCAGCAGTGTTGTTTTCCTCTCTCTATGCAGTACGCGTGCACCAATGTAATAATATATCACTAAATCTCTGCACTTTTCAAAATATAAGTAACAAGCATTTTGTGTTATGCAACATATGTTTTGGTTAGTATTCATTTATGTGCTTAATCAGAGGCCTCTTACAACAGATGTTACCATAAAGAGCTGCTCTGTTTCCAACTGACAGGCGAGGGCAGGGGTGGAAAAATATTATCAGCATCTTACAGTATATCATGTCCAGGAAGCTGTACAACTCATATCACCTCGCACAACCTTTCCTCATCACAAATGCATTTCTCGTATCTCTTTAACCTTACATTTCTTGTCTTTACCCCAGGTAAAATTCTTGTAGACCCACTGCTGACTTTATTATTTTAGTTGGGAGTTAACAACTCTTAGCCGCGCTGCTACAAAGTAAAACTAATTATAGTTCGGTCTAGAAAGCCAAGATAAATTGTATTGAGATCTTGTCCTATCCAGCTTATAAAAAAGCAAAAGATAACGTTGTTTTATCTTACTTAAATAGCTTTTGTAGTTTTAAATGTGATTGGCATAAAGGAATAATTTCACTTCTAAGCAGCTCCAGGTCACTGCCCTGTGAGGAAATGAGTCATGGATTTAAGTGGTTTCAGGCTGCGAAGAAATGGCTCTGATGGCGGTGGACCATACCCACATTATCAGAGACTCATAAATAAAGCTGCATTCAGCTAATGACAGCTCACCTTGCCTCCCTCTTACATCTGCTTGAACGATGGTTGCAGGCAGTAAGACAGCTGTGAAACATTACATGTAAATGTAACATTAGGTAACTAGCCTTGCGGGCCGCTCTTTACTTTGTCAGCAGGAAGATGTGCCACTAGAATTTATTTGTCGTCGTGAAGGATGACAGGACACATCTGAGCGGCCGAGTGGAAATGCATATCCTGGCTCACAGGCTGCGCTGCTTTGAGAAGTTCAGTGTTCGCATGTGTGATGGCAGCAGGAGTTATGTGGCTCTGTGAAATTGAACAAACAAGTTAATAAAATCCCCCGGCTGTCCGTTACTGAGGTTGACAGGCATACGCTGATATGTGTGGCGCAGGTTGTTATTTGTGTGGTGGATGTTTTAGACCTGCAGGCTTCCATCTGAAACACTAAGCCGCCCTTTGAAGGTATAGTTTTCACATTCCTTGATGTTGAGATTAATTTGTAAATGAATGCTGGTCAATTTACTCCCGGCTCGAGGCCAGATTCCAAAGCTGAGCTGAGTTGGACTCTGGGTTACCGTGTCACACTGGGGTCGGATGAGCAGACGGCGTGGGCGCCTGTGATTGAGAGCGCTGTCACAGCACCTGAGGTCCAGGCCTCTGATGAACTCCTCTAGGGACATGAATAATGTACACAGTAGGCCTGAGTGATGGGTGGTGTAATAATGCCAAGCAGAATAGCGTGACCAGAAACCCCAGTGACGTCCAGCGTCTTAAACAGGCTGCCAGCCAACACACACACACACACACACACACACACACACACACACACACACACACACACACACACACACACACACACACACACACACACACACACACACACACACACACACACACAACACACACCACACACACACACACACACACACACACACACAAACCAGCAGGGGAGAGAGATGCATTTAGCTTGCAGTCCGCTCGTGGATGGTCTCTCAAGCACTGCTGTGAGAGTGAACGGTTTTGCTTTCCTTTAGCATCTGAAATTTTAATGCAGGTTTAGAAACATAGTCTCGCTGCTCAGATGCATTGGGTAGTGGAGTTGTTGCATTTAGTAAAGTGGGACCCAAAAGCAGACTCCTGGGAGGAGGCAGATTTAGTTAAAACAAACTTTAGTCCCATCTCAGTATTCACTGGTAAACAAATCGAGATGGAAGTTAGTCAACAAAGGCAACCCAGGTAATGTGGTGCGAAAACCAAAGCAGACAACAGGAGCAAAATTGTACAAAGTCTCACTGCATCTAAACATGTTTATAACTTCTCTGAGCAGCCACACTGGAGGGGGGGTGAGAGGCCTGCAGGCTCAGAAAGGGCTGAGCTGCTACACCTAGGGATAAGGGTCAGAAAGTCTCCGCTCAAAGGCATTCATGGTGTTGCACTGGGTTAAAAAGTGAAAAAGACGTTGTGTTTGGAATAAGCTTGAGAGACTTTCCCCTCAGCAGACCTTATCCATTCCAGTACTTTAATTCCTCTTCGGTCTGAAAATTGAAAAGAGTCTTATTCTGGGTAAGCTGTGAGAGCGAGCAAATTGTCTTCTATGTCCCTTTGTTTAATATTTCTTTAGTGGCTACTAGTGTAGGTAATGAGGGAGATACACCTCTTTCACAGCCAACATTTTGATATGAGAAGCAAAGGTGTGTGTATGCTGTCTCACTGACAATGCTTGGCCAGTTACATGAATCATAGCTGTCATTATTATTATTAATATTTATCGTGTTCCTGCTATGAAAGTCCAAAAGAGCAGTGTGGGAGGCAGGCAGTTGATCAAAAGTATGATCAAGAGTATGATTCTGCGTAAAAATGTAAAACTTAACACACAAAAAATAAGGCCAAGGAAAAATCTGATTCAGAGAAGATGAATGGTACAGGCGTTACTTTGATGAAGATGTTAAAGCAGTGTGACTGATAGCTCTCAGAAGGAATGTGTGAAGTTGAACACAATGAGAGATGTCCTGGTGAGATGTCTCAGGGGGGCTGGGTGTGACAGATAGCTGAAGAGTTCAGAAAAAGCTTCTGTCGCTCGCTGTGATTTCTCCAATAAAACGTGTCATTCCTGGCCTAACTTTTTTCCTCCCATATCTTCTCGTTGTTTCTTTCACTGCCCCCTCTTCCTCTACCACTTGCTCCTCTAAAATGTCTTTGTCTAAGTGAGTTATTTTCCTGGAAATGTGGATTTGTATCTTCAGAGAGTGTGGATCCTCCAGTGGGGTTTGCCCTCGTTGATTACAGCAGAAGAGTGGGAGGTAACGAGGGAGAAGAAAAAAGGAAGTAGCTCAGATTACTGGAAATAGGGAGCATTTTTTTTCTGTGCTGTTTGATGGGGCACCAAACACCAGGCTGTATGACAGCACTGTGATCTTCAAAGCTTTTCTCCCTTCTCAGTCCCTTCAGTCTCTTGCTCCCATGTTTCTTTGAGAGAGGGTATACTGGGTGCTTCAGGCGTGAAGCGGTTGTAGCGCCAAAGTTTTGATCCTATCATCTTCAGGCTAAAATCTCACAATATCTTTCACTGTATCCTTCAGCTAACAACAATGTTCTTTATCCTTGTATTTCCTCATTTAAAGGGGCCCTGTTGGTGTTGTCCCTCTCCTGTAGAGTGTAATTTAGGTTTTTGTGCATGTAAATGGTGCCACACACCCCCCTGCATGAAACTCCTCGATTGTACTCCTTTGTATACTTCCATAGCATAGTGACGTTACTTTGTAACACTTGTGCTTCTATTGGCTAGTGCTCTAACACGTTGTATGATAGGGGCGGACCTCTCTAAGTGGTTGACCAATCACAACAGAGTCGGCCAGCTAACCAATCAGAGCAGACTGGGCTCTGGTTTCAGACAGAGGGTGAAAAGAGGTGCTGCAGCACAGGCAGGATGAGAAAAATAAAGAGCTTTTTGAACATTAAAGCATGCCACAGTAGAGGCACTAAATACAAATGATCATGACAATGGGCGTAATGTTCTCTTTATAGTTAATTAAGCAAAAATACCTTTAAGGTAAAACATTTATCAGTTTCACGACCAGTTGTCACAGTATATATCACACTCACTATTTCCCCTGTCTCCCACAGACCAATCCAAAAAACAAATCAGATATGTCACAATTTACCAGCCGGTCTTCACTTCAATGATGGCCGGCCTGTAAAAGCTGGATGTGCCGCTGTGGATAATGCTCACTTCTGAAGCAGGGCCAATGCCTCAATTTTCAGAGAGAGAGGGAGAGAAGGGAGGGGACTTGCTTTGATGGGGTTTGGCTATTTTTGTGCTCCACAAATACCTTCCCTGTCCTGTTTTCGGCTTTTGACAATCCCCTCTATTTAATCCAGTCTGTGCTCTCGGCTGAATTTTCCTTCAAGAAGACACAGCATTTCTCATGGAGGTGTCGCTCAATATTTATTTAATCAAGATGAAATATTGTTCTGGGACTGAACACAAATGTTAATTACATGCATGTGGTAATATCTTAATTCAGGATCATGACAGAGTGATGGTATTGTTTACCCTGCATGGTGCCTAAGGGAGGCCTTTCAGGATGTTTTATGAGTCTGGTTAGACACTTGATTAAGGACTTGCTTTCCACCGGGGCTCCATCATCGCTGGAGCACAAAAAGGACACAATGAGATTTAAGTCTTTCTTCCATCATCCGCGGGTACAGCATGTGTGGCATTTCAAATATTTATAGTACTCTCATTAAGATGAAAAGGTATGTAAAATTGCAGGTTTAAGTCGCATAATCTGACAAGTTACAAATATGTGTTTGTTCATTGATTATAGGACGTCCCTTTTAGGTGTTACAGTCCAGAAACCTTGGCAGAAATACAGGCAACCTCCTTACAGGAAGCAGCGCCTGTGGTTTCAGCACATCGTTTTGTTTTTGTGTGTGATTACTTTAAATGTCAATATATTAAAATAATGTTTCAACTGTTGTTTTTGTCACAAATGTTTGTAATGAATATTGCGCAGAGGAAGTGCAACCAAATTTATTTTCGAAAAAGGCCAATGACAATCAAAAAATCACAATGTGTGGAACGGATTAGGTTGTGTCTATATTTATAAAGACTAACAAACAAAAATAATGAGGCTTTTGAAAAAAACAATGTATTACTCATTCAACCCATGGATGGATAAAGACAACCTTGACGAATACACAGCATACTATGTCTCCTCTTACCTTCTTACCTTTCAAAATAAAAGCCCAAGACATAATATCACCGGCTGCTATTTCCCTTTTTCTCATCTTTAATTCATCAGCAACCTTTCATTTGTTTTCCCTCCACAAAGCCTTTGTAAGTACCAGCACGAACTGGAGCATTATGAGTTACACACGTTGACATCATCAATCAAACACTCTTTGCATGTTGAGTGAAAAACCTTGTTCAAACTTCACAGAAGTTGCTGTGTTGCATAGCACATATAAGCTGGAGTGGTTTATGGGAAAGTACTTGGATGGATGCCATGTCCCGTGTCACTTCTCTGTCTGTGTTTGTCTGGGAATCGGACCATAATTATTTCATGAGATCTTGTCAGTGTCAACCCCAACACTCTCTGTGTGTGTTCTGACTTCATGATGAGTTGGGGCAAAGTGTGTTGATCAGAGTAGAGCAACAAATGTTTACGGACAATTTTGACAAGTGACTGGTTCATCCCCGTCATGCTGCAGATGTGTCTGCGTGTTATAGACTGGTGGGAGGTACAGATGAAAGCTGGCTCCCTACTGCTGCTTGTGCCACCCGGGATGTTTATCAGCACTACTGACTCTTGGTGAATGACTCATCATCGTCAAATGTTTTTGCTAAAATGTGTGAATTTCCATTTTTTTTTCATTTAGTTCTGTTATTAGCCTTAATAACATCTATTAGAGAGGTCTGCTACTTTGGTCCAGGTTGAAATTCAGAAAAATTGTGAAATAATAACAATAAACGTTACTTGTCGCAGTTTGATCTCTAAAGAAAGCAGTTGTTTATTTAAAGGTCAACTATTATGCAAAATACACTTTTTCATGTCTTTTATACATAAACATGTGTCCCCTCTGTGTAAAGAGACTCTGAAAGTTTCAGGAAAAAAGATTCTCTCTCTTTTTGTCCTGATCCATTTATATAAAAACCTGTCTGTAAATGAGCTGAACAGATTTTGGCCACTTTATGATGTCATAACGTTTTTGAGGGTTTTGCAACGATTAGCCAATAACCAACCTCCTAGAGCACCATTGCGGTTTTTTAAACCAAACATCTTGCAGAGGGGCTTGAGGAGTGGCAGCTCATTTGCATTTAAAGCAACAGACAGAGAATCAGTACTTTTGAAACAGGGCTGAAACAGAGGGGATTATGGGATGCTACAATAATCTGTTTGGTATTTCGAGTCAAACACTTCAGAAACATGTTGTGCGTATATCTGAGACCTATAATATATTGAAAAAAATAGTATAATAGGGGACCTTATAACATAATGTGTTAGTAAGATTAAGATTATAGACACAAAGTTAATTTAACATTTATATATTTACCTTCCCAACAATAAAGTATTCAATATTCACTCCCTCTTGATTACACTGGTAAAATGCTCCATTCATACTACTTACATGAGTATTAATAATAATAATATAATATCAAAAGATAAAGGTGGATAAAATAATATAACCATTCTACAAAGGAGTCGTTTTGACTTAAAGTGGACCTATCATGCTATATTTGAAAAATATATTGTAGGGCCATACCTATACAAAACATGTCTGTGAAGTTTTTTGCTTAAAATACCAAACAGATCACCCATTGTAGCCATGCCTCATACTGCTCATACCCCTCTATTGCAGCCCTGTTGCAAACAGGCTGATTCTGCTTTAAATGGAACGGCTGCTGCTGGCCACGCCCCTTTGTAGCGTCACGCAGCTTTCCCCTGCTAGATATTTCTACCGGGAGAAGCTCAGCTAAACGCTGCGGTGATTAAATGCCATATTATGCTCCCAACCACTTCAAGCTTTATTTCTGAAACAGTATGGAGCTCAAACCTTTCTCTCTCGCAGGGTTTACCACAATGACATTACGTTACACATATTCTCTCCAGTAGCCTACAGCGTTAGCTCCATGGTTAGCTCTGAGTGTTAGCATGCTTGCTAATGTAAACACAGAGCATATTACTCCCAAAACACGCCGCGCATTGTTTCTGATACAGCACATAGCTTGACATGTTCTTTCTTTACCGCTAGATCAGTGCCATTATATGTATTATATATATAACAACTTTACTCTAAGTGCCTCCTGCAGACATTCTGCTGAATACACAGACACAC
Source organism: Dissostichus eleginoides (assembly GCA_031216635.1). Classification (NCBI taxonomy): domain Eukaryota; kingdom Metazoa; phylum Chordata; class Actinopteri; order Perciformes; family Nototheniidae; genus Dissostichus; species Dissostichus eleginoides. The sequence continues at coordinate 15,493,944 of CM062271.1, forward strand.
AGCTGCGACTGTATACGGAGACGATAGGTTGGGACATGTCACGTCGGCCGGATGTCGCCAATGATGTTATAGGAGCGAAAATTCTGGATCTGCTTGAAAAGAGAGAGGGATTTGTTTTCTGACACTTTGTGAGTTCCCTGACACACCGGGGACACATATTTATGTATAAAAGACATCAAAAAGTGCATTTTGCATAATAGGTCCCCTTTAGCTTTTCAAAACGTGTTTTTGATTGTTCTATTTCTACTTGCTGTAGTTAAATGATCTGAATACCACTTCCTCCACATTATCATCATTGTTATTATACGCTAAACATATTATTTATAGGAAAGGATAGAAGGACGGAAAGGATTGAGATATGATCTATTTCCTCCATTAGTGAGACCGAACACTCATCAGTGTGTGGAATAAAGCGACTAAATTTACTGCAATTTAATGACGTGGCTCTCATATCACATTTAGGATTTTGAAAATGTTCCACTACAGGATATCTTTCAGCCGGGGCTGACATCTGAAACCTGTTTGAAAACGTACTTCTGCAGGCTATTGCTGAAATAGTTAGTGTCGACCGTTGTTTATAATTTAACAGCCTTCACTGCTTTATCATCCTTGGCCGTTATCTGAAGTCTGGCTGGATCTTAACGTTATGTTTCAAACTTGTTCCAAACCCGGGTGAAATTATTCATTCAGAGTTTTTATGCGATGGTATATTTAGTTGCCTTAAATGTCAGGTCAGTTCTTTCCATCCAGCTCTCTGCCTACCTTCCTCCGCTGAAAGGACAGTTTGTTTGGGTATTTGTTTGCGAGGCCTACTCAGCTTCTTTCTTTCCAACCAGCTTTGCAATCCTGTCCCACGTGTAATGATATACTGCGAATGTTGTGCTCAGCTAATACGGGATTTACCCTTCTTTAGGTATCTCAGAACTAATCAAATATGAATAGACTTTGAATTGAGGGCATGAAGAAGGGTTACAAGAAAAGAGTGAGAGTATGTTAATGAAGGTCTCGGAGTTTCATAGCGGATGAGTTCTACCTGAATATTTTAAACTCTCCTCTATCATTAGCTCTTCATTAGTGCATTGAAATCCACCCTAGATTCCTCTAATGGAAACAAATTATTCTCTCCTTTCTTTTTCCCCTACCTGAAATCTACTTAGAACTAATCAGCTCCTTACAGTGCCTAGGAATGGATTTTTTACTCACATCTGATTTGCTATTTGGGTTAGGTTTACGAATAATTAAAACGTTGCTTTTCTAATTTTAAGTTAAGCTCTCTGCTCTTCCACTGATGATCAATCACTGTATAGTTTTTAGCAGAGTTTTCCAGTTGGTCTGTCCTGTTTTGCTAAATGTAAATGAATCGTGAAACATATTTTTTCATGAATTTATTTGTGTTCGGTGAGATGAAAACAGACGTGACCCTGTTTAAACAAACAGCTGCTTTCACCCTCGATTTGTGCCTGTCCCAATTACATACTTAGTCAGCCGCAGAGTTTATGTCCCAGTGTTTTGTGACACAGGCAAAGCATCAGTTTTGCATTTTCTATTTTGGTTGTAATATTGGTTAAAACTGAACGTCTCTTGTGTGTTTTATGTCTCCTCCTCTGTGCGGCTCGGCGCTGCTCTTTCTCAGTGAAACCGTGATTTGTGCTGCTGCTCACTGCAGACTGCAAATTTACTGTGGAATTCATTGTCACCTTTTTAATGGACAGCGAGCTGTCAAACAGATTCCTCTCTGTTTGAGTCTTTATGGTTCCCTCAGCAAATATGAAGTGACAAGGTTGACAGGCTAGTGACTGTGGACAGTTGAGCAGAGAGCCAAATGTCACACCACTGCCTCCATTAGAGCTCTTCCCTGTTGAATTGCCGCCTTTGTTATGTTCATCATTAGCACATAGTGGCACTCCATGCACAGTTGCTGTGAATATTCAGTAATTATACCTTGCTCTCTTTAAGAAGGACTACCAAAACCTCACTAAGTGTCATTTTACATAATTGCACAGTTCTGACTTGAAATGCTACGTTGGTTTACATGTCACACATTTACAGCTGTCTTCCTGCCAATCTCTCCGTCTCCTGCCTCATAATACTGTATGTGTGTGAGTGCACTAACGGGTGAGATTAACACAATTCAATAACGGGTGAAGACCTTTGAAGTTTATGCTTGAAATTGTGAAAATCATATTGAAACAATTGAATGATAGATGATTTGCAATAGTTTGTTTGTGTTCTGCATCTGAGACTTTCAGAAAGCAAAAGTGAAATCAGTGGGGTTGTGACCCGAAATGAGCAACTCCTGGGAAAATTCACTGAAGAAGTTATGATTTGTGATTAAATTGACTAGATTAAAGATTTTTTATGAAGAAAATATTTTATTTTCTGCCAGCATTACCAAGTGTCACAAGCATATGTGACTTGATTACAGTGTGCTCAATCTGATGTGTCTTTTCGTTAAAGGTCCCCTATTATGCAAAATGCACTTTTTGATGTCTTTTATACATAAATATGTGTCCACGGTGGCGGTGTGTCAGGAGACTCACAAAGTGTCTTAAAATAAAACCCTCTCTCTTTTCCTCCTTACCCACATCTCTAAAAACGGGGGTACAACAGAGCTGATCCAGATTTGCTGCGGTAATATGTGGGCTGGCTTTACACCCACGGCCCTATCAGAAACGTTGCTATCAGAAACAATGCGCGACGTGTTTTGGAAGTAATATGGTCTATGTTTACATTAGCAAGCATCGCTAACATTCAGAGCTATTTTTATTTAATTTATTTAATCGTTTATTTGGCAGGGACAATGCACAGTAATGAACACTTAAAACATTAAAATGTGTCAAGCGTAACAGTGCCAGATTTAGCTTTGAGCTCATTTCCATCCGCAGTCCCTCACATAAAACATTTAAGAAAATTACATTTTACAAACATAGCAAAAACAAATACATGATATGCAAAAAGTGCAAAAGAGCAAAAGAGCAGCACACAAGTATTTATGACATGGTAATACAATATAGCAGAAACGACATTTAAAGTGCAAGAGAAGATACAAGAGCTACCTAAAGTGCAAGAGGAGATACCCCTGTATTAAAGTGCATTTAGCGGTGATTGCACGGATGTTTGTTTCTCAACCATTCTTTGAGTTGACCTTTGAAGTTATTGAGAGTGGGACAATCCCGTATCTAACGCTGTACTGGAGAGAGTATGTGTAAAGAAGCAGGATATAAAAAGGTACTCACCTTGTGGTAAACCCGCAAGAGAAAAAGCATTTGAGCGCCACTCTTTTTCAGAAATAATCCTTGATGTGTTTTGGTATTTTGAGCAAAACACTTCAGAGACATGTTTTTTATATAACTGAGACCTATAAAATATGCCTAAAAATAATATAATAGGAGACCTTTAAATATCAAATTAGATTAGCACGGATTTTCAAAAAACAGTTTTTTTACGATCAAAATTCAAGGGTCTTGGCACCAATATTGAAAGTAGTTCACATTAACACCTTTTCAGCTCTATAGCACTTACTGGATGTAGTACAAATATGTTTTGATTATTTGAAAGTAAACACTTGTTTATAAAATGAGAATGTTAAGCCGGATGCCAGCTTTTAGCAAAATAAACAAAACAGTTTTGGGGAAATGCGCAGTGCAAATGCATCAACTGGAACCAAAGTCAGGTAATTGGTGCAGTCAGGTTTCACAGGGTCAGCAGTAGCTACCCTGTGAAAATACAATTTAAATATGTATTTCATCATTACCTTTATTTTGTGCTTTTTATTCCTACCGCCTCCTGGTATTTTAATTATTACAAACTTTAGGTAAGAAAGTGCACACTTTAGCTTCCTCAATTTAACAGAATGCCAACTGTTTTATACTTGCACTATTAATCCTAAATACCAAGCAAGGCTATAACAAAATCCTGGCTCCTAATTTGCATTATTTTTATGTTGTTGTTGGCTGCTGTGCCATCACTAAACCAAATTACTTGTGGCATTTTACGAGGGAGGGTGGATGAATCGAAGGATGCTCTGTGTGGCCGGGCTGTTACTGTATCTTTTGTTATCAGTCAATGAATCATGAAGTATTCAGCAAATAGATCAGACTTAAATATGTGCAGAAAAAAAGGTTGTTATGAAAGTCAGAAAGAATAAGATGAACCAAAAAAAACTTTCAGGAAAAAGAGATCCTGTTATGTCGTGAGCTGGATTTGAACTATAAGAAAGAAAAAATTAACATCTTTTTGTGTTAAACTTCAGCTGACTCTCGGTAAATGCACAGTGTTTCATCTCATAGTCTTTGCAGTAGAAGAAAACTCATCTTAATTAGCAGGGATTTCAACTGGGGTTTGCTAAATTACCTCTTTTCTGAACCAGGCATTCCCTCTCCACACATCACTGCACGTTAGGAAGCAATGACAAGGTTGACTTTTAATCAGCGTTGCTTACCCAGTAATTGTGAGGCGGTATGTTCAGTTCTTTTGTTAATTTTTCCGTAATGAAGTCTAAACACAGCAGATGCATTTGTCAGTAAATGGCTTTTGAAACACAAGGGACTGCCTTTATTTATTGACTTCCAAGAGTTTTTAATTCTTTTTTCACAAACAATGCAGCTGTTGCCACAATATGAACTCCTTTGAGAGGAACACTTTTATGTCTTGGCTAATCCCTAAAATGCCCGTTGATATAATTATAAAGGACTGACTAAGTAATCTGTTTAAGATACAGACTGATATGTTTAAATCCTCTTTAGTGGCGTACTGCTCCGGCTCTCTGCCAGTTGTATTGTCACATTGTTTATCCTACACCACTTAAGACTGAAATGACTGCGTTCATCTTAAAGAAAACATACCATACTAGTCTTGCACTATGAAGGAACATCATACAGACATGTTGTGTACTTCGTTATTTTAATGTTTTTACTTGTTGAGTGTTTCTTTTATCCATTGTTAGGTGTATTTGGGTGTTATTGAAGGCGCCTCCAAATAAGATATATTATAAATATTAATATATAGAGGTGCATATCACCAATTGTATCATCATTTAAACCCACATGTAGCGACTTCAGGAAACAAACAAAGTCGATAAGAGGCGGGGTCTGGTCACAATTGTCTGATACACTATAAAAAAATGACTTGCTGAGATAAAAAATGCGGTGAAAAATAATGTAATTTAATGAAAAATGTGATGATCAACTTAGTACAACGTGGACATGGGAATTGTATTAATAATCAAAGCAATCATAAAGTTTGCAGTCAACAAAGAAACCAGCGTCACCCTCTTTTCCACACACACACACACACACACACACACACACACACACACACACACACACACACACACACACACACACACACACACACACACACACACACACACACACACATCATATCTCATAATAATACAAACCATTACCCAAACAAAAAAATGGAAACTAGTACAAACGTAATTTGTATTAAAATTCATCACTTTGTATTTCTCATGGCTCCTACACCACAGAATAATTGGATTTCTTGATTACGTTTAGCTTTCCTGTCTGAAAGCCGTTTCTCTGCCTTTTTTTCATCTCAAGCATTTTTTCGTTTGCGCACTTGAGATTGCAAAGGTTGTGTTCGAACCTGAAAAAACCAATCTCTAAATCAAATAACTTTTTACTGCTTCTGCTTAAGTAATGAGCCTACAGTGTGGTCTTGTGTTTTTAATTTGTTACTGTGATTGGTATCGGCTTTTTTCAGGAACATTTTATTCTCGCAAAGAAGATATTTTTGTAGTTTTTTTGATACAGGATTAAATAACCTAACATCATCAGTTGCCTGAAAATAGATGCAAGACTGAAACTCTTCTCTTATTTTAACCTTGTTATGCTCGGTTCATTAGTGATTAACATAATTTAACAGATGAATCTCAAGGTGGATATTTGCATACCACATGCTCACACACACATATTCAAATACATTTTCCATTATATAAGCCGTATGTGGGATTTCATTAGGTTTTTCTGCTTTCATTGAGGTTACACAGCTGTAGATTCAATTTCTGGCAAAAGACAGCAGGAGAGTTCAAGATGCGTGTATGAAATACATAAGGAGAGCATTCACAATAAACTCAATAGTATGCTGTCCGAGTAAATTGGAAATGTCTTGAAGCAGAGACTACTTAGGGCATACTGCAGCATGAACTCCATCTTATCCGGTCAATGTTCACACGACTGAGGCCTTAAAGCCTTGATTTCTTCAAACAAGTGAACAAATATGTAAAAAGATGAATATGCTTCCAAAACAAATCAACTTTTTTTTCTCCAACATGTGGACGACATCTTAGAAAGAACAAAGATGATCTATAAAGTTGGAAAGTTATTCATGATTTCTTTGCTTATGTTAAAGTCATGTTCCTTTTTTTTACAAATGTTGGAATACTGGCATTAGAAAGAGTTCAAAGGCTTGGATGGATGTGAACATCATCACTAAAAAGAGGAGCTGTTGCATCAGAAAATATGTTGTTGTGTGCTGTACAAAAAAGTTCTAGCAGCAAAAAGATTAAGCTATTCTGTTTAATATCTTTATATGAAACGCATGCAATATGTAATATTCTGCTTTAATCGGGGCGAAATGATTGGACAGACTTATTACAATCCTGCGACAGCCACAGAAACATAATATATATATATATATATATAACCCTAGTTCTTAAAGTGATGGCCATATAATAAACATCATCCAGTGTTCCTATGCTAAGGAATACTACAAATAAATTGAAAGAACATTTTAAAGTTACAAGTAAAGACCATTCAAGTTTATTGACTCGCTGGTGAGCCAGTCTTACTTCAATCAAACTCAAAGTTTATAACAATGATACAAATATCAAAGTTCCCAAAGCTAGAGTTTTCTGGCAAAGAAATCCATGTAACGTTCAAAACCAAATCAATATCAACATCTTTGGACAGATTATTTGATGCAAATCTAATCTTTGTGCGTCTGGTAAACCACAAAGTCTCAAGTAGTGGAAGTATTGTAGTATAGTTTTTCTTTTTTGAAATAGTGTTTGAATGCATTATGATGCACAAGATACCTAGAATGTTTGATATTTGGTGGTGCATAGTGCAGCCATAAGAACAGTCTTAGACAAAGGTTTCAACATTTCTGTCAGGGTATAACTTAAGCTAATACAAAATAAACAGTCACCGATATAGTTTTGACTAAATTAATGTTCCTTAAGGAAAATAAAAGAGGAAACGAACATGTTATGAGTTGACAGTGGAAGACCACCAGCGTCTCTCCGAGTGTAGAGGCCTTAAAGTCAGATTGATGCACTAAAAACAACCAAAACTCAAACTATGTAATAATAATATTTTTGTCAGTTGATGCTCACTGCTGCTCTGGAAGCACTTCATTCACCATAGAGTTGAATAAAAACCATAACCATTACTCACCTGATGCTAGAATCAACACAATGAGCATCCTATAAAGTGTTCACATTGCACTTCCTATACTTCCTCCTCCAGCAATAATAATATTAATGACAGCTGAGCTCTTATTTTACCGCCGAGCTCTCGCTTCAAAGCCAAAAATTACACCAAGTAAATATAAAACAAATGTCTTGATGCCACGTTTGTTCCTTGGGGGAATGTATCTCTGTCATTGAAAAGATAATAAAATAGGAAGGGTAATGAAATATGTAGATGGAGGACGAAAAAATAAAAAACTGCGACCATTACAGAATGCTGTCTGGATGGGAGCACGGTGAGGAGGTGTGAAAGTGAAAGACTTTCCTTTCTCCTGCTGTTCTGTCGGGTGCTTCCAATCACAAATCACCTCGCCACATGTCTGCAGACAAAAGGAGTTGAGCTTGGGAAGAGTGCAGCCATGTTTAATAGGGGGAACAGAAACAGTTTGACAGCTGCCTATGCCCAGCAGGGTTGTGAAGGGTATGGCTGATGGAGTTTTTCTTTCAGTAAGAGTGTGTTTCTGTGCATGCATTCTGTTTAATAGACGCTATTGAAGTGTTCCTATGTGAACATGTATGTGTGCTGTATCATTGGAGCTGCTCCAGTCCCTCCAGCAGTGTGTGACGGTTGCAGCTGTGAGGGGACGCTCAGCGCGCTCATCCTGCATCAACAGCAGAGAGGGGACCAAGAGCTGGAGGGTGTGCGTGTGTCTGTGTGTGTGTTCCCCTTTCCCCTTCTAACTGGTGGCTGTTGAGGGGCTGTGGGACAGTGGGACAGAGCAGCAGGGAGGCAACAGTCCAACCTCCACTAATCCCCTTCAGGCACGAAGCCAAACGCCGGGACACACAGCGACATGCATCCACACACACATACGCGCGCTCACTCGCAGAAATGCACGAGTACACTTGCAAGGACTCTATTTACCACAAGGCCTCCTGGACACTGATACCCAGAGTCATTGTTGGCTTGGGATCTAATTGTTGAAGTTAAATCAGTGCTCGCCACATTCACAGTGAATCCGAGGCGCTAAGTTCTGGGCGTCCCTATCAGCGCCCGCCAGTTCTTTTGGACGCTGCATAATGGCTTTATCACTTCTGTTAAGTGTTTGTAATTGTGGGTGGAAGAGCATTACAAATCGTTGTTGGCTTAAACCCACTGACAGAAGGATGTGTTCGCAATTACAGTTTTAAATTGGTTCCATTTCAGTACAATAACTCCATCTGTCAGGGCTGATTTATATTTCATTTGTTGTGAATATTTACTTTGAGAAGGAAATGTCCCTGAGAAACCTTAAAAAGCCGTGGACTCATCCCAAATGAGTTTTCTTACCCTCTATCTTTTCTATTGTTTTTCTTGAGCACTTTTCTTTTCAAAGAAGGGTTTGAGTAAAGAAGGGTGGAATAAATAATTGAATATGACCGCTGTAGTCAGGAATACTGGTAAGGTTTTACTATCCTTTCTCCTGTTTCTTATAGCTTTAATCAGGATCAGTGCTTACCACCTTGGGGCTCCAGACACCTGCAAAGGGCTCCAAGGATACATTTGAGGGTTTCAAAAGCTATAAAAGGAATATGAAAGAAAGGCATATTTCTGTTGCACAAATCCTGCTGAATCTCAAGATTTGTATTTGTTTGCTTCTTCATGCTAACATGCTCACAATGGCAATGCTAACATGTTGATATTTAGCAGGTGTAATGTTAATGTTTACGCAGGCTATCATTTTCTTATTTGCAGTGCATTCACAGTACAGCTAAGGCTGATTAGATTTGCAGGTATTTGGTGATGAATTGGTTAAATTACAAAACGTTCTGTTGTTGCTAGAAGAAAGTGATAAACAAACGTTGTGCTGCTGTGGCCTTGACCCTTGTGCTCCTTATAATTGTGTATACTGTGGTAACATACTGTACTGCAGCAATGCAAGCATGTGCTGTAGGAACATAATCATTTATTTGTATGTGTGTTTCTCTATGAATAAAGACCATTCGCACGGATTAGTGCAGTTTTCTTTTTTTGTGCGAGAGTGTGTGTGGGTCGAAGTACGTCAGGCAGATGGCCTTTTCTTCCTGTTGTTGTTGACGAGTGGGGGCCGTGTAGGTGTGGACAGGAATGTACAAGGACAGAGAAGTCTTTGACCAAGAGACAAGTTTCTGCTTATTAGGTCACCCATCTCTCCTCGAAACCCCCTCCCTCCCTCTATCTCCTCCCTGTTTGTTCCTTATATCCCTCTCTGAATGCTCGACTTTTCTCTGATTCTCTACCAAGCCAATCACCAGACAGAGTAAATAATGTCAACACTCAGTTACCCGATAGTGACAGGTTTAACAGCGTGAGACTGAGACTGGAATCGAAACGCCACACCAAGTCTGCACTTTTAAGGTAGGCACTGCACATGGAGAGAGAATTGCATTTATCTGCAGAGCTCCAGTAATGAGAGTAGATCCCGATTATCTCTCTGCTTCTCAGGGATATCTCAGCTGCAGTCTTGATTCCTTCAGATTCATATCAATGTGTAGACATGGTGTGGTTGCACAGTGGCTTAGATCCTCTGGTGCTTTATCTGCACGGTTAAACTGCCTTTACTCTTTTGCTTTTAAATCCAGCAAAGCGTTGTGTGCTATCTTTTATAATCTTCAACTACTTTGATTTAAAATTCACATATTGTCCGGAAAATGTCCTTCCAGGTTGCCTTGAGTTGTCGAAAAGAGACAGATGTTCTGTGTGCACTGTGTGTATAATTTTAGTCCATTTTTTAGAAGTGTTAAGCTTTGATTTCTGTAGGAAACAGTCGTGAGCACATAGAGGTGAGAGCTGTAGCCATAGCAGCAAGCAAGATGAATATTGTCTGTGTCACTTTCTGGCATGTCAGTGAAATCTCTGCTGGTTTTTCAGCATCATTGAAAAACATGCAGCACATGCGCTTGACTGGCCAATGCCACATCTGATCAAGGCCGTAAATAATGCATGTTTAAAGCTTGACTCATGGTTTTGAAGTTTAAGCGGGAGACAGAGCGACCTGAATTGTTGCTCTGCAGGCTGGTACCTGCATGATGCAGATGTGTGCCAACGAAGCGGGGATAATTGAAACGTGTGCATAACATGATCGTTGTGGACATCATTTCCCTATTGTAATGCCTTCTAATGTTTCTTGCAGTGAAGAAATGTGAACTGATTTTGGTTTTCAATATTGAAACAGGTTTATAAATACATTCCTCCAGGTGCGATGGTGAATGAGTTTGTCTTTATATCGAACCCTCGTTGCTATCTGAGGAAAAGTTGAAGAGGAGAGATTTGATGTCGCCGACAGCGCTGTCTGTCACTCGGTTCCCTTTTCCACAAACAAACCTCTGAGAGCTATCTTTCACCCGCGGGGTATCCTCTTGGTGTTGGCAGTGAAGTGGTTGATGGCTGTCATTGTTCAACTCAGTTTCACATCTTGAAGAGGCAGCTTTCCAAAGCAAACAAACAATCAAGCTGCCACTCTGCTCTTAAACATCACTCTGTCGTGTCGAGCCTCTTCTGACTTGTTTCAATGTTTTATTCACTAACACAGCAGTGAAGTGAATCAAATGTGTACACAGATATGAAGGCGTTTAGGATATTATTTTTAGAGGTTTAGAAGCAGGTTATTTCAGCTCAAGTGAGGTCCTGGAAGTGGAAGAGTTTGCAGAGTCACACGTGACCTCTTATTACCAGCGAAGGGATTCAGACTGTGAGAGCAGGAGAGATGAGCTGATTCATACAAGACTAACCAACACTAACAGGGGCTGTCCGAGGGAGAAAAGGGAGGGAAGGAAGCAGAGAGATAAAAGGAGACAGGTGAGGAAGAGATGGTGGTGATTTCAGGTGAGGTGGCCTGTAGAACAAATTAAAAAAGTAGAGAGAAGAATGGATGTGTTCAAATAAGGAGGAGGCGTGAAAAGAGAGAGGATGCAGATAAGGAAAGGAGAGCAAGTCTTTCCCTCCGTCTCACTAGGGATTCGTTCACTCAAACGTTGACACTGCAACAAATGCTTTCCTGGTTCATTTCGGGCTCAATTTGTTTTAGACAAACCACCTGAGCTCGATAGAGAAGCACTTAAAGGTAAGCTGTGAGTGAGTTAACCCTTTCATGGTCCCACCCATTTGAAAGCAATGGAAGATCTTCATTTGGAAGGGCTTTCTTAACTTCTTTTGGCACTAACAGCTAATAATTATAATTATCATTATTTTAACAGAGTATGCTGGTTTTTTATTATGATCCACCCTCAAATGGTAGATATTTGTATTTACTGTACAGCCAAAGTACACAACACATTATTAGACATATCATAAGCATACGGGATGCTATAATTGATTCTTGTCTTTAGTGATTTTCCTGATTCATCAAATAAGTCTCTAAAACATAAACACAGAAAAATGTGGAAAATATTTTTGTTTTTCAACAACAATCTAAATGTATTTAGTTATACTAATCACAAGGTATTTTCTTCAAGACATCACATTAAACGATAAAGGGGTTGTGTCTTGATGACTTAATACCCAATTGAGTCTAGTGTGTGTGTGTGTGTGTGTGTGTGTGTGTGTGTGCGTGTGTGTGTGTGTGTGTGTGTCTGAGCTTTGCTGTAGATGGATGGTTGCTCCTGTACAGGTTATAGGTTGAGTCCTTCAGCATGGCACAGTTTGACCAGTTTAAAAAGCAACATGATACAAGCTCACTGAAAGCTGCTGTTATATTGTGTGTGTGTTATAAGGCTGAAGGTGTGAGTTGAGAGGCCCAGTTGTTGTCGAGGCAAAGGTTGTGAAATGAACAGAAAAGACAGAAAGCCTCTAGATGCCCTGTGATAAAACACAAGAGTTATCGTGACCTGTAAAAGGTAAAAGCTTCTTCTGCCACTCGTTATGCTGTTTGTGTATGTATGTGTGTGCTTGTCTGTGTGTGTGTTTGTGTATGCCTCCTTGATTTTTTGTCCATCAGGGGGATTGCACCTCTTCAAATGTAGCCTCCCATGCCCCTCACTCTAAAAGTCTGTGAGAAAAGAGCTTTTTGTCTGTGTTTTTTTCCTTGAGTTTAATGGAACGGAATAATGGGATGAAACTGCTGCTCATGGTTTTCAATCTTCTACACACGGGACACAGTTATTCAATTTGACTCTTTCTTCCCTAACTATAAATCAGATAAATGGCACCTTTCATTACGTTTTAACCAACATTTTCAGATTTGTTTGGCCTATTGTTGGCAGCAGAAACTAGCTTTACACAAAACATCCCACTATGTCACCTCAAGGTTCATATTGTAACCTTATAATCAAAAAGCTGGTTATTTATTTACCCAGCAGGCAATGGAGCAACATTATCTTCCTTTTTAAGTCTTGTTTCTGTTCATTGCTTTCAGAACATGAGGGATGTAAGGGGCTGTGTTGGTGGATATATAGTACATGTAAAATAGTTTATACTTTAATATGAAATATGATTTTACTGGTCTGTTAAATCACTGAAGCCACCATTTAATCTTTGGCTTGACCATTGCAAAATAAATAGTAGACGGTCTCTTTTCGTGTTGAACAGTCAACTCTGAAATGTGCACTTGCATGTATTTTGACTGGCCAGTCTAGCTCCTTATCGAATGTGTTATAGCAAAAGTTGAACCAGGTTCAACTTCGCAAGATCTTGCATTTTATTCCCTTCTCATCCATTGTGTGTTGAGGATTCATCAAAGCCAGAAATGTTCTCATCCTACCCTCATCGGCTTTATGTATCAGAACAAAATATTAATTATTAATCAAAAGAGAAGAAAATCATTTGCCTGTAATACTCACCTGACTGTCTCCTGCTCTTTCTTCTCTTCAGCTGCGGGGCGGCCCTCGTGGCCGGGATGCCACTGTGTGCCGTGCCAGTCCACAGCGGACGGTGAGGGGCCGGAGGAGGGGACGGAGTGCAGGAGATTGAAGGGAGGCGGCCCGCACCAAATGGGAGAGATGAACCTCTGCTGGAACGAGATCAAACGCAAGTCCCACAACATCCGGTAAGAGGACTTAGTGGTGCTAAGTGTAACAGGCTGGATAATGGGATGTTTCCATAGCCAAGATGCTGAAAAAAAGGGGCTGCATTTGGAAACATCAGTGGATATCGTCCGTTTCTGTGGGAACAACAGCTGCCAACCGCTGACTGTATTCTCCCTTGTTGGCTGTTTCAAAAGATTTCTTATATGACTCAATCAGGATGCAGATCATTTCCCCAACATTTGATCAGTTCAGCTTTATTTGTTAGCCAGCAGCTATCCGTCGCTTTCTTTTTCCAAATACAATCTGGTTTGCTGAGATTCACTGAGCTGAATAACTCCAAGCATTTTGGTGAAACATAAAATCAAAAGGCAAAACAACTTCCCGTTGCCACATTTGGAAACAAATCCTTCTTTATAACTCAGTGGCTGTGAAATAGCCACACACCCAGTTTGTGTACAGATGAGTGATGATGACTTTTGGCTGAGCACAGTTTTTATTTTATATTTCCCAGAGAATTACTTTTTTCTGCTTGAATATTAAGTGAGGTTGTTCTGACTGTGGCCGTTTTCCTTTTGGCATTGCATTTGTTGGAAGACATTATTGATATATGTGTGCGTTCAAAGGAAACGAAGCCTACATCTTTATGTACTGTCTTTGTTTTGTTTGTTTTCTATTGTCCTCCAACAAATCTTCTTGTGTCCATTTACAGTCAGTTTTCAGGCAATTACAAATGTATTGTCTAAGAATGTACTGTCAATCAAGTATGCATATTTCAGTACCCCTTCCAGTCAGTCAATAATTATCGACATAATATGGGTTAATGCTGCCATCACACAAGCTACACTGAGAGGTTTACCACTGCAAAACAATTAGAGGGCGGTCATGTTGTTCTTAATTACAAACTGTCCAGGCTTGCTGCATCATTTCTGTCTCTTCCATGCTGTTTAGACAATCGCCCTCTTAATTGCTTACTTGACCCTGATGTATCTCAGATGAGGGAGGGGGAGGTTAAGGAAGGATAGTCGTGAAATTGGTTAAGACAGTTCCCCCTGCAGTCACGGGTAATGAGATCACTATAGATGGCCTGCAGTGGCTGTTTATACTAGAGCTGCACTCTGACTTCATCAGGCTGAGAGAGAAAGGGAGGAATAAAAGGAAGGAGTCGATAGCGAGAGAGCGAGAGCAGACAGCTGGTATTAAATCATCACATTGGAGAGATGGGATGCGGGGAAATGGGAGGAGCAGAGAACAAGAAGAATATAAGAATGAATGAATGAGAAAGAGCTTCACCGAAAAGCTGTCTAACCTTGAGGTGGAGAGCTGTCCAGAGGAAACGTCTGACTGTATTTAATGCCAGCGGCTGGACAAGTGCAGACGACTGGCTTCATAACGGCCTGTCTGGCATTGATTGACAGGTGGCTGAGGCTCTGCTCACAAGTCCCGACTACTTTCTTCTATCCTTTAAACTGTCCTACATTATACCCTACAGTATTCTGTATCTGGATTTATATGCAACCTCCTTTGTGGTGCGTTCATTTCTTTCCAATCTGCAGCCATGCTTGCATTTCAGTGAGGCTGCACTCAGGCACAAAGCTGCTTTGAGCTCAATGGGGACATACTCACAATGCTAATACGCTAACATGCTGATGCAGGTTCACAATTTTCCCTATCTTAATAAAGCGTTTTGCCATGCTAATGGTTGCAATTTAATTCTAAAGACAAAGCGCAGCCAAGGATGGTTGGGATCTCATTCGTTTTGCCGAAGTGAGGACAATTCACTGTGACGGTAACATCAATGGAGGGTTCATGAATGTTTGTACCACATAATGTGTCAATTAAATCAAAAGATTTGATTGGATAAGTGAAAACCTTGACCTGCTGGTGGTTGTAGTGAAAACGTCAATGCATCTCTAAAGGCAGCAGGATTAATCCACTGGCGACCATATCTGTGCCAAACCGAGGCAATAGTTGTTGAAATATTTCAGCCTCGACCAAATTTGTGAGCTGGCCGACAGTACCATGCCTAAAGTTGCGCCTCCAGCGTGGCTCAAGATTAATCACATCTCCAAATTGTGGCGCTGATGTGAAAGCACCCAATTTAGAAAACACCCTGAAAGTGTTACAAATTAAGATAAGGAGTAAACAGCGCACAACATGCATTATCTAAATGTGTACAGGCAGTGGCAGAGAGAATTTATCAGCGTGACACAGTGTCGCTCAGCTAATTGGACTCCGCGCTGATAACAGAAGGTTACAGGACTTGATCACTTTTTTGGCATCTTTTATGGAAAGTAGGTAAATCCATTACACTTTTAACCACTCTGCCCACACTCAGCAGCTGCCTAGCATGTGTTATCGAATTCAGAACTGTGCTTTAATGCCATTGGCAAAAAATATAGACATGCTGTTCTTATTGCTTTGTACTTTGTACTATATAGTGTGGTTTCAATTTGTATGCAGGATTGAGATAATGGCACCAAACAAGTGGACCGCAACTCTGTTTTGCACTCTGTCTATCATAATCACAGCTGAATGATTTAAAAAATATATAAAAGAGAGATCTCTTTCTGCAGGCATATTGCTGAGGCCATGCAGCCATCTGTAACTATTGTGTAAGAAAATACAGTGTGAGAGCGTGGGAGGTTTAAGTGATTTTATGATAATGACTTGGTAGAGAAAACTTCTTATTTTTATGGTTTCCTAATTCACTAAATGGACAATCAGGGAATTATTTAGCATTCCTTCTTTATCACTTTGAGTTTGAGTACATTTGTCTTTAGTTTACATTTGCAAAAGAAGAAAATGAAGCTTATGAAATCTTCCTCCAGTCAAGCTTAGCTAACTTGCTGCGAGCTGTAGCTTTGTATTTAAAACACACAGTGGTATTGATAACGGTTTGGCAACTGGAAGAATATATATTTGCCATTGGTGATAGGTACTAACCAAGATGTTTGGTTGATTTTGTTTTGTTTCTGTCAAGTTTAAATGAAGTCCACGACAGTTCAAACACACTCTCAAATGTCCCCGCTGTGGAATGAAGGATTTCTGATTCAGACACACACACTTCCACCAATGTAATTTCACCCGTTGGTGGTGTTACAGCTGGAAAAAGTTAACGTATGAGCCAACCCTAAAATCAATGTTCTCATCTCACAAAGATACGAGTAAGCATATTTCCCGAAAATGTTAATCTATTTCTTTACCATCAGCTCAATGAGATCCTCCCCAGTTGTTTTAGTAGCTCATATCCTGCTCAGAGTGTTATAGAGTTAATGGTGTGATCAGGCCGTATTTCCTCTGAAACCAGTGGACATTTGCATGCTATGACAGTCAAACAGACACGACAGCTTGTTGCTGAATCATCACAAATCTCTGTAGTAGCGGCACAGAGTGAGTACTCAATTAGAAGCATGACTCCTTCAATTATATTTCACATGTAACTTATATTACAGTGTCTAACACAGGAGTAACAATCAGGCATTGTTGAGATTGGGGTTGTTCCACATGGGGAGGTGCCCACAGTTTTGCACTGCAGGGAATGCCCACTGAGGATGGTGTGGGTGTTTCAGTGGCATGTGGAATTTATTTGCCGCATGGCTGGGATAACTGCAGAGTGCCAACCACCCACTCTCAGCGTCTGTCTGAGGTCAAAGGAAGACCTCTGAGTCTGTTATTTTCTCTGTCTGTTTTTGTCATTACAACAATGTTTTCCATCCCTATTCACAAATAGAGATTTAAACAGTCCTCATTCAAGGTCTCTTTTATTCTCATTCTTATTCAGACTGCTTTTTTTTTATCTTCCATCTTTTCTCTTCTTGTCTGCTGTTTCTTATCCAACCTCCACTTCCTATTCTCCTTCTTCCCTTGCTAGCACCCCTCACAGGAAGCCCAGTCTTTGTGCAATACCCCTCGGTGGTTCTCTGCTCCACTTTGCCTTCAGTGCTTTCAGGCTAAGTTACAGTACAATGCCTGCAGGACTTATTGAGCTCCAATTACATGCAAATGATAATTATATTGTTCGCAGTCGGGGGTAAAATCCTAGTGAAGCTAGGAGGGTAAGTGATGAGAGGGCAGGTGTGTGTAGGTGTGAGACACACACGTGTTCACACATAATCGTGTGTGTGTTTGGCCCATCAATCATTCAGTGGCTTGATGGATTTTGCTTTCAATGCTGCCTGATGATAATTTGGGGATTAGGTTGTTTATTTCAGGAAAAGAAAAAGGCAGCATTTTCCCAGGACACCATATACATAATTGCTCTGTATTCTCACAGCATTACTCAATACTGAAAAACTGATGGAAATGTTTTTTTATTCAAGGATACCCATTAGAAGCACATGGGAGTGCCTGTAGTCTCTCTGGGGTCTTGAGCATAGAAATGCAACAGAGACATAATACAGAAAACTTAAACAAATACACAAATGAGTAGAACAGACTCGGCAGTACAATAACACATCAAGGCTGCTATTGTTTCCTAAATGAGACCTACATTTCAAGCTTTTGATTATCTCATCTTAAATGCCATTTGTTAGTGACATTTTTGACGTCTTACTCAATTATTTCAGCCTTGTAATAATTACTTCAAGCCTTTGACTAATTTGCATTTCATCCAGAGACATCATTTGTATCACACTGAGTAAAAGAAAAAGGAAATAAGATATTGATAGAGAGGACCTGTGTGACAGACTTCAACAAACTTTAATACGCTTCATTTGGTCAGACAAACCAATGGAGAATTAGGAGCCACATGAATAATTTAATCAATTGCCACTTTGTTTGTTTTTGCGCTTCAATTACAACAAATGTGAAGCTGTGAGGGGATCTGTGTCGGCATACTGATCATCTGGTGCACGACAAATCAGAGGTGGTCTTGGATAAGAGACCATGTTGGATTGTTTTGGACTGCTACAGTGTCTCTTTGAGTATCAGGAGAAGTAATCAGGTTCTGCGCACACATTGTACCCAGCGTGCTGAATGGTTTATTTGGATCAAATCAAATCCCCAAAGGAGTGAGAACATGGTGCTGTAGTCAAAGAACAACGAGGACTCAAACATTGGAGACATGCTTTATTTATTAGCTAATTAGCTTCTATATATTTAAGATAATATAATATATTATATCTAGAGAAACAGGTCTGCACATTGTAGGCTACAGAGTTTCCCTTTTCAAAAGATTTCTGTGTCAAAAGCCTACTCACCGACTGGAAATGTTGGAGTCATGACATGACCGGTTTCTTTCTGGTAAAGCAGTTTTGAAACTCTTGTTAAAGTTGTTTGGCTTTACTAATAAAAGAGGGCAGTATTTTGTTTGTGTCAGCTTCTTGTTGAGGAGCTCTACCAGGCAAAAGAAGCCTTTCTGGCATATTTCAGAAATGGAGTTAATATCCGCTGCCCCTCTCAAATAAAGTAATTCACTAAACCTAATACTGCTTGCTGACCCAGGTTATAGTTGACTTTAATATTGAGTGGGAATGACTGGCTACGATGGAAAGGAGCCACAAATGAAATATTTCAAGAGGAAGTTGAGTTTGGATCAAACATGTTTTTATTTAAGGTTTTTGTCGTATACAAACAAAATATTCTCTTAATTAAATTCGAAAATAATTTTTTCAGCAAGAAGTTTGTTTTAAAATCTCATAAAGGTTCGGGGATCTTTATCATGGTTACAGGAACCACTGGCCTAAGGTTAGGGAACTGTCATTGTTAAAACAAATCAACATAAAACCAGCAGCTGTCTTCCATTTGAAAGTCTGAAGTTTTGTTTCCCTACTGTAGACTTTAACGTTTTTATAATAGCATCACATACTTCCTCCTTTGCTCCAGACAGTCAAGAGTTGTATCATACTAAGGCCGTTAAAGGGCTAGGGTAAACACATATCCTTTTTTGTCACTTGTTGTTGGAAACTACTGTGATATTTAAGATATTTATTTCCAGCTATATGCAATCACTCTCCCTGTTTCAGCTCATCTTATGTTATATCTTTATTTTAAATCTGAGTAAAGGCTTGTAATGGCAAAATGATCCCACATACATTTTCCAACATACATTGTGATACACACCCAGATCTAAATCTCCATGAACACAAACACAATAAAAAAGAATAACCATTCAGATTGAAAACTTCTGGGGGATTATAGTAAATTCTTGTAATCTGATTACATTGTCGAAATGATATGATCCATTACAACTCAACCCTGTTTACATGCCAGTGTCTGATTCAGAGACACAATGAAAGATTGTCCTCAGCAAAACATGAACTGCATGAACCAGACGTGCTCATAATGCCATGTCTGTGCTGCTGTACATACTGTAGGAGTCTCTGCATACTGTACAGAAGGAATTTGGTTTACATATCTTCATATAACATTATAAGAATGAGTGTAATGTTCCAGTGCATGATTCACACAGGAAACATTTGACTGTTGGTTAATTATAGCAGTGACTCACTGTTATACAGAGGATGATGAGCTTCTTCTTATTATGGTTTCATTACTGTTTGTTAAAGCTACACTCATCAAATTAATTTTAACAACAACTCTTTATCGCACTGCAAAGGAGAAAACTAGATTTATTTCTGAAACTGAAGAGTAAAAACTAAAGAAAGCTGGGTTCATCAGTGTTATAGAAGTTTACCATTTCGCAAAGTTGCCTTAAAACCAGTGATTTTCATTTTTTTTTTATTCATCCTATGACTTAGGGGTATCGACATTTTCTCGTGGGTTTTTATTTCTTATCTTGAATCTTTTTTCCCAAAAAGTCCCTGAATGCATCACACGCCACACACTCTATCCCTACAGTGAAAAAAAAGAAAAAAAGAAGGGGAGCAGAAAGAGAGAGAAACCCAGGGAAGACTGGCACACATTAACAAGCTGCTTGCACTTTACAGCTATCACAGCACATCTATGATATCGAAGTTCAAATCTTTCAGTTACCGTCGGCACATGAAGCAGCCTTATCATTTGGGCTTTATTTATTTAGTGGACACACAACAACATCTTCAGTCCAGGTGAGGGACATGGGATCAGATTCCTGGGGTCCTATGTTGACTTTCCATTACAGAGGCATACTTTTTGTTGCTAAACTGTGAGCATCTGTGATAAGAGCCTATGAAACGCCACAGACAATGTTATCTCGATGACATGTTTTTGAGTTTGCTGTTTTCTCAAAGCAACAGGCGTGCGCCTTTTTGTAATCCAAACTGTTCACTTCTGTCTTCTTCTTCTTCTTTTCTTATCATCTGTATTGCAGTATTATACAGTATCTGATCTGCCAAAAAGGAAACATCGACATGTATGTATCTCCTGTAGATGTAGACCAAGTGCAATAACTTAGTTTGCAGTTTATTGATCGTTTGCATTCACACTTGCAGTTTGGTCTGAAGAAGAAGAAGAAAAAGAAGATATACTTTATTCATCCCTCACAGGGACATTTCTTTCCCCACTCTGTTGTGTTTACACACATTACACACACAGGGGAGGATATACATGCACAAACACAGAGGATATACATGCACACACACAACCACATGCAGATAGGAGAGGTGGCAGAGCAGACAGGCTGCCAGGTACCCGGCGCCAAGGGAGCAGTTTCGAGGTTAGGTGCCTTGCTCAAGGGCACCTCGGCAGTGGCCTTGGAGGTGAACTGGCACCTCTCCAGCTACCAGCTCACTCCATCTTTTTTTGGTCCGATCGGGACGTGAACCGGCGACCCTTCGGTTCCAAGACCAAGTCCCTACAGACTGAGCCTCTGAATTTGAGCTACACCATTTTTTTGCAGCGTAAATAAGAACTAAAACAGTGAATCAACGCCAAATTGGGTATGAGAAGACTTAGAAACTGTTTTTAAACCTCATGGTTTTTCATCCAAAAACCACTGATAAAGTGTCTCACCACTGAGCGAGTTCAATTAGTTGAAGCTCCATGTAAAGAGGCCCTCCGGCAGGCTGTTGGATGGCATTTAGGTTTTGATTTTTTTCTCTGATCTCAAAGGCTCTGTATACCGTATTCAGAGCATGAATATAGCATTAATCAACCATTTGCTTTGTCAAGATGTAGTCAAGTAATACTGTATCTCTGTAAGATCTGCCTCTGTGTGATGTAATACGGGCTTCTCTGTGAGTTGTTTACGTAGCGGTAGAGTTGTTTTCTGTGAAGACAAATGTTTAAAAAAAACAAAAAGGCTATGCGTGTAACAAGTGAAAGTTGACAAGTGTTCCGGATATTTGTAAGAACGTCACCAAAAAGGAGAAATAACTTTGTAAGATATCATACAGAAAGTTGTACGAGTGTATGTTGAATATTTTATGTGCTTTACTGATGATTTCAACAAAACTGTTTTGTTAACCGATCAAATGTTATGACTCATTATTCTAAAAGCTGTGTAGCACCATTTAAAGAAACCTGGTTTTTATATGGTTTGATCTGCCTTTTGGAGTTTCTATGTATTTTTCAGAACTCTCTCCATCATGAGACCTGAACCTAAGCTTACCAAAATCGCTAAGAGTGACAACATGACCCAATAAATATGAAACATCTTAATCTACTTTGATTTTACCCTTTCACAGTGTGGCATCCCTGGAGATAAATATACACAAACCCTTGAATGTATCCGCTTTTTACTAAAGGCAGTGCTGCTCTGTCACCATCAATTTATTTAACATCGCTGCAAATGAGAGAGAAAAATACTGAGGGAGGAAGAGAGGGTGAAGAAAGGAATTAGGAACAGGGTTGAGCTCAAAGCTTCTTCGGGCCCTGAGGCAACACGCTAGGAAGCTCGTCTCTCCTAAAACATCTCCCATGCATAAATTAATCATCGAATGAGCAGTAAGCCTCTCTCTGACTGATTTGGGAGTTGGATTCTGTTTGACCAGGTTATTTACTTTGGATGTTAACTGTCAGGAAATGTGGCAATACTTCAGTAATTAGCATGCAACAGAGTCTCCAATCCCAACTGTGAGAACATTGAGTTACTCTGAGTAAAAACAAGGTTTGCTAAACAACACCTTTTATTTACAAGGTGATTGTTATCCACAGCGACAGACAGTGTTGCTGATAGCAGCTCAGTGTCGTTCTCAAGGACGCACAGATGTTTCATGAATCTGTGATTCATAACAAAGGTTGGGCTCTCTAATCTTGGGCTGCATATTTTATCCCTTCACAATCCTTTGCCTGAACCTAATCCAGGAAATGAAAAAAGTGTACTATCTTTCTTATGACAACACCTGTTATTTTCTCAGTTTAGAGTATTTCATCATGTGCTCCCTGGTGGCTGTCTGTCTTGAAACTGTTTGTCTCTGTGTGTCCACGACTCACTTCACAATACACACCATTAGCCCCTTCACACAGATTATTGCTGGCATCATCAAGCCTTTTGGCTGCAACCTTAGATAGACAAACATGCAAACACACTCACATACTGTACAGGCGCACACACACAGACTCATAAACCCATCAACACAGCACAAAGCAATTTGGTCCTTTTGTTATTCTCAGACAGCTTTTTTACAAAGATACAATCTGAACCAAAAAATTACCACCTCACATGTTTGTAAACTTGTAATGATGCATTCCCTACATCCAACTTCTATTGAATGAGCAATCATTGTTTGTGAGCTCTATGACACAGAGCTCCATTGTTGTCGAGAAACTATTCAAATAACATCGATGAGGGACAATTTTACACGAGGTGACATTATGCTGAATGTGGACACCTTTATATATTTCGAATGAATCCCACAAACCCCGCTAATGAAAGTATTCTCTAGCACAAATGCAAAATCTACAGCTCAGAATAGACCTAACAGATGCATTATATGGCACAATAAACTGAGTAACTATTAAAAGATAGGCCAAGTGGACAAAAGCACAGCTAAAAATGACAGTAAATGTGACTAAATGTCTATTTAATTTATAAAAAGGCAATCGTTTGCTGATACACTTTCACAATAACAACTCAAGGAGGTGATAATATGGCAGTGTTGTGTTTATAGCTTGTTGCTCAGGCCTCAAGTGTCCAAAAAAAATCAATGATTGCTGGTCCAAGTCAAATTAGACTACTCTTCACAAAGATAGAAGAGCAAACACACATTACCTGTTTCTACTTGCACACATAAACACACACTCGAAACCCTTGGCATCTCCTCCACTAAGCACTTTGCCCGTAAACAGCACTTAAAATGATATCATGATGTTTCCACTGGAGATGAAACAGCTTCAGTCACCCTCCTGTCCTGGCTAACCTTTAGCCTGATCTCAGTGCAGCTTAGCAGGGCGAGAGTTGTTCTTGACAGCACCTGACCATGTGACGACGTTTCCATTACAGCGCAGGCAGCGTGATATCTGTCTCACCCTCTGTGTTTGTAATAGAAGCAGCAGTGATTGGTGAGTGAACTGTGAGCTTTGTGTGTGTATGTTTCTGTGTAAGTGTGTTAATGGCAGGTCTGCCGTGTGATTTGAAGCATTTTGAAATCTCTCTGCTAAAGTGCCAGGGTCATCCTTTGATGGATGGCCTTCTGGTGGCGAGAGCGCGGTTCACTCTGATTTGAGTCAGAAACCTCTTTCCATTCATGCTGTGTGTGTGTGTGTGTGTGTGTGTGTGTGTGAGTGTGTGTGTCAGAGCTGAATGAAAAATTGTTTCAGCATCAACAAAACATCAGATTCTTTGTTGCTGTCAAATTCAGTCATACAACACTATCTTTGCACTTTTACCCATCATCTAATTTATTATTTGAAAGTGCGCTAGACTGATGCATTTAACTTTAAAGTGTAGCTTACATAATAAATCGGGGAGATACCTCTATTTTCTAATATGATGATCACATTATATCATCATATAAAAAATCTTACCGTTCCAGTTTTTTGCTAATGCTGCGGCTGTAGTGTGTGTGTGTGTGTGTGTGTGTTTTATGTGTGTATGCACTGATTGCCTGAGAGCCTGTTCTGCAGGAGCCACAGAAAACTGTTCTTCTCTAAATTCAATTACCACAGCAAGCCGAGATGCAGGGGCAACAAGAGGCTAGGGGACGGCACGGTCTGCTTCACGCACGTTTTCTGACACAGGGTTGGACAAAGAGGCCTATCAATTTTGAAATGTGCTCACAAGCTTGATTTCACCTTTCCACACAAGCCGGCGTCCGTAACATGATAACCAATCCTTCATGTGTCAGAACTCCTCTGTGCCAAAATTCAGTTTGCAGGAGATTGCCTGAGATTTCTTTCTAAGTTGCTAACATGAAATCTATGATGGTGGCAGGTTATTGGTGCAGGATGTGAGCATGTTCTTTGTACATGTTTACCTTGTGTTTGTTAGAGATGCGATTATTGTGTTTGACTACATTTAGACTTAGAAATCTTAAAGTGCCCCTCTGACTCGTGCTTTTATCGGAGTATCAGTCCAATTACATTTTTGCAATGTCACCCATCATTTATAGCTGTGAGCAGTGCCACTTAGACTGTCTTCCTCTATTTTTCGGACTCTTGCTTTCACTCCGACTCATCATTTCTGATGTGACAGTGCTGGAAAAATTGTGATGTGCAGGAATAATGATATTTGAGTGCCGGCTTCTGGTGTGTAATTGAAACAACGGGGCATATTCACACCACACCCTCCACCCTTCTAGTGCCAGCTGTGCAGGAGCATGGTTCCCTTTGCTGTCTCTCATGCTGCTGGCAGGTGGCGAGCAGATAAATGATCTCTGTTGTTTGTTACTGGTTTACTCCAACAAACCTGCAGAAAAACAAACCTGTGAATCTTTGTGTCTCTCACTGTCTGCTATGTGCCACTACATAAAAACAACAGTATGCTCGTTTTGCTGTGACTGACAGCGTTGTGAATAATATATACAGTCTATGGTTGTCATATAACACTGTTTGAAATAGATCAACTGTAAAGTGTCTTGTATATTGGATTGCATTTCCAGGGTAAATAAAATGCTTATTTGCATTTCAAATCATAAACTTTGTCTTTACCCATCTGCCGCTGTCCTTCTTGTTTCTGATCAGTACTACACATACATACACAGCTCTAAGAGATGGAAACATGGACAGATGGCCTTAACTACCTTCATCATCAGATCCATACAATGTGTTTTCAAGCCAGTGAAGTGCTACATTTACCTGTGAGGTTGCCTTCGTTGAGCCCTGCTAAGGAGGCAATTAAGGCCGTGTTCAAACTGTATAATACATATATAATTATAAAACAATAAAGTAAAAATAAATGCCTATTATGTTCCACTTTCCTCTGTTAAATGATCACTGACAATGTATGCATCATAAGTTTTGGTTGGTAACAAAGCTAGTTCTATGTTGACATTCTGGAGAGTCGGAGGTTGGGTCCCAATCTAGTCTGCAGTATCTGGTTTGGAGAATATTTGCTGAACTAATTGTTTATTGTGTGTGTGTGTGTGTGTGTGTGTGTGTGTGTGTGTGTGTGTGTTGTCAGGGTGCGTCTAGAGGCCTTCTCAGACAACAGTGGGAAGCTGCAGCTCTCTCTGCAGGAGATCATAGAATGGCTGACAGCCAAGGACGAGGAGCTGTCGGAGCAGCTGCCCATAGGAGGCGACGTGGGGGCCGTCCAGCACCAGAGAGAGTTCAACCAGGTAATAACGCGCTGCATGATACCTTTCTAGTCCAAACAATACACATCCAGGACAAATACTGATGGGAAGAGTCTTTATTGGACCTGAACAAAAGTACACATGTTCTCAGATAAATTGAGACTGTAGCTGAGATGCATACAGAATAAAAACAGACAGTGTTGTGTGTGGCGACTAAGGCAAGACTTCTGCTACAGTACTGGGTGCCCTCTAAAGTCCTATATACTATATGTGTGAAAAATATTTTGAGGGCGTGCCAAGGGTCATGTGCTATGATCTGTGCAACGAGATGTCCTTGTCGTTGAGATTTGAGAAGACAGAAATATGAAGGCAAATTATTTTGGATGCAGTTTTTGAAGTGGGTGAATTTGTTGTTGCTGGAGTCTATTAACACGAGATGAGTAGCAGTGAGGTATGATGGGATCAATGCTTTATCAAAGGTATTTGCAGACAACTTTGCCGGCCTCTTTTCTATGTAATACATCTATTGATCACAGCTCAGTCAATTTTCCAGACTCAAAAGACTACACCTTCTGGCCTTAGCATGTACGGCAACTATGCTCCATTTACTATACAAAAAACAAGAAACCAAAGCAAATCCATACAAGCTGTAACCAAACCATTCAGTGTTATGCGTTTATCCCTGAAATTTGACTTGAAACTATTTTTGATTCAGAATTGTTCGGATCTATTTTTCAACTAATGTCAGTTTCTATTGTGTATGACATGATTCAACTGAGCTAAACGTTTGTGTGTTTTAATTTATTTAGTCGTCAAGGTTGGCTCTGTCTAATGATTAGTTGTAGCAGTATAAAGAACAACGCATACAGAAACTAAATCTGCACAACAAACTTTAAAATAACTTTAATTTGACTCTTTGTTAAATTAACAAAAGTGTTTTATCAACCCTGAGCCACATGCGGATTAGCTGTTCCACCTTTTGTCTCTATGCAATAGTGATCAGTCAATAGGATGTTTGTGCTGCATGAAGGATCGAAACAAGCATTTGTTTCATATATTTAATTTCTCAATACCCAATGGTAAACTGATGGGATTGGAAGCCTCTTTAACATTTTATTTTCCCCAATATTAAAGTTCAAGGCTTAAGCAAACATCAGTAACACCTCCTCCTCCTTTCAGATAATTCCTCCATGGCTCAGTGATTTGAACTGACTTGCAAAAGCCTCCAAGGGCTTGTGTGGCTAGAAAGGCACACAAGCTCACAAGCCTGGAGATTGAGACCTTATTGATCACAGCACAAATGTGCTTGTTATCTTTTCAACACCTTTTTTCTTCCTCATATTGAAGCCAACACTTTTTCCTCAAACCCAGGGTCATTATTTGACTTACGAGTTTAACTGAAAAGTGTTATAATCGTTTTCCCTTTGAGGAACACAGACCAGATATCAAATGCAACGTACATCAGGCTTGTAAAAAACACTTTTTCTTACCCAGTAAGCCAGCGTTTTGGATTTTCTTAAAGGCTCTGCAACGCCCCACAAGTGTATTCCATTTGTTTTGGCTGATCAAAACTCCTTAACCCTTAGATGCACGAGTGACTGGACCCTACACTCTTCCATAAGTGGGTCTAAAAGGACCCGAATTAGAATAATATGTGTTTTTATGCCATTTTTGTCATTTTGGTTAAGAAAAATCACTTGTATAATATTTAGTATTATATTTTGGTTCACACTAGAAATATTTTATATTTAATTTTTCACAATTTATAATTTTACATTTTGAAAAAAAACGTTTTGAACATATTGTCCCAAAGATCTCCGCTATTCTGAGACCCTCACAGTATTCCAGTCCCTTTTCAAAACTCATCTCTTCTCCTCTTGTCTACTCATAGCCCACCCCCCATTCAATCCATGCCGGTTGATCAAGTTTGATAGTCCTATACCCCCCCACCCTAACCTTCCCTTATATTGTAAAGCGATTTTGAGTCCTTGAAAAGCCCTATAAAAATATAATGTATTATTATTATTATTATTATTATATTGACAGGTATCAGATCTTGCTGTGTAAAATAATCTTCCTGAGAGGTGTCACTTGTAATGTAGTCTGTGTGGTCTACAGTGAATGTATTCCTGACAGCAACAGGTGATAAGAATCAAAGGTTCCCATAGGATTCCATGGAAAATGCATGCGGGTCTTTTTTGACCCACTTATGGAAGCTTGGGGTAGAAATACAAAAACTACAATTTCTTAAAATGTAAATTTAAAATTTGAATGGCATGATATCCAAAACATGTTTTTTGAGGAATAGCTGGAATATGAAATGATAAAAAAATGTAATTACAAAGATACTTCAAGAAAACCACCTCACCGGGTCCAAAAAGACCCACTTATGGAAGCTTGGGGTAGTAATACAAGAACTACAATTTCTTAAAATTTAAATTTAAAATTTGAATGGCATGATATCCAAAACATGTTTGTTGAGGAATAGCTGGAATATGAAATGATAAAAAAATGTAATTACAAAGATACTTCAAGAAAACCACCTCACCGGGTCCAAAAAGACCCACTTATGCATCTAAGGGTTAAAGGTTAAAGTTCGTTTGAGGCCATGATGGGCATCAAACTACAGGTGTAAATTGTCCCATTTGGTGAACAACATCTAAATCAAGCACAGCATAAATGGGTGTTTCCTTTGCTTGTGGTTCATAGACTGTATAACATAAATGGATGTAGTCACCTTGTCATAATCCTTTGGTTAGATGTTAGATATTTTGCATTGTTTTCCTGTCGCCATCTTGGTGGAGCTGTAGAAGAGTGAGGACCAGTGGTGGAAGGTAACAAAGCATAGAGAAACGCTAAGGTATCAAGCTAGCTTGGTAAGCAAGGTACATCCGTAAATTACATCAGCTGGGATAACAATTAAAATGCTAATTCTGGCTAGCGAAAAACAGGCTTAAAACAAAAGGTACTTGCCGCTCAAAATTAACAACCAATTACTTTTGTGCAACCAAACATGCTGAACATCGCAGTGCTAGTGACCCCATGTAAGTGATGCAGTGTTAGCAACTTCTTAATCACAAAGAGCAATGCCTTTAAACATGCCATAAAGCTTTATCGTCCATTTCCCTCAACCATAGACTAAAGGAACACCATGTTGTATTGAAGGATACCTAAAACTAGCAATTGAGGTAATAATATAAGTAAGAAATAGGAATACTCTCATAACTTCTATACGTACAGTACAATCAGACTTAAAACCGGTGAAGTGGACTCCCACTGGCCATTTAACAAAATCCAAGTTGACGGCACTTTCATGTCCTTAATTTAGAAAACTGACAACCTTTTTTGAGAGTTTTCCCCAAATTATATTTGAGTGGCTTTTGTTTTACTGGGCAGATATAAAGAACATGGCCTTCCTGTGTGTTAAAGACACCCACAGGTGGGACCATAACACAAATCCCACAATGTATTGAAGGCAAGAACGTCTCTAGACTGACATCGTTTTTAATTGACATGTTATATAGCCCTGTGTGCACTGTGTTGAAGAAGACTCATAAAGTCTGTAACAGACAGAGGTGCCCTGCAGGCAAGTGTATGTGTGTGTGTGTGTGTGTGTGTGTGTGTGTGTGAGTCTGTGTGTTTGTGTTGTATTTGCCTGTCTTAAAGACATACGAATTGTTAGCCTGTTTACATTCTTATTGTTTTAAAAAAACAACATAAATCCACCAACATTTCGAAATCAATAAAACATCGATTCAATGAATGCATTGAAATGTACTTGAAGGTGTGTTTGAAAGGTAGAGCCGTTAAAAATAATGCTCTTTGGATTCTCACTCCTGTGGGGAAATGCCACCGTGGATGCTCTGGATGTTCTTTCATTTCCTGGTAAATCACCTTAGTTGTGGGAGATGTATCTCAGGAAGTGGAACTGGTTCAGACATGCAGAAGCGTACACACACACACACACACACACACACACACACACACACACACACACACACACACACACACACACACACACACACACACACACACACACACACACACATACAGACAGTCACATTCACACACATTTGTAATTGGTTCTCTAAGCACAGCAGAGTTTCCTTTCCTGCCCCAATTCTCTGTGCTGTCAGTTTGTGTAGTGTTTCTGAAAGGTAACTTGTGTTGACAGTTAGAGATTAACCCACTTCATCTTCCACCATGACTGGTGCACTGTGGAATAAGCCTCCCAATTAAGAGGACAATACAAAAATAACAACAACACTTACAAACAGTCCTGCAGTTGCTTCCCCCCCCTCTCCAACTCCAACTTTTCCTCCCAACCCCCATCCCCTCAGGAAGCCTTTTGCCTCCTGTCAGGTCATCATTGAAAATAAGAATTTGTTCTTATTTGATTTTCCTGGCTAAATAAAGGTTCTACTACTACTTGTATTTTCCCTCCTCAGCCCTGTTTGTCACTCCCTGTCTTCTCTTCATGCTTTAAAAACAGCACTTCTCTTTCCCTCCAACATCGATGGGACTACTTAGTGATGCACAATCCTCAAATATTCAGTCATTTGGATGGACTGATAAAGATGCCTCCTCTCCTTTTCCTCTCTTAAATGTTCAATTTTCAGCACAGCTCAGCTTTATAATCTGGGATGCCTCGATCATCCCAAGAGTCTGGTCGCTTTATAACTTTTCCGACAAAGCAGAGAGGGAAATTGCATCCCAGTTTTCTATAGAGAATTAAAGCGTTTTAAGAAATGTGAATTATTGATCTTGAGTGGATTTATTCTGATGTTTTTGTGTGTGGGAAGAGTTCTCTATGTGCTACTTTTGTGTGTTCATCTGGATGTTAATTGGTTTGGCAGCAAGGATACTGTTTGTGTATATTTGGGGTGCATTTGGGTGAGAAGAGAAGAGAAGATGGACCTTTATTAATCCCCCGAGGGGGAAATTCAGTTTCCACTCTGTTGTACACACACATGTGTTTTTATACAGGTCACATAGTACACACAGTACACACTTTTTAGAACATGCACATACATATACAAATACACACACATGCACATGCACCTCTGAGAGGTCAGAGCGGAGGCAGCCAGTCTAGCCGGCGCCAGTGAGCAGTTGGGGGTTAGGTGCCTTGCTCAAGGGCACTTCGGCAGTGGCCCAGGAGGTGAACTGGCCCCTCTCCAGTACCAGTCCATACTCCGTATTTTTTGGTCCGATCGGGGACGTGAACTGGCAACCCTTCGGTCCAAAGTCCAGTCCCTGAACCACTGAGCCACTCCCATGAGACGATATGTCCGTGTGTGTGTTTTCTTGTATGGATAAGTGAGTGATTTCGGCAATGGAGGGATTTTGTGTGTGTGCAGCAGATGATGAATCCTCCTGCCTCATTCGACAGGAATAATGAAATAAAAATGCCTCGTCCTCTGAGAGGAAGTGTCCAGAGGGAGGAATAAAAGTAATGCCATCAACATGTTTAGACGAAATGAAGTCAATGAAGTCATTTCCTCCCCCTGACTTCCTCTACCCCATGCATAATGTATCTTAATCTGATCTGAAGCCTTCACTCTTAATGTTCCTTCAACCATAGACGAAGCCTCTGAGTGTGAAATTTAGCTGGAATTAAAGTTTTAACATGACAGCTGGCTCAGGGAATCCGTGGCTCAGCTCCTCTTTGGGCGGCAAAGCAGCTAAAGAGGGTATGGAGAGAATAAAGAGAGCTAGAGAGGATGAAAAGAGGTGAAACGGAAAGGGAAGGCGAGGAAGGAAGCGAGGATGTGAGAAAGACGAAGGAATTTGTTTGTTATAAGAGGAGTGTGAAAAAGGGACGGCAGCTTTTTCTCCATGACTGTTGCTGTGGGAATCTTATCTCATGCCACAGCTCCCAGCCGGAACACACTTCTGCATGTTTGCTCAGGGCCGGCTGGTGTTTGCTGGTGTTTCGTTGGTTTATCAGGCGTGCCGGGCTCAGGTCCTCTGCTTTTTCACTGTATTCACTGAAACACTGTCACTGCTGCAGCACAACGCAGCTAATTCCAGCTTGACATGCAAATGTTCAGCTAGAGTGGTTATCTCTTCATAGCAAAAAAAGGATGGCCTCAACTAAATAAATTACTTTGAAGAAAACTATCATTAATTCACACACCTGCAGTGAGTTTTATACAAACAAATATTAAGTTAGATGAATGGAGAGGGTTTACACACTGCATTTACTCAAGGCACTGGGGAGGCTCTGCTTATCTGCTCAGTGGGGGAGTGAAGGCATTTACAATATATATATATATATATATATATTATGTGTGTGTGTGTGTGTGTGTGTGTGTGTGTGTGTGTGTGTGTGTGTGTCTTCTTGCTTAAGGAGTGCTTCTAAATGTGGACTAGTAGAGCTGGGCTCTCCAGTTAATTGGCTCTCATGTCTGTGGCGGCCAGCGGACCAGTACTCCCAGTAGATTTGGTCTCCTATTGTGCCCCAGGCTCTCAGCACAAACTGACAGCCATGTTATCTCAGGCGGTCCTACCAGTAGATCGTTTCCTATAGGTAATCCATGTATTCAAACTAGCATATTTCCCTCTTGTATACTATTTGGTATTTTCTCGTGTATTTGAGTGTGTTAGCTTAAAGGGAGCCTTTCTAATGTTGAAATAAAGTAAAGACACATTGCTTCCATAAATTAAAAGTTAAGTTCATAAATAATAAAAAAAACACTACTCAATTCATTACCCATGTTCTGTTCTGGTACGATCAGTAGATCGTGGTGGCTTAAGTTGTCCGACTATTTTAATCCTCTCTGCTTGTGCTGCTGTTACACTATGTTTTGGCATGTACAGTTGTTCTGTAACTTCTGACTTTTTTCAATCCAGTAAAGGATCCTCCAAAGTCTGCATTTTTGAAATGAATATTTGAAGAAGGAATGACAATTATCTTGCAAACTCGACCAAGAATAAATCTTAATTTCCAAAATTCTAAAATGCCTGTCAGTATCCAGTAATATACTGTGTGCCGGTCAGTTGCTTAATGGTGCATTCATGCAATCCTCGTCGACTCGTAAATGCTGGAAATATTATTGGTCACTGGTGATACATCATTTGAAGTAGACCAATGAAAACGCCACTGCAGAATGTGAATAATGGAGGTCAGACATAAACTCTACTGTGTGTTCCTGTTAGCTGCCTGGACATGTTGTAAATCACTGAAAATTACAGATAAATGGAGGCCGGGTCAGGTTTATTTACGCAGGTCATTGGCCATGGCTGTATGTCTGGTAGACTATTTTACTCTCTATAATGGCATCATGCCAAGACCAAAACATTGGAGTCACATTTCTTCTCATGTCGGCAATAAATCGTTTTTTTTGTGTCTAAAGATTGAGGCAGTGCAGGGAACTTAATGTTTCTACCATAAACATGCTACACTATTCACATATAATGGGAATCTAAAGTTTGCGCCGGTGAGAGGACATTGTACTGGTGATAACCATGAAAATCAGTGATTTTACAAATAACATCTGTTGACAAGCAGTAGGCCCCCCAACCAACTGTTGTTTTCACTGTCAATTAATCTGTGGATTTTTATTTAGTGAGTCTTACATTTCAGAAATGACCAACCAACTGCCAAACCCCAAGGAAATTCTATTTAAAATGAGAAAACACAGAAAATCCTTGCCTTTGGTTCTGTATTAAGCATCGTAGGAGGAGTGGGTTAAACTTATTTACTGTATAATATAACACAATATTCTCCATAATGTCTACTTGGCAGAATGTGTGTCACTCCAGGCGGTGGTGACAAGAATGGCTTTTACCCAGCTTATCCTAAAATGGGTTAAGAGGTGGATATTTGCTCAGCTGAGGCATGCCTGGGTAATGCTTCAGAGCAGAGCACCTGTGAGGGAATTTACCTATCACTAGTGATATAAAATCTCACCCCGGGTAGAGTTTTCATGAAAAGTGAAATTAGCTACAGAGGCAGAAAAGTTTATTTTGTACCAGGCTAAGAAAGTGTTTTTCCTGCTAAAAAGTTGTGCATTTTTTTAAGGTTGCTGCCTGTTACAGCTTAACTTAAAGGACTCACCTTTCACAGCTACAACTAGCACAACAGCTTATGTCTTCCATTCTCCTCCACTTTGAAACACTTTACCCTTTGTGTTTGTGTCCCTGTAGGCCTTCATGGAGGATGTCAAGTCGCGTGGGCCGTTCATCTACTCAGTCTTGGAGTCTGCCCAGGCCTTTCTGGCTCAGCATCCCTTCCAGGAACCAGAGGAGACCCTGGCCGATGGAAAAGGTCTGCTCCCTTCATACTCTGTGCCAACTGCTGCGCCAGCCAAAATATCATACTCACAACCTCCCTCTGCTAAGCCCCGGGGTTCATTTGTTAGAAGCCTTGCAGGTGAAATCTTACATTAATAGTTATCAGCAGTGATCCTTCCTCTGGCGGCGCACTGAGTTTAGGGAAAGTTTGCAGGTTGGGACAAATTACCTCCAGCTAACAGGCTGTACAGTATCATGTGCTCGGATCGATAACACAGCAAGCTCTGCTGCTTCTCCACCGACACATCCTCCTCATACTGTTTGCCTCCCAGCAATGGATGCTGACCTGGGAAATACTGCAGCAATCTCCTCACTCCCCCTGTGTGTCTAACTTGTTTTGCCCTGCTCCTTTGGCTGACTTTTCTTTAATGGAGTTGGTTTACCATCCTTCTCCAATCATTGCCTTTTTCTCTTTATCTGACTTCTAAACCCTGCTCTTCTCTGCCTGCTCTATTTTTTACTTCCTTTCTTGCTCTTTTTATTCTTCCCCCCCATGTGGCCCTGTCTAACCTCTTCCACCCTCTGTAGAGGTGTCTCCGCGCCGGCGAATCCTAAATGTGAGCCGCTCGGTGTGGAAGCAGGCGAACGTGGCCAGTGATCTGTGGGAGAAGTTGACGGCTCGCTGTGTGGACCGCCATAGGTCAGACCATAGAATAAGTACTTTAATAACTTCCCATTCAGCCCCTAACACTCTACTTTTACTCAATTAGTGTTGAATGCTTTTACTTGTATTGGAGTATTTTTTACATTGTGGTATTGGTTCTTTTTTTTAAGAAAAGGATCTGAATACCTCTTCGAAAGGTTTTTCAGTAAATGGAATTAAAGTTGGATATGATGAGGGTAATGAATGGGAAGTGAAACACATTTTGTATCAAGGTCAATAGTAGAAGCAGACTTTTTGTCAGATCTCTGTGCAGCCTCTCTCGTCATGTAAAAACCTTTCAATTTGAGTTCTGTTGATCATTTTTTTTATCAAATAATAATTATGGGCCATAGGGAGCTTAAGTAAGTTCTACCGTCCATGTGTTCATTAAACTTAATTCAACTCTATCGAGCAAACTCTCTAAAGCAAAAAATAAAAGCAAAGTCTCAGACTTAATTACCTGGTTCCCTCATGAATCAAGAGATTGTGCTGTTTTATCACTTTTTATTCAGTCAGGGATAAATACGCTTTTACCTTTTATATCTTTCAAAATTAACGATGAAAAAGATATTTGAGAAAGTGCTCTTACCATACAACAGCAATATGCCTGTAACTTCTTAAGCTACAAAGTCAAGAGTGTTATTTGCCCTGTGTGTGTGTTATTGTATTTGTGTGTGTGTGTGTGTGTGTGTGTGTTGATCCATAGCAGAGTTATGCAGCAATACATTACACATAGTACAATTACCAAAACTGGATTACAAAATGTGGCAAATATAATTAATTACAGAAACAACAAGGAAAACACATTCATTACGTTTTAGATAATAGGAAATTCAGAGCTCATACGAACATTGAAACATTGTTCAAGATAGCCTAATATGAATTAAGAAGCCTGCATAGAAATATTAAATGATAGAGTAGAAATTACAATTATGACTTTGAAGTCGGTCAATAAAAAATATGATTGACTGTATGCCCTATGGATTTTGATTTGTTTTTTTGCTTGTACTGCCCCCACCTTATAATGGTGCAGGTAGTTTATTTAATGAGCTATGTTTTCATAAAACCCCCAGACACATGGAGATGACACTAGAGCGTCTCCTGCAGATCCAGGCAGCGATGGAGGAGCTAGCAGTCGCCCTGGAGCAGGCGGAGGGGGTGCGGGCCGCCTGGGAGCCCGTCGGAGACCTCTTCATCGACTCTCTGCAGGACCACATAGACGCCACCAAGGTAGACCGGAAAATAGCCTGCTCTCTATTACTCTTTATCTCCCTCAAGCAGACAGACTTATGCATGCAGGCACACTATCATAAATCCCTGATATAAATTGCTAAAAATGCACATCAAAACAGTCACATCCAGCATTGATATGAAACACATGAATAAGTGAGTGTATCAGGCTGCGTTGCCCTAAAATGATTGTTTTTTTGCCTGTGTACACGTCTGAGGAGCTTTGATATGACAGATGATGACACAAAGTGGCACTTCATACCCGACACGTTGAGCTGGCGGAGGTTACAACGCGCCAATTGGATGGATGTTGGTACACAAATGGCAGGTCGTTGGTTCTGTCATTATGGAGTGCCGAGCTGACGCTGCTGCCCGTAATTGCGTGGCGCTATTCATTAGCAGCACTTCACAATAATCATGTCACTGTTTAGAGTCCTGTCACAGCCAGCACATGTTCAGCTCACTCATAAGGGCAGGCTTGTCAGTTGTCCTCAACTCTACTCCCTCATTCACATTTACACACATACAAACACACACACATGGATATATGCACATTATGCATACATGCATCATCACGTATAGGGCTGCCGCTAAGGCTTATCTTCGAAAGTTCTACAATGTGGTTTATAAATGTTAGAAAATAGTTAACTGCCTCCCAAAATGTGACATTTGAATGTTTTGAACAGATCAAAACCCCAAATTGTAACTTAATGTCACATGAAATTGAGAGCAACAAACACTTTAATTGGAGGAATGTTATGCTTATTTCTGCAAGGAAAAAAAACATATGTTAGCTCTACACTCACAGTGTGACACATTGAAACAAGCAGGCACACTTGCTCCTAGAATACCACGATTAGGGTAATGCATTTCTCACACCTCTGCTTATCATTTGTGTTGCCTTTACTTGCTAATTACTGTCAGCATACACGCAGATGTCAGGCCTATCATTAAAATAGTGATTTAAGTGAATTTATACACACTGTGAATCTGCCACAGGGTTTTTTTTTGCTCAAACTGCAGGTTACTATCAATTAGGCAAGGCAAGGCAAGTTTATTTATATAGCACTTTTCAACACAAGGCAATTCAAAGAGCTTTACAAAAATGAAAGACATTAAGAGCATAAAACACATTAGAAACATTAAAAAGCAAAGATAATAAAACATGAATAATACAGGCACATGAATAAAAGTTACAGTGCAGTGTAAGATGTTACAGTAAACAATTTCCGCCAAATTAGTTTTTTAACATTAGCTTAAAACGTTTTTATGCCATTCGAGTTATACTCTTAGGAAGAAATGTAGAGGAAGTCTTTAAACTCAAGGTTGTCCTAGTTTTTGCCTTGCCGTTTGCTAGTTGTGAATGCATCATAGTACCCTTACTCCCATCATCATACATCAGAATCAGAATTCCTTTATCCGTCCCACAGAGGGGAAATTTACATTACATCAGTTCTGAAAAAAGAAAGAGAATAGCTATTCATATCATGAAGAGCCATTTCTTTAGATGCAAGCTTGACTATAAGTTGGTGTGGGTCTGTGTTTTTTTATCAGTGGAAACGTTTTTACACAGCAAATAAAAAAAGAGTCTACAAAAAACAAGTTTGGCCATGGTGCAAAGGAAGGTTTTGCACCTTTTTGCTATAAGCCTCTCTCACTGGCCTTTTAGACACTTTCCTACACATCACCTCCATGCCAAACTTCTAAAAACTGCTGGTGGCTTCTTTAAACGGATAAACACATCATACAGTTCAGTCATAAGGATTCAGTGGACTGATCACGGTATGAACACATAAACCTGTATACTGTTGTTATTGTGCACCGTGAGTTACACACTGTTTACTGTATAAACTCCAGAGTCTCCCTCCTATCTGGCATATAAAGTCTACAACAGAGGCTGGTGTTTTTCCAATACCATTATAAATCATTTTCATTTTGATTAAAGTTCTTGGTTTCTGCCAAAGTATTTCTAGATAGAACAAAACCGACACAATAACAGATTACATTTCAATTGATCTTTGTCTTTATTCAATTTGGGTGGATTTTGTACAGACTTGATGTTCGGCTGTGTCTTATATTTATCCTATATTTCATGTTTTATTTCTTGTGTTTTCCATCCCCCTCTCCTTTCCCCTCTGTTTGTTTGGCCTTCTCTCGTACTCCTGCAGTTATTTAAGGAGGAGCTGACCCAGGTGAAGGAGGGCATGAAGCACATCAATGATCTTGCCCACCAGCTGGCTATCTCAGATGTACATTTGTCGATGGATAACGGCCGAGCCCTGGAGCATCTCAACAGCAGATGGAAAGTGCTGCAGGTAGAGTTTACTGCTGGGCCTGTGTTGACTGTTTGACATTGTCAGCAGCAGCTTTTACAGCAATCATATTCAAGGGAGACATTAGAGAGTGATTCCATGTTTAATGTTTGCCCTAATGCAACATAAGGCTTTTTGTGATAACCACACCCTAGTGTCTGTTACATCTCTTTCAATGTTTGTAGGAAAATGGTGTGTTATCAGGGATGGATAAGGGGACATGTGTGTGTTGTCTATTGGTCAGAATTGTTTAAACATTTAACATGTAAAGTTGCTGCGTAGATGAGGTCTCTGGCAATGGCATGCATCATGAATGGATAGTTCAAGTGAGAAATACGCAGAATAAAATAAAGATTTCAACTCTTAAAGCATTTGAACACATTTCAAGGATAAAGTGCCTTGGAATCAGTGAACTCGACTCGCCCTTCCCTCGAGTCTCAGCTGAATGTATGGATGCATTATCCAGTGAGCATTACTGTCAATCTGCAGTGTGCAACTTCCAGACTCATGCTCTATTCTCTATCAGCAACCCCTGTAGTGCTCCCACAAGCACAACAGCATCCATTCAAGTGAGAACCCCCTGTTCCCATCAGATAACCCTCATGACACCTTATCCACAGTCAGTGGCCTCGTCATTATTTTATAATTGCCACTACGCCTGTCTGGCCTTCTGCCATCTGAACATGATGATTTTAATGTCCCTCCAACAATTCTTAGAAATGAATTTCCACTATCCACTTTTCACACTCACTGCTCCGTGACTCTTAAATTACAGATTTCGTGTTTCTCATGCGGCCTCGCCATAGCCCAGAGTAAAACAGCTCATGAGGAGAGCACAACAGAGCAGATCAGTGAAAAATAACTGTTGCTGTGATTGAAGCAAATAAAGTGAGTAGCTTCAGCCTTTGTTTAAGTGAAACCTGTTGGACTGTTTGGAAAAAAAAGTCTTATGTCGCTGCTTACTGAAGGTTTTCTTGACAGCCTGGTTGAAATATTACAGTATTTAGTCGTTTTTCTTTAAGGAGGGCAATGTTGGTTTGA
Source organism: Dissostichus eleginoides (assembly GCA_031216635.1). NCBI lineage: Eukaryota > Metazoa > Chordata > Actinopteri > Perciformes > Nototheniidae > Dissostichus > Dissostichus eleginoides. Next base: position 15,533,439 of record CM062271.1, read on the forward strand.
TAGTTGGTCACTTTGGGCTAAACTGTAATAGCTCAACAATTATTGAATGGATTAGGATGAAATGTTGTACTGACATTAATGTTCCCCAGGCAATGTTTCTTAATGACTTAGATGATCCCCTGACTTCTAGCACCACCACCACCAGTTTGTGGTTTCTAGAGAAACGTTTCATTAACTAATGGATGCATTAGTTGAAATGGTCCAGATATTAATGTTCCTCTCAGGATAAACTCTAATACCTTTGTTGATCGTCTGACAAAAATAGTATGTTGTTATGTCTATATACTAACTGCCAAAACAGTTTACTATAATTTTATTTGCTGTAAAGAATTATGATACAGTATGGATTTAGCCTGTGTCTTGTTAAAAAGGCAGTCAAAAGGTTCAGGTGCACTTTGTTAAAAAGGTGCTTATCCTACAGATGCAGCTGTACTTTCTGACTCTTTCTCTAATGTGTGGGATGGAAAGAATTATGATACAGTATGGATTTAGCCTGTGTCTTGTTAAAAAGGCAGTCAAAAGGTTCAGGTGCTCTTTGTTAAAAAGGTGCTTATCCTACAGATGCAGCTGTACTGTCTGACTCTCTCTCTAATGTGTGGGATGGAAAGAGCTTGAATATAAATAGAAGTATCAGTCGGTCTTGTTTTAGTACACAGCATTAGCATATCTTCCTTCTGCTATAATTAAAACATCTTGAAGTTTGTTCTTTCACGAGGTCACGATGCATACTGAGGTTTAAACGGTCGTTAAAAGCCTTCAGATGGGCATTAAATTCCAATTACACACTTTCTGGAGCCTGCATTATCACATCCTCTACAAATTTCCGCCCCACTCTTATGTTTTTTAGCACAGTATTGTTGCGCTGCAAACAAAGAAGAGAAATTAGGACTTTTGCTCATGGATGTCCTTTTGCATTGGAGGTGAAAAAGTCCTCATGAAAAAGTTATTTTACAACAAAGTTTCGGCCAATCTTTGATGTACAGTGCGCTACAGCTGCATCTTTGATTCAGGAACTGAGACTCCTTTCCCCCCGATGATTGCCACTGTTTGAAAGGCTCTCAGTGTCTATAGTCTCCAGCAGATATTCGTCTCCCTGGTATTGGACTGTTATCAAAGTGTCTTTGATATAAGGGAATCCCCAGTCACATATGAAGAGACAGGTGTTGCGAATGGTTTTTAGAAAAAAATTAATTCTTTGAGCTTCTTTGCTCACAGTACGGCCAACCTGATATCTGTACTCATCCACTTTAATTAATTTCAGCGCATTAAGATGCATTGACTTGCTATCTTTCACTGTGAAAGCAGAATGGAGGAACGGTTTCCATTTTCCCCCTCTTAGTGTCCTATTTCTCTCTTAATTAAAATGATAAATGCTAAATACCGACAACATCCGGTGCCCTGTTGATTTTGGCTGCTCTGATGCCAGCGAAATTGTATTTTCAAATTTGATTAGCAAATATTTGTCCATCATGGATAATACGGTCATTTGTCTTCAATATGGCAGCCCAAATTGCCTGCACAACAAATAGATCGTACAACCGGCACAGTTGGCAGTTACATCTCCACGGCACATTGACAATGCTCTATATTAGTCGCAAGCAATTTAAATCACGTTCTAGAGTATATTGTTTTATTTTCTGGCGAGCGAGAAATTATGTGTGTACACAGTGAAAAATGCCGACTCAATACATCTACCTTTACACATTACGACTCATTGTCTGTGCTTCTCTTTGAAGTCTAAAGGCCCCTCACTGTTTCCTCTTTCTCTTCTTCTCTTTATCTGTCTCTCTACCTCCCTGCGAGTGGATTTACCTCCCATTGTTTGAGAGAGCGTTATAAACATCCAGCTGACAATGATTCATGTGCCAAATCCAATTCATTTCAAATAAATCAGGATTAGGCAGACTAAATCCCATTTGGTGGGAAACATACAGTAACTGCTTTTACTTAGGCAAACTTAATTTTGTCAACTCAGTCTCTATGGTTATTGACGCAACACATTTGAGGCTTTGCACCCGCTCCTTCTCTCATTTCATCATCTTTTATCTCTTTTCCACAGTGCCATTGCGAACCAGGAGCTCGTTTCAAGAAAAAAAAATTATTTGGTAATCTTTGTCTTCACTTCCTACCTGCCGCTCTTCAAAGGCTTTCAAAGACCTTCAAGAGGGGCAGCAGAGGAAAAAGACATCATTTATATTCTGTAGTTAGCTAATGGAGGAGAAACAGGTGGTCTGCGTGCGTGCAATTCTTTCTTTTGGGGATTTGTAGCGAAGGGGGATGAACAGCAGGTTTCCCTTTGATTTAACTCTTCTTGTGTGTGCGTGTGTGCGTGTGCGTGTGTGTGTGTGTGTGTGTGTGTGTGTGTGTGTGTGTGTGTGTGTGTGTGTGTGTGTGTGTGTCCTCAGGCTTCCATAGAGGAGCGGCTGAAGCAGCTCCAGGATGCACATAGAGACTTTGGCCCCGGATCCCAGCACTTCCTTTCCAGTAAGCTCCTCTCCTGCTATTTGAAGTTGGTTCCTCATGATGCGCCGATCTGTGCCAAAGCTCCATCTCAGCGTGTAGGGTGATGAAAAAGAGGGTTAGGTGTATTGCAGTTTGTTACGATAAGTCTATAAACCACTGCATGTGTGTGTATTTGGGTTAGAGGTGGAGCTTGCTGGCTTTGCTCATCTTTCTTCTTCAGTTCCAGCACATCGCTGCGATAAACATCCCTCATCGGATCCGTCATTACTCTCATTTGAGCGGAGATGCATATTTGTTAATTCTGTCTCTTCTTTCACCTGCTGCTCTTCAAAGGCTACAGAGAAGATGCAGGAGGGCGGAAGATGTTGATTAACTCTTCCTAATTGAAGCTGATGTGTTGCAGAGCTCTCTGTGTGGGGGCATCTGCAGTGCTGTGTGCTTGTGAGCCTCCTCCAAACCCCATCCTGTTTCACTGCTGTCACGCTGGCTCACAGGGGCTTACAGTATACAGCCCAACCCCACTGACCCCTCAGCCCACTGAACCCTAAACATCTACAGTAGTCCATATTGTACAAATGGCATCATGCCTATGGGGTTTGTTTTAAACAGATTATTTGTGCCACGGTTGAATGTTCAATAGAACTTGAATTTTTATTTGTATTCTTCTATTTTATTCCATTTCTATTTGTAACGCTACCTTTCTACATTTCAAAGGCAATTTAGCATTTTGCAGTTTGTGAATTCTAACATTATTTTGTTTGTGTCCTCCGATGTCTGTGCAAAACTCAACAATAATTAACCCCTGAAAGCAAATCAATAAACCCTGATCAGGGAAAAGACAAGGACATAGTTGAAATTGATGTCGTTTAACTTATAACTGGTTTGCTAACCCATTAAAAGATGAATCTTGTGATCCTTTGGAGGATGCCCAACCCCTATAGGGATCAGCTTGACTGAACTACCAAACAATATTATGAAAGGTTTTTAAACATTTCCATTTGGACTAGCATCCAATGTTAAATGTTACCTATGCATTGATGCACAAGTATTAACAACTTTAATAATATGATTATATAATGCCAAGAGCTGACATTTCCTCCACAGTGAATACTTAATGCTTTATTTTGATGATACCTGTGCAGGATCTTTATTTCTAATGTATTGTGTCGGTACTTGAGTGGAGGCACTTAATGCATATTTTGCCCCTAGATTTGAGAGTCTACTTCAGTCTTCGTGCGTTGGAGTACTTTTCACTTGTGCAGAACCACAAGATATAATTCTGCCTTGTGCTGTGTCGTGATACAATGTACACTGACAAGGTGTGTGTATGGTTGCGTGTATACCTGTTTATCAGTGTAGCGGTGCGTATTGTCTGCCTCTTGCTTCTTCAGGTGCAGTCTGTCCTGTTTGATCCTCTGCTGAACCTCCTGTGGTTCAGTTTTGTAGGCCGGTTAAATCGCTACAGTCAACCCGTCTCACCGAGTGCTCTGCCTCACGTGTGTTAGGCTGGGCCAAACAAACCGGCCTTCTGTGGAAACCCGACACAATAGACATGTCTCTTTGGCTTTACTGCGCTTGGTGTACTCCAGAGTGGCTCTGTTATGAAGGGCTGAATGGACACACTGTCTGGACACGCTGTGAACAATGGATTTTCATGCGAAACATGCCAATTCTGAGATTGATTTGGTGTCTGTGTGTTTGCTCAGGTTCAGTGCAGATACCCTGGGAGCGTGCAATCTCCCCAAACAAAGTGCCCTACTACATCAAGTAAGTGTAACCTCATGGTCAATTTCTTTATTGTGATAACGTTATTTCTGCATTCAGGTGCTAGTATTTTTTATCTTTATGAGTAATGAACATGTCTGCTGTTTCTCTATTAGGTTTCACACTAAACTCTCCTGGAACAGGCTGTTTGTACGGTTATTCAAAACTACTTTTGTGATTGGATGGTAGTATTTGTATCAGTATTTTCGGGGAGTAAGAGAAGAGAACTACCATCTTTGACACAACTTAAATCACATCACTAACTGCTAAATCCAACCCAAATCCAAACAGTTCTTGCCTCACAATTTTAAAGATCCTTTCATTTGTGTAGAAATACCACTGGATAGCAAATAAATACTAAACGATCCAGAGAGGACCCGTGAGCCCTATTTGCTTGAGCACTCATCTGTTAATCTATTTAACTAATCAATACTATTTCACCTTTAAAGTTCTGCTGGTTTCATCAATGAGCTATCAATGTGTGTGTGTGTTTACACCTACAGCATGGTCTATTTGTGTGCAGGTGTTTAACTGTGCAGATTTACAGGAGTTCTTCTGCAAGCTATGGGTATTTATTTTCTTAATCAGGTGCAACAGAATCTCGTGGGTCTTATTTAAGTCTGCTAGTCAATTCTTTATGGGCTATATTACTGTACCAACAGGAGTGGGAGTAGTATCTGAGTAGCACTTCATTGGGTAGCAATCAATGACCACTCGCACAGGTAAAACGATGAGTGCTGCCCTAAAAGGCCCCTGGGTCCTGGCAGACATCCTGCTTTTGAGTTTCTGATGTATTCGATGCGTTTGTACTTTCTTATTGGATCTTTCAGAGGCGGCAGTGGCTCAGTCTGTAGGGACTTGGTCTTGGAACCGAAGGGTTGCCGGTTCACGTCCCGATCGGACCAAAAAAAGATGGAGAGAGCTGGTAGCTGGAGAGGTTCCAGTTCACCTCCAAGGCCACTGCCGAGGTGCCCTTGAGCAAGGCACCTAACCTCAAAACTGCTCCGTTGGCGCCGGGTACCTGGCAGCCTGTCTGCTCTGCCACCTCTCCTATCTGCATGTGGTTGTGTGTGTGCATGTATATCCTCTGTGTTTGTGCATGTATATCCTCCCCTTTGTGTGTAATGTGTGTAAACATAACAGAGTGGGGAAAGACATTTCCCTGTAAGGGATTAATAAAGTGTATCTTCTTCTTCTTTCTTTTTTTATTCATGTACCCAGAGACAGAAGTGGTATGAAAATGTATGTTTTTGCTTTGTATGTGCGGGTTTGGATTACATGTACTTTCCCTAAGTGAAGCCACGAAGCAATTTATGTCCGGCAGGGGTTTGGGGCTTTGATGCCTTAACTTAAATCATGTTTGACCTTTGTCTTCCCTTTCCAGGCCTAAAGTCTCTTGTAACCGCGGTCGTCCTATCCAGTCCTCACATGTTACTGTCTCATCTCCTTTCTTTTACCGTCCGCCTCACCTCTCATCTCTGCTTCCCTCAGCTCATTTGTACTCCAATTGATGTTTCTGGACTGAAATTGGAACCTCCTTTCTAGCCTGCTTCACAAATTATTCCACCTTTTGTCCATTTTTTTCCTGTCTTCCCCCAGCCATCAGGCCCAGACAACGTGCTGGGACCATCCAAAGATGACAGAACTCTACCAAGCGCTGGGTGAGTAAGGGCACAATTAAAGCACCCTTCAAGTCCCGCTCGTTTGCACAGGACCCCCACTGAGCTTCAGCAGCAGCAGCAACACGAATCCACCAGGCTCCCGCTTTGTAGGCCCTGTCACGCAGCTCATTAAAGGCCCTGTGTTTCAAACACCTCAGGGACTACATCTCCACTATCATTAACCTACAAGGACCAATTTGTCAGCGCTGTGATTGCCTTTTGCTTAGCCTTTAATTAATTGTGATTAAACGACATCATGTCTTTTACTTTTAATCTGATCCGACTCTTCTAAAGGGGATAGACACGCTGTTGTAAACACATGCTCAGCTAGACACATGCATGTGCACATACACATACACGTCTGTAATGACTCCTGCAATGTGTGATAACCAGGAGAAGAGATAGCAACGTCTAATTCGTCAATGGCAGGGTGGGTTTGTTTCCCCTCATCTTCTCATTTACTCTAATCTCGTTCTATCTCTCTCTTTCCCTCCATTAGCGGATATGAACAACATCAAGTTCTCTGCATACAGAACAGCCATGAAGCTGCGGAAAGTTCAGAAGGCTCTGAGATGTACGTACACTTTTTCATCGATGGCATTTCCTGCCTGCAACGCTGGGATGGCTGATTAAGTGATATTGTGTTATCCTGCACCATCAGTAATCCTCGATGACAAGCTCTCTTTGCAAAAGAGATATAACGATTAGCTGTGGCACATTTCTTTATTCAGTTGTCAAAGAGTTCATCGCATCTCCCTACAATCCTTTGAAATGTAGAAATATTCTCTCCATCGCTGGCTTAGAAATGCAGAAATACAAAGTATTGATAAACTCAAGAGCCACTAGAAACCACTCAGGCGCCGCATTACTTCAACATTTCCATTACAGCGCGGAACGTTGGTGTGCTACGTAATTAGAGCTATTAATTGGTCCATTTGACGTACAAATGAGAACGCAATTAATTTTTGCTGCATGGTTAAGGCTGGAAAACGTGCCCCTTCAGGGTCAAAGCACTTGTTTTATTCTACTGGAGCCAGAACCTCTTACTTTCTGCTATAACAAAGGCTCATTCTACTCTTCATGATGATTTGTATTTCTCCATGCCTCACATTCTGTGCTTTTGGTTCCCCTATCCCCACTTAACCCTGGCTTCGTCCATCTTTCTGTTCTAACCCCCACTGACACCAGATGAGCTCATATATGCTGCTGCAAGTGGCCAATTTCACACTTTTCCTTCCTCATGTTCAGCCCCTTTCCTTCCCTGCCTTTTCTTGCAACCTTCCTCCAGACCTTCCTCTCCTCCCGTCCCAGAGTTGCCGTAATAAACCCTCAGCATGCTCAGAGTACTGTGAAAAACCTCTTTCAATGACTCTCTCTCTTTTTTTCTCTTGCCCGCTCTCTTATCTCACCCTGCTAGTTGATATCGTTACAGAATTTAATTGCCAGGTTGCCTTGATAACAGCACTCTCTCTTTCCCTTTGCACACTTTGTGAATGATTGAGCAGTGCTGCCTAAGAGCCCATCAGAAATACATTTTAGGTGATTCCTCACGACCCAGAGAATACTCCTGTTATCTCCTCTCTCTGTTCTACCTCATTATCGCGCTATCCAATTATACCTGGCATCAACGGACACCCTTTTAGCTCCACTCCTCGGGATGGGCCATCAAATTAGTTTAGGAGAGCAAAATTAAATTTGTGTCACTGCTCTTGAAACATCTGGTCAGGCTTAAGTGGGCAAAAAGGGTGAATAAGCACTATGGCCTGTGTCTGTGAGTGTTTGTTTGTTCGGAGGTGAATGTGCAGCCATCTATGTATGAATGTAGCTGTTATGTCTCCAGCATGAGTAGATGCATGACTGGTTACATGGTAATCAGTTAACTCTTTCTTTAACCATACAAACAATACCAAACCTTCATACATACACATAACAATTTTTCAATTCAAAAGCATACAGTATATACACATGGTCACAAAGTGTTTCTGTAGGTGTCTGTGTTTCTAATATGTCTCTATGTGTGTGTTTTAGTGGATTTGGTGGCGCTGACCAGCCTCGTGGACGTGTTTCGGGAGCAGGAGCTGCAGCAGGGGGAGCATGTGATGGACGTGGTGGAGATGATCCACGGTCTGACGTCTCTGTACGAGAAGCTGGAGGAGGAGAAGTCCATCCTGGTCAACATTCCTCTTTGCGTCGACATGTGTCTCAACTGGCTGCTCAACGTCTACGACAGGTGGGTGACCTGCGGTGGGATGTCTCCAAGTATATATTGAGAGCTGTGTTGAAAGAGGCATTGAGTATATTCTAACATCACAGCTAACATGCCATTGGGTCATCAAGTTAGTTTCTCCGGCAGACATAGAGCAATGATTATCCTTTTCAAGCCCAATATTAATAAGCACCTAAATACAAAGAAACATGCCTTTACCTTACTTTATTGCATTGCATTTTGGCTTACTCCTGATTCATCCTGAATAGGTGGCTCTGACCATAGAGTTTAAATGACGGCTGAAAATTGTGAATTATGAGAAAAAGGCTCATCGTAAAGCAGTCGTTCAAGACAATTGTGCAGAAGGCCAAGCTAAAGCCTCCACTTAGCCCCTCAACTTTTGTCAAGTCCCCTTTTAACATTTTTGTAATGTTCTGCTTTTTTAATCTGTTGTTGGTTTACTCGGTTTCTCCTCACCTCCTATTTGGTTTGAAATCTCTATTTATGCTTGTTGTGTTACATTATGTATTATTGCCTTTTATACACCTATTATATCATTTATTATGTATGCCTGTATCGAGGCAGATCCTATCCCACCTGCCTCGACTGGGTCAACTCCTGTTGTTTTTAAATGTGCCATATAAACATAAACAAACGGACTTGGCTCGTGTATCGTAGTACTACATAGGGCTACATTAAAGTAAGCTGAGACAATTTGACACACCAAAGTCTGTTTAAAGGTCTTTGGTTGAAGGCCTTCCACTTCAAAGGTGAAGAAAGTAGCATAAAGCCTTTTGTAAGTCCAGAGGGATGAATTGCTGGAGTGTGTCAGCGTCAGTGGGGGTCGAAGACTTCCAGTTTAAAGTGGAGTCAGGAAGAGATGAGCCCGCCAGACCTCTGTAGACCGCTCCTCTTCCTCACTGCTTGAGGCGTGCAGCAACACCAGCCGCTGCCAGCATAACACAACCAGCCTCTCCAACCAAGCTGTTGGCAGTCAAGTTGCATTGTGGGTAATGCGCCAAGCTTTCACAAGAGAGAAGATTGCATGGAATAAAGAGGTTATTCTGGTTGTGCTGCATTGATTGACCCTTTTTCTTTATTGTCCATGGTGCAGCAAGAAGGTTATGCAGTGCGATGTTATATCAGACCAGCACCTCTCAATGGCACACTCTCTCATGCAATCCTCATAAAGTTTTATGAAAGCAACATATATTTTTTACCAGTCCGATTATAACAAAGGTTCAACCATAGACATACTCTAATATACTGCATACACCAGTATCCTTGCAATATGAAGAAGAAGAAGAAGAAGAAGAAGAAGAAGAAGAAGAAGAAGAAGAAGAAGAAGAAGAAGAAGAAGAAGAAGAAGAAGAAGAAGAAGAAGAAGAAGAAGAAGAAGAAGAAGAAGAAGACGTACTTTATTGAACCCAATTGTTCCACTCTATTGTTATTTTACACGTAACACACAGGATCAATATACAGTAGACGCTGATGCACAAATAGGACTTTTACACAAGCAGTGCCAGGGGACTGCCTTTGGACAGGCGCCTTGGGCAGTTAAGAGCTTGGTGCCTTGCTAAAGTGAACCTTGCAATGCACAGAAACTCTCTCTTCTCCAGCTACCAGTCCATTTTCCGTACTTTCTCCATGCAGGGACCTGCTTTCCACTACCCCCTACAATACCTAACATTTATATTTATATTTACTCTATTGCATGTAATGGATGTGATCTGCACTCAGTCTTTTGTCACTAACAATGCAAATCTGGACTGTGACATTTTCTCTGGTTAATTCTTTCTCACTGTCTGATTTGATGCATAATGAGAATACAACTCTCCAGGGTGGCTTTACATGCAAGAAATGTGTATGTGTGTGTGTGTGTGTGTGTGTGTGTGTGTGTGTGTGTGTGTGTGTGTGTGTGTGTGTGTGTGTGTTGTGTGTCGCTTGCCATCCATGACAGTGATAGATAGTCCTGTATGATGGTGCAGTATCAAGTCTAGAAATACTGCAGAGTCTGCTGTAATACTTTAGCACCAGGTCATATGAGTCAATGGTATTAGAAAAACTAATGGAGATCTGGGTAAATATACATCCCATGCGCACAGAGTCTCACTTTGCCCCCCACAAACATTTTACAAACTATTTTCAACTGTGTCTTACAGTCCTCTCCCAGGACTGTCTGTCTGCAGATTGATGTAAGTGGTTCAATGGCTTGTTGTACAGACATCTATAAAGAGCCACAGTGTGGCTACAGCTCTGATAACAATGTCCAGGCGCAAGGCCAATCATCCCTTCTGAGACACCGTAGAAACAAATCCTCTTTCACCCCCATCTTTGCTCCTGATTGACTATGTTGTGCTGTCTCAAAAGAGAAAACACGGAGCACAGAGGCAGAGATACAGTGATAACCCCAGGAGTGCTGTGAATTCAGTCGGTATCTCTTAACTACTCGCTGCTAATGAGAGACAATCAGAGGCTTAACCTTCTGCATACATTTCAGTAATTGCTTTTTGTATTCCAATAAATAGCGACTGTGAATCTGAAGTAGATGTGCCTATGTTTGTGTTGCCATTTTTAATGGTGTGCTTAAATTACTGTATATTAAAGCTCAGTATGTGCGTATATCATTGGATTTGTGTGTGTCCTCCAAAGGCGTGTCACACTAGCAGGGCGAGCAGGAGTGACATGTCCCCAGAGGAGCAGCACTGGGGTGAATATGGAAGATGGCATTGCGACACCCACAGTCGCCCCCATGTGCTCACGTGCTCCTCTCGACCCCCTCGGATCCTCATCTAACGGAGAAAAAGACAGTGTTGCCCGCTCTTTTACGTCTAAGGCTTCTCCATGTGACTTTATTAGCTAGCCGCCCTGTTTTGTTTTTTAACACATTCAAAGCAACACCCTAGCTGTGGAAATTTAACTCACTCTTTGATTCAATTTTCTACTTCATTGATCTGGTGTTCTCTGATGAATGTGATGTTCTTGAGTTCTCACTTAGCGATTCAAATGTTAATTCGATAAGCCTGTGGTTTATGCCAATGCTGCTCAGCTCCGCAGTAATTTCTTCCAGGCTGTGTTGGCAACAGAGCTGTGAAATCTTAACACGAAAGACGGTGTGTTAATTTCAAGCAGAATCAAAGCTAATGAGGCCCTTTCAGGCTCAGGTCAGGGCACAACAGCGTTGATCTCACCGGCCTTGCCATAGGCCAGTGCCCAAACATTTTTCCAGCTTGGGCAGCAGCTCAGATCCTCACAAGTGCTCGATATGTGTATATAATTGGGTGGTTATGCAGTATCCTTGTGGATGTCTGCAAGTGACATTGTGAGCTTATTATTGCTCCTCTACGCATGAGCCCATGGACACAACACTTCAGAATGTCCCTGTCATGCCATTAGGTACTCTGGATGTGCTCTAATGTAATTTGACACTGTCATGCTGACCTGTACTGTATCGCTGTGACCCACGTAATTCCTCCCCACTTTGAGTTAATTCACTATACAAATTGTAACCTTAAAATACATTTCTTCTGCTTTTTTCTCTTTCCACTAGTGCTCGTAATGGCAAAATGCGTGCTCTCAGCTTCAAGATGGGATTGGTGAGCTTGTGCAATGCAGACGTCCAAGAGAAGTATAAATGTGGGTCTGATGCTCGCTGATGTGCCTAATGCATCTCCTCAACTGCAAACAATGAGCCAAAACAAAACGGCTCTGATTGCCAGCCTTACATAAAGGCATCCACTTAGTCTAATGGAGGAAATGAGTCTCCTGCCTTAATGGAGAAAGCTTTCTTTACTTCTACAAATTTCAATGGGGGGGTTTTAAAAAAGATTGCTTGCCAGAGACAGAATCCATGCACACTCTCTTTCTATGGCTAATTCAACTAGCAAAGAGCTCCCTTTATTTTTGGTTGTATGAGATATGTTTACTGCTCTATTTTAAACCCAGTTTACAAGTCATCGTGTGAATATAGGTAAGAATGAAATGAGAGCATTTTAACTGATGATAGCGGTACTGGAACAGCTTGTAGCTGATACAAGATCAGAGACATAACTGCCAAACCCACGCCAGGATTATTCATGCCTGGCGTGCCATCTGTGTCAACTCTTAAAGACTGAGAGATAACAGATTTGCCTTCAGTTGAACGGTCCCTGAGGTGAATCAGCAACCTTTTTCTGGATTTCGGTAGACATGTGGTGGCGTTAACAGTTAGTCATTTCACAGACTGATCCTTTTTTTTATCAGACGTCACTGGAATAACACTGGAATAATATTGTGCAAATACATCTGAAGCATTTATATTAACCCACTTTGAGGTACAGATGGTGGGTGTTAATTCCATCATCAAAAGTCTTAGGCTTCAGATTTTTAAAAGTACTCGTTGATACCAGTCACTTTTGGACACAACAGTTTTAATTTGATGAGCTTTTACTGAACATTTGCCACCACACAAGCATAGTATTGCAGACATCAATATGTTCTGCTTTCACACCCAGTTGCACATATCCATTGCTGCTCTCTCACTGGCTTTTGACTTTAGCTTTCTCAATAAAAAAACATGGCAGCTAATTAAAATATTTTCCAGTCCTCCAAATATATCCACCAAATTAATTATAAGATATTTGAAGTGCTAACTGGATTCGCACCATTTGTTTTCTATTACAACGTTTTGGATTGAATTGCCATTTTTTCATTTATCCAATACTGGGTTCATTATAGTAGTTTGTTTGATTAGGGTGTTCATTTCAGTAAGTGATGGCATGTGATGAACTAAAGGCTTCATACCCAAAACTGTGGGTGTCAAACCCCAATTATTAAATAGGAAAGAAAGGGTGAATTGTGTTCATACTAGTTATCACTGAAAACATATTGAAGCCTTCCCAAACAAACTAAGTAATGGATGTTCTGAAAGTGTGTAGCTTGTGTGGCTAACTATGAATTCCATTATCTCCCTGCTACATTGCAGGCTGCATGTTTCCGATGTAATAGGCCTATATAACGTGTTAGTGTCTCCATAAAACATGTCCAAAACTAATCTCTATCAAACAGCTCAATGTGAACATTTAAAATGTCAAACAGGCCTCATGAGCTCTGGTTATGGGAGCTCTATAAAGGAGGCTGTTTAACATTCAGGTGTTAAAGCCAAGTATTGTCCCTGTAGGGTTGAGTAAGTACACAGAGTGGGGAATACATGGGATGCTTATACTGGCATTGTGCAGCAGCCTCACACGCCTGTCAGCATTCATCTCTTCAGTGACAGGCGCAGTCCCAGCAAGCTCGGTAAAGGCCTCATTCAAAACCTGACAAGACTCCAGTTATGCAGCTCTTTCATCTCCCGGCAGACAAGCCAGGCCACTAATACTGAGTCTGTCTCAGTGTATAAGTCACTGAAGTGAATTTTATTTAACATAACTAGGTTTGGTAAACTCTATTGCCAGGGATTGGTGACTCATTTAAAAGAATAAATAAATAAAAATCGCATTTGTTGCTGTGTGATTGACCAACTTGGCCAACTTTTCAAATTGTGGACGCCTGCCTAAAATCCTAATTTAAATTTGAAGAAAACTGTAACGCAGCAACACAAATGCCTTATATTATCAGGTGTAAATGCGTAGGGGAGATGTATGCAGATGCGATGATAATGCAAACAACTGATTTTCATGCATACAAAATGTGGTGCACAGTAATGCAGGTGCTACATTACTCTATGTATGTTCTGGTGGTTGCAGATTTATTCCGTCAGGTGTCTGGTGCAGGAGGTTTGACCGACCAGCGTCACCTCAGCCTGCTGCTCCATGAAGCCATCCAGATCCCTCGCCAATTGGGGGAAGTCGCTGCTTTCGGGGGCAGCAACGTGGAGCCCAGCGTCCGCAGCTGCTTCCGCGTGGTGAGGACCGAGTTACAACGCATAAACACAATCACAGATACTAAACACATTATATGGACTAAGGTCAGATGAAATAATCTGTCAGGTATTTGTTGTGAGTTCACCCTTACCCCCTTTGATCAGGTAAAAAGAGTTCGAGCATTACAATACGATAATACTTTATTGGTCAGATCAAGTCTGACATTTTAGCTCTGTATTTACTGTGAGGATTGACTGATGCACAAAGGAGTGCTTCAGTCTGACTTTATTGAATTGCGGGACCCTGTATCTCCGATTAGATCATATTTTAAGATTAACCAACATATGGACTTTAGTTGCCCAATGTCTCTGTTAGTCCAGCATAACAACACAAGCAAGAGAGACACTGACCACCACCTAAGAGTTGAAAGTCTTGATTGTGCTAATTTCTGGGCTTTAATCAATGGCTTGATTGTCGCAGGAAGATATTTGGATTTGACCTTCAAATCCCCTTTTTCATTACAGTAGACTGGTGTATCTCAAACCCCCTAATCTAATAATTACTGTGGAGGAAAAGTGTCCTCGGGATAATCAGAACAGAACTTGTCTGTGCTAAGAAAAATACAGAAACAGAATTCTAAATGCAGAAACGTCTCTATAAAAAAATGTAACATTTGCCTTTGAATTGTTTTCCATCTAAAGCCAAGTATGAAAGAATGATGAGGTTTGCCATTTGAAGACAATTGTGTTTTATTGACATTAGCAGAGTTCAACTCCTCCTCAGAGGACATGGAGAAGTTATTATTACTTTACATAAAGAAGCCCCAACTGCACCACATAGAGTCTTGCTTCACAATGTAACATCACATTAATATTGCATTGGATTGCTTTATGATGTAGCCTACATGAAATGCAGTCCGTGGTAGATAATGCATAATGTTTTTAACCATGACCTAACCCCTAATCTGTGGATCATAAATGATCTATTAGAATAATAGAAGCAAGGCCAAAGGGTCAAGTAGTACATAGAGCAATAGCTAAAGGAAAATTAATTCATTTGTTTTGCCCAACTTTGCTTGTTCTGAATGCTTCTGAAGTTGTACGTTTAGCATGGGTTGCAGTGCATGCGACTTTCAATTCGGGACACCAGATAATTGAGGAGTCGTTAAGAGCATGCCACAGCTTTTTTGGAAGGTTGCTTAGGCCAAGCTTTTTAATTCCCTCATTTCCGAGGCAGATGCTAATTACTCACACTCTTCTCTGGCCCACGCTTGTTATATCTGCTAAAGCTAATTCAAATAAATTCCTTTCTCCATTTGCTCCATGTCAGGGTGTTTAGTTGTCGACAAAATATCCATGTAGTGCAATTTGGGAGTTGACCCATATTCCCACTAATTTCTTTCTTTGAAAATGGGTCACATCAGTTTGGAGATGTGTCGCTAAATTATCTTCTATGCGTTAATATGAATTGACTTGGGACTGAGAGTATACAGAATTACGCAGTTATACAGAAAAAATATGATTGTTTGTGGAAAAAGTATTTGGTCCAATCCACCTTGGGTTATAACTCAACATTTAGTAAATATTTTATACTTACGAGAAGTGTTTCTATGTGGATTCTTGTTTCACAAACACACACGGATTATTGAATGTATGGGACTGAAAGCACAGAGTTTTGAAGAATAACTGCATGTTAATCAGTATATTGGCTACTTTACTACTAGAGAGGAGCTCCTGCATCCCCCGGAGACTCTATACCTCGTTACACCTCACAGTCTGTGTGATCACACACACAAACACACACACACACACACACACACACACACACACACACACACACACACACACACACACATGTATTATGCTACTCTGCTTGAGCGCTGGAGGAAGCCTCTGGGAAATCAACCTCTTAATGCATCTCTGATGCAGACTTAATGAGAATTTAGCACATCACGGATTTTCAGCGCTTGGCGAGTCATTTTTTTATTAGGTTTATTCCCCTTTTTATCCCACTTTATCAACAAGGTGTCTGAGGGAGAGGCAGGCTGTATGCTGACACCCATACACACACATACAGTATACACACAGAGTTATGTCTGCTTTGTTTTAGCTTTTTAATTGTTTAAGTAGTTAAAAATATCACAAAATATCCCACAGTGTGTCCTATTCACCCTCCCCTTCTCCCTCTTATCTTTTGTATTCTCTTTGATTTCCTGTAGCTCACTGCTGGACCACCTTTGGAGAGGAAGCACACCTTCTCCTGTCATTACTTTGTACTTTGTACCTACCCTGCTGTTGGTCTATATTTGGATTGTTTACAGTCTCCTGCACTTCTTCCTCCCTCCCTCCCTCCCTCCCTCCCTATCTTCTTTATTTTCCAGGCCCCTGGGAAACCTGCCATCGAGGTGTCTCACTTCCTGGAGTGGATGAGCCTGGAGCCCCAGTCGATGGTTTGGCTGCCTGTCCTCCACCGTGTGGCCGCTGCAGAGTCCACCAAGCACCAGGCCAAATGCTACGTCTGCAAACAGTGTCCCATCAAAGGCTTCAGGTAGGCATTACTTACCATGATCAGAGTGGGCTATTGCAACATCACACACACAAAGAAAAATGATATACTGTATGTGTTTAGGAGAAACATTTGCAATTACACAACCCAAACAAAATGGTTAGGTAGGCTACATTTGTACGGATCGTGTGTACAATAAAGGTCTACTCTCTGTAACTTCAAACAAAGGATATGTTATACATGGGTCTTCAACAGGAAGTCTTAAGAGTGAAGGTAGGAGGACAAATTATTGTATGTGTTAAAAAACTTTTGATTGTTTTGTGATGTCAAATCATGTCAATTGCAGTTAAATGAATTTATCAAACAAGCACAGATAAATATGATGAAAAGAAAATATGTTGTACTCAATGTATTCAAATATAATTTATTTACCTTCCATTCTCTGGATTTTACATATTGCACAAAAACATACACCCAGTTAATATTACTAAATAAAATATGGCTATATTTTTTTCAGTGGGCCGTAGGCTCAAACACCATCAGTCGATTTTTTTCCAAAGTGACTAATGGAAAATGTTCTTTAAGATTCGGTCATGAACGGGTTACTGTAAAGAAGAACATCGCTGTCTGTAGAAAATGGGGGTTTCAAAAAAGCATACCTACCTTTATTTTTACACACACACAAAACACTCACACACACACACACACACACACACACACACACACACTCTGCTCAGCTCTCTTGCATCAGTTCAGCCTTTCTGTATATTGATGTTGGCAGGTATCGCAGTCTGAAGCAGTTCAATGTGGACATCTGCCAAACATGTTTTCTAACCGGCCGCACTACCAAGGGAAAGAAGCTGCACTACCCCATCATGGAGTACTACACACCGGTAAGACAAACATTACCTAGTGCTTTAACGGAATAGAAATGTAAGGCTCCAGGGACAAATAAAACTCAGATGATCTTTAAAAAATACTATCTCATGATTCCTGCTGCCATAACTTTTTTGTACCCCCTCTCCACTGAGATCTTAATCATGTGTGCTGTTAGATAGGCTTGCACTGCCTGGACCGTCATAGTATGAAGAGATTGAGTGGCACTCAATGGTAACATCCTTTTTGGCTCACATAGTGCACACATAACGTGCTATTTGGAGCACACATTGTGCACTAAACCCCAATAAAGCCAGAGTCTTAAGCCGTTGCACGCGCAGTCTCCAAAGTCAAGTTCATTCCCGAGGAGGAGCTGTAGTGGCAGTGTGTGAACGGACTGAGACGGTGCCAGATTAAATCTCTAATCAATTCTGAGCTGCAAAATTTGGCAAAAGACCATCTCTAGAATTATTTTTTTTACAGGACAATATTTTATATCAGCTAGCTACAGTTTTTTTTACAGCAGTGAGCCAGGCAGGCACCACTATTTATACCATGATACAGAACGCAGGAAACGAGTGGGAGAATCTCAAGGAAGGAAGCAGAGAGAGCGGCAGAAACTGAATGAGAAAGCAGATGGAGGAAGTTAGTCCTCCAAAGTAAAAAATAAGACAAAGCATTGTTAAGACAGAGTTGACTAGTTTCATATGAGGTCATTTTAGAGGAACCAACTGTTTTAAAGAATCCTTAAGAGGTATCATGTGTCTCTCCAAACTTTCTACCTCCGCCACCTCTCACCTCCCCCCCAACCCCTCGCCACCTTAATCAAAACTCCAGACGACCTCGGGGGAAAAGATGAGGGACTTTGCCAAGACTCTGAAGAATAAATTCAGGTCAAAGCAGTACTTCACCAAGCACCCGCAGAGAGGTTACCTGCCGGTGCAGTCTGTACTGGAGGCGGAGAGCACAGAGACGTGAGTGCCACACATAAACACTCACACAAACACATACATCTCCCTGTCATCCGACTATCACTTTCACCCATTCAAACTCCTAGCTGTTGTTGGCTGATTATCATACTCTGACCATTTTGGGGCACTTCTGCTTGCTTAGATGGGTTAGGGCCAAAATGCGCCCCGCAGGCCGTTTTGAATTGGCCCTCAGCTAATTCAAAAAGTATAATGAAATATGGCACACAAATGAAACTTGTGCTTGTTTTATATTGTACTTCCTAAATATACATGTAAACATATATTACACAGTATTCATGTCATCCCACTTTCCAAATAAATTCAGACAATTCAAGTTGAAAACATTTTCTGACAAATCTAAGTTGATGAGAAAAAGCTTATTTACATAACAAGCTTGAAATAGACCCTTCATATTTCCTCTTTTTATAAGCAATCTGAGGCTTCCATTTTAAGGAATAAGCTGCCAACAAAATAAATGAAACCCGATGGAGAGCTGTGATGTAGGCGTTTCTTTTCAAGTATCAATCACAATTTTCCTAATTTGATTGATTGTGCTAATTTATAACTTAACTGATAAGGCAATATACCTCACCTCTAGTGAGTGGCCCAGTCCTTCGTATATTTCTCTGGATGTGCCCCTCGGTGAAAAAGGTTTGGACACCCCTGGGTTAAAGGGACGGCTCTGTGTTCAGAATTCATAAAATGCTGTTCCTGAGATCCTGAGGCTCAGATGCCTCATCACATGAGCAAGTTTCACCCAAAGGGTAAAACAAGAGCCATGAGATTAAAATCCATGAGATCATCAAGATGCATAGCTTAGGGCTACGACATTACCCTGGAAGATTTAGAATGATTGTGGGTCCATGATTTGTCTCATTGTATCTCTGTTAGGTTCACCTTTTAAAACTTCAAACATTATGCGAGTTTGAGATGAGGCACCAGTGGAAAAACAGACGAATCAATCAAAAGTAAAAGCACTCTTAATGCAGAATGATCCCTTATATTGTAAAATAAAAATATTATTCTAACGTATTATTAATTCAAATAAACTAAGTATATATTTATAACTTATTATACAAATATAAGCGATGCATTTATGTATATGAAGCTTTTTTTTATGTGAAATGTTGCTGATTTTATAATTTCTTATACACCTTGTATATTTATCCTACGCCTTGGGTAGGACGATAGTTCCCCGCCTGGAGGCCCCTCAAGGGAGTTCTATTATACATCTGAAAGGCTCTAATGTTATTTACAATAGGGAAGAAGAAAAGCATTTCTACAACATGAAATGTTTCTCAAGTCTTTGCTTTCTCCTCTAGGATGAAACCGCTAAATGACTTAACCCTACAGGCAGGATCTATAGAGAGGAGGTCTAGGAAGAGCTTTTTAATAAGGTGCAGCAGCTAACATTGCAATATAAAGCGTGTCTCCATCAGAGTAGGAAGAAGCAGTGTAGCAGTGGGAAATGAAAGTGTTGGGGTAAAGTACAAGTGCTCCAAAATGTTACCTAATTGCAGCGCTTGCATGAATGTACTTAATTATTTTCCTCCCCTGTGAAACGAGTCGTTTCTCTCTTGTTTGCATGCTGACAATCTTCACAAATGAAACTCTCTTCTTCTGGATTATACGAATATGCGTTTTTTTATGTAACCACTCCCTCACATTTGCAGAGTAATGACACTGGTTTCTGTTGTTTCCAGGCCGTGCTCCTCACCCAAGCTGCCCCATGCAGACACACACAGCAGGATTGAGCATTATGCCAGCAGGTACGTGGCTTACTGCAATACATCAAACCACTTCACCAGTGTATCTCTCTTTCCTCTCCAAATCAACCTTTCTTTGTACCCACTCCCCCCCCTGCTTCCACCTCCTCCCCCCTGCTGTCTCTGCTCCCCCCCCGCTCTAGTCTTCACCACACACTGATTGAAGTATTGATTTAGCTGCGTTGTGTCCTGCACTCCAGCCAGGATAGAGACTGTACTGCCCAGCAGCTTCCTTCCCCCTCAAACTCCACAAGAACACACAATGGCCCACATAAGCAGACCAGTTTGTAGTTGTTATGTGGGTGAGTGTGTGTGTGTGGATGGGGAGGGGGGGGATGGGTCAGCGGGGTTCATTGTGCCTAGCGGCTTGTCACTTGCTCAGGCAGTGAGCCCATTGGTCACCTGGGAGCTGTTGGTGTGGATTAGTGTCTGTATGACAGGTTATAAACAGGGGCACAGCCCTGGACTCTTACTCTCCTGGCAGTTCAGCCCACAGTGCTGTGGAGCTAGACACACATATTTCCCCTGAGCCTGCAGTATGTGTGTGTGTGTGTGTGTGTGTGTGTGTGTGTGTGTGTGTGTATGTGTGGTACTCTGTGTGTGTGTGCGCCATTGTGTATGACTTCTCTTAGGCTCTTACCCTCAACTGCCTTCAACCCTGCCAACACAGAGGGAGCACTCACCACACAATTGTTCCCTTTACCCGTCTTATCTCTTCCTTTCTCCTGTTTTCTGTTCTCCTGATTTCCCTTTTTCATTTTTTGTTCTGATCTTTGATCCCACTCGTCTATTGTTTCCCACCCACATATTTTTCAATCCCTATTATCCCACTTTCTCCATTCTCTCTAGCACTTTCATCCTTTCTACAGTTATATCTTTCCTGTTAGATCCTTTTACACATACTCATTTGTTGCTACAGAATGATTTGCTACCCAGCTATATTGAATCAGAAAAGACTGCATGAAACTGTATCTGCCAATAGCCTTCACCAAAATAAACTAAAAGAACAGAAATGCAAATGTAGTCAAACGGAAACACATTGCCTTCCTTGGCCTGCTGAGACAACACCACTGTATCGAAACGGTATCTTAGCAACTTTACTCCTACAAAGCCTCTCAACTTTTTTGGATGTCAGGAAGCCATCTGTGTTTCATAAACATATGTTTTCTCCATATGGATGAGGATCTTTATTTGAGACCTATTTGCTTTCTGGTCATGTCCGAAAATAATAATAATATAATAAAAGACTTTGTAATCAATTAATGAACTGTTTGAATACAGTTTAAATAATTAATTATACACAATATAAGTCACTAGCAATTATAAAGACGGTTGAAATTGAATTTAGGACTGGAGCATAATGTTTTTCTCATGAAAGCGATTTCTCAGGAAACCCTAGAGGGATATTCTTTAAATTTGGCTAAAGACGCCCGCACGGACCCCTTTGTGAACACAGTAGATTCGGGTATCAAAGGGTCATAGTGACCTCACATCCTACAGTCATTGTAAAAGAGATATCTCAGAACTATAGGTTACTAACGTAACCCCAGTTCTCAGAGTAACATGAAGTGAGATGTCTCACTATGGGATGCGCCTCAACGCGTATGCATCAGAAGCATCAATCTCATTACGCCAATCCTGATTGGCTGGTGATCTTGACGACTACGTCAGGGAATCCACCCACCCTTTAAGTAGCTTGCGCTACGTCGCAGCGTCATTCAAAATAAGCACCTCTTCTCGCTTCGCCTTAGCAAGAAGGGCCGTCTGGTGAGACATCTCACTTCATGTTACTCTGAGAACTGGGGTTACGTTAGTAACCTATAGTTCTCATTCATAACACTCCGTTCGATGTCTCACTATGGGATATTGAGACTCCCGTATTGCTAGACATGCTTATCTCGAAAATCACCAACACAAAACAGTACTTAACAGGTAGAACCCTGTCCCAACACGGGGCCCAGCACTGCACGGGCCACACTTGGAGCAGAGACATCTAGTCTGTAAAAGCGGACAAAAGTGAGCGGTGAGGACCAGCTCGCCGCTGCACAAATGTCCTGAATGGAAACACCCTTCAACAAAGCCCAGGATGTAGCCAATCCACGAGTAGAATGAGCGTGCAGGCCCGTTGGTGCCTGCAAACCCTGACTCGTAAAAGCCAGAGCTATCGCCTCCACAATCCAGTGGGAGAGCCGTTGCCTGGTAACGGGCTTGCCCTTATGAGGGTTAGCCCAGGATACAAAGAGTTGGTCATTGCATCAAAACTCTTTTGACCTGTCCATATAAGTGCGCAAAGCACGAACTGGGCACAGCAAATTCGGCCGCTGTTCTTCAGAGGAACATAGCGGTGAAGGAAATGCCTCAAGGTCAATGGGGGTGCATGAGCCAACCACCTTGGGCACAAAGGCCGGGTTGGGCTTCAGCAACACTCTCGTTTGCCCCGGGGCAAACTGAATACATGAAGGATGCACAGAGAGCGCGTGAATGTCACTGACTCGTTTGGCAGATGCCAGAGCCAGTAACAACACTGTCTTCAGTGACAGGTGTTTCATGTCAGCATCTTCCAGGGGTTCAAATGGAGGTCGAGCGAGCCCATCTAAAACCACTGTCAAGTCCCACAGGGGCACCAGTGACCTGGAAACTGGGAGGAGCCTGCGGGCCCCTTTCATAAAACGGCAGACCAAGGGATGTTGGCTAGCCGTCTTTCCCTCAAAGCCCACATGGCATGCGGCAATAGCAGCCAGGTACACTTTGATCGTGGAGAAAGCTCTTTGTTTATCAATCAGGTCCTGTAGAAATGATAGAATCACACCGACAGGGCATTGAAAAGAGATGTGTCCCTTTTGAAGGCACCACTCCTCAAACACCCTCCACTTACAGTCATAGAGAGACCTGGTGGAGGAAGCCCTTGCACTCTGAATAGTGTTTATCACCTTCTGAGGGAGCCCCACTGTACTCAAATTATACCACTCACGGGCCAGGCCCATAGTGCCAGGCGCTCTGGGTGTGGGTGAAAAATCATCCCCCCCGCCTGAGATAGTATGTCCCTGCGTAACGGGAGCTGCCACGGCTGCCCGCACAGCAGCTGATATATCTCCGCCAGCCAGTACATTGCAGGCCAGTGTGGAGCTATCAGGATCAGTGTGTGGCGATGTTCTCTCACTCTGGCCAGAGTTGGAGGTATTAGAGTCGGGGGTGGAAACGCGTACAGAAGGACCGGGGGCCAAACGTGTGCGAGCGCGTCCACGCCTAACGGTGCGTTTAGATCGCGCATCGAAAAGAACAGCTGACATTGAGCATTTTCTTTTGATGCGAACAGATCTACCGCGGCCCGGCCGTAACGCACCCACAGCTGACTCACAATCGTAGGATGTAGAGTCCAGTCTGCATATAGTGGTGCACCCCTGGACAGCAGATCTGCCCTGAGGTTCATCACTCCCGGTACGTGCGTCGCTCTCAGAGAGAGGAGACGCCCGCAGCTCCATAAGATCAGTTTGCGTGCCAGCATGTGTAACTGGAGAGAACGCAAACCCCCTTGGCGGTTTATATACGAAATTGTGGTCGTGTTGTCTGTCCTCACGAGGACATGATGTCCCCTGAGAAAAGGCAGAAAGCGTCTTAGGGTGAGAAACACCGCTAATGGCGCGTTTCCACTACAGCGCGGAGCCCGGTTTAAGAGGGCTGTGACGTCAGCGGCCCGATTTTGGTTGCGTTTCCACTTGGCCTAGTACCGGCCGGCGGGTCCTAATTCACAGTTTTTCTGGCCTCATAAAATCGTGGTTCTAGGGCCAGGAACAACCAGGCTGAGTTGTGACGTCAACACTCTCGACTGCTGATTGGTCAGAGAGAATCGTCACAATCGGCGCGCGAGATAATCCCTAGCGTCGCATATATATATAGCGAAGCTTGCAGCATTTTTATAAACAGCATTTTTGTCAACAGAGGAGCTAAAATGGCAAAGAAAAGCACGCCGTGGTTGGTCGAGGAAGTGACGACGTTCCTACATTACATTGCAGATGATAAGATCCAGCGGGAGCTCGACGGGACAACTCGCAATATTAAAGTATTTCAGGAGGTCTCTACACAGATGTCCACAAGCGGCTACTCGAGGACTGTCGTGCAGTGTAGGGAAAAACTCAAAAAGATGAAGAGTGAATATCGCTTGGTCAAAGATAATAACAACACGAGTGGTGCCAGTAGGAAAAACTGGAAGTGGTTTGAGCTAATGGACACCATTTACGGCCATAGACCGGCTAGCGTTGGGAGGGATGGAGGCCTGGACTCTGCAACGGCGTTACTGGAGTCTCTGCATGGTACGTTTTTTCTAACGCTCTGTTATTTGCTTGAAAGCGTTGTGTCCCTATCTGTTCTAAAGCTCACTTCTAACAAATAAGTCGTCACGGCAGTTTTAAGCAGCGTGACTCCGCCCACCAAAAAGCCGATCGCTCCGCTTACACTGCGTTACTATAGTTACTGCCCCAGTTCCTAAACTGTAATGGAAACGCGCCATCAAGTGAGCTGGTCCTAACAAGGCCTAATGAGGCCGAGCGAGGCCGAGCGAGGCCGGGCTCCGCGCTGTAGTGGAAACGCGCCATAAGAGCTCCAGATAATTTACCCCTCACAGCGTCCGTGGTGACCGCTTTCCGCGATAGGACAGCACCCATAGGCACACCTCGTACTAGGAAAGTCGGGTGCAGCCAGTGGCGCAGTGCCGTTACGCATTCCACAGTGACCATCACTCTCCGCGCGCAATGACGCACAGGGTCTAGTCTGAGGGCAGCTACCCAGCACTGAAATTCTCTCATGTGTAAGCGGCCCAGTCGTACCACCAGGATGGCTGACGCCATGAGCCCCAGTAACCGCAGACATGATCTGAAGAGAACATATTTGCGTGGCTGGAAATGAGCGAGGCAAGCCCTGAAGGCTTTCACTCTCTCCGCTGACAGGCGGGCTGTAAAGGGCACCGAATTCAGACGTAAGCCCAGGAAGAGCACAGACTGGGCTGGGGACAACATGCTCTTTTCTGCGTTTATTACAAAACCCAGGTCGAGCAGGTGTTTCACGAGGGTATTCGTCTGCGTAATAGCCTCCTGCTCCGACTGTGCAAGAAGGAGCCAGTCGTCTAAATAGGTTGCCAGGCGAATACCCTGTTGTCTTAACGGGGCTATTGCTGCCTCCGTACATCGCAGAAACACCCGTGGGCTGAGAGACAGACCGAAGGGAAGCACTCTGTACTCGTAACAGACACCCTGAAAAGCGAACCTCAGATATTTCCTGTGTGGATAATATACTGGGACGTGAAAATACGCGTCTTTCAGGTCGATTGATGTGAACCAATCGTCCTGACGCACGAGACGCAGCAGGGATGTGTGAGTGAGCATCCGGAATTTGTATTTTCTGAGATACTTGTTCAGAGCCCTTAAATCCAGGATAGGGCGAATACCATTTCCTCCCCGTTTGGGAATGAGGAAGTATTTGGAATAGAAGCCGCTCTGACTCTGTCCGGAGGGTACAATGGATATGGCTTTCTTTTCTAGTAGCGAGAGAATCTCCTGCTCTAGAATGTGAGCCGACGCTCCCCGGGCTTGTGATTGCACAATGCCTGAGAAGTGAGGGGGGGTGACAGCGAATTGGAGTCTGTAGCCCCGTGATATCGTCTTGAAAACCCAAGCAGAGCATGTGAGCATCTTCCACCTTTCGCTCCTCAAAGCGAGTGGAGACGTAATCATTTCTCTGTTGCTTGCACTCTGTGTCTTTATTGGTTGTGTTATGGGGCCCTCTAGTGTCTGAACACGGTGGCATCCCAGGCTGACAACCTCGGTCGACACTGCGCATGCGCGCGGTGATGGTGCGTTCACAGACCCGGTCACCGTCCGCTTTCCGAGAGAGGCGACAGCCACTCTCAGAAGCGGAGCAGTCACCTGACTGTTTATTGTTATCATTGTTTTTCTTTTTATCATTTTTGACTGCGCCCTTGGCTTTAAGCCTGGAAGCGACAGTGGAAAATATTTTATTTTGAACCCAAGGTGTGTGTTTGTGCGACTTGAACAATTGGCAAGAACTGGTGCCTTTGTTGTGAAGTCTGTCTCCCTCATGGCGCGAACTGGAGGATGACGTTCCGTCATCACTCGAGGCGACGGGAAGACGGGGGCGTGGTTGCACCCCGGAAACACATGGGCTTTGGACACGTGCGGAACACGGTCCAGGGCTGAAAAACAGGGAACCTCCAGCCCTTTCCCCGAGGAGAGGAGGGAAGGCTGTCAGGCTGCCCTCTTCTTCTTCCTTGCCTGATGGCTGAAGGTCTGGGCCGGCTGCGCCTGTGCGGCTGCTGCCGGGACCGGGGACTTTCTTGGCCAGCTCTTCCACGCCTCGTGTCTGGTTGGGAGACCGGGGGCGGGCTCTGGCTTCTGCCGTCTCGGGACCTTGAATTGGGAAGGGTGCGAGGCAGCCTGGGTGAAGGTCTGTCGCGGGGCCGTTGGAGGTGGCGGCTGGGCCTTTCGAGGAAGGTAAAGCTGGAGAGCCTCATCCTCCTTCTTTTTGGCCTCACACCGCTGTTGCACGGAGGCAAGAGCGGTGCCGAATATGCCCTCGGGGACGATTGGCATGTCCTTTTCCCGGTCCGGGAGGTTCGTCAGGTTAAGCCACCTGGCTCTCTCCTGCACCACCATCATCCCCAGCGACTTGCCCGTGGCCTGGACTGCACAGCGCCGCACGCGGAGGCAAATGTCCGTGATCGCTGTGATCTCATCCCACACGGCCGGTTCAGGTTTAGCTGTCATGTCCACACAGAGCTCCGCCTGGTAAGCGGTTAGCATCGAGGAGACATTGAGCGCCCTTACGGACAAAGCTGCCGCTTTGTAGGCCCGTTCGGTCATTGCTGACTGGAACCGGTCCGCTTTCGTCGGCAGTGTGGGGTTCCTGCTAGGAGCCGCAGACAGCCGCGGTTGGAGGTGGGCTGCCACAAGCGGCTCCATAGGAGGCATGCGGAGCAAGCCGAGTTTCTCCATGCCCTCAAAGTCCAGAGAGGAGGCTCCCTGGATTGGGGCCTTGCTGCTGAAAGGGCGGTCTCTCCAGGAGACAGATACTTCGTCCAGCAGCTCTGGAAACACCGGGAGAAGTTGCCTCGTCAGCCTCGCGGCTTGGGGCAAGTTCTTTCCCTCATAGCGAGACCTGGAGGTCTCCTTGGCTACTTCAGGCCAAGGGATGTCCAGTCTGGACGCAGCGCGTTGACACACGGCCTGCAAGTCCATGCTGAGGCGGGGCAGAGATGGCTCGCTTTCGCCTGGGGGAGCGGACATGGCCTCTGGCTTGGCAGCCTGAGCAGACGAGACGAAGATGTCATCTTCGTCCTCGTCCGATTCGGATAGAAGGAACTCAGAGGTATCCTCTTCATCCTCCTCCACATAGTCCAGCTCCAGGACATCCTCCGCGGGTGAGACCACGGTGAGGTCCAGTTGGGAGCCCCAGCTTGTCACAGCGTGGGGCCCCCTTCCCGCGGCTGCCGCCGCCGTTGAGCCCCAGCTTGATACAGCGCGGGGCTCAACACCCGTGGCGGTCGCCACCATGCCTCGTTCGCCGGTCGGCAAATCGACAGGCATGAAGGGGTCTTGTCCCGACAGGCTAGCTTGGCGCGCTAGCCGTCGGCGGAGGCTCTTGGTGGTAAAACGGGCACAGTGCCCGCACGCACCGGGGGCGTCGATAGCCTCCTGGGCATGTTGCAGCCCGAGGCAGGACGAGCAGACCTGGTGTGAGTCCTTGCCCGAAATTTTCAGCCCGCAGCCGCAGAGCCGAGCCTCCGAAACTCCGTCTCCTCTGGTGTGAGGGAGAGAAGGATCCATCCTTGTTAGCCGGGGTGTCGGCGTGGAGGGGACAAACTAGCAACAGGTATGTTACTGTTTGCGGGAAAAATCAAAAACCTTACCGTTATTTGTGGAAAAAAACGGCAGGGCAGATTTCGATATTAACTGGTGTGTTAATATGAGAAACTCCCGTGCGAAGCAAAAGTAGCCGGCAAGCATCCGGCGACCGAAGTTTAGCTTTCGTGGTTCAGTCTGTGGACCGTTAAGCTAGCCTGGCTACTGATATTCTTATTAGAGATGTGCTCCGAAGCGAGAAGAGGTGTTTGAATGACGCTGCGACGTAGCGCAAGCTACTTAAAGGGTGGGTGGATTCCCTGACGTAGTCGTCAAGATCACCAGCCAATCAGGATTGGCGTAATGAGATTGATGCTTCTGATGCATACGCGTTGAGGCGCATCCCATAGTGAGACATCGAACGGAGTGTTATGAATGAGAACTGCATTAGTGGAATTCCTTTGGATCTGGTACAAACCTCAATCTTTACCTTAGGCTGAACTGATTTGGGGTTCAAAGATCAGGGTCACTGACCTTTAAAGCCATAACTCAATCAATCAAGCAATAAATACATGTTACAAAGTTGGCTCAGAGCGCCCAGCAATCAGTTCAGCATAAGACACCCTCTGTCCTTTGACCCTTGCAGCGAGCAAGGAAATTCTAGCAATAGCAATCAAGGCTCTTTCCCAGGAAGGACAGAGGTGTACAAATGTGGTGTGTAAAGATAAGAACATCATTAAACTACAACATAGACCCTCCATATAACAAAAATGATGTGAACATATATAAAAACATGGATCTACGAGGATGTCAAGCAGCTTTCAGATGTCGCTAACAATAATAATAACTATAAGATATTTCTTAGGAAAGGAAAACAACAATAGGAACACGACAAATATGACTAATAACAAGAATCACAATAAAAACATCTCCAAGAATATGTCTAATAACATGTTAGTTGCTATGGACTTCGACCAAGACCACAGCAAGAGACACAGAAACAATCCATAATCCAGACATAAACTTGGCAAGATGTAAGACAAGAGGCAGAACAACTCTGAAGATGTTGCCCCGGTGACCGAGTTACTAACATGTACTTATGGGACATGAATGCAAACAGCTAGACAGGCAAAGGAGGAGAGACGAGATCTTAGCCTATCGCTGCATACTGTCACTATGTTTGAGAAAACTCAATCATTAATATGCTAATCATGACAATTTCTCACAGACGTGTAATAGGATAAAACTAGAGCCCATCTAGCATCATTAGCATCACCCCCCTTCTAATATGCCTTTATTCAGACCCCACCCATCTTCAAACTTGACCTTTGTTTTGGTCTCCACTACACTTCTCCTGAGTGACTGCATCTTTTCTATTGTTATCTGTTACTCTCTGGCTAAAGACCTTTCACAACTACTGAATATTTATAAATGGGTCATGAATGCGTAATTTCATTTTTTTCTGCTGGGCACTGTCACTTTTAGTTATTGTACCCAAACAGAATTAAATAGTGATTTTGTTTGGGACTATTTTCAGCCACAGATCTGGTGCTATAGTAAGTATTTTTGGCGGCAGGAATGTGTATCTTGGATTAACTCTAAACGAAGAAGAAACATGTCAGCCAGCAACAGTGTGGCTCATTCAAGTGTTTTTTTAAATAATTTTAGACAACAATGGAGCTCGTTGGCATAGAAGCATGTATAAGCTGTATCTTAGGCTTAGCTATACAGCACATTTGTTGACAGCTTTTATCCAAAATGCATTTTCTACTAGCTCTCTCTCTTTCCCTCTCTCTGCCTCTGACCTGTTAGTAATTATAGGATATAAAGGGAGAAATCTAATTTCCTTATTTGAATTAATTCCCCCGTATTTATTGCAACTCTGCGCTGACTTTGAGCTCTCATCACTGGCAGGTTAGTGTCTGAATTTCTTCCCCTTGGGGAGACATATTAGACAGGTGTGTGTGTGTGTGTGTGTGTGTGTGTGTGTGTGTGTGTGTGTGTGTGTGTCTTTAGAAAGCTAGCTGAATGGCCGGTGGTGGCTAGGTTAAAGAAGTTAAAGTAATGGGGGTGTTTGATGTGAGAGAAGCATCCAACAAGGTGAGTCCTCAATGTGGAAAGAGTTGTCTGTGTTTTTTGTGTGTTTACAAGTCTTATTTAGTTCTCACATCTGAGTGAGCTATCAACCTCCTTCACTCAGATATTTTTCATTTTTGTATTGAACTTTAAAGTCAAGGTAGCATGCCCTGCAGCTCTATGCAAAGTGGTATATGATCTTTTAGGGCTCCAGGTGTGTGTCAGTGTGTGTGTTTTGTGAAGTGTGCTCATTATTTCTTTTCAGATGTGACTTATGTGTGCGTGCTGTGTGTGTGTGTGTGTGTGTGTGTCAAAAGTACCCTTCAGCCAATGAGGGGTATGTGGTAGCAGTAATGTAGTCTCCAGTCATATCGAGGGAGAACTTCTTGATTTTTGAGGTTAGGAAAACCAGATATGCAGGCCTGTCAAACACTGAGACAGTCTATCTCTTCCTCTCTATCTCTCTCTCTGTATCTCCCACCCCTCCCCCCCCCCCCCCCATATCGATGTAGGAGTGCAGTTCACTCCTTTCATCATCAGCGCTGCTTCAACATCTTCTCTAGGATGGAGGAGAGGAAGATAATAATAAAAAACCTCTTAGAGCTCTGTAAGGATGTGTCCCCTCTTACCCTCGTTTCTCTCTCTTTCTTATTTTATCTCACAACTGTTTGCCTTCATTTATGAGGCTACACATGTATGCACAAGACATCAATACTCTCTATTACTTCCTGCCCTCTCTTTCTTCGTTTGCTGGTGTCCCTGTCTGGGACTCCATGTTTCGTGCAGGCTTTCTAATGAACTGTGTCGCAGGTTGAATTAAAATGTATTAAATAAAAATTGCTAGTGGGAATGCTTTATGCTGAAAAGCTGACGCTAAACTGCTATGCTGAAATGTAATGTGTAAGAAGAAAGTGAAGAATTTAGATTGAAATGATACATGAACACTGGGGGCTTGAATGTGTGATGAGAGAAGCAAAGAAAGTAAAAAGGCTTGGAAAAGCAGCAGAATATTTGAACTGCAAACTATTGTACTAACTTGATGGCGAATGATCTGTCGCCATGGCAACGGTATTTGATGACACCCAATAATACGCTTAGATATGTTGATGGCTGCATCGTTACCAAACCTGTGTAGTTTTGGGCTGTTGGAGCATTTTCACTGAAGTTATGAGAAAACCGTGTTTCATGGCGAGCATTGTGTTGCCATGGAAACGGCATTTGAAGAAATCTCAAAACTGTCCCGTAGATGTCTTCACGGCTGGACTGTTAGCACACATGTGAAGTTTGAGCACTTTTTGAACATTTTCATAGGAGTTATAGCGACATCGTCTTTTATGCCGAGGGATGCGTGGAAAACGGCATATGATAACACCCCATAATTGACGTAGAGCTGTTGAGGGCTGGACCGTTAACCATTATCTGAAGTCTGGTGCTGTTTTGACCCTTTTCATAGGCGTTACGACAACATCGTGTTTTATGGCGAGGGATGCGTTTCCATGGAAATGGCATATGGTGAGATGTCAGATTTGACGTAGAGCTGTTGAGGCATGGAGAGGTGATATACAGGTGAAGATTGTGGGACAACCGGACCGTGTCCATTGGAGCTACAGCGACATCGTGTTTTATGGCGAGGGATGCGTTTCCATGGCAACAGCCTAAGGTGAGATCTCAGATTTGGCGTAAAGCTGTTGAGGCATGGACCGGTGATATACAAGCGTAGTTTGGGGGTCGATCGGACCGTGTCCATTGGAGTTACAGCGACATCGTGTTTTATGGCGAGGGATGCGTTTCCACGGAAAGGGCATATGAAGACACCCCATAATTGAAGTAGAGCTGTTGAGGGCAGGACCATTAACCATTATCTGAAGTCTGCTGCTGTTTTATGGCGAGGGATGCGTTGCCATAGTAACACCACATTACGTAACATCAGATTTGATGTAGAGCTGTGTTAACCATTATTAGTGCGAATGCTGTTTACAGCATTCCACTATAGTTCTTAAAATCTTTATTCTTCCCCTTATTTCAGCCAATACTTTGGCTCTCCATAACTTCAGCTTACTTTCAGCTACAGAAGCCATTCAAATATTAAACTATTCAGCCTTTTCAGGAATAAATGGGAAACCTTCAACTTTTTAAAAATATGTTATACTTTTTGAAATATTCAGCTTTTTAAACTCTTTTTTTAACATGGAAGTCAATGGGACGACTCTTCAAATCCTCTTTAACTACACCTTACGCCAAATGCTTCTCCTTCCACATACTTTCAGCTAGATACTTCATTTCAACTTTAAAATGATCACAAGACCTTCCGCTATAAAACTTGTTCCTCAGATTTTTGATATCATTTACACTTTTTGAGATATTTAACTTAGTTTGGAGCTTGGTAAAGAGGCTTTCTTCAGGTTTTAACATCATTGTGGATTGAGCAGCTCGTTAAGGCTTAGAGTGCTTTGATCTCAAAACAGAGTGGAGGACAGCTTGAAATTCTCCCAAAAAAAGGTTTTAAACCTGCCATAATTCCCAAACCCTACACTCCTCAGACATCATTTTTCATGAAAAACGTAGGAAAACCTCTCCTAGGTTGGAAAATAAAAAAAAATTAAGAAATAAAATTAAACAAAATGCCTCTTGAGGGCATGAAGAGACAAAAACTTTTCAAAAAGTCCACCTAGCTCTCATTAGACTCCATGTAAACAATTTCCGGATCTTTCTTCAGAACAGAGAGAAGTACACTTAAGTTTAGACAAACTGCTCCCATCTTCACATTTACCACACAAAACCCAAAAAAACAACATATATCAGTTCATTGGGGTTCCCTGATGCTCACTTTCTGGTCATTTTTTTATAGTTTTTGAACAGGTGGCAAAATTGTCAGATATAATCCTCAATGCATTCTTAATGGGACTCAGTTCTGCAGTTGGTTGCCATGGTGTTGCTTGGCAGATTGGAGCCACACACCTGAATGACATCATCTAATCAGAGCAGACAAGCCCACAGACAGACACACACACACAGACAGACAGACAGACAGACACACACACAGACAGACAGACAGACAGACAGACAGACGTAAACAGGTGTTTTGATAACGTCGTCACCATGGTAACCTTTGATCTCTGGGCTTACACGCACAGGTGTTTGTAAACATTCCTTCACTACTACTTACATTTAATATCTTTTTAACTCCTTCTGCCTACTTTCAGCTGAAGAAACCATTCAAATATCAAACTATTCAGCCTTTTCAGCACATGATGGGAAACTTTCAACTTTTTCAAAATATGTTATATTCAGTCAAAATATTCAGCTTTTTAAAGTCTTTTTTTAACATGGAAGTCATTGCAATGCATTTGAGCTGTAACAATTTGATTCAAATCATTTCACTTTTCTGCATTTCTCCGCTAAGTTCAGCAAAACACTTACTTGGTTTTTGTAGCTAAAAGCAGCTACCATTCAGCTAATAAAATATTCAGCTTTTTCTGCATTGTCAGCTAAATTCAGCCACAAATGTTCACAGTTTACAGCATTCGCACGCATTTTCTGCAGGAAATGCATTTTCTAGTCTGAAATCTGCTGCTCTGAGCATGTCAGTTGGAGTTATGACATCATCGTGTTCCATGACACAGGCGTTTATATTTGAGCTAACGACGTGTCCAGAGATCAAAGGTTTCCATGGTGATGTGCAGTAATCAGTGAGAGGAGAGCATTTCCATTGTTCTGAATGAGAGATAAACCTCTTACATGTGAACGTTTTGTTGAAGAACCGTAACAGATATCGGTGAAATTTCAAAGCGTGAAGCATGTCAACGAACTTGAGCATCTGAAGTGTACTTTTTGTGTACTTTCGGGTTAATAATGTGGCCTTTTTGGCAGATTAACTAAAGGTGTGCTGTGGTGGGGAAAGATGAGGCTGAACTTACAATGGGGTTTAATGGAGACATGTTGAAAGTTTTTGTCACTTCATGCCCTCAAGAGGCATTTTGTTTAATTATTTTTGCTTAATTCTTCTTCTTTTTTTCAAGCTACGAGATGTTTTCCTATGTTTGTCATGAAAAATTATGTCTCAGGAATTTAGGGTTTGGGAATTATGGCAGGTTTAAAAGAAAATATGAAGGCAAAATTAAATCTGTCCTCCACTCTAGCTGTGACATCACGCACTCTAAAATCTGAAGAAGGCCTCTTTACCAAGGTCTGAACAATGTTTAATATCTCTAAAAGTATGAATCAGATTTAAAAGTTGTGTTACACGAATAATGTCAGAAAGATGTGTAACATTTTAAAGTTGGAATGAGGTTTCTGAGTGAAAGTATGAAGGAACAGTTAGCAGTTGAAGTCGCATGAAGATTTTTCAAGTTTGAAGAGTTTCTCCATTGACTTCCATGTTAAAAATGTGATCAATTATGGGATATATCTCTGGAATTATGAAAGTTATGAATGAGAAAAGTAATAGCAATCGATTCCCGACTGAGTTGAACGTTTTGAACGTTTTGATGTTTGAACGGAGTTTCTGCGATGTGGAATGTGGGAGCAGAAGAGGCGCAAAATAACCCGGCGGAATAATAAAGAATTTCGTGCGTCGAAGAACAAGTAGTTGGAATGCTGTATCAGCATTCCCACTAAATCATTTTGTAGTGTACCCAATGTTACTTAACCTGTATCTTCTTTAGATCATAACCTCCTACATCTTCTTTTGAAAGGCATCAGAGAACGTGTGACCCTGTTCATTCAGAAGTGAGCTCTAGAGTTGAGGACTCAAAGATGATAGTGATGGAGAACGAAGGTTTTATCCCTTAAAAGTAAACAAGAGAGGAGTGATAAAACATGGCTACTGATATTGGTGCTGTTGCATTGACCTAATGCTAAGTGAGAAAAACCCCTAAGCAAAGAAAACACTACTTACAAGAAGGGCACTCAGACAGTGCAGTCATACCGAAAGGATGTGCCGTTAAACAAAGCCTGTATCCATTTTAAAATAATACAATTGTGCCAGTAATTTTTACATTTTCCTGATAAATAAATAAAAAAACAAACAGAAATCATAGCCTAATTGGTGAAGGTAATAATTGTAGTAAACATTGCTTCATTGTTAATATTAAAGCTAATATGAGTATAGATTATTAGTGTATTAGCCATTATCACCAAAGAATAACAGCTGCACACCCGAATGAGTGAGGTGCAAACAAATGTTAGATGCCACCTCTAAAATAGAAACATAATTACCAAATGTATGAGTGTGAGACGCAATCCTAAATCATTTAAGTGTAGTTTAGGTGTTCAACTACTTTTGATTATTTAATATCCTTATCAGAAGCCAAAATATCCACTTTCGCCCTATTTAGAATTTCTAAGTCTATGTTGTCAATCCTATGGGGCTCCATATCTATCCAATTTATTTAGTTTTGAAGTATGAAGTAAATAAACTTTGCTTGTGCCTCTCATTCACACACACACACACACACACACACACACACACACACACACACACACACACACACACACACACACTACAGTCATACCCTTACTGGAAAAGCAGCTCTGCGTGTTGAGCTTCGATTCTCAGTCCATTCACAGTTCTTCCATTTTTTTTAAACAAACAACCATTTTTCTCTCAGTAATGATATTTTTCCAGCTGTGATCTTTATTTGTGCCATCAAACCTTAAACAAGCGCCAAGTATTTTCAAAACACTTGAGATGTTCTCCCCTACTGCAGCTTTTTTATGAATGTGTTATAATAGAGCAGCACGCACAGGGCAACAGTCCGCAGGACATAATGCAGAACTAAAGGAGCTGTCCTTGGTCCTGAAAAGCCACACAGCAGCTCGCTCTCTACTCACACACACACACACACACACACACACACACACACACACACACACACACACACAATCGCTAACTATGGAGCTCTTTGGCAGAACATTTAACAGCGTTTTTGCCTGAATGCTGATGCACAGTGCACAGTATTTTATCAATACTTTATCCTCCCCTTCTTGTGGACACTTGTATTGATCATACTCTTTGTCAAGTAAATGTCTGCACTTCTTCAGTCTTGTTGATCAGATGTTTGTGGACAGCTAGCTGTTTAGTTGCAGTCTATAACACGAAAATGTCACAGGACTTATTAAACTGAACTAATTGTTAGTTTTATCATGTGCTTAAGGATATAAAGCATATTTCCCCTCTAGAGTATGGATGACATACATCTGTAGCCTTTTCCTGCATTTAGTCTGACTCATCCTGCATTTCTCTTGTAGGTGTCACTTAATGCCCTTTGTGTGTGTGTGTGTGTGTGTGTGTGTGTGTGTGTGTGTGTGTGTGTGTGTGTGTGTGTGTGTATTTCTGTGTCTGTGTTTGTGTATCTATAGATTGGCTGAAATGGAGAGCCAGAATTGTTCATTCTTCACCGACAGCCTGTCACCTGATGAAAGTCTGTGAGTATGCTGCACACCCCACACTACCCCACCACAACAACCACAGCGTTTCATGTCGATTATGTGTGTGTGTTTTGTGTGTACAGTCTGTCCTCTTGAAACCTTGATTGTGTCTGTGTTTCTGTGTGTGCTCAGGCTTGTGCATGCATGTTCCACTGTTAGGGAGAAATTGGGTGACGTGACATAAATAATCAGCCGCATAATGAAAAGGACACACAGCGAGAAAAGTGTGCACACAGTGCCCTCTCATGCACATGCCTGCTGTGAGTAAAGTCCTTGGCTGTGGGTTGATACACAAAACCCCGCTGAGTAGAGGTGTGTGTGTGTGTGTTGTGTGTGTGTGTGTGTGTGTGTGTGTGTGTGTGTGTGTGTGTGTATCTTTAGAAAGCTAGCTGAATGGCAGGTGGTGGCTAGGTTAAAGAAGTGAAAGTAATGGGGGTGTTTGATGTGAGAGAAGCATCCAACAAGTCCTCAATTGAGGACAGTGAGTCCTCAATGTGGAAAGTGCCAGGTGGAAAGAGTCGTCCATGTTTTTTTTACAAGTCTTATTTAGTTGACATCTGAGTGAGCTATCAACCTCCTTCACTCAGATATTTTTCATTTTTGTATTGAACTTTAAAGTCAAGGTAGCATGCCTTGCAGCTCCATGCAAAGTGGTACATGATCTTTTAGGGCTCCTGTCAGCGTGTGTGTTTTGTGAAGTGTGCTCATTATTTCTTTTCAGACGTGACTTATGTGTGCGTGCTGTGAGTGAAGCCTGTGCTTGACACCACATTAAAAGCTAGTTTGAGGCTGAGATAAAACTGCATTACTTTCAGTCGGGGAAACACTTTTAAGAATCCGTGCCTCTCAAGCCTGCTCACAGTGTCTTAGTTCCCATGTGTACGTATCTAGAGGTTTGCTTGGGTGGAGCGTTGTTACAAAAATGTGTATATCAGTGCATGAAGCTGTTGTATCTCTGTCTGTCTGTAATTTGATGCCTGGAAGTTTGTTTGTATGCATGACACTTCACTTCTACCCTTTATGTGTAGTGGTGCTGTTTTACCCTCATGTGGCCTTGTGTCTTGTTCTTTTTATACTACCAATCCGTCCTTCTGTCTGTCAGAGCCTCTCTGTTTTTACTGCTGCACGGCTCTGAACATGCTGCTGTGCTATCTGTGCCTCCAGCTGCGGTTTGGCTGGCCTCATGCTGTTTTCTCTCCTGGATCATGCCGCCCGTATGTGTAGCCTTTACCTGTCATCTGTGTGCATTGTTCTCAGTTCACAGTCTGCCTATTGCTAGGATACAGACAGTAATTAATCAATCCTTTAGATGCAAACATCAATGTAACCTTCCGTCTTCCATAAGTGGGTCAAAAATAATCCATATATGAATCAATGTGTTTTATTAATAAACATGTGCTCTCATCTATTTTCCCCTACACAAACAATATTTATACATGGAATGTGTATTTGTATAATCAGATTATTAAACTTGCAAATATAAGAGTCTATTTCTCCACCACGCTTCGGTAGCTAATTAGATATGGAAACATTTCATCCACAGCAACAGTGATGTTGACAAGCTCAACTAATGTAATGTAGTCATAATACCAGATCTTATTGCATTTTATTATAATAGAAATGTAAATGTTGTGTATAACAGCTTTCAATTCAGTGCAGTTCTGCATTAAACCATTTTATCAAATGAACAACGGAGGTAAGTGGTGATGTGAATGACCAAAGTAAGAAAGACCAAATAGACATTAAAAAAAGAAATACCTTCAGGTTTCTTGTTATAGGAAATGCTGAGACATTTTGTCATAAAGAAACAGACCGCCGCATCATCAAGTTTGACCAAGGTTTTCTGCAACTAATATGGATCTGGCCATCTCTAGACATAACCAGTCTGCTTTAAGTAGGCCTATAAATACCAATGGGATGTATAATGTGGCATTACAATTCAAAGCCTATAACTTGTTTTTTCAATAAATAATTTGCTAATAGCCCGAAGCATTATTGGAACATATAAATTGACAAACAGCTGTCTTTCCATTAAAATAATTGCACATGCATTTGCGGTTTTACAGCCGTATGTCTGCTCTCAAACAGACATCTGAACATTAAGTTTTCCGTTCCATCGTCAATAAAGTTTTTATTATTTGGGCATTATATTGTGCGGTAGCTTAAGATCAATCAGCCATTTTTAATAAAAGAGAGTGGGATCTTAGTGTGGTGAGCCAAGTTTATGACCGGTCATTTCATATTTGGACTGGGAACCTTGCACAAAGCATTTGTCGTAGTGTCCCGTCCCTGTCTGTCTGGTTTTGTTTGATCGCGTCTCGTCCTGTGATACCTCTCCTCGTCCTGCTTGCCTTGTTTGGCCCCTGGCTCTGCTTTGTGCTGCTGGTGGCTGTTTGCTGGTGGCTCAGTGTGCTGTCTCCTGTGTGGGGGACTCAGGGATGAAGATCAGTACCTCCTGCGTCACTCCAGCCCAGCCCTGGACCATGACTCCCCCTGTGGACAACACATGCTGCTGGCCCACCTGGAGCACCAGGACCAGGACCAGCTCCAGTGCACCCTGGCCCGCCTGGAGAACGAGAACAGGTGTGTGTCCGGGAAAACAAACAAAAACATGTGATTTAGGACATTGATTCGGAGCGAGTATCCTTTCTTTTTCTTTTGTAATTAAAGTTTTTATTTATGAACATACATGGTACATAGATCACATGGTACAGCGGCTACAAAACACGTTAGTTAAGTGTTCCTGGTTAAAAGAAAAGGTGTGCGATTACCAATCAGACACGACAGCGATCATAAAATTAAATAATAACAACAAATGATGCTTGATTAGAATAATTGTACAAAGGCCCTTTTGTGAGAGTCCTGAGTATCCTTTCTTGACTTGTTTAGGTGTTGGAGTTGGACTCACATTTGCTAACATTTGCTGTTTACGCAAACATTTACGAAAATGGTGTTGATGTGATTATAGATAGCAGGGATGTTGAAGTTTGTTGATGGAGTTATTTCGATTTGTTAAGCTCCCCAAGAAGCATAATAAAATAATCTGTTTGTTTACGCAGATCCATTCAACTTTTTTATTTTTGCTTCTGCTGCTATTTGCCTACCTTCACACACTAAATCCCAGTAAACAGTGTTAGGATAACAAAACATATTTTCTGTCTGAATACCTGATAGTGAAGGATGAACAATATTGTGTTGATAACATAGTTATACTTCACCTTGACAGTTTGTTGGTTTCCTGCATAGAGGGAGGAGGAGTACATTACAGGTTTCCTAGTGTGATGTAAAGCATCTCGGAAACACATTTAGTTTAGATTTGAATGATTGAATTTGAATGTATTGTGCCCTACTTGCTAAGAGGCTCAGGCATTTTCCATAAATGAAGCAAATTCATTTCTCCTGTCTGGCTAATTGGTTACCAGAGGCAACCTTTATGCCAATGATTCATATGCATATTTTTCTCTTGTCTCCAATTTGGTTGTGACCTTAACACACACGGGGACATCCAGCTACTTACACACAGACATAAATACACTTCTGCCCTTTGGGTGTCTGAAACCTTGACCCATTTCAGTTATGATACTGCAGTGGGCTCCATTGTCCTTATTTACGACTATGGAGGCTGCTGTGACTTCTTTATGTCCTCTGCTGTGGCTCTTATGTGACTCATACCTGAACAATACACCAATTCAAGAATCAATAACAACCTTAACCCTTTGCTTCTTTGTTGGGGTCCTGGCTCTACTTTAACAGCTTGAAAAATATATACTTAACATTGTTTTATCAGCTTTATACTTTATCCTTTTCTCCAGTTGAATAGCTTTTCATCTATTGTGTTACAACAAGGTCAGAAGAAAACCAGACAAAAAAATGTAAATGATGAAAAATGTGTCAATTATTTTGTGCTTAATATTTGTACACATGCAATCACTGAGGAAGTAAAGCCGTTGTCCATGAAAGGGATATGTCCACTGGGCGTAAGGATGACCATGTGATATGTGCAGGTCTTTAGCAATGCTTCACAGCACAGAACATAATCAGATGATACCCTTCATTATGAGAGAAGGAGAACAGTGATTTATTGCAGCTTGTGTTCAAAATGAGGATGGTTTTTTAATATGTATGCATGTGGTGAAATGACTCTAATTATATAAATTACACGCATGTCAGGTCATTACGTGTAGTCAGGTGGAAGCTGGGTGAATACCTTCTGCTGTGTTTATGTGTTTTGCATGCTGACAGTTTTCCCTCCATCTGTTCTGTGGGTCCTCAGGGTGCTGCAGAGCGAGTACAGGAGGCTCAAATGGAAGCACGAGGAGGCGGCGTCTGTTCCCATGCTGACCGAGGCCGGAGAGGGCGGCCCAGGTTCACCCACCGAGGGGGGGCCGCAGGACGAGGAGCTGCTGGCCGAGGCACGGGTCCTCCGGCAGCACAAAACGCGCCTGGAGACCCGCATGCAGATCCTGGAGGACCACAACAAGCAGCTGGAGTCGCAGCTCCGCAGGCTGAGGGAGCTCCTGCTACAGGTACCCCTCTCTGAGAGGCACGGGGGTGGGGGGTGGAGAGAGACGAGCACTCATACAAACATTTTACTTAAGGCACTTGCTTTCTACCACGAATCCACTATGTTTCAGAGGGAACTATTGTACTATTTACTCCACCACATTTATTTTGAAGCGATAGTACCTATTTTGCAGATTCCAATTTTGATGAACCTTTGTAGTTTATTTTATAATTGTGTACTTTTCTGGAAAAAAAAGTTCTGTCAAGCTCAGATTGTGCTAGCTTTATTGATTCATTCTTCATTTATTATTGAATACTTTATTCAGCATTCATTTTGAATGGTGAGTATGTTTGTAAGTCGACAGATTAAGTATTTTGTTCATGTTGACCTGCAAGGCTCTGGTCTATGTCTAGGTCTATTTTCCATATAGTTGTTCTATATAGGAAACTATTGGGATTTGTCTAGGAAATAAAGGGCCCATACATATAACAATACTATGAGTTGCTCAAGATAAACTCAGCACTGTATACTTGAAATAACTTCCTTTGGCCAGTTACAAACATAATATGCTGCTAATTTTAATTCATCAATAATAGTGAGAAAATACTTATGTACTGTATCAAATGCATACAAAATAATATAACACCCTTTAAGTATCAATTATGTATACTGGTTACTTTTGATACGTAAAGTACACATTGATGGTCATACTTCTGTACTAACCATACTGTGAGTGAGATGTAAAAGAAGAAATACAGGTTTAAGGATAATACATCTAGAAATAGGAGAATAATAAGCCTTTCACATTGCTCATTCACTTAAATGGATCAAAAGAGTAACGCAAAAGCAATTAGGTTGTTTTTAAGGAAGTATTCCACCTTTCTCTGAACACCGAGTGGTATAAGTGGTTGCTTTATCTGAGCAGCTTAGAGTCTGTGAAACATACCATCGACTGCATCTGAGTGCTTTTTCCACTTACTTCTGTTAATGCCTTCTCCTCTTACGCTCCTCCATTTTGTGAGATCCTTATGTGGAGATATGATATTGATTTCCATTGCTACATGGAAGATACGCAACTACATGTCCGGATAAAGCCTGGGACTATTGACGTGCCCTATTAGGCTCTGCCTTGCTGAAATGAATACTTGGTTTTGAATGTCCAAAAAGGCCATGCATTTGAGCGACTCAGAATCCAAGATATTTGTACTAATTTTGGCACTAAAACGTACTATCTGAACACTCTTTTCTCTAGTCTGCAAGCTTTAAGTAATACTATTTAAACAAAGCCTGTAATCTCATCTATATAAATTGTTATGAATAATTTATTTTACAAAACTCTGCTGCCAAACTTGAACTACTTTATAAGACAAGCAACAATATCCTTGCTGCACTTGATTTTAAGATTGTACTGCCTGTTTTAAAGTCTTGCTAGGTCCCGCTAGTGTCTCTGATGTGCTATGGTGTAAGACCAAATTCCCCAATGAAATAACGTACTTCCCCTCCCTTATTCCGTCGCTGCTTTAGATCCTCTGGCAAGCTACAGTAACTACTGGTTTCTAAATCTTGACCTGCTGCTAAAGGTGACCTGGCCCTTAGTGTCCGGGGCCATCCGCTGAATAGCAGAAGTCACTGTCTGATAAACACTGAAGGTCAAAAGTTTGATCTCTAGCCACTTATCTATCACAGCAGCATCTGGTCTGTTCAGGGGGTTTGATGAACTGCATCAGCTTTATTTATAATGTGTTACTGAACTGTAGCTGCAGCTTTAATAAAGGACACAGGAAGACAGAGACTCAATGACTTTCAACATTTGTATGCATCACAGTGCCTACATCCGGTAGCACAGTGCGTATCATACATTGTGTATACAAAGGATGGAATGGCGAGATGGAAAAACCATTAGTGGGAAATCCAAAATGTATAGTACAGAAAGAGTTATGAAAGAGGATAAGCCTTAAGACGTCAAATAAAAGGATTCACTGCACTCTAAGTCTAAAGGACAGGTTTGAGAAGGAACGATAGGAGAGAGGGAGCTGACACACAGTAGCTGGGTTGCTATATTAAGAAAGTGTCAATTGTTAGCCATGGGAGTAGATGTAAATTGTGCATGTAGGTCTCTAAGTAAAGAAAACAAAGCTAGTGAATGACAGGGGAGAAAGACACTGAGAATGAGAGACGAGTGCGTTTTCTTCAGGTTAAAGATGTGGACATTTAGAGTAAAGAGAAATAGGAGGTACATATTCCTGTTTTGTTTTTTTAAATATGTTTTTTTCTTTTATTTCATTCTCCCAAGACCAATATCAAACTTTCATTTCCTCTGAAAATAAAATCAGAAAAACCTCCTTGTAGTTTGGAAGTGTTTATGTATGAAATCCTTACAATCTCTGCAGACCCCAAATGTCACTGCAACAACTGAACTAACTCACCCCCTGGATATTGCTGCTATGTTGCTTACAGAAATACAAAAGATAGTGAGTTTGCATATACATGATATTTGGGAATACTATATCTTCTAGAGCTACGTTATACATCTTTGACTGTGATTCGAGACCTCCCTGCCTCTTTCTGCAATAATGCTGTGTGCGGTGCAGTGTAATATCTTTTGCATCTGTCTATCAAAGCTCAGATCACAGTCATTTTCAGATTTTGTGTAACAGCTGTTGGGCATAATATCCTTATTTTAACTAATTCTGCTCAGAGATGCCAGGGCTGATGGCTGTGTGTCATTAACTATCACATTCATTACTTTGTGAAAGGCTAAATGTCTCCGTAGCCTCCAACATGATGGATATTAGCAATTATTCGGAATGAATGATATTCAGTCTTTCCTAAAAAACAGCCCAAAGATGACTCGGAGGCCAACGGATCAGAGCCGTCGACCCTGTCTTCTCCCGTGTCTGGAGGGGGGGGTCACCACGGAGAGCATGCGAGCAGAGAGACCACCGACACTGAAGCAGCAGGTCAGCGACGAGCAGCCATTCTCTGATGTGGTGTTGACGCATGCACACAGTGTGAAACCATGCATCCTCCCCTCCTACCCCCCACAACCTCTTATAGACGTGTAACCTTCTGTGTGCAGTGGTGCAGT
Organism: Dissostichus eleginoides; assembly: GCA_031216635.1. Classification (NCBI taxonomy): domain Eukaryota; kingdom Metazoa; phylum Chordata; class Actinopteri; order Perciformes; family Nototheniidae; genus Dissostichus; species Dissostichus eleginoides. The sequence goes on from CM062271.1 coordinate 15,577,441, forward strand.
CACCAAGTACATTTACTCAAGTACTGTACTAAAGTACAACTTTGAGATACTTGTATTTTACTTAGTATTTAAATGTTTTTCTGTTTTACTTCTATTCCACTGCAAATCAGAGGTGAATTGTGTACTTTTACTCCACTGTATTTATTTAATAACTTTAGTTAATTTACAGATTTGGATTAAGCATTTGAAATATAATCAACCCTTAAATAAGACTTTAATTATACATGGAGAAACATTCACAAGCTACCCTGCAGCATACAAAGTAATTCAAACTAGCTGCACCTTTACCAGCTTTGATAAACACATTAATGCCTCAATATTTATAATCAAAAGATATAATATATAATTCTGAATTGGGCCATTTGCTTAATGAGTACTTTTACTTGAGTAACATTTTGAATTCAGGACTTTTAACTTGTAACAGAGTATTCCTACACTCTTGTATCTCTACTTTTACTCAAGTACAAGATCTAAATAATTAGTGTGTGTGTGTGTGTGCGTGTGTGTGTGTGTGTGTGTGTGTGTGTGTGTGTGTGTGTGTCACAGGAGATGATATGGCGCATGAACAGGATACGGTGCTGCAGCTCCAGGAAGTCATCGAGCAGCTTAGAAACGTCTTCCCTTCAGAACCGGGTGAGTTCAGTCACGGCTGCACAGACTGTAGCAATCCAGCCTTCAGAGACACACTCTTTGCTCCTCCATCACCCGTGGGAGAGTGAGAGATGAAGAGAAGAGAAAATATGTACTGCTGTGGGATGATAGTCCGGGGGAGGGACCGGGACATTAAATGGCGGGGAGGAGGAGTAAGATAAATAGAGACTGAGACAGTAGCACAGAGAAAGAAAGGGAGCGTCACTGTCACACACTTTGCAAACTGTCCCGTCTCATTTGAAACGCAATTTACTGGGCAGTCAGAGGCCTGTAACTTGAACAAAGAAAGGGATTATCATAATCATAGCCTCCACAGTTATAACCTAGAACATTTGCTCATTTCCTGTGCTTGCTTTCCTAACATTTTGAAGCTTTTTTCTCTTCTTATTTCCAAATGTCAGGCACCACCTCACACATCTAACCCCAAGTGGGCCTGGAGGAGCAGAATGAAGACCTGTAAAGGACGCCTGATGGCAGAGGGAGGAGCTCCGTACGGCTGAGGTCGGCCACAGTTCACCAGGCCCTGAGACCACTGCAGCAGCTATGATACCCAGAGCTAACCCTCTACTGGAATCTGTGCACTAAAAGCCTTGTTCATGCTAACTGCTAAAGGCTAACGCTGATGTTCGTTTGGCCAGGCTGTGCTTCATGACTTCAGGGGTGCACCCTGTCACCGTGTTAACCAGCCAAAGGAAACTAACGTTAGCAGCAGGTCAGGGAGACACTAAAGTAAAAGGACATGCCCAGCCAAGACACTGTGCTAACCAGTATCTGTGTAGTCATTCAGAGGTGTGAAGCTTTATATGTCCACAGCACAAATTGGACCTCCCATGAGGAGATCTTTTAAAAAAATGCAAAAAGGAATAAGAAGTATATCCCCTTGTTTTGTCAAAAATGTCTGTGTCTTCGTTTTTTTTGTTTTCTCCTTGAATGTGATATCACGGTTGTTGTTCTTTGTTTTGAACTGAGGCTGTTAGAGATTGCTAGAGTAAGCAGGATCAGGGCTGGGCTGACTGTATCTCATGTGGCTGCGTGGTGCAGATTGTCAGGGAGTTGACAGCACCCACAACGAGCTTATTTACTTTGTGAGAAAGACACATCATCAGTTAAATCCATGATTTATTTAAGACAGCCAAAGTGCCCGCTAGCACAGCGCCTCTGTATGCACACACTGTGTTCCTCTAATCCTCTCAAACTGCTTGTCGCTCTAGTTGCTCGCCTCTCCTAAGTGAGCCCTTTACGCTCATACAGAACCACTTGCACTCATCATAGATGCACAAACACACACACATGTGCTGCTACATAAACATTCCCTATTTAAAATGCACCCTTCCCTCATTGTGCACTAACGGTTCCCTGTTTGATCAATAATATGTGCCATGCTGCCTCTCTAAAAGATACAGACACCTCCGTTTGAAATGGAGATCCATTTCATCTCTCTGGCTCGCAGGATTTAGACCAGCTTTCAGTTTTGAGACAATTTGAATTGTGGCAGAAACTGGATTTTGTGCAGGAAATGTCTGCTGACTAATATCATCCACTCTGGGAACTTAGCGTCCTCCAGCAGTGTGCAGAGAAAGAGAAGGAAGTAGATCCAGGCAGCAAGCCTCTCTTTCTCTCTCTGTCTACCAGGCCAATTCCAGACACTACAGGGGGGAACAGGGCACACCACCATAACGCGGCTCTACACTGAATCATCATCCTGGATAATCCCTACTCTCCGTCTATAGCCTATCTCTATAGAACACTAGCTATTGATTCTACATGCCTCATTTTCCCTCGCTAATGCGTACCTAATTACTTTTTAGATCCACAAAGAGACGACTGGTTGAAAGGGTGTTGCCCTCATTGTATGAGGGTCATAGGGTGCGTTCTGTTCTAAACATAGCACAGTCATTGAATGCCTTAAAACCAAACTGGATCCATATTAAATATGAGTAAGGACTTTTTCATTTTGTTTTTACATTCAGGGACAGCAGGTGGTTGAATTGGGCTCACAGGGCATGAGCGTCCATACATTGAAACCAGTTATAATATGACTTTTATGGGTGAACATCAACATGCTGGGGGTGCCTGGAGGGAATAAAGATCTGAGAAACAAGAGAGGAAAGGTGGAAAAAAAGCCCAATCCATTTATTGCTCGAGGGCTGGTGTGAGAGATCCATTTTGATGTGCCTGGCACAGCGAAAATCTCCAGGAGCAGGATAAGAGAACGCCTGAAACAATTAAACCGTGGCTCTGTGTTTCACAGTAAATCATACTGGCTGGAGATACACACCCAGTTAGGAATTCATCTTAGACCTTAAAGCGACTTTCTGACTTCACACACGAGTTTGAAACCCATGTGCTGCATTCATTACGGCTCCTCCTCCAGGCACACAGCACTCACACTTTGACACCACCATCCTCAGCACTCGCTGCCTGTTAGTTTTGATACTGTTGCTAGGGAACTGTCCCCAAGGATGCAGTTCCACAGGTTTGTGAATTTGAAAGGTGATGTTTTCCCGTTCATAATACAAATGCTAATAGCCTTAAGAGAAGCTAGAGAGATCGCCCTTCTCCTCTTCTTCACTCCCACCTCCAATGAAGCATGTTGCTGTTCAACTGCTGAAGAGCCATTATCATCTGTTGAATCCTTCTCAGGCAACACTTAAGATTTTGTTTTAGTTAAGGTTGAAACAAAGAGCAGCTTGGGTCATGGATAAAAGAAAAAAAAAACATGAAAAGCAATGTTTATTCATAGACATGCATTTATTTGTATTCACACATCTCATTACACATTGATGAAACCCCATACATCTGTTTGTGGGCACACAAGCTGATATAACAGTGAAATTGTGGGAGAAAAAAGAAGAGGAGGAACTCCCAATAGGGCTGCCTGTCAGCATTGTGTTTATTTTAAGACAGCATAGAGGAGTCGGATAGAAATAAACACAGAAGGTGGTTACATGACACACACCGCGTGTCCCCATGTGTCACCCAGCTGCTGTGTGACACCAGCGTCTTTTATTATTATTATTATTATTATTATTAAACCTTTATTTAACCAGGTTTTCAAGGGAGACCTGTCATAAATTAACTTCCACTGTCATCCAGCTGCAGGAGAGTCGTTTCTCTTTGACCGTGTGATCATCTGGGGTCTGGTCCATGTGCATCTTTCTATGCTGGTCGTGGCTCCCTATATTCCCCAAACAGACAGGACATGCCCTGCTCCCTGTGGCGTGACTGAAGCAGTGTGATTGAAGAAAAAGGCTCTCCATATCACCCCAGAGGACACTGCTTTCTCTGTCAAGACTGCATGTAGCCGGCCAACATGCGAATGATCATAACTCCCCTGCCTTTGCTTAACAACCTCCATTTTTGCTATTATGATGCATCTAAGCTTGTGTGTCACCTCTCACATCACAGGGCAATGAATCAACTAATCTGTTGACAACACTAACATAATTTCACACACTCATATCATACTGATGATCTTGAGTTTTTTTTTTTTTTAATCACCGTTAATATACCTCATTAATTATTAAAATGTTAATTGTTTAATGGTTTTTATTTTATGTTGTTGTCCAGCACTCAAACACTTCTTGCTGTCCTTTCTCTGGAGTTTTTAATCTGTATAAAAACGTTTTCTGAAGAAAGGCTTTTTACTGTAATAACGAGTGGGTTACTGGCTGCTTTCTACTCTTTGTGTACAGAAATAAAATATTTGTATTTGGCAAACTCCTCATCTTCCTGTGCTTTATTATGCGGCTGTAGTTATCCCTTTGAGAACTGAATAATGAAACTTAACTCAGAATGGGGCCAAATGCAGGCTGTTGACATTCATTTTTCTCATTCTGTTTATATTTGGTTTCAATGTGGCAGAATCAATATTTCCTATTGAGACTTGAGGCTTGACTGTTCATCACTTAACTTCCCTGCTGTTTCACTTTCTACATCCATATTGCTGTTAGTCTAGGATATATTCTTCTCTGCCTCAGCTTCCCCTTTGATCTATTCTGATTGAGTGCCATCATTTCCTGTCTTATCACAGGGGTCTTTGTTCCCTTGGGCTGCTTCTCTTTGGCCCAGTTCACCACTTGATGGACATTTGACCTTCTCTGTGACCTTATCCTGCACTGATCTGTTGCTCACTACATTATCTTTTCCTGTGCCGGTGGGCTCGGGATCGCTATCTTTATCTGTCGCTCGATTATCTGGTGCACCCTGGCCCTCCCCAGGAACTGCGACACTTTCTGTATTTTCATTATCTTCACTTGCTCTCCCACTCTCTAGCCCTTTATTGCTCAGCTCTGCTTTCACATCTGGATCTTTCCCTGTTCCTGCGTCATCCACTCCCTCTGTCTCAGCAGGGGCGGGCTTCTCTGAGCTTTCCTCGTCTTCTATCTTACTGACTTCTGTCTTCTTCTCTGCTTTGGTTTTTTCATCAGTGATTTTCTGTGCAAATCTGACTTTCTTCTTTCTTGCTGCACTCTTTGTCTTGCTCCCTTCAGGCCCCCATTTCTCCTGGGTTGTATCCCAGTAAGTCTTATTCTGGCGGCACTGCATTAGGCGTACACTCTCACCCAGCTTCTGCAGTTCTTTGCGGACGTAGGGTTTGAACGATGGGTCCAATTTCTCCACCATATCCAAGTCCCTCCGAGCCTTCACGTCGTTGCACAAAGCGCAATGTGCTCTCGCCCGCTGATAAACAGCCTTAAAGTTACCTAAGGGAAAAGACAATGTGGGAGTATAAATAAAATACTGACATGAGGAAACAGGTGAAAAGGCAGCTGGTCAGCTAGAATAAAACTTTAGAGCAATACAATTAAAAGTTACAGGTTAAAGAAATACTGCTAAAGGGAGGATGAAGTAACTGCACTGAACACAGTTGTGATCACAGTGGTGAGACAGGAGACAAAGTAGAAGGCAATAGTTGGAGAAAAGTAATAGAAGGGAAAAGAAAAAGCGTAAGAACAATCATTTCGCATCAGCCTCGACTATAAATAATTTAGTCATAGCAGAAACAAAAAGAAAACAATGAATTCATTTTTGACTGTGATTTCCATGGGTGGGTGCCGGGGGAGGGAAAGAGAGACTCAGAAATGCTGTTGTGAATGTTTGGTTTCTACTTCCCCTGGTAAAGAGAAAGATCAAGGACTGTTGTAGTGTGAAGGCTGGTTTTGCTGAAGGCCAGGCATTTGTTCTAGCAACCGATATTGATATTATAAACTAAAAAGTAAAGGTGTGTAAGGAAACACAACTAAAAACTAAGCATGTTTATATACTTCTGTACCTATTTCTTTATCCACATCTATTCTTTCCTCCCCTACCTCAACCTTTATCTTCACACTAACATGTCGTACCTCTGTGCTTCTTCAGCAGCTTGTTGTTGAGCTCCACCACTTGCTGGTTTTCTTTTAGCTCCAGCAGGCACTGGCTGAGGTTAAGACTCAGCGGAAGACACACTTTTTCCAGCGACTCCCAGTCCTCGCCCTGTTGATCCACCACCTGCTGAACACACAGAGAGGACAAGGAGTGTGAAGGACGTGTTGCAGCTGCTGATAGATGGCAGGGGAAATGTTGAAAAGATCAAATTGAAAGTGTGACAACAGGTAACAAAGATAAAGATATATGGGAGGAAGGATGAAGAAAAGGAAACAGACATGAGGTAAAGTGTAGAGGCTTGTAAGAATAGGAGAAGAAATGAAGATGGAGGAGGGTGGGTTGATGATAACAGGGAGTTTGTTGTGTGTAAAAGGCGTGACAGAGTTAGACAGCGAGGTGTGGCAGAAACGAGGAAGGGAAAGAAGCACAGGCGCGCGCTGTCACAGTGATATCTCTGTGCTGTTATATTTAGCGCTCTTTTCTCTGCTCTTCACATCCCTACCTACAATGCAACAGCTGCTCTTCAGTAAAAAAAGGAAAAGAAACAATGACAGATGATTATGGTTTACGAGCCACACTCCTTTCGTCAGACTACTTTTTGGCACATTCATTGCTCTGAAAGGACTGGAGGCTGTTTAATATTTTCGCCATCAATCCTGACGTACATCTGCATGTTCATTGTCGTCATTAAAGGTTTTATTTGGCATTTCACTTTCCTGAAAATAAAAACCGATTACTTGTTTGCATGGTTTTACACAACTTCACTCTGTATTCAATTACACTAACCGTATTCTGGAGGATGTCCACATATTCGATGGCCTCCTTGAACTTTAGAGAAGCTTCTTTTAACTGGTTTTCTTTCATCAGGAAGTTCCCTTCTTTCTGTAGCATCATGATCAGCCGTAACATCTGCTGCCAGTCCTTCCCCTCTTTGTTATTGGCATCGTTTGGATTGATTTCAGAAGAGCTGGTCTCCTCTTCATTAACCATTCCCTCATTTCCCCCGAGCGCCTCTTCATTGGCTTCAACACAGTGAATAGATGGAGATAGCTTTTTACCTTTTTCTTTCCCAACTTCATCTTTAGTGTCCTCTTGCTTTCCTTTTCCTTCCGCCTCCTCCTCCTCCTCTTCCTCTACCTCTTCATTTTTGTCTTCCTTTGTCTCCAGCATGTTCCAGTATTGCTCCCTTTCCTCCCAGTACTTCTCCTTCATGCTCTCTGACAGGTTCTTCAGCTCTCGGTGGATTAGAGAGATCAGAGTGGCGTCCAGGTGGGACACCATGTTGAAATCTCTCCGGGCTTCCTTCTCATTCCACACGGCGGCGTGGGCCTTGGCTCTCTTGTAGTAGCCCTTCACACAGACTGGGAAACAGAATAACAACATTTAATACAGAGAAATCAAAGAAAAGCATGAACAGAAAGTGAGTTATTAATGTTCTAACCTTGAGATATTGAATAATAAACCTGCTCTGTCTGGTGGTATTTTGTTTGCATTTGGCAGTGTGTAGGTGTACGCGCAGTGTGTGTAGGCCTATGTCTCAGGAGCCCCAAGTTTGCTAAACAAAGAAATATATCAAAAATGTGGACATTCTGCATGTTTATTCATCACTAAAGCCTTATGTGCTACAATGAGACAAAATAATATGTTTAGCTTTATATGAGAATGAATATCCCTTTAATGTGTGCCTGATAAATATGAAGCTACAGCCGGCATTTAGCTAACTTTTTGTCGCAAAAAGATATGAAACTTGTTTTTTTTTTTTAAGTGTGCAAAACAACATTTCAATGTCAATTAAACAAAAATGTTTTACCAGTGTTATTTAGTGAGCTGTAGGGGTGCTGGTAGGCAGAAATAGTCATATTTAGACGGGACAACAACAAGAGAAATCGCTGTACACGTGTAGCACTTAAAAAGGATTTGGCTTTAAGTGGAGCTATTGCAGTAGCACTTAATCTGGTTGGGTTTATAGATAAGAGATGCACCTGCAGGATTCTTGCTTTGGAGTTTGTTTCTTCATGGTTGAATGCACTTATTGTAAGTAGCTTTGAATAAAAGCGTCAGCTAAATGAAATATAATGTAATAAAGAGCCAGGTTAGCTGTATCCTTGTTTTTGCACTAGGCTAAGCTAACTCACGGCAGCTTCATATTTAAACGACCTAAATGAGAGGGATATCTATCTTCTCCACCAGAAGAATGAGCATATTTTCCAAAACGTCATAGGCCTACTATTTGTATTACACATTGACATAAACACACAATGTCTTTCCTTTGTTTTAGCAGAATAGGCTCATGTGCTTGGTTAGCTTCCCTCTGATGGCTCAGATCTTCTCTTCCTCTGCGCTAAATCTTCAGCCAATATTTAAACAGATTTCTTTGTCGCCTCTGGCAAAAGCTGAGCACTGCAGAGAGCCACCATTTGGTGCTTTTCTAAAGAACAACTGGGCTAAAGGGATGAAACAGCAGTAGAGCGGCTGACTTGAAGAGATAGGCTACGGACAATATGATTTTTTGTGTCAGGAGAAAAAACACCAAGGAGAAGAATGCAAGTAGAGTGGAAAAAAAGACCAATGTGTGAAAAGTACTGAATTAGATTAAAGGCAGAACTAGAAAAGGATTAGAAATCAAACACTGAAAAAGGATAAAAGAAGTAAAGAGAAAGGTTGAGTGATGCTGGTTTGGGATTTGTCAGAAGCCAAATGAAACGACTGCTGCTTTGTGATGGGGGCTCGCATCGCACAGGGCCAGAGGAGCTCAGACGCTCCTGAGTCCTGCCCATCATCTCCACCTAACTGCTTCAATCTTGTGCTCGCTCACAAGGTTTACACATTTCTTAGTTCTGTCACACACGCTCGAGCACAGTCATCATACAGGCACACACCATAGACTGTATATAGGACTATAAAGGCACACACACACACACACATAGAGACAAATATAAAACTGGGAAACCAGGATGAAGGACACAGAGTAAAATAGAGGCTGCCTCGGTGGATCCTGTCGCCATAATTCACAGGGCTTTGAAGTGGAGACTGTGCCAGAATGTGAGCTCCTCCAGGATTATATGAGTAGCCATGGGTATGACAGTACAATGCCCAGGGCTGCGCCAACTGTAAAACCCCTATAATGTCAACCTGAGCCCTCCTACACACTCTCTATGAACACACAGCCGCAACATAAAGCAGCCAGTGCAATAAAACCAGCACAGCACATGAGACCCTGACCTGTCAGTTTTATACAACATTCTGAAATTATTGTTTCTCTGAGTGGTCATATCCAAGGGTGGAAGTCTGTACAGGCCCTCATTTTACTCATCACTGAGCAGCTTTTCATGTAGCCTATCAGTGTTTCTCAAACCTTTTCATACCAAGGACCACTTAACCAATACAAAAACACTCGCGGACCACCTAACTCCACAAATATCCCAAAACACATCGTTTTTCTAGAACAGATTACAAATCGCCTGAAAATGGTACAAACAAGTGGCAACATGGGTGACGAAGGTGTTGCGCTAGGCTATATCATGCAATCGAAAGAGACTTAAACTCGCTCCATTGCGGAGATATTCCCGCGAGAGTGCGGAAAACTTAAATTAATGTATTTATTTCAAATGTGACATTTTACCAATATACTCACGGACCACTAGGGGGCGCTCACGAACCACCAGTGGTCCGCGGACCACACTTTGAGAAGCACTACATGATTACAAAGAACAGTTTGACATTTTGGAATAGTATGGCTTTTTGCTTAAAGCTTGAAAAGAACATTCTTACAACTCCCAACAAGAGTTGTTCATCTTATCTTAGCACAGGGACGGCAAGCAGAGGGAAAGAATAATCTGTCTCTGTCGAAAGAGTGAAAAACTCTGTTGACAGGCACTTCCAATGCTAACAAATTAACATGTTGTGCTTCTATTCTATAAAACCCCCAAATACATATGAACAGTTGGTGTTGTACAGGACAGTGCTTGCTTTCAGTGAATATGCTATGCGAGTGGTATTTAAAAACAGAAAATAGTTAACTTAAGCATAAGGACTGATTTCAACTAGGAGGACCAGCATATCGAAAGTTTACAAATGAACAGGTTTATCTTGTTTATTTAAAAAAACAACAGGTTACACCACTTGCATGTTTCTTCAATCTAAAATGAGCTTACCAAACCCTGGCAATTTACTAATGTAAAGAGTGGAGATTAATTGTTGTGCTCAGTGTTCGAATTACCCATTTGCTTTCGGAGGAGCCCTATTTTTCAGTACACATCCTGCTACTAAATATGTCACATGCACGCTCTGTTGACTGGCGCAGCAGCGCGGATGCGATCAATTGCTATAAAAACAATCTGCTGCTACTACAGACGGTATTACTGCCAAAGCACAATAACATTTCAGCCTGGCTCTTATGTTGCTCATACATCTTTTTTTCGCAGGTTATTCTGTTGATCACTGCTGACTTTTCCCTGAATCCATTCGTGTGAAAGGTGCACTCCGGTGGATTTTTCTGCGAGCGGCAGGGAGATCAATATACTTTTGCCTCTTTGCAAATCTCACATCCACATTTTGAATTTTTTATGAAAAGCCATGGATACCTTTCATTACACTCAGTCCATCTTTTCTGTGTCCAGTTAAAAGGCAGGTCATGCATCGTCAGGTTCGCTAGTGAAGGTGGCGCCGGCGGCCGTGGCCGTTGTTGAAGCCTTTTCAACATCGGCAGGCCTCTCCCTCGGTGTGGAGCTGACAAACTCGACCCTAAACGCCGCTTACAGCCGGCCAACTAAAAGTTGTTCCGTTCACGTTGTCATTTTTAGACTCCTTCGCTTCTTTGCTTGTGAATCCAAAAGCTGCTGTTTTCGTTTCGCCATATTTTTTATTACAATGCCAGAGTTAAAAAAAAATCAATATGAAAATGTCAAATACCGCGCCGGCATCGCCGCCGTAACCATAGCAACGTAAGTAGCGTAAAGAATGCAGCGCCGCTACGTAAAGATGGCAACACCCAGAAATATTCACAAATATAAAACAAATATTCAGAAACTGTAATGAACAATGACTATTATTTATTTCAAGAACTTTTATTTACAGAAACTCAACATTTCTAATCTGTGTGACACAAATATGCACAATTGTTTTGGGCTCCCCCTATTTATCTCAAAGTCGGCCTTCAGGGGAGCTCCCCCCCTCTTTAGGGGAGCCAAGCTCCCCCTGGCTCACCCCCATTTCGAACACTGGTTGTGCTAAATTATAAAACAGGAAGCACGCATCGCCTGTACAACCCCCCCAGCTTTAATGGTGCTGGTAATCTGAATGTGAGCGTAGGCCTTCCTGTGTGAAAACAGTCAAATGTTCCCCAGCTTAGTATCCCTGTAATATGTCACATTAACAAGACAAGACCTTTCTGTTCCCAGCCATGTTGCTATGGTTAAATCACCCACCCAGAGCTAGAAGCCTACTGATGTTAAACCTATGCTCTCAAATTAGCATGTCATTTTCTTATTTTATTCTTCAGACGTTAATATCTCCACAGCTGCTGAGCCTAATGTTACAATTTCTTTTTGCAATTTGAACTGTGAGGAGAGACCTTACCATTATTCTCTTTTTTGTTTAATCAAGCAATGACCCTGCCTGAATTATTGCATTTGGATGTTGGCTGTTTCCTTCTTCCTCAAGTCTTTATTCTAAGCTATATCTCCCAATGTGAAGCTAGGTTACACTAGAAACCAAAATGACCTTTAATACAACAATATAAATATATTTCAGTCATCTTTTCCTGGATGGAGTAAATAGATAATGTGTTTTAGTGGAATAATTATTAATCAGCATAATAAAATGACTATAATTCAGCGGTTTACCTTTGTGTTTCTCCAGCAGTTCGGTAGTGTGCTCTATAACATCATAATACTCCTCCAGCTCCAACATGCACTGGCAGTAGTTTAACTCCAGCGGGATGATCATTCGACCCAAATTGATGTAGTCTATATCACCCGGCATCTCCTACACACACAGGCACAGAAGGAAATAAAAAGAACATGTTCAGTGCTGTTGTTTTCATGAGCAGCTCCTACACATACTTCGATAAGTTATTTGAATTCTGTACATTTGAATGTTTTCTCCAAGGCATAATATGACATGACTTTAGAGACACTGGCACAGGCCAACTGTGTGCACAGGCCAACTTTCTGTAAGCCTCCAACATTTAACTTGGTAATATGTCAAAAGTTGCCAAAAATCTCACATGCAAAAGAATCCTTTACACTCATATCAGAGCATCTCATACATAACTCTCCCTCCATGATTCCTCCATCCTTGCACACCCCTCTCATCTGTGACAGCGCTCCACAGCTCTACCTCCTCCTTCCTCTGCCAGCCCTCCCACCCTACTGACTGTAATCAGGCACACAGTGAAACAGAACAACAACAGGAAAACAGGAAGCTCCCACTGGAGAAGAGTAGGAGTTGGATGTCCCAAAAACCTAAAATCCTGAGATAAACTTCAATGTTAACAAGTCCACACGTCACTCATTTTGCTCCCGCTGTCATATTTCCTCCCTAAACCTTTACTCACTCTGGACTGGACTGTTTTCAGCAGCAGGACGGCCTCTTTGTACTTGCTGGCAGCCTCTCTGTATTTTCTCTGTTTGACCAGAGCATTGCCCTGCATGTGGAGAATTGGGACCATCTGCAGCTTCTCATCTTTTTCCATCATCCACGACTCCCTTTCGTAGGACATGGGGTCTCCCACCTGGAGGCCGCAGGGGCAAAACAGAACAAAGATTACAACAGGATAAAGGCTCCTCTGATGGAAGCACAAGTGAATGTTAAATAGGTACGAAGAATAGCTTACTTTATACCTATATCCCACTGCATTTCAGACACAAATGCGTACGTTTTACTCTATTACATTTATTTAGTTATAGTGTTTGTTACTGTGATTTGACATACAAAACAAGTGATAAAAACATGATGTATTCAAAGATTTAGGCCCTGCATAGTATTTGTATTTCGGCTCAGATTGAATTTGTGCAAATCTCTGATGGACACTTAAAAACACTTGGTAAAGGAGGTTGCTACTAACTAAGCCTATAACTTGTATTGTATTTTTCATTAAAGCACACTTGTTAATGGGCTTTTACTTGTAATAAAGTATTTTCAAATGCTGTTGTTGCTAATACTTATGTAAAGGATTTCTTCCACCTCTGAAGACCTGTTGACTTGTGCGTGGAAAGGTATTGTGAAACTATAGTCATCATTTTACTTAATTGCCGCTTCTGAACCCCTTGGTGAATTTATATAATATATAATATATGTTGCATAAAATATTTTTTCCTCATCCGAGAGGGACTCTAATTTCTCAGAGAATTAAACAAAAATTGTTTGTGGGAGAGCCTGAGTTGAAGAGAGATGAAGTGAGTGTTTTTTCTTACTGTTTGCTTAGGTTTACAAGTGCCAAATTCTGAGAAAAGCTGAAAGAGACAGCTCATTAATCTACACTGTCATCTTATTTCACTATCCAGTGTGTCGTAGAGTATTCTGCAAGCGGTGTCTACCTGCAACAGCTCCATGATGAATATGAGAGGCTGAGGAGTTCTCATCAGCTCGTCCAGCTCGGGGAAACCCGTTGAGTGATAGTTGAACATGTTTCCCATGCCACACGTGTGTCTCTGGCCCTCCAGGGGGTCTTTCCCTTGAGCAACAAGCCTCATTCCCTTGGACACGATGGGGTACAAGCCTGTGTGCTACAAAATTAACTCATCAAAAAAACAATATATACAACGAGTCTGCAACAAGACATAGAAGCACTTAATCATGCCAACCCCCTGGTGCTGCCAGCACCAATCAGACCAGCAAGGAAAACATAAGAAATGGCACAATTTAAATTGCAAATTACATTTTTCTCTAGATGAAAATCACAAAAATGTGCAAAGATTGTGCAGATTGTGTTTATAATACTGAGCATGTAGGAGGCTTCAGAAGGTTGTTTCATCTGAATCATAATGAAGAGCAAAAGCTACCCTCCCTCGCTCATGAACAATCATTAGGACCTATTTTAGAGGCCTTATATCTGTGTGTGTGTGTGTGTGTGTGTGTGTGTGTGTGTGTGTGTGTGTGTGTGTGAGAGTGAGTGTGGGTGGGGGGTTGTAAGGTCTGTAATTCAACTTACAACAGCATCACACCAGAACTCAGCCACCTCTCCGATCCTCATGGACCCCAGCAGCGTCTCCCAGACTTCCATCTTGAACATCTTTCCGGCAAATATCTCAGCCGGCCGGCCTGCCAGTCGACTGTCATCAATGACTGTTCGCTCAAAGTCGTCCAGCAGTGTCTGGAAATGGAAAACCAGCTGGGGGTGGGGGGAGGGAGGGATCATGGGACAGGAAGAGTTAGAGAGTGGAAATCAATAAAAGAAACTTTTGTCAAGGAAATATACCTCTAGAGGTTTACTGTTGTTCCAAAGTTGCACTGATATTATCAGATATTGGATATTGATCTGATAATGACTCTGAATAGCTGGATCAGGTATTGGGTGCCGCGTAATAAAAATAGCATTCATTAAATGTATTTATGTGTTATATTTAAGTTTGTATAGTTAGGAAAGAAACGTTTAAGTTAAGCCGGATGTTGCATAAAGAATAAAAAAATAATGTAAAGACATCCCACATATTTACTTTGTACTCTTAATCAAGTTTTACAATGGAAACATCTTCTCTGGGATTGTAAGTATCCATGTTTGTCTCTGTTATTTTCTCCTTTTTGACCTTGTTTTGGAAATCTGACATTGATACGAAACAGAATACAATAGATGGACATTTCAATTGACATTTGGCAATGGTTAGCCTTTGACAATGATTGTCTTTTTTTAGAGGTTGATGTTAGTTTTTTACTTGAATTTAATTGAATGATGTCATATAAAATGAAATCACTCCTTATGTAACACATACATGCTGCTTTTCATTATGTGTTCCATCTGTTTGTGACGTGCATGTGGAAGACTTGCAAAGCCTCAACCATCTCGCTGACTATAAAATTATGCTGGCTCCATGTAACCTTCTATTTATAGCTTGACAGATTGTGTATAATGGTCAGATATTTGTGATAACAACCGGGAATCACCTCACCGGGGAGGTAACACCACACACACACACACACACACACACACACACACACACACACACACGCATGCACGCACACACACACACGCATGCACACACACACACACACACACACACACACACACACACACACACACACACACACACACAAACAGGTAAATTCATGCTGGCATTGTCATGGAAAATCTTTGTCACAGAGTCCAGGCCTGGTGCCATATGGCTGGATTTGACTAGAAAAAACGAAAAGTCGGCAACCAACGGATCAGTGGATGACCAGAAACACGGACAATGTGCCAGAAAACATGTTGCAATTTGGTTGACCAAATGTTTGTTCTGTGTTGGAGCCAGATAAGAAATAAATTCCCACATCTAATCAATAATTCAACTGAATCTAATGGAAGTGGGCAATGCAACACATGGATACACATATAAACTTGTTCCTGTTGGAATATAAATGGCATCACAATGGCAATTACACAAGGCTCATATCCTGTCGCACTGAGTTTGACTCTAGTATCATTTAGGTTGTGGGATTAACTGTGGCTTGCTACCTTTGTCCCAATTGGAAGGTGTGGCAGCGGTCCTGAGCCTCCTGCCAGAATCTTCTTCTTGACTCCTGGATGGTTCAGCAGGAACGTGTCCTCCATTGTCACTGCCTCGAGCACTACCAGACAGAAAAGTGTGTTTTGGAGATTTATTTTCTTCCTCTCTCGATCTATCTTCTCCTGGCTTGCTAATTAGCCTTGTGGAGAGAGTCTTGGCCGGTTAGCTGCTCTCTGACAGATGGCGGGATTAGGCAGGGTTTGGAGGCGGACACTTTAATCTGAGGAGCTAATCTCTTGGCTACCCTTGCAATTGGTGGTCAATCCCTTCAGAAAGGAGCAGGAGAGGCTGAGAATGGCCTACGAGAAAGGCCCAGATCACTCTCGAACAAGTTAAGATCATTCTGGAAGAAAAGTAATCTCATGGTTTAGTGACACAGCTGTCTAGCTCATACCTCACACAGGAGAGTGTACAGGAAGTAGCACTAAAACTAGGACTGCGAACATAACTAATACTGTTGGATAATTGATTATGCCAGAAATGATTGCAGTAAATGATATCATTGTCATTTAAAGCCCATTTCATGCCGCTGATAAAGTGAGATTACAACATAATAATAATGTGAGTAAACCATTTCAAATAGCGATACACTTTTAATTCGTTAGAATATTCAGTCTGTGTAATGTGAGATACGTATCAAATTGTAGTAAATTATAACATTGTAATTTAGAGCCCATTTCATGCCACCAGTAAAATAGTATAACAACATAATGTGAGTTAACCCTTTTCAATAGCAATCCACGAATATACAGTCAGTAGAAAGGGATAAACATATAAAATACCCAAATTAAAAACATTAATAATAAAACACACAACTAACACAATAAATATAATAACTCTCAGGCTCTGTAAACAAAAATGTGCAATGTCTTCGCAATGCCAAGTCTTTTATCACAGTCTTATAATGGAGGGGTAAACCTTGCTGTTTAGTCTGGTCTCATGGTGTCTAAAATGTTGGTGCCTTTTTTGGTGAACAAGCATGCATGTAAACAGGTCTCTTTGAAGGAAAAAGTACCACTAGTCTATCCTTCTTACAATAAGTTGATATTGAAATCATCATGGCAGGTTTTGGCTTATTTTGTCAATTTATGATAACACAACACAAATAAGCCCTCAATCCTAGCATTTGAGACTTGAAATGTTTTGGCATTTTTGACATGACATGAGCAATTCATAGAGTGCAGATCAGTGTGCTGTTTACCTCTAAATGCAGCTCTGAAGAGGAAGCACTTTAATATGTGACAATGTAAGGTTGGAGCCATTCCTACTATCAGAAATTGTTTTGAGTAATTATCATTTCATTGCACTTCATTTGCTAAAGTTAAGCAGCTCTTTAGCTTAATTAGGGCCAATTATGACTCCCGTCAGCCCTGTCTCCTGATTGGTTAAAAGGTCAAACATGCTGCCTGTGTTTACTAGATTTAGTTGATGTCATGGAGACTGGAGAGCACACTCATCTGTTAACCTGCGTAACCTGCTTACCGTGCTTATTATGCATGGGTAGTATGTTTCTTGAAATCATTTTTCATTTTGCAATTGAAGAAAGCCATAAAGACCTGTGCCTTAAAGAAACTCGATTTTGAATACCACATGTCGGCTATATGGTTCGATACTATAGTTAAAGGGTTGATTTCTTAGAAACAGTAACTAATGTATAATAGTTAAATTATTGAGCAGTAACAAAGATGCAAACGACTGTACGCTGCCAGTGCCAGTAAGCTAGATGTTAACCTAGTTTAAAGACACAGGGAAATTAAAAATACATTCCCCAGGATCTAATTCTGATGTTCATTCATCTCCTAACATGCATATTTGAGTGTTTCTGTATCAAAACTCCTCATTTTTTCCTTCTTGTAAAATGTAGAATATATTTAATGACACATCTTGAACTCTTGACAGCGTTACACATATTTCACCAATAAAATGTTATCTGGGCGAAAGTCGTACTCAACAGTTAGTGAACATGGGCAGCTTATAGAGAGACCTATAAGGTCAGTGTTTGCATAATAGCTTATAGACCTGTGAATATTAATAATTTGGTTAAGGTCTTATGTATTAATCAAACCCTTTCCGGATTCCTCCAGGTCTAACAAGGCAGGGGATGGAGGCCTGCGTGGAGGCTAATGGAAAAGCGCCATATCAATCAACCAATGGATCTCATTAACATCCCTTTAGGCAAAGTAACTAAAACACCATCTATCACTGTCTTTATCACTTAAAGGTTTCATCCACCTTCAGAAAAAAGATCTTTATGCCCATCAAACTGCCAAAATGTGTGAATTTGAGCCGGAATGCATAAAAAAAGTTTCAAATTCACTTTGTATCACTGTAATTTATTCTTCATACAGGTAGTGAAATACATAAAAGTTAAGTTTAAGATGGAAAAACAAATATTTTTACAGCTGAAACCAATCAAATACTCACATCATACAGTCATAAACAACACATTGTGTCAACCTGATAAAAATATTGACTTAATACAGAAAACGTATGCTGTATGCGTACTGCAAGGGAATGACACAGCAAGTAAGCTAATAAAGACTCCCTCCTCCCTGATGAAGAATATTCTCCTCTTCATGAGTGTGTGTGTGTGTGTGTGTGTGTGTGGTGTGTGTGTGTGTTGTGTGTGTGTGTGTGTGTGTGTGTGTGTGTGTGTGAAGACGACAGGAGGCTGCCCCCTGGTGGTCACTTCTCTATCAGAGAGTCCAGCTGCTCCTGCAGGGAGGCCAGCTGTTGGAGCAGAAAACAGAAGAGTTGATTGATGCCCCACAGCCCCGGGTTGTAATGGGAGGGTAAGTGGATGATGATGAACATGTCTTTTCACATTAATTTGCTGCCTTCATTTGTCAATACAAACAACAACCCCAGACAGTGGGTGGCCACTACGCCAAAGCTTCAGAAAGGACTCCGCTGGAAGACGCTGACAAATGATATTACACGTGATTGAATTTGAACTTTGCTATCAGGCGTGAAAAACTGCTGGCTCTAAAAAAGGACAGCAAGCACAATGCCATCTGCAAACATGGTATTTGACATTCATACGATATCAATTCATGCAAAGTGCTGAAAGCTGTAGAGAGCTCACAGCGAGGTGCTGATACTCGGCTTTTACGAAAAAAGGTTTCTTACCTGCTCCATCTCCCGCTCCTCCTGTAGAATAATCTCATCCAACAAAGCTTGGAAGCGGTTCTGTGAGAGGAGAGAGACAAACATGATTTGTTCGGAGTCGACATGCTGAGCCTCATTAAATTGTGATGTCTTTAAATCTGTGTCTGCCTGGTCTGCTCATGTCACCATCTCCTCCCTGACAGAAAGGATACTTGGAATGCAAGTCAGACGGCTGACCTTTTCCCTGCGATAACCGCTGGAGATGAGGCTCCCAAAACACCGGGCAATAAGAGCTAGTAGTTAAAGGGCAGATGGGAGAAATTTTATATTTATGTCGTTAAAAATACAAAAAGAAGAGATAATTGCCTCCAATACTTTGTTTATTCAGCAGTTTCTCTTTTTATGTTTTTTCAAATCACTGTTGAGACTTACACAGCATGGAGACTTCTGCCTCCAAGCTCATCTGCATGTTCTTGTTTAGGTTTCTGTACATGCAGACCTAGTTTTGGAATTAGTTGGATAGGATGTGTGTGTGTGTGTGTGTGTGTGTGTGGTGTGTGTGTGTGTGTGTGTGTGTGTGTGTGTGTGTGGCTTACTTTGAGGGCCTGGTTTTCCACTTTCATGATGAGCTCCTCCTGCTGCTTCTTTCGGGCGCGGGTGTCCTGCAGCTTCCCCTTGATGCTGTTGATCTGCACCTGATACTCCATGACTGCAGGGAAACGGCAGGAGGTTCACACGTTAACACTGTCACTCAGGCAACATGTCATTCAGGCTGAGGCTTATTCTTTTGCAGAGAAAAGAAATAAGAGGAGCTGGAGAGATGATGTGAAATCATTTGAAAGCAGCACTACGCTCACAAAGCCAGGAGGATAATATATGCGCCTCTGCTTGTTGAACTACAAGGATGCTTCCAATTCGTTTGACAAATTGCGGTTAATGGGAACAACAAATCCATTTAAAAGGACGTGAGCCAGCAGGCCGAAGCACTAAAAGACACAACTAAATCAGTCTGCTGCAGGCTCCACAGAGGGTTCTCATTAAACCCAGCCAAAGTGATATTGCCTCACAATAACAACAACCTGTAGCTCCATCACCATCAACTATCTTTCAAACTAATTGTGTCTATCCTGCTTCCCCACACTACTGACTCCATCCCCTAATGCAGCCCATCTAATATGCAAAACCAAGCAGAGGGAGAGTCCTTGAAAACCTATTTATTACAACTTTGCTGGGCTTCCAGAAGCGTACAAAGCCAGAAGCGTACACAGCCAGACTCCGGCACATCAGGAGCTGACTGACAGCTTCATGTATGTAGAGAAGGAGGCATGGAGCTGTCAGGCCGGACAGCTGTCTGAGTCGCACGCTGAGCACCTGTCAGACTGGTTAGTGTAGGAGGAGAGCGCTGTGTGTGCATCTGGTGGGCGAGGGCACAGCACATGCTTTAAAGTGAAAGTAAGGCTTCTCATGAGTGCGCGTTTTAGAAGTCTGACCCAGAAAACTCAGCTCTGATCAAGTCCAGACACCTCACAAAGTTTATTTTTTACTTTGACTAGGATCTGAGGGGGTTTGAGTTAACTCCATGTCCGACTGTTTCTAGTCTACGAGTCAGTTCTGAAATCAAAGTTCTTAGCCGCGACTGTACCACTAAAATATGAATGAATGAAGAGTGTAACTTGGTAAGCTGGAAGAACAAGAGATCCCACTGAGGTTCCATACAACCTGCAAGTTCTTTAGGAATTATTGCGTCATTTTAGCTCTCGTTCTAGGTATGGACACACAAACTTTCTAGAAAAACTTACAGATGCTCACGTGCTCAATCTTGTTGAATATAAACATATGGACATACACAAGTTATGACATATATCCAAGAGTTTTTCCTTTGCGTTTCACCCCTCTGATAGGTGGATGTTGTATGTGATATTAATCTGCCACCATGCCAATGGGCCTGCAACGAACAACTATTGTCATTTACTTATAATCTATCAAAAATCAATCAATCAACAGTCAGGTCATTTAGAGAATAAAATGACAGAAACAAGTGAAAATAGCTGATCATATGCTCCCAGAGCACAACAGTCCAAACCCCCAAAAGAGAGACATTTGAAAAGCAAATTATTATTTTTCTAGGTGAAGAACTTAAAGGATTTTTTAGATTAATTGTTTTGACTTTACACACTATAATCCATAATTATATCTCCCATGTTTGGCAAACCTGTTCATGCCGTTACCAATCTTGACATATAATACCTGTACATATTTAAACCTGTATAGAAAGCTGCCCTCCTCTCACCTATCTGGTTGTTCCTATCACTTTCATGCTGTGCAGAATCCGCCTCGTTGAGTTTCTCCTGGAGCTGTCGCACCAGATCATCCTCCGTGTCCATGATGTTCAGGTCCTCGTCCTCGTGCCGGTCCCCTTCGTCCTCCTCATCCTCACTGGAGCTGCTGATGTCGTTGAAGATCTCCCTCAGTTCGTCGCGCTGGGCTGGTCATGTGGAACACACATTCGTGGTATTAACGTGGAGACAGAGTTAGAGACAGCAACAAGACTTGCTGGGGTTTGATGCAGGTCAAAGAGATTTAGTAAAAAATAAACATAAAGGGAAAACATTTTGTATGATGTAAACCAGATAGGATTAAAGTGGAAACACCCAGAATGTGAGCAGATGCTCTGACGTCAAATAAAAACTCTGCTCTGATGTTTGGTGCAGAAGCATGAAGCAACTCTATTCTGGCACAATCATAAAATCACTGGTTTTTAAATGTTTTTGTTCTCGAAATGTCGTTGTTACAAGACTTTGCTACCACATCTTTAAAGAAAGAACGATTTGTCATGCCACTCATGCACACCACTCACTCAAGTTAAGATGCAAGCACTTACTATGCTTAGCATGCACCTAAAAGCTAAGAAGGTCTGCCTGGGAATCGTGAGGC
This sequence comes from Dissostichus eleginoides, assembly GCA_031216635.1. Taxonomy (NCBI): domain Eukaryota; kingdom Metazoa; phylum Chordata; class Actinopteri; order Perciformes; family Nototheniidae; genus Dissostichus; species Dissostichus eleginoides. The sequence continues at coordinate 15,599,205 of CM062271.1, forward strand.
AAACATAATCTTAAGGCCGAAGAATAACTAACGCTTTGGTGCGCTCTATTTCCATTCAAAACCGCTGGGGCAAACGCTATCGAGACCGACAAGAGCGGTGTGCATGTTCAAAATGAAGACGAAAAGCTATGCTGATGAGGTGAGGAGAGTATCTTATAAATCATTGTACAACAGTTGGGTTACTCCCAAGAGCAATCTGTGCCATTTCGAAGAAGTTTCACAGAACTAAAACAGACCATTAAAATGTAGAATGTAAGTACTTTGCTTGGTAGAGCTTTACCAATAAAGTGGACCATATTGTCTTATTGCACATTCAACTATATCTGGGTATTTGTCAGCCAATAAGGACAAAGGAATTGAAGTTCACAATGTGTCTCCATTACTTTGTTTGTCCACTATAAAGCACTGACAAGTTCATTTTTCTAATAAGTCTCTGTCATTTTCCTAAAATATTTTAAGTGGTAGTAAACTGTTAATGATTATGTAAAAATATATATTTAAAACAATGTATTATCACATTGTTTGAGATTTAAGGATCAATATCTGCTAATACACTTACAGCAGTGTTCAGGCTTTCACTCTGCTTTTGAAGGCCACGTGATCCAGGTAGCATTTCAAACGCCTTTTAAAGCTTTGACAGAGTGGAATAACTAGCATGCAGTCTGAGATTACCTTTGTCCCAATGACTTACTTATTGAAAACACGTTTCCCTTACCAGAGGATCCATGACCCATCTTGTGTCCCGAGGTGCCGGGCGAGGAGTCCAGATTGGCGAGCGAGCCGTGCTGATCGCCTTCCTTGGACTCATCTTCTGCGATGATTTCCCACCCTGAACATCGTGTGTCAAGGTCAACAGACTCTCTGCAGACTCCCCTCCACTTTTTAAAAGACTCACGGTCCTTCAAAACATTCAAGTAGACTTGAAGGGTATAGACCGGATGATACTCCACAGGAGATGTCTCAACTTTAACTTTCATCAGTGCGTCATGTGTATGTCTGCTGCTGAATGCTAAATGCTAAAGCTATCATCAGAATCCAGCTTCTCTGCAAGCAAATGAGCAAAAACAATGAACAGTCCATCTCAATTAACACACAGCGAGCTCTCAAAGCTGCCCTGCTGTGCTCTTATTCTGTCCGGCAAGTTTAGGGTTTCATTAGAGCGCTAATAGCCTCCTTCCAAAGTGCTTCCCTCTTACAAAGACATTAGACCGAGTGAAATCAGGTGAACCAGGCAGGAGTCAGGACACCCACTTGGGTCTTCAATCAGCCTATTTTAGGACTTAGATGGGGGTGAGGGGATGTTTATGTGAAAGTGACAAATTGTATGAACCATCTGAAGCTTCTTAAAGGCTTAAGCTAAGGGGGTTGGATTTTGTATTCATAAAGATAACCATCTGATTCAACATTTCATGCCGTTTCTTGCCGTTGTATGAGATAAAACCAGTGATGTTTTGGTATGATTTTTAAACTGCACAAGGTGGACGTGTAGAATATTTGAGGCTGGCTAAAAGGATACGAACATTGACAGCATCAGCGTCTGTGCTCAGCAATCTCTTCACCTCCTTTTCCACATCAGGAGATTCAATGTACTGCAAGAGAGAGAGAAAGAGATTGGGTTACAAGGAGTGTTAGCGGCATCTATCTCGCTCTCTATCGCTGTGTCTCTCTCCCCCCCCCCCCCACACACACACACACACACACACAAAGGTAGCAGCTGGCCACATGCCAGGAAGCACATTAGCGATTAAAACCAGAAGGGGCCAAATCAATATGCCTCGGCTGTGCACCGTCACAAAGATTTATTCAGAAGCCAAAGTAGAAGTGTAGTGCTCAAGCACACTCGCTTCCACTTTGATCAAGGCAATAGAGAAATTGCTTTTTTGCATGCCTTTGGGGCAAACTAAGATGGAAGGGCTTTATTTATATGTAAATCTTAATTTTCACTATCACCACAGTTTCTGTTTTATGAAATGTAAATGTGTTGTTGGAAGATAGCCTAGGAAAGAGATGGATAACCAGACGCTAAAGAGATGGATGAGAGACGGGAGGGCAGAGCTGAAGGGAAATGAATTGTCAAAAACCTTCTTTTTTGCAGTTTTCCTAAATCTTCTCTTGCGTGTGTTCTTCAGAGGGCAAGTAACTGGAGACAAAAACAACAGGATGAGTTAAGGCGAAACGGCTCCATCGCCTGTGAAAGTAAATGTATGGTTCCTGCATTGCTGATGTGCCAAGAGTTCAGCACTGACAGCTCTGTTAGATATTTGTCTACTTACTGCCGTGGTTCCAAACAAATTTCTTGTCCTTATCTTTGTCCTTCTTCTTGCTCTTGGGGTCAGTTCCAGTTGGCTCCTCTAAAGGAGGGTAAAGGTCTCCATCTAGTGTACATACCAGCATCTAACCCATGGATGCAAGGAATACATAGTTAATTACTCTGCAGTCTGTTGATTAATGTTGTTAATTAAATGTTAATAAAACTGTAAAATAAATGAATATCACATCTTTCATTTCTAATGCCAGGGTGCTTATCTACCAGGCTTTTTATTCACGTGTCATAATGTTCTAATACATGTATCCTGTAGGTAAGACGTCCTGAATGTAATGCCACTGCATTGGTTTACCTGGCAGACATCTGCAGTCTTGTAAAATGTCTTCTTGTCCACGGTTTTCAGAGACTCAATCATACAGGGCAGATCCACCAGTTTGCAGGCCAGAGGGACGCGGTCTACTCGCACTATGCCGTGACGACCATCAGCTACGAATGAGAGGGACCACATCATTCATTATAATGGCATGTTGTGTGTGAGATAATCATTGCCATTAGGACACTGCAGTCACTGTTAAGGTGAAAAATGGTTAGTAAAAATGATTCTCAGACATCTAAAGATGATTAGGTCATGAAGACCATGACACTTGAGTTTGAGGATAATTGTAGTAAGTAATGTAGTGTAACAAAACTGGATAAAAAAGGCAATTTTCACATATTTGCAGTTAAAACAATTTTGGGAAAATGCCAATGTTTGTGAATTGAAATATATCAGTACCCTCATTAAAAACGTACTATAAACTACAACAAATATAAAGACTAAACATCTTTCACTGTAGGAATAATTTCACATGTTCTGTACTGAATTTTAAATCAATATAATCACAGCTTTTATAAGATAGTGATTAGTAAGACAAATTAAAGTGTTGTTTCAACAGCAATGTCACACAGGTCGGACACAAAAACCAGGACTAAGAGCACTGAGAAATGTGCTTACGATGCAACTCGATGGTGAGTCTGTCTTTAATGTTCTGGCTGCTTGACTGGGCAATCCTTCTTACTGTCGAGGCGTACTCCTGTAAAAGATAAATGTTGAATCCACATCATTCTCAGCAAATGGTCACATGGGATTTTATAGAAATAATCTGTTTCAGTTTGTCTCACCGAAGGAAGCCTCAGGACAAACTGACTCTCCAACTCATAAGGAGCGTCCTCCTTATTCTTTGAGCCGGCCTTCCCCACTAGAATCAAAACAGACCAGCATGAACACCATGGTAGAAAAGCTTCTCAGTATTCAGGTTATTTACTTAAGTAAAAGTATCAATATTATAGTGCGATATTATAATACTCTCTGCTACAATTAAAGGTCCTGCATGCAAAATTGTACTCAAGTAGAAAAGTATTCGCATTAAAATACACTTTAAGTACCAAAAGTAAAATGAATCATTATGCAGAAAGGCCTATTTAAGCAGCATATATTTTAAATTATTGCATTATACTTATTGATGCATTAATGTTTTCCTCACTTCAGTCTTGTAATTGGTAAAAGTGTGGTTTATTTGAATTACTTGAATTACTATTGGGTGGCTTAACCTTCAATACTATATGATAATGTGTTTGTTGATTTATATTTTGACTAATAACATAAGTATGCAAAGTAACTAGTAACCAAATCTGTTAAATACATTTAGTGGAGTAAACAGGTACAACATTTTCCAACAAATTGTAGTGGAGTAAAAGTATAAAGTAGCATGAAAGGAAAGTAATGTAATAGTAAAGTACAAGTACCTATATGTTTAAGTGCAATACTTGAGTAAATGTACATATTGACATTCCACCACTGGTTCGTCATCATTATACGTTACAGGCAACACTATCAAGACGCCTCTCAAGATGAATAGTTATTATTAGTTAAATAAGAGGCAGACTAAATTAGTTTGAAACATCATAGTATGAATGTAAGACTGTGTTTAGCAGATGTTTAAGTCAAGTGAGTGACCAAGGACGAGTTGGGTAAAGTACACGCAGTGGTGTAAAGCAACTAAGTAGTTTTACTCAAGCACAATTTTAAAACAATTGTCCTTTACTTGAGTATTTCAATGTTACCTACTTTGTTTTCCTACCCCGCTATAATTCAGAGGTAAATACAGTAGTTTTATTCCACTACATTTATTTATTATCATTACATTTAGTTACTTTGCATATTTTAATTAATGATTTGAAAAACAATCAACACCTAAATAACACTTAAAGTTCCAAAGCTACCCTGCAGTATAAAAAGTAATACAAATTGGCTGCATCTTTACCAGCTTTGATAAAGACTTTAATGCATCAATAATTATAATCAAAACATAATATATATATTATTCGGAAATGGGACAATCTGCAAAATTAGTACTTTTACTTTTGGTACTTTAAGTATATTTTAATGATCATACTTTTTTACTTTTACTGGAGTAAATTTTGATTGCAGGACTTTTACTTGAAACAGAGTATTCCTACACTCTGGTACTTCTACTTTTACTCAAGTACAAGATCTGAGTACTTCATCCTCCTCCTATGGGTACGCCTGAATCAACGTTACACATCTTATACTTTACATAACGTTAACAAGCAACCGGTGTATGATGCTACAGACAACCCTGATGAAACCGTAACTAACTTGTGAACACTGTTGTTCATGTCTACAGCAACATTATCGTAAAACGTTCCACTTGTTACTTGTTCTAATGAATTGATTTCAACAAAATTGCATTAGCGGGGACGATATGTTTACAAAAGAGAGTTCCTCTAACGTTAGCTATCATTAGCTTAGCAGTTAGGCTAAACAATTACAAAGGCTTTTAACGTACCTTTCACTTTAGATGTCATCTTCGTTTCTGTAATTTGGACAGTAAAGGGGCGCAAATCAGCTTAAATCGAAAAAAGAACGCCCAAATATGTTGGGTTTGATTAATAGACAACACAGTTTACCAACACGAAGCTGACATAAACATGGCTGAGAAAATATGGGATGGTGATTGTGTAGACTAGTGCTGCATTCAGGTACTCCTCGGAAATTTCCAATATTTCTAACATCTATCAGCACATTTTCCAGTACCCGACCAAAAAAGAAGGTAAACGGTATTGCCCTTTCTCAGAGACACTTCATACCTTCCAGTATATCTCTGTTAAATAACCGCGAAGAATATGATAGATGTTATCATTTTGTTGTAGAGTACTAATGTGACACGTGTTAGAGCACTACGTTGTTTAACAGCATTGTATTTTGTTGGTATTGTAATTGACTTACAAACTAACTATCCAGTATACACTTCATTGCATTTCTTCAATCAAATAAAATTAATCACATTTTCTACTGGACAGAAAAAACAATGGACCACGTTAGTTTATGTTTAATTTCCGATAATTCCGAACGTCACATTTAGTCTCGTCTAGTTTTCTGTATCGCGAGACTTGTTAGACAGATGTGTTTCAGGGGGAAAATACATGGATGTATAATAACAACATATTAGGGAAAATATCATACTAAAATATCTTGTGTTTAGAAAAACTTTAATGTTACGGTTATCTGTTTTCATGATGTTAGATGTATTCATAGGTTGTACTATGTGGTAGTAGTGGCTGGTAATAAATAACGCCCTGGGTAAAAAAAAACGTGTATTTTATAAACTTTTGTCAACATATGTTGTATCAAACAACACATAATGTGGCACATATTAGTGCCAAGTTGATCAAATAAGAGAAATAGTTAATAATAGCTATTTATTTTTTACTTCCTGTAAAAAAATTATGAAAACAGTAGATTTCATAATAAGAGTCCTCAGTTAGAACAAGTAACACCAGATATGGAAACACCCAATTTAAAAAGGCCAAATAGATATCGTTGTTCATTCACAAGTTGGGTCAATTACACATATGCTGAGAATTATGTTCAAGGGTTTATTTTAACAAGCGACATCATGACATGGTGCTTTTACATCGGAACAAACATTGAACACTTTCTGGAAAAAAGTAGTTTTCACTTCCGGGCCGGAATCGACTGCTCTGTTGCTGTCGTCTTTCTGCTCTCTTCTCCCCCCAGTTCGTGAAGCACATTAGGACAAAGTTTGCTTTTATCCACGACGACACTGCAGCATTTGACTGCAAAAAAAGCCGTCATGGTGTCTAAATTCACTGTCAGCAGCGCCTGGAGGGCAACGAGGACGCTGTGGCTGCTCATGCTAGTCAGTGTGTCTGTGAGCATCTGTGTTTGCCGAGCAGCATCTTCTCTGGAGGAGGACAGTGCCATGGAGAACATCGTCACAGAGAAAAGGGCTGAGGAGAGCCACAGGCAGGACACCGCGGACCTGCTCATCTTCATCATGCTCCTCACCCTCACCATCCTCACCATCTGGCTGTTCAAGCACAGGCGCTTCAGGTTTCTGCATGAAACTGGACTGGCCATGATTTACGGTGAGTTGCTCCACCGTGACCGAGAGACGTCATCATAGTCTGTACTGTCATTTTCCACTGATGATGAGATTGATGATGATGATGATGATGTTGTGAATGGTTGCATTTCAATAACTAGATCTGCTCTACAATCCCCGGAAATAAGATATGAAGCTGTGGCGCATGTTGGTACATTTAGGAAATAACAAGAACTGAAGGAAATAACAAAAACATAAGGCAAACTATACACAGCAAAAACAAATTCAATCAAAAATCACAACAGATGAAGAAATCTTTCCTCCTAAAGGACAATGTCAAACCAATTTGTATAACTATTTTACTGCCAAATGTAAAACTAACACTGTTACAATAACCTGCAGACATCTTGTATTATTACCTTGAGTAGTATGGTGATAGTATCATATATTAAGATATGTATCTATACCCAATCTTGATAACAACAAAAGAAAAAAGTAACTCAAATATCCCAGAAAATCTGATCTGATTTGATATATTTTCAGGGAATACTTGTAATATTGTCGTTTTGTTTTTACATCACACTAGACATTACTTCAACTTCGATGGGATGAACAAACTGTGTATTGGAAACACTGACTCAGTGTCAACACTTCTAAAGCGTTCTACATAGATTAACACCACAGACTATAACATTGAAAAGTGTTCAGAGACATGCAAAAGTGGCATGTGAGGAAAATAACTAATTTCCGATAATGGGCCTAATAGAGAAATTAGGTGGCCTGTTCTATACCTAATTGGGTATAGCAGTCTAATGGTTCCAGATAGATGCTATAAGGTAACAAGCTTTGTTACGGAAGTATAAACATCAACCTGCTTGATCTTGAAAATTACATCCAGGCAGCTGTTGTGTTTTTTTTGCCACCCGTTGCATTGAAAAGTAGTCCCAAAATGTCACTTCTCTAAACTGTGGTGTCTAGTAAAAGGGCTTGAAACACACATAATGTCTGGCAGGCTGCACAATGTGTGACTGACTGTTTCCTCCTTTACTGAAAAAACAACAAAACCCCTGGTTGGACAAACGCCACTCACTGGCATTTAGTTGACAAAAGTATTTAATCTAAACTAAATATTTATGAATGGATGAGAAGTTGGTCATGCTGTTGTAGAATTATGTTTAACTTGCAAATATGTTTTTGCTTATATAGCCTGTTTTTTGCACAGCAGACATTTGGACATACTAGGAAAATACACAAAACAAAGATAACAAATGATATATTGTGCAGTACAAACTATTAAACAATAACCCTTTAAAACAACAGCAACCACAACAACGTCACAACAAGTCAATCACAACAGTGTGTCAGTTCCAGGATTGTTGCCTTGCTGGCTCACTGGCTTGGCAAACTGGATAACTTAAATGCCACAGAGCCATCCACAACAGGGTAATCTCTGCCTGCTTGAGAAGTCAAAATGTCTGGTTCTAAAAAGGCCGACATATTCTTAAAAAGTGTGGGCATGTTCAAACAGAGCTTGACATCTTGTACTCTCTTGTAGGTTAGTTTTGTCAGGTGGCGACATTCTTATTTTGATAAGCATTTGTGTTTGTTGTCACACACTCAACATTCTTCAGAGTTAAAGTCAATAATCAGCTTAAAACCACAGCACGATACCTGTGTGGCTGTGCTTCGCTTTGCATTTTTGGATGTACGAGGGCCTTGTTTTTCCAGCACATATCTGAAAGGGCAATTCATTCTCAAATTAATTTGTTACATGTCATTTCTACACTAAGTTTATGCCATCATTGAGTTTTGGCTTTTTGAGGAAGTTGCCTTTTTTTCAATTGGTTACCACCTCCCTGAAACCAGGCAGTCCCAGAATCATGAACACCACACGTCCACTTCTCTATTAACTCTTCCTTGTACATTTTCCTTGTTGGACTTGGTAGCATAAAGAGCATACATAAATTAACTTTCCCCCTTCGTTCTCCCTCTTTTTCCCCACTAGGTGTACTTGTTGGCGCGGTGTTGCGCTATGGTATCCATGTTCCTCGGGACATTAGCAACGTCACGATGAGCTGTCACGTTAACGCCAGCCCCGCCACCCTGCTGGTCAACGTCAGTGGCAAATTTTACGAGTACACTCTGAAAGGAGAGATCGGTGCCAACGAGGTCAACGACATACAAGATAATGAGATGCTGAGGAAGGTAAGGTCCATCAATTGAGTTTGAAATATTTGATTGGTTGACATTAGATGTTTTACCACACAACCGATAAAGTGCCGCTAATGCTTACTGTTTTTCACAAGAACGTAACAAATTCTAATGATACTTTGCTTAAGAATCACTTAGATTTTTTGGAGCCATGATTAGCATGATGTGGTTCAGTGTGCACCTCTGAGGACTGGGACCATTAGGTGCCCTACTTTTGAAGAAAATCATACCCCAAAAACAACAAATGTGTAAACAAAACAGTGCCGTAGCACCATCAGAGGAGGTTTTCCAACATCAGATGTCTTCTGTCATGAATTTGACCACATTTTGTATTCAACAAAATCAAATAAAGATTTATTATAGCATTGATTCAGACCTATGTCTAGGTTAAAGCTCTCTCCGTTGTCCATGCTTGATATTTTGTTATTGTAATAACCTGTTGCCTGTTGTCCTGGAAGCTACTTCATGACGTCCCAGATGTGCCTTTTATGATTAATTCATTTATTTAAATTATCCAAAATGCATCAGTCAAATAGTATCGATTAAAGAAGTAGTCTCTTTTATTGGTCAATTTGAATGATAACAACTATAATGTGATACTGTGCTTTTTTTATGTGACTCAGGTGACCTTTGACCCTGAAGTGTTCTTCAATATCCTCCTACCTCCGATCATCTTCCATGCTGGCTACAGCTTGAAAAGGGTACAGTAGTATTTAAGCTACTCTCCACTATTGCATATGAACTCAATGGGTAAAATACTTTGACCACATTTGATTCCTAATGGCATACTGTCCTCTCCTCATGAAGTTGAACTTGTTTGAATTTTCTTTCAGAGACACTTTTTCCTTAATATGGGATCCATCCTGGCCTACGCCTTCCTGGGAACAGTTGTTTCCTGTTTTATTATTGGGTAAGATTGTTCATTTGCAAAACCTAAAAGAGACATCCATCATTCTGATTTCCCACATATGTCTCTAAATTGTCAGTCTTTAAAACCAATAAAGTCAGTGTTGTTTATGATGATGTGCTGAACCACCTGCTGTCCCTCCGTCAGGCTGCTGATGTATGGCTGTGTGTTGCTGATGAAGCAGGTGGGACAGCTGGGTGGAGACTTCTTCTTCACCGATTGTCTTTTCTTCGGAGCCATTCTCTCAGCCACAGACCCCGGTGCGTATGCTTATTCTTAGTCCTCAAAGTTTGAATTTGGTTACAGGTTATACTCATTATAACCTGGAGTCACTTTATGTCTTGAATTGCTCCAAACATGTAGTAAAGGTTCTCACAAATAGTCGAAGACACAAGCAACTCATCATACATTTCAATTGTTTGTCTTTCTGTTATGGAAAAGCAAAGCAAAACAAAAAAGTACGACAACAAAAATTGTCAAAGTCGTATACAATATACTCAGAAAAAAGCATTCAGACTGGAACAATCAGCATCATGTCTTTTACAGCTGCCCAGTTCTTGGATTTTGCTTTGATAGACACTATTTTACCCACAATGCAAAGGGAGGATGGAGATGTGATCCACAGCTGGTAAAAAGTATTTTAAACTGGCAAAGGAAAAAGCTCAGAAAACACAAACAAGTGTTATAAAAACTTGGAAAAACATTTTTGCCTTTTTATTTCCTTAATTTATTTTCCTAATTTGCAGTTTAAAGTCTGTCAGTGCACGTTTTGATTTGTTTTCTATTTTCAATAAAGGGACTATAATAAAAAGTGAATTAGAACTGAATGTCGGGCACTGACATGGACTTTTACAGTGTTAATATATGTATGTGATCGACACAATTCTTGACATGCGCTGTTAACATTACTCTAGCATGCAGAAGACCAGAGGGATTGAGTGTGTTCTTTTGGTTCACAGTGACGGTCCTGGCTATCTTCAACGAGCTGCAGGTGGACGTGGATCTCTACGCTCTGCTGTTCGGAGAGAGCGTACTGAACGATGCGGTTGCCGTGGTTCTGTCCTCGTAAGTTGTCTTGAAATCCCATCACTCTCGAACCATGAGTCTGCATGTAACCCTGTCCATCTTCAATGCACACACAGCTGCTGCAATGAGAGAAATGTGCAAGGCAAGGCAAGTTTATTTATATAGCACCTTTCAACACAAGGCAATTCAAGGTGCTTTACAAAAATGAAAGACATTCGGCAAAGGCATTTAAAAACAGTCATTAAAAAGAAAAGATAATAAAAGAAACATTAAAAGAAAAATACATGAATAAAAAGTTACAGTGCAGTTTAAGATATGAATAGTTCACACAGAAGTTCATGCCTTTGTATCGATCCGCAGTGACCTTTGAACTAACCTATATAATATCATTTTCTCATTAACGCTATGTAACACAAGGTGGTCCAACATTTTTATCTCCTCCTCTACATTGGACTCCACAGAATTATAAGTGGAGCATGGCATTGTGGGCCTTTGCGGTGCCTTGGGACAAACATGACAAATCACCAGCCATTTGTTTTCTCAACTCTGGCTTATTCAACCAGAGATGCAGATCATTTAAATATGTATTCATAGTTTTGGGGGGTTTTTGTAAATGGTTTTGTGGTTTTAGTCAGCACATTCATATTCCTATTATTATTTGGAGATACTGTATATACAAAAGCCAGAGAGAAGGCAGGGTGCCAGGAATGCTTGTAGACAAAATGCCTGGTGATTTGTTTTGTGAGTGTGGGAGCTGTGGATGTAGACTGTATAAATAAATAGATATCCCTTTCAAAGCATTTTAAAGTACCTCAGCAGAATATTTGTTTCACTTTTTTGAATAACTGTCGCGCTGAATTTTGAGTAATTTTGCTGCGATAAAATCTTTCTCATCTCAGTTTATGATATTCGACCCAGGTTTGATGCGAGGTTTGATCTTTAAATATGTCTTTTGTTCGTTTGGTTGGATGATGGTTCAGTGTTGACTACCACCTGACATCAAGTCGATGGATTACACATTTAATCTTTAATACTGTGCAGTTCACTGTAGCTACAACACAGATATGTCAATGAGCAGCCTTTCAAGCATTGGAAGTGTTATAAAGACATTTTCATAAACCTAAACAAGTAGCTCTGTAGTCTTTCTCTTCGGAGAAAACATGGTTGTTAACCTTGTAGAAAGAAAACTGCAAGTAATGATGTTGAATGTTTGGCAAAAAAAAACACGGCCCCTCTCTTCTTGCTGTGGTTGGTTGTTAAAATAACGTTAGTAAGACCAGAGCGTTTATTACGTTTTATCATCATTGTTCCAACCCGGCACATGATTTTTGGGAAATAGTCGATGCATATCGGCTTAAAGGCATTGACAATTTAATTTAGTTATTTTAAAGACAACCCCCACATCACACTTACACTCTGTCATGCAACCACTTCACTTTATATGAACCACCAGTCAGAATCAACAAATACCAAAGCAATAATCAGAGCAATACAGATAATGTTCTCAGTGTATTGTAGGTACAAAGTGAAGTCACCCATAACAAGCTACCTTAGCAAAATATCTTGACCATAGCATCAACTTACCTGCACATGCAGTCCAAAGAATAGATGACATATCTTTACTGTTTAACACTGCAATTTCACTCAGTCACTTTTAAGCATGCCACTTTATAAGTTGATTATTAACACTGAGTCACATTCGATCCAACACTCTGACTTCTATATTGCTCTGCTTTTATCTTTATCCAGTGTGAGAAAAAGTTTTTACAGAGTACTTGTCCATGGACAAGTGAGTTTGGCAATTTACTTGTCCGAATACATTTTTCACTTGTCCAGAATGGACAAAAATTGTTCTTCGCCATCGTATTTCACATTTTCCCACGGTTTTTACGACACCGCTCAAGATTTTACTGCATCACACATAGGGCAGGGTATCGTTTGGATTTTAACGATTCCGGTTCTGCTTTTCGATTCCGGTTATTTTCGGTTCTCGATTCCAGTTCTTTGAGAGGGTAAAAATAATGACAAACTGGGAGAAAAATATATTTATGAAAACATTAAGTCAAATCTGTATTCCTATTTACAAATCACTTCATACTGTTTAATTTCTTACGGTTATTGAATACAATTATAAAAAATAATCTCTGCATTGTTTGGTTAGTTCTAAGTGGTGCAGTTTGAGAATGTACAATTGGCCCAGTCTCCTCTGATGTTAAACTGCAACCTGCCTGTGAGACAGAGTCCAACCACACATGTCCAACCTAATAATAATAATACATTATATTTATAGCCTATAGGCCTAGCGCTTTTCTACAACTCAAAGAGGCTTGCACGCTTACACATGTCCTGCAATACACATGCTGCAGCTGCCCAGCTGCTCACTGTTTGTAAAAGTAAATAAATAGTATTTTCATTTCAATAATGTACATTCTATACCCTGCTTCATAAACAATACTGACATCCCTGTGCTCCTCCGAGTCTGGGGGTCCGGGGATGTGAGGACAGCGCGAGGACACAGACAGGGAGGCTGCTTTACTTCATAAAGCGCTTCGAGATTTGTCTTGGCAGATGAGAAGCGCTATATAAATTAAATGTATAATTATTTATTATTATTAAAGGAAATGGTGGTCAATATTAACAACATAGGAGCTAAAACGCTTAATAACCTTCATTACGTGTTAGAGAAAGAACATAAGAAAGTTTGACAAAGAGAGACGCACCATGCAGCGATCAGCTGATACGGAGCATGGAGAGAGAGAGCTGCGGTCCGCGGGGCTCGGCCTCGCTCCTGTCCTCACAACTCTTATTAATCCCGGGACCGGACAATTGTTATTGGTTCCTACTCGGAACCGAGTTTTGCTTCCCAACCCTTACCACTGTGCTACACGTCCCGCCCCGCCCCGTTCTAACTGTACAGAAAGCGGCGAGATGCATGTCCTTAGGAATCAACAAGCAGAACCGAAACTAACATTTCTAAACGAACAATGGCGGACACGTACAATTTGCGAATGAGTTCTGCCTTTTGTAAACTGAATTTATCAATAATTTGTCAATAAATGAGGGCGAAAAACGTCACTTGTCCGCCGGACAAGTCAATTGAAAGATCTACTTGTCCGATATTGTAAATAACACGTCCCGGACGGTGGGACGTGTGCTTTTTCGCACACTGTTATCATAAGAAGTGTGATGTGTTTGATGTGACTGCTCTGCTCCCCTTGCTCTAAGGCTGGGTCTTTACTGCAGACCTGCATTCTGCTGCCTTTCTCTCGCCCTCTCATGTTGATCTTCAGCTGTATCTAATAAAGAAATAGAAAAGCATAAAAGATATTCTAAAAATATTTAGGCGAGGAGTTTGCTATTTACAGACCAGGTTAGGAAGTTACATCATATTGTTCAAGCCTTCCTGCATTTTCTCAATGCAGTCCTTTACTTTAGTTTGATAAGCTGTGAAGTGTGTATTTAACTTCAAAGTGAGTTTTGTTAAAGTTTGACATGATTTACTCTGTCTAACTGTTCTTTTGATCAGGTCTATAGTAGCGTACCAGCCACAAGGGGACAACAGCCACACGTTCGAGGTCATGGCGCTGCTGAAGTCTTTCGGGATGTTCATCGGGGTTTTCAGCGGCTCCTTCGCTCTGGGAGTGGCCACCGGAGTCGTCACTGCTCTCATATCTTTTCTCTCATTTAATTATTAATGAATTTATATTTTAAACATAGCCGTCTCCCAAAACTTTTCTTACATGCTTTAACCTGAATTGATTTTGCAGTGTCTTTGTTAAACTCCTTGACTTCTTGTCCGTACGTCACTAAGTTCACTAAACTGAGGGATTTCCCGCTGTTGGAGACGGCTCTGTTCTTCCTCATGTCCTGGAGCACGTTCCTGCTCGCTGAGGCCTGTGGCTTCACAGGTAACACACACACACACACACACACACACAAATATTGAAAGACGTCACTAAAACAGCCGAGCTAATATTGTAATTTAAAGGGTTGCCATTCTATAAAAAAGGATCAGATAAAAAAGATTGAGAAATTATACAAACCTGTTTATAAATGTAGTTGCACGAACTATATGCATCAATAAAATCTAAAATAAAGTAATATGGCACACAGTATTGCAAAGTATGCAGTTTTTGAATGATGAGAAGTCATTTACATCCAGAGATGTAAACAGGAATGTCGTAGATGTTTGTGTATAAGTAATAATCTTCTGTGTCTCCGTGTCTCTGGTGTGTTGCAGGTGTGGTCGCGGTGTTGTTCTGTGGCATCACTCAGGCTCACTACACCTTCAACAACCTGTCTCCTGACTCCCAGGACAGAACCAAACAGGTCAGACCTGCACACCACTGCTCCATCTGTTTCTATGTTTCCTCCATGTTTGTGTTTATTTTGAGAGGAGTAAAAAGAATTATAGGTGGCATTTTATTACTGGCTTTGTTTTACAAGTCAAAAGTATCACACAACTATCAGATGTGTGTACATGTACACACTTTAACATTGTACAATAGTAATAGGTTTGCTGCACTTATGTACTTTCTGATGTATTCATTTCAATTCACCTGTTTTGATAGATTAAAAGAGAGACAAACGGCATTTTATATTATAATTATTCTTCTCCACATTCCTGGTTACCCTCAAAATGTGTATCTACATTTCCATCTAAGCTAAAACCCTTTTTTCTCATGTCTCTTAACAGTGTTATTCTAAGTGTTTAGATATAAGGTGACTTCT
The DNA here is from genome assembly GCA_031216635.1 of Dissostichus eleginoides. Lineage (NCBI taxonomy): Eukaryota > Metazoa > Chordata > Actinopteri > Perciformes > Nototheniidae > Dissostichus > Dissostichus eleginoides. The sequence continues at coordinate 15,614,755 of CM062271.1, forward strand.
TTACAAGTATAATGATACAAAATAACAGCATTAGTACGTGCACTGAAATTGTAAGCTCCACTGCGGTCAAAGCAAAGGAAGCCAGGTGTTTTTTGAATCTCTTCACCTGTGTTTCTGAATGTAATTTGGTTGCTTTTATCTAAATCAGTTGATGTTGTTTTTCTGTGTTGCAGCTGTTCGAGCTGCTGAATTTCCTGGCAGAGAACTTCATTTTCTCCTACATGGGCCTGGCCCTCTTTACCTTCCAGAGCCACGTCTTCAATCCCATGTTCATCGTGGGAGCTTTTGTATCTTTTGCATAACTTGGTGCTCCCAAAGCCTGATGTATCACACTGGACCTGACACTAATTTCAGCACTTTTAAGTTGCAGAAGAAGAATTTTCCCACAGTATTGCCGTCAACCACCAAGTGGTAATTGATTTGAAGAAGCAGTAAAAAGCTTGGCAAAGAGTGAGGAGACTTCAGTAGCTCTCTGTGTTGTTGTCCTTTCCTTAACCTCGTTCCCAACCAGGTGGCTGTGTTCATTGGAAGAGCTGCAAACATCTACCCTCTGTCGCTGCTCCTGAATCTGGGCCGACGCAACAAGATCAGATCCAACTTCCAGCACATGATGATGTTCGCAGGTTAGTGGTTTACAGATTGGAGAGGACATGTTCATAAAAGGGTAAAAACATTTGGGTGAAAATAAGACCTTTTTGAGGCTTTTAGAATTCTAAAACCTTTCCTAGTTTCTTGCAGCTCACTGTGGATTAGTGAAAGATAACCAACCAGGACTTAAACAGTTGTCACCTGATTTTATTTACATCCTTGTTTGTGCCCTTCAGGACTGCGAGGCGCGATGACCTTCGCTCTGTCCATCAGGGACACGGCCACATACGCCCGTCAGATGATGTTCACCACCACTCTGCTGGTGGTCTTCTTCACTGTTTGGGTTTGTGGAGGGGGCACCACCCAGATGCTGTCCTGCCAGCACATACGGTATGTCTCCTCTTCACCTGTCAAACCCACCAGCCGTGGATCTTAGAACAGCAAACTCCCTTGAAATGTTTAAAAGTAAATTGACAACCTATCTTTTTAATATGGCTTTTGATTTGGCTTAACTTTCAATTCTCACTGGTATCATTGTCCATGTTTTAATGTATTTTTTCCGTTTTGCTTTTTTTTACATTTTTGTTCTATTTTAATTTCTTGTCAGCTTTACTTCAAGGGCATTTCATTGGATCACTGTTGATGTTTTATCTTGTTCTGTATTTATTTGAATATTGTTGTTATGTTTTCTTTTTGTTCTGCAAAGCACTTTGAGCTGCTCTGTGCATGAAAGGTGCTATGCAAATAAAGTCTATTATTATTATTATTATAATTATTCCTGGGTCAAACTGGATTCGCAGCTAGTATTTTTGAACATTGGAGAGGTTTAATGTGTCAGGGCATTTCAGATAACGTCAGAGAAATGTTCTAATGCTTCTTTTGTCCAGACTTCATGACCCCCATGTTTAACATTTTCCTGGGATTACAACTCTAAATGTCATTCAATTTAACCTTTGGCTCGAGCTTTTTTACAGCACGCCATCATTTTCGTGCAGCCTTTCCTCTCAGGAACTTGCTAAACGGGGGAAACAAGCTTCACAGTTTATACTTGCAACTGACTGACATCTGCTTGTTTGTTCTTCCACAGAGTGGGAGTGGACTCTGATCTAGATAACGCAGTAAGTGTGGCCGTTGAAATACTTATTGCTTTAATGTGACTGTAGGAATACAGCTTAACCACATTTTCTGTGCTTTTACAGTCGAGTATCACTGACGGCTCAGAGAGAAGAAGCACCAAACAAGAAAGTGCCTGGCTTTTCAGAAAGTGGTACAACTTTGACCACAAGTATCCTTCTAAGACAGATGATTGGTTTTCATCAATGTCTTTAACTTCAAGAAACATACTTTTATTTTGTCTCTTGTCTCACTTGACAGGAAATCTAAAGTCTGTAAAAAAGAAAACAGTGGAAATCAGTCATGAAATATAATAACAAAAACAAGAATGTTATTCAGTATTAAAAACCGGCAAAAACTACAAAGCCTTTGGTTTGGATAAAGAATAAATTATGAATGAGAGTACTGAGTGTACTGAGAGTATTGAGAGTATTGAGAGTATTGAGTGTACTGAGAGTACTGAGAGTACTGAGAGTATTGAGAGTACTGAGAGTACTGAGAGTACTGAGAGTACTGAGAGTACTGAGAGTACTGAGAGTATTGAGAGTACTGAGAGTACTGAGAGTACTGAGAGTACTGAGAGTATTGAGAGTACTGAGAGTACTGAGAGTACTGAGAGTACTGAGTGTACTGAGAGTACTGAGAGTATTGAGAGTACTGAGAGTACTGAGAGTACTGAGAGTACTGAGAGTACTGAGAGTATTGAGAGTATTGAGAGTATTGAGAGTACTGAGAGTACTACTAGATGCATCAGTAGTTCTCAGCGTCAGTCAGCAGAGGGAGCACCATGTACAGACAGGAAGGATCACTTTTAATAACTGGGTAGAATGAAGGTCATTAATGTAAAAGACCTAATTAAATTACTTACATTTGGATGATTTTGCCCTTTAACCTTTTTAATACACTGTCAGCATTTATTAATCACACTATACAGGAATATTATTTTTCCTTTGTTGTGTCTTACCACTCTCCTTTAGTGCTTGTTGTCTATGTATTTTGTCCTTGACTCAAGCCCCTCTCCAGCTACGTGAAGCCCATCCTGACTCACAGCGGCCCCCCCCTCACGGCCACGCTGCCCCCCTGCTGCGGACCCCTCGCCCGCTTCCTCACCAGCCCTCAGGCCTATGAGGTCAGACAGGGGTTCATATGGGAGCTATTTGTGGCCGAATTGTGTTTGTGAAGTTTTATCCTGTTTCAACCAAAGACAAAAAGATACTCTGATGAGTCATGAAGCAAAAACATTTCAGTTGAGAAATGTAACAGGGCAGACAAGGGAACGAGAATAATCACTAAGCAGATTTGCAACCTTTTATTAGTAAAAATTAGCCTTAATAATGAATATAGAGTGCCTTAATAGCATCTTGCACAATTGTTCTGGTTTGTGTGAGTATCTGACATCTCTCTCTCCCCAGAATGAATGCCAGTTGAAGGATGACGACTCCGACCTCATCCTGACGGACGGTGACCTCAACCTGACCTACGGTGACATCACAGTCAGCACCGACGCGTCAGGGTCCCACACCAGTGGAGCTCCAGCCTTTGCGGGCGCTTCCACCTCGGAGGACTTGGACAGAGAGCTGACGTACGGAGACCACGAGCTGGTGATGAGGGGCACGCGCCTGGTGCTGCCCATGGACGACTCTGAGCCGCCCTTCACAGACCCCCACCACCGCTTACGGATGTGAAGACCGTCTTTCAGAGCAGACCCAGACAAACCGTCCGACTCACACTTACCCGAGCCATTGAGCAAAGACCATTACCTGACACTCCTCCTCTTCCTCCTGCCTCATTCCTCTTCTTCCCACACTTTTTCTTCCCTGTTTCATTTTCTCACTTCCTCTAGTGACAAATCAATGTCTCTACCTAATTTTTCGCTCTGCTCTTTTCACACCTCTCTGGCATCTGCCATAATTGTAATATAGACTTATTTATTTGCAATTCTTTCTTTTGATATTCAATGATCTTAGTTTGGCTTAAAGCGGTGTGTCAGTCACCTTACTGTAGCATTGCAGAGGTCTAGCAGCATGTGTTAGTTTGTAAATGCAAGTACCAACCACTAGCTTATTTGTGGATGTACAGTATATCACCAGAGTACTATAACTTTGATATGCATGCTGAGGATGCTTGTTTTTCTTTTCTTCGTATGGGAGGCTGAGGGCTTTCTGTGATTTGGGTCTGACCTTGAATGTTGCTGACCCAGTGGACGACTTTACTGTACGTTTTGTTACAATCAAGTGCCTGGGAATTGTAGTTTTAAGCCTGACAACCCATGATCAGCTCTTGTAAGCAGAGCCAGTTCAGGATGGGCGGTAGTTTTCCTTTGTAAAAAAGAAAAAAAAATACAAAAACTATCCAGACATCTCCGTCCATAAGGTAGCAATATACTCAGTGAGTGTTTGGGCTGTCAGTTTGTGCTATTGGCCTGTAAATAGTCTGTAACAATGTGATGCCACTGATGCAGCGTAACCTGGCAGTGAAAGTTGTTGATCTCTCCCAATGACCTTTGACTGTGACATAGAGAGGGACTTTACACCTTATTTTAGAAGCTGACGTCGCTCACAGCAGATTGAAGGGCTGTTGTTCCGAGATCTAAATTAAAAGAGAAAGATTTGTGCCATTTCTGTCCTGCATTTGGACATTTTGTGAAAACAGAATGCAGACGACCTTTGTATTATTTTTGCAACAGAGCTTAAGTATTTTAAGCCGAGTCACATTTGTCATAGACATTTAACTTTGTGCATACATTTTCTATTTCAATCGTACATTAATTTAAGATTTTGGATGAAAATCTTCTGATTAGAAGAAGCTGAAAAAACATAGAGATGAACTGGACTCTTAAGGAAACTGTTATTGGTTAGTCATTTTTACCAATAATAAGAACTTAGTACCATGTTACTGGTAAGCACACTAACTCACAATTTTGTGAATACGATTAAGCTTGATTTGTTTTTCATATCAACAGTTACAAACCCATAGATATTCACTTTATACTCATGGAAAAAGAAGAAAAAGAAGCAAATGTTTAGATTTGAGAAGCTGGACGCAGTGAATGTGAGGCATTTTTGCTTAAAAAATGCAATTATCAACATTTTTTGTTTGTCAATCGACTAAACAATAGAGATAAGATTAATGAGGACCATAAAGTCTGTGAAGAAGACAGAAAAGTCTACCTGATTATTATTCTAATCAATGTATCTCTGATATTAGGCTTGGCGCTGCGGCAGTTCATCATTATGAGAAGAATAGAACAACATTAGTTTTTGATGTGCTGGATGTTTCTCTCTGCTGTGCACAATTGTGATCTTGAGGGGTTAATGATTGTCGGTCAGCTGTTACTGCGAGTCTTACAGGAAGTGTTGATAGGGTGTCACCGTGGCAACGCTGTGTTGATGTTAACAGAAGCCAAAAAACAGTTTGAACGTGGTGACTTATTTTAACACTACCGTTTTGTGGTCTATCGTCTTGGTGAGCTGAATAAACAAATGTTGGTGTTTTGCAAAATGGAAGCCCGAGAAGATTAAAGGGTTTCTTAAAAGAGTGAAAGTGATATAAGATCAAAATGAGAAATGGGGGAGGGATAGTCGGACGTGTGTTGGTGATGATACAGAGGTGGAAGGAAGAGAAGACTTTAAGATATTGCTTTTCCTTCCACAGTTATCTTCTGCTGTGCAGGAACTCCTAATGGAAAGTGTTCACAACTTATTGACACCACATTATCCAGGAAACTCTTTTCTTTCTACCATTTTATACTTTTTGTCTGCTATTATTTTAATTTTTTTTGTGTCAGCGAGATTACGAAAAAAAGAAAGCTGAATCATTTGCACTCATCCATGAAGAATGTTTTATTGTTTTTCCTCTGGTGTTTTATCTCACAGCTGCTTTTATATGATTTTCCTTGATGTTTTGAGAGGTTGTTGAGTAATTAGCTAATTTAAATCAGTTTAATGAATCTTGATCAGTAGACGTTGAGTTGGTTTATTGATATTTCTTTGTAAATAATTCATTCCACATTGCAGTGACCACAGAGAAGGATATATATAAGTCATTTTATACTGTTGTTTCATCTCATCCATTCACCATTCAGGTACATGTGTTAGTTTGACGCTGTGGACACGACTTCTACAGAGCATGAATCATTCATCTTTCACTGAAAGGAAGAAAAAATTGAAAATATATACAAGCAGAGTGTGTGCCCCTGATCTTCAACTGACATATGAAATAATGTGAAATCTGCAAAAGCTGAAATGTTGGTGTTTGCGTACTGCTCTGCCAGCGTCTCTCTGTTCTCTGAATGGTGACTTGTGATCGGCTTTTATCATTGGAAATCCTGTCTGAAGTAGCTGACCAAAGAGGCCTGCTGTGCTTTGTGTTTTCAGACAGTCCACTCTATCTTTATACTGCAAACTCTCTGTGTGTGAATGTGTGTGTGTGTGTGTGTGTGTGTCATGCCTGCAAGTGTATATGGATGTGTATACTTGTGTGTGTGAGAGGGAGAGAAGTGATGTTGTCTTCCTCTGTGTTGCAGGTACTGACTGTTTACATCTGTGTAAATATCTCTCACCTGTTCATGTGCGTGCAACAGTCAATAAACAGAAGCCTGTGCTTTTGATTAAAGCCCTCGCTCTAATGGCCTCCTCATTTACCTTGTTTCCTTTTGTATTGCATGTCAGTGTAAGAATGCAGCTGTCCAGCTCCAAGGATCATCCCATCCACAAGAAATATGTAAGGAGATTGGCGCCAAAAGTGATTTAATTTGAGTTGCATAACTCTCTGACTACACATTTAGCTAAGAACCGGTTTCTAACCATTATATCCTTCAAATGTGGAATAGCCCAAGCCTACAAGATTTTAAATATGGTCAAATATTCCTGTGGGATAACGTCGCATTCAGACTGGTTAAAGGAAAGTTAACTCCAAACATTTGGGTTGCAGTTGTTTCGAACAAAAGGGCACAGTCCCACCAAAGGGTCACATGAGAAATATGAGAGCTTGTGAGATTTCTACTTTTAACGATTTTTCTGACATTCCTCTTTTTTTTCTTTTGTAACACTGGGAATTTTATCTCATTGGGATTCTTAAGGTCAAAAGAAACATTTTAAGTTTGGTTATGCCTTTATACATGTGCAAGATTTTACATTTGAAAGTATGCTCTAAAGGTTGGGAATTTAAAAACCATTTAAAGAAATGGTTTTATTCTATGACACCATGTGAACTTTGCTCTAATAACTACATCTTGTTCCCTCCATTTGATCAAATATTCACCAAGTTTAAGAGTCATTATTGGGGTTTTTCTGCATTTAGAGAAACGTTTTATTAAGAGAAGAAATACTGAATGTTTCCTCTTATCCTGCGTATCATCTCATTAGCAGTATCTGACCAAAGAGGCCTGCTGTGCTTTGTGTTTTCAAACAGTCAGCTCTACACACTGCAACCTCTCTGTGTGAGTGTGTGTGAGTGTGTGTGTTAATGCCTTATCACCATGTGAAATATGACCGTTGCTCTAGTAGCTACGTCTTTTTCTCGCCATTTGATAAAATGCTCACCAAGTTTAAAAGTCTTTCTTTATGTCACGTTTTTTTGTCAATGGGCCACATTTAATGAAACAAAAAATATTGAATATAAAGAATTGTACCCCAGATAGAGGCAGAGTGGTGTTAATATGAAAGCCGCACCCTGCACAGCCGAGACTGATGGCATTTTATTCTCTGAAACAATTTGTGCCAGATATCAGGTAACATGTTCCTTATATGGGCACAACTCCCTCCAGTCGGCTCAAGAATGTCTGTATAGTGGAGTAAGTCCAGGGAGGAAATAGTCGTTTTAAAGGGACACTTAGCTCTTTGGCTTGTGTGGATAATAATAGAGGTCTCTCACCAGCATTACACTTGATTTCCACACATTTCTTTATTTTGTCGAATGTGTCAAATCAATCAAGGATCATTCCACCATTTTCACACTCGTAATAAAATATGTAATGCTTTTAAATAAAGCAAAGAGTTTCACTTACAAGGATTTCCACAAAATGAGGCTCTTGAAATACATAACAGATGTAGGTTTATGCTGTGCATCCTCTGTTGCATTTCAATTCATCCACTCAATACTGGATTCTTTGTTAAGGGACATTTTTGCCTGCCATTACTCTTGCAAATGTGCACAGTGAAATATCTCCAGCCAGATATGTAAAGGACACTCACAGATTATCAACATCTATCCAAAGTACCAACAGTTTTTATTGTGTTTGTTAATTAAATCAACTTGAAATGGGGTAATAATGGGTTACCAAGTGTAAGCTTTTTTAATAGTAGAAACGACAACATTGTTTATAGGAGCCTGGTCACATTTAACACTACATACTTGACCTTTAAACTTTCCTTTCATATCTTCATGCTGATTTTAAAAACAAACAAATCCTCCCTCTCACCTTAGAGTCAGATGTTTCCTCTGGATCCTTGGATGGAGCTCTGAGAGCTGTTTAGTCTCAATGACAGCTGACATTAAAGCTGGCATCTGTTAAGAGGATCACCTTTTGGGCATTTCATCATCCATTTGTAATTGTAATGGCTTAACTTTGAGGGTTAAGTGTACAGGGCTGCATGTATTTACTTTGGTGTTAAGACTGAGTCATCTTGATTCTTCTTTTCATTACCAAAGAAGGAGAGGAGTGACGCCAACACAGAAGAAGGGCAAAAGTGTGAACAAGTTAGACCATCTTTAATAAAGACCAGAAATGTTTACATATTAAAACAATGAAACATAATAAATGGAGATCCTGCACAGCCTAACTCTGACACAGACAGGCCATTATTAAGTCTGCATGCTCGTTGATGCAGAAGAGTTATGACTTTACTAAGAGATCTTGTAAATTCCTGGTTGAGGTCATTGTTTATGAGAGCTAGGAGAGGTTTGGCTCATGTCCTGAAGTGTTTTTCTCTTGCTCCCTCCGTCTTTTAAAGCTGCGTTGCCTCCGCAGATTTTACATTTGAGCTGAAGCCACCGGACACACTGCTGCTGCTGCTGTGGGTGTAGAGAGAGACGCTCATCTGTTCGCTTTGGAGAGGTGAGTCCAAAACCACAGCTCTGTTTCACGCAGGTTATCAGACAGCTGCTCTGTTCACTGGACAGAGGAAGTTTATCACCAGCCGGCTCTTCGGTCCATTTAGGATTAGTTACGTCAAGTGCGTAATTGCTGCGTTTAACTCCTCGGGTGGAGATTTCCGATATAATTGAGATCAGGTACATCCCGAGTTACAAACAGAGCGTCCTGACTGGAAAATACAGAAACGTGTGACAAATACATTTTTCAGTCCACTTAAGCTTAGTTGGAGCACAGTGTTTTGCTGCCTAACAGGTGATGAACTGTATTTAGCAATGCACCTATACTATCCATTTGCGTGCATCTCTATAGTTCCACCCACTTGTTCATATATTTTGGAGAAACACACTTAAACCTTTTTTTTTTTCCTTTAAAAAAAAAAAACGTTATATATTTTAGTGACCTATATCCTTTTAAAATAAGAGCGATGTTGTTAATAGCCAGAATAAATAGATTTATTTATGATTTGATGCTAATTTATAATTATGCTCCTTTACATTTACTCTTAACTGTATTAACAGCTTTTAAATGGCAAGTTCTGGAAAAAAACTATGAATACTTCATAAAATGTTGCACTGTTACAACCAAAACTTTAAAAAATGTCATCTAACCCATAAAGCTACAACATTAAGATATTGGTTACATAGCAGTACATTGAGAATGATGGTACAATAAAATAGTTTAGATAGAAGTTTTGAATGTATGACATTACCTCACCCTCATACATAACATAATGTCTATTTGTAAACCGTAACAATATGATGTACTCCAGCTCAATGAGGACATTGTATGTTGTGATATTATTAATGCACATGTTGTTATTGTATACTGTAAGTGGACTCCTGGCATCCCTATAATGAACAGCAGAGCCCAAAGGCACCATCATGTGTGGCTTGAAACTGTTCAAACCTAAATCAGCTTACCGTCTCCTCCCTTTCTGCTTTGGGCAGCTGCCAAACCAAATGCATGATGTCATTAAAGAGACCTGGAGATTAGCTCCTTTTCCTCTGGCACACTGGACCTCCTTGTGGCTTAAGTATGACTTCACCATCCTTCAAAAGCCATAAAAACGTTGAACTTCACCAAGTAATAAATTAACCCACATTCAACTTCAAAAGACTGCTTTTTCTTTTGGGCTTGGATTTTTATGCAGCAGTTTATACATCAATTTTAGGACTACTAATTGTATATAATAAGTCTTTTAATTTTAAATGTTTGACATAAAATAAGCATAAAAACAGTCCAGCAGCACCATAACAGATTGTTCATTCATATGTTGTGTAGAATTCAGCAGGAGGACATTTTCCACACCAAGGGGACTTTGAGCTTTAGTGCCTTCAAATTATTTTTATTTTTATTTATTTATAGACATTTCATCGTGACTTTTATTCTTCAAATGGAGCAGAGAAACGAGAAAAGAGAGAGGGTGTGTCTGAGAGTAGATGATCGAGTTGATGAGACACATGAAACAGCGCTCTCAGCAGACCAGTGCAATACTCCTAAATAGCCAATGCTGCTTGTTTTCTGTTGGCTGAGTGGAGGCAATCATCTCTCTTGTGGATGTTGAACTTCTTGTCTTGCACTGCTTTCCTCTTCCTCTCCTCTCTTCAGCTCAGAGCCTCAGCTGAATTGCACATTCTTACTTTCAAATAAAACAGAAAGAAAGACAAGAGGCGAGAGCAAAAGCCACGATAAGAGGAAATGAAAAGACTGTACGATTTTCAGAAGAGAAGAAGCTAATGTGTTCAGGATTTCATGCAGGGCTACAAGAGTCAGATGGGAATGTATTAATAACACAGTTAATGTTTACTTTCTATATTTCTTCATTCAAAGTAAATGGAGTAGCCTCTTATTGTAGCATTAAAGTCGAGTGTGTCCTTTTGTTGTTGTTGAACAAACACATTTTTCAAAAGTAAACTCATATTATAGTATTTCATAAAGAAGTATTTAATTTGCCAGAAAAGTTTTACATCCATGAAGACTCATCACATTTTAGAAGCTGATCATATGTTGGTTATTCAATTATTCTGCACAGCTTTTAGTAACTAATTGTTATTATAGCTTGTTCAGATCGCTAAAGAGAGTGCAATATTTCCCTCTGAAATAAAAGTACAGTCTTAAAATAAACTCCTGTAAAGTAAAAGTACCCTTAAGTTAAGGGGATAACAGAAATCGGCTTGGAATGGCTACTGAGAGCTGCTTGTGTGAGGAAAAAAATAGTCTCTTATTGTGAACATTTACAATATTAAAATGTAAATTAACATGATGCCAGAACATCACATGTCTCAGAAATTACAAAATAGAGATAGACAAGATTTCAGATGATTTATATGTATCCTCAAGGAAGTCACTACTACAGCTTCCTTCAAAATGCTGCTCCTCACATCAGCAGAAAGGACTGACTGTGTTTAGAGGCTCGGGTCATGCGACCAATGAGAGCTCAAGTGCTTGCTGGCCTACGGTGAAGGCTTTATCTGAAAGTGCTTGTGTGTGTGTGTGTGTGTGTGTGTGTGTGTGTGTGTGTGTGTGTGTGTGTGTGTGTGTGTGTGTGTGTGTGTTGGCAACACTTAGCCCTATCCACTAGACAGGAGTGTTACTGTGATGATAGCGCCCCCCTTGTGGCCTTTTGTCCACACGTATTTGCCCTCTATGTGTCTGGGTCCTGCACCACACCCTGCCTGCTGCGCTCACTGACCTTTTGTGTGTGTTGTAGTACAGCTGTGTGTGTTTGGACAAATTAGAGTGTGTGTCTGTCCTGTTGGCTTGATGTTGTATTTGTGTGTGTGTGTGTGTGTGTGTGTGTGTGTGTGTGTGTGTGTGTGTGTGTGTACGGTGAGTCACTGTTTCCCTGACAATGATAGTGTGGCTCGCTCTGTCACTGCTCTGTCTGCGCACTAACCAGGATGACTGAGGATGACTGAGACTCATGGATGTCTGGGGGCGAGAGGTCATGTTGAGAGACGAGCTCTCAGATACAACCTTTTTGTTTCCATTGGTAACAGTGAACAGAGTGTGGGCGTGAGTTCCTATCACACTGAGCGATTTGCACTTGATGGTTGAGGAAGTACATGCCAGATTTCCTGTTTCTCTGTACAAGCAACCTCTCTGATAGATGATGGGCCTGTAGCCAAGACGCAACACCTAGCAAAACATTCATGATATGCTCTGAGCATATTGCAGTGTTTCCATTGGTGAAAAATAAAGTGATTAAGCCTTCATGCTATATTTTTCTATTTGTAAAGAATATATTTATAGTTTTATGTATTGTCCCAAAGGATCAGCAGTTAGTCCCGCTCTATTAAAAGCAGGCTTTGGAGGTGGCAGGTGTAGATTTGTGCTCTGCAATCCAGTCATATCAGGACAGCAGCTAGCAGATGAGACTGACACCACTTCATATGAGCGCTGCTCAAAGCAGGAAGAAGACAGATAGACAGTGCTTCAGCATAAAAGCTCTCCTAACAGCATACATCTAAATAACAGTTGTTTACTATAGATAGTCTGGTAAACATGCATGCTTTTTTGGCATTTGTCCTACGTTGGACTTTATTTTAAATGTGTTTCTTGATTATTAAAATGTCAATTGAATGCAGAATGAGAAAACCTGACCAAGACAGATTAATTTGACTGTGCTCAATATGTAAGAAAACAAATTTGATGGTTATAATACATTATATTTATACGGGGTGGTACAGTGATGTGTGTCCCCTCACATTACCTTACTTCCAAAATAACTTGCCATTGAAGCATTAAACAATATGTTCATACCAAATATGTAATATGTATTTTTGAGTTATAAACTGTGCTCACAAAGTTCTTTCTGCAAGTTCACAAACTTACTTTCTTCTTCTTTGTTCACATCCTGCTAACGCTAATTGTGCTTCCTTTTTTTGAATACTGTTGCTCAATAATATAGAAGTAAGATCTACACTTTCTTATGCAAGTTACATAATCAGAGAGAAATGCATGATGCCATGACTGAGAGATGTGAAATTAAGGGAAAGAACAAAGTGTCTGGTTGGGGATTAAGAAAATAACAGGAGTGTGAAACATTAGAGGAGGAGGAACAGATGTCCTGCTGTATCAGAGAGCCGACCCACTACTGGAAAAAGGTTTGGTAGGCCGGGAGTCTTGGCGCCTTCCTGTTCATTAATTATTCTTTATGGCTTTAGAGTAATTGGGTGACAGATTAGAAAAAGGACAAACGCCATGCTGGGCTCCATGGTAATGGACCAACTATAATATAATGTAATTACAACCAGATGCCCTTTGTAAGGCCAAGCACACAGTCACACAGACTGCATTGATTGGTTTTGTATCTGATACATGAAGAAGTTTATTTGATATAGTTACTCTGGTCTCTGGTGGCTCTCAGTCTCCTCTCATTCCCATCATGATCCAACATTTCTGTATTTAAGCTCGTCGGACTCTGAAGGCCCAAACCAATCAGAGTAAAGTGCCATCTGTGGAGCATCTGCTCGAAGCAGAAAAGATGATGATGGGTTATATCAGAATAGTGGGTTGGCAGTGATACAAATGGTAATACTAACGTGAAGCAGCTATACAGTAATCAGTAGTTAGATAAAAATCCATGACTACATGTAATGTTAAAGGTGTTGATGGCTCTACAGGAAATGAACACCCAGTTCTCTGCAGGGATTTTTTGTTGCTATTTTCAGCTCATTTGTTTTGGTTTTCCAGCCCACAAATGTACGGTGTTGGTTCACTCTCACACTACAGACCATCTGTAGAAGTCACAGTCCACAGCCTGCTCGGCACCGAACAGCAGACTGACACTGTTACAGACCAGCTGGATAACATACTGAGGCTCTCAGCTGCTCTGCTAGAGAGCGAGATACTTTCCTCAGGAGTTGGTAGAGACCAAAAACAGAGACGAACGACCAGAACACACCTTTGAATGAATCTTACAAAGCTTTGTATCCACTGCTTGAGTAAATAAGTTATCAAACAATTTGCACTTGTTTCTGCTGCCCAATTGGCCAAGTAAAAAGTTATTGCCGGTTTACATGCAATCAAAATGCCTGGGCTTTTTTCGTATTATTTTAAATTTAAAAGATGAAGGTTTTAATTTCTTCTTCTTCTTTCTTCTTCATCTTATGGATGAGGAAGAGTGTTTTCAGTGAGAGCGTTCATTTTGAGAGAGGAGATCAGGAATGCAACCGGTGTTTCCTGCAGCTTTAAAATAAATCTTCCCTTTTGGAACAAGAATCACAAAAAGATAAACAGGAAAGAAATCACTGACAGTATTTATTCATCTCTCTTCATATTCTACTTCGCCTCACTTTACAGTTTAGTTTTGAACAAACGAGGCCGTGGTCTCTGGGTTTGACCCTTTGTGGATGCTACCATCTCCTCCTTTATTTCCTTTTTTATTTCTTCTTCTTTTCCTACTAACTTACTCAGATAAAATGTATTAAAAAGGGCTGGTTCAAGCGCTGGATACTAAACGAATAACTTATATAAGAGAAGATAAGAAGACATACGCATATGACACTCTTTGTCTCTCCTCAGCTCAGTCATTTATATCATCTCGCTCCTGTGAGTCATCCCTTGAAGTTATGATGTTAAGTGATCCAGCATGTCATCTGTACATGTCCTGAGCACTCTAACAAAACTTGTTATGTCGGGGCAGTGGGAGTATCTGTGATCCCTCAGGGCCATCATTCAAAACCCTTTTTTATTTTGTACCTTCTGATGTTACAGCAGTGGATTCCAGTCTCTATCACCTAATCTATCCCCTCATACTGTCCCTCATCCGCCCTATTCTCTAATCCATACCCTAAAAAGGAGTGTGGGTTAAGGGTTAGGGTTGGATTTGGACGTGATCTCAGGGGTGTGTGCGGGTCACAGAGGGGTATATACAGCCCCCCATAACTGAACCAGGCTGTGGTCTCTAGGAGTGACCCTCTGTGGATGCTACTGTCTCCTCCGGTAGTCTCTTTTCATTTCTTCTTCTTTTCCTCCTCCTGACCGGCATCATGGCTTACAGACACTCAGGTAACTTAACATCAAAATGGCTGGTGCAAACTGTGGATGATACATTAAGTTATTTAATATGTCATCAATAATCAGGTGCAAAATCAAAAAAACGTGCTGTTATTGGCTTTTTTTCCCTGTGAAGCTTGTGAAAAGTTGCCCAAGACTCAAACTGAACCTGTAAAAGCTTTTTTAACATGATATTGCACAAGATAACTGTCTTGTATAACAACTATTTTTTATAACTTCATAAAAGAAAAATAGCCTTGTTTCAGATTAGTGACAGTGGACATTAAATGTTTTAGTAAAATAAATAATAATCTATCTACCAATAAAAAAAACATAATCCTTCAATTTTTTTTTAAATCAACTAATTTGAAGACTTGTCACTAGAAAGGATTTGAGGATTGTGTATTTACTCATTGAAATGTGTAACAATCTTAAACAATATGATCTAAGTTTAAAGGTCCTCTCTTGTTGATGTGTGGCATGTTCAAACAACATCTTGCAGCAAAACTAACATTCGAATGTCCAAATCTAAAATCTGAAACTTGTTTTTCCTTGTTGGAGAGAACTGTTTAAGTATTTCTTTATCCAAACTTAAACCACATTGTGTGTTTTTTTAGATGTGATCTCATGGGTTTATGATTAATTTTTTTTAACGAGTTTTTTTGTTTTATGGTGGTTTCATCATGTCGTAGAAATCTGTGTTTTTACATATGGAGCTCTCTTCCATTTCATTCATTTATTGATGTATGTTGGAGAACAGGCTGTTCCAGAGTTTGCATTGTGCTCTGTTCGTTTTGTTTTGCAGTAACAGTGATTTTGTTAATCTCCAAAGTAGTATGAGAGCTCGATATTATAGTTTTAAAATGACCTGATAAGAAGGAGTCAAGAGAGAACAGAACATTTTGACAGTGTAGCTTTTGATTTGGCTGATATCGTGTCTGGGTCACCCTGCCTCTGATCATCTCCCAACACGCTGACTCACCCCTCAATCTGGTCTCACATTGACCTTTCCTGCTCTCCAAAGGGACCGCAGTGGTTCACTCCGCTCCCCTCCGCGGCTGAGGGTCGGAACATACCATGGCTGTTTGACAGGGGGCAGCTGTCACACTGTTTGTAACAAAGGATTACTGGACGTGTCTCAAATGGCGCCACAATAGCTCCACACTCCCAGTGGTCATCACTCTGCATCCCTCTCCATTTGTCCCCTCTGGAAGGTTAAAGCGCTGTAAATAGAGGGTCCAGTTCCAAAATAGGTCTGGCTCGGCTCAGTAATGAGACCCCAGCATTGTGTGTGTGATTCGACAGTGTTTGACTGGGAGGGTTTTCCTTGCTTTAGTGCCATGAGATGCCACCAGTAGGTGAGTGTGGGCGGAGTGAGGGGCTCAGTGCTCAGTCCGGTCTTTATCCGTGGAGCACAGCTGCAGATAGAGACCCCTCTCTCATCTCTCAATCCACACACACCCCTCTCTCATCTCTCAATCCACACACACCAGGGGAACATACCTCACTGCAGGAGGCTCCTCTCCTTCACACGGCTGTTTACCACGTCCCACTTAGCTGCAGACGCCTTTCATAAATATTGTCCTTGTTCCTATGGTTACTAAAACAAAAAATGCCATTCCTCCCATTGTTTCCTCCATACTGGATTAACATGATATAAATCAATTTAAAGTTCCCACACTGCTCTCTCTGATACAGCTTCCACACACTCCACATTACGCACCGTTTTTTCAGGAAACCACTCAGTCTGCTCTCAGGGGACGCCGGCTGTGATGGGAATACAGGAATGTTGATAAATGAAGAAACAACATGGTGTTTACACTGAAAGCTTATACAATGACCTGGACAAAATGCAGCCCAAAGAGAAGTGGGGGTATGAGATTGGGAGGGAAATGGAATGAGCCAGACGATCTAAAAATATGACCTAAGCCTTTCAGTGAGAGCTTGATAAAAAGTTTGCAGGCTGGAAAGCACACAGCCATCTGTGGGCTTCATTTTCTAACATCACTCACACTTCTCTCATCAGTCTGGAATGCTTCTGTAAGAGCTCCATGTGTCTTTTAAATGTTCAAGGAGACACATGTGAAATGTATTTTATCCAAGTTATGCATAGATTTGTTTTGCATTTAGAGGTCAGATTTACAGTAACAGCCTGGGGCGTGAGTTTGCTGCTTTAGTCATTAAATGCCGATTCATGTTCCCCATTTCTGTTGTTCTTTTATTTCTGTAAAGCCCTTTTAATCAACTATTGTGGTGTTGTAAGTTGTATATAAATAAATGTATTAATTTGTTCAGAGTCACAAGGATGATAGAAAAGGCAACAGTGTCCCCATCTGGTGACTTTCTGCCATGTAAGGATGTTTAGAGTCTGATAATGTCTCGTGTTTTCAGGAGGTCCCAGGAGTTATCTCACCTCCACCATGACTGAACGCTTCGACTGCTACTACTGCCGGGACAACCTGCACGGGAAGAAATATGTGAAGAAGGACGAAAAGCACGTGTGCACCAAGTGCTTCGATAAGCTCTGCGCCAACACCTGTGCAGAGTGCAAACGCCCCATCGGCGCTGACTCCAAGGTGAAAACACAATGTCTGAGTGACAGAGAAATAATTAATGAGTAAAAGAGAAGATACAATCAAAACATTTAAATAAACAGAAAATGGCTGCAGTGTTCTGCTCAGACATATGTATTTTAAAATATAATAAACAGATTGGACACATTTAAAAAAAAAAAATTTGACAAAACATATTTAACATATTTGATAATGCAGCCCATTATAAGTTATCTATAATTTCCGTATTTGTACAATATGCATATACACTTACATGTCTTTTTAGTTTCTCATCAGTCTTTTTACTTATCACAAATCATTTTCTAAAATCGTTTTCTACTAGTTTCAGATAATGTTTTCAGCTTTTGTAGTAAAAAAAACATCTGAAACTGAGATGTTGGCCAAGATCAATTGAGTTGGTTTGCTGTCTGCTCATAGGCCCTTTCACAGAATTCAGGCATCATAGATTTTGTTCACACTTTTTGCCTTTTCTACCGTAACATTTTAAAATGTCTTCTGTGAAAAAGTAATATCCACCCTGAATTTTTTAGATGTCTACTATGAATGTTATTGCATTAATAAAATAAAATAAAAAAAGGGATGATATATCTGTCTATATCTGTTCAGAGAGCATCCAGTCTCAAGCTCTAATAAAACTTGTCCGTCATAGTGGTGGTTGCTTCCAAATTAAACCACTCACCACTCAGTCACAGGCAGCTGAATGTGTGAAAAACATACCACTAGTAAGGTTTACATTCTTTATATTGAATTTATAGCATCTAAATCTCCTAACTCCTTCTTGGCTCACGTCTGTCTCATTGGCTCGTTCTGTAATCTGTCCTGAGCCTCACTCTCCATGATGAAACTTTAATGAGGTCTGCATGAGGACAAGGTGAGAGACCTCTCCTTAAAACATCCTCTGTGTTTCAGGAGCTGCACCATAAGAACCGTCACTGGCATGAGGATTGTTTCCGCTGTGTCAAGTGCTACAAGCCGCTGGCCAGCGAGCCGTTCAACGCCCGGGACGATGGAAAGATAATGTGCGGCAAGTGTGGCTCCCGGGAGGATGGCAACCGGTGCCAGGCCTGCTACAAGGTGGTCCTGCCAGGTGGGTTCACTATTCTTACTTTAAAAACGAATTTCCCTCAATATTTTCCTACTATAAAAGATGTGGTTGTCAATGAGCTAAGTGAGAACCATTTTGTTGTTTTGCTAGAGACACTTTTGTATTTGTGTACTTTGTATCTGTGCTTTTCTTTCCGGTTTGAAGTGGGTCGGGCACGGTTGGAAAATGTGATGATTGCCAATCAGGATGTTTGAATAAAACATTATGATAATTGTTGTTCAGGTTGCCCAACACTTTCATTTGTACCTGATTGAAACACTTCTGCGCAACACTGATGAAGTAGATGTATGAGTATGTTCTTTATAAATAATACATAAAGGTGATTTTCTCTAGTAACAACTATTTCATATAACAGAGAGATAAGTAACATTTGAAAAAACATTTAAAGAAGAGGCTTTAATGAAAGAAAAGGCTTATTAAATGTGTGCAACACTTTCTTACCAAGGATTTAACCTGCTTTTAAACTCGATCTAGCTGTACTTTACCTCTTTTTCAACCTCTCTTTGGTGATCCCAAAGAATCCACTCCACTGTCAGACAGAGTGGACTATTTTTAACTTTTAAACCATAACAATGCTTTTTATCTCTGTGTCTCAGGGTCCCAGAATGTGGAGTACAAGAACAAGATGTGGCACGAGGATGCTTCACCTGCTTTGAATGCAAGCAGCCCATCCGCACGCAGAGCTTCCTGACCAAAGGGGAAGACATCTACTGCGCTCCCTGCCACGACAAGAAGTTTGCCAAGAAGTGTTTCCACTGCAAGCAGGTACAACCACATATCATATCATGTCATCCATAGTATAGAGCCAAGTCTATATAAATTAAACTGTGGTGCAGACCGTTCACTTTCAGCAGCGGGAATGATTTTCCACCTCTGTAGTGTTTAAGATGTTACTCTCTCTCCCTCTCTCTCCCTCTCTCTCTCCCTCTCTCAGCCCATCACCTCTGGAGGGATCAGCTACCAGGACCAGCCCTGGCACTCGGAGTGTTTCGTGTGCAAAACCTGCCACAAAGGTCTGGCTGGAGCTCGCTTCACTTCTCACGAGAACAACGTCTACTGCGTGGACTGTTTCAAGACTGATGTGGCCAAGAAGTGCCATGGATGCAAAAACCCAATCACAGGTCAGGGAAGCATGAGCAGATGTTTTTATTAGAATGAATGCATTGTGGGTATAGTGGGAATAACTATAATGGCCTCTGACAGATTACAACCCACTGGCCATAAGACATATTTAGGTGGATCAGCTCCAAAGCCCAAATATTATTTATATTGAAATAATAATAATATGCTAATTAATCAATATTTACTTGGTTACATAAAGAGATATTCAAATGTCTTTCTTATAAGTACAAACATTACATGAATGGTTCTGAAAAATTTGAGGTGTTACAGAGCAGCTGAATAAAGAAATAGTATTTCCCCTTTAATCCATTTTTCCTGCTCCTTTAAACTCTGTATATTATTTATTTAGCCCAGTTTAGCCTTTAAGATAAATTATGCCAGCCATCGTACTGATCATTCTGAATTATTCCTATACAAGTAAAATGCAGCAGACAGTAACACCATCCAAATTAATTTCAGAAAAACTCAATGTTCTCATTACCTAAGCCCAAGCTGTACCTTATTACAAATGATAGGAATGTTTTAAAGAGATCTCTGTGTGAAGCATGGTTACCTGTCTCACACTGCTCACTGACGGCTGTCCTCCGCTCTCCGCAGGGTTCGGCCACGGCACCAACGTGGTGAACTACGAGGGATTCTCTTGGCACGAGTACTGCTTCAACTGCAAGAAGTGCTGCCTCTCGCTGGCCAACAAGCGCTTTGTGATCAACGGAGAGCACATCCACTGCCCCGACTGTGCCAAGAAGGTGTGAGCTGCACAGAGGATCGTGTTTAAAGTGGAGTTGCGCCAACACTGACATTTAGACTGTTAATTTGCAGAAATATAACCTTTTTGTTGACAGGCTATTATGGCCTCAAATGAACATAAATGTTATTCTGTTTGTGATTTAGCAAACAAATGTCAAATTGGTGAAACTTCTCTTTATGAGGTTGGCAGACGATAAAGGTTATTTCAACTAATTATGCACTAGCTTGAGTTATTTATCTACTCATACATTATGCAACTTGTTTCAGTGTTGGATACTAACATGGCAACAGAGTTTCTTTTGTGGGATTGTGATGTGCACTATTAGTCTAATCTAATCCGGGATTCTGTGTAGTTTTGAGACAAAAGCTTTTTCACTGCCTTACTGGAATATTTCATAGAGAATAATATGCTTTGACATGCATAACGCTGCTCATACATACCAGCTTTGATTGATAATCTGTTACATGTATCTTCCAATGGATTATCAGAAGAAACCACATCTAAAATGAGGTCTTTGAGTTTTATGCTGAAATATAAACAGCTTGTGTATTCAAGACTTTGACTGAAATGTTAAATGTTAAACAAGAATAAAAGGAAAAAATGATGTGAAGTCTCTTATTTCTTTCAGAAAGACATAAAAGAACATGGCAAAGGAATATTTTTGCAAGACTTTATTTGTTTTAACAGTTTGTATCATCTCAGTACACTTTTAGATATATTTACAGTACAAATCTTACTTGGACAGGGCTTTGTTAGTAAATCTTTCAGAGAAATATTCATATTCACAAAGTCGCCCTGGTGGGGAGACTGATTGTCGAGGCCGAGGTAAGGACAAGCTTTCTTAGTTAACTGTGATACAATAAAAATACTAAATCTCAATCTAAGGCACCGTTCTATCCTATTGTTAAAGAAAACGTTGAGGACTTAAAGCAGTCGGCTCTGTACTCGAGCCCTCAGAGATGCAGCAGGACCTGGAGTAGACGAAATATGTGTTTAAGAAGCAGCTACAACAGCCCCCCCGACAGATGCTACACGGGACTAGAGGGGTAGGAAAGGTTTGGGGATGAGACTTCTAAAACATCTGGGAATCCACAAATGACGTTCTCTTTTCTTCCAGAATATCACTCTCCTACGAGTCTGTACAGTAAAGCTACTCCTCAGTTACCATTCTCTAAACATAGCCAGTCATTTGTGACAGTGCAAAGAGTCTCGTGTTTTTTTAAATGAGTAATAGATGAAAGCCAAAAAGCTCTGAGACATGGTAAATGATGAAGGACGGTTTATGGAGTCCGTTACATTCTTTGAGCTTATTAATCAAAGCTAAGATCTAAAGCCCCTAGTCCTTATGTACAAAGAGATTTTAGTTAGCCAGCAGAGAACAAGGCAACAATAAAAGGTCCTCCAAACCTCGTGCTTGGACTGTTCAAGCATAGGGAGTTTCAAGATTTCATTACAGTTCATGAAAAATCCAGAAGAGACAGAAAACATGTCTGACCCACGTCATGTTCTGCCTGCTACTACAAGGATTAGTTAAGACCTGAGCTGATATGCCTACACTAGAACTATCCATCCCCACGTCCTTTAACATCATATAAAACACATTGTGACGACATTGAAAGCATCATGAAGAGGCCGGGCCACGACTGATCCTGGGTCAGACATCTGCTGAGGGCTGTAACAACTGGCCATCAAAATGTGTTTAGTCTCCGTGAGGCAAAGTTCAGAATCAGGGTTGGGGCTTAAAGCGCTAAAACATACACACATAAACAAACGCTATATTTTAAGGAAAATATAGTGGGTCCCTACTTGGCCCCTTGTTTTTTCCAAAGCTCATGTGGAAGAGGGCTTTATGTAAGTTTATCCAGGCTGCCCAAACGTAAACTGACATCCCGTCACAGGGCACGAGTCCAACAGAAACGTAAAGCACACGAACAGAGACTTCAATTATCCACATCCTGACGCCACCTCATCCTACACATGGCTTCAACTGCCTAATACTGATTATATACACAACAATAACACTTAAATATATGTAGAAATGTATTTTTATATATAAACAAATGGCCAAATTATATTATAAAAAATAATTGAAATGCATTGTGTCAGATGTAGCAGCTGGTGTTTTGGGAATTTCAAAAAGTTGGTTGAAAAAGGAGAAATAAATGTAAATGGTGAAGAGCCTCACATGGGTGGATGTGTTGGAAAAGCTCAAGTTAGAACCAGATCATTGAAAACCTGATTTGTAGTTTCAGACAAATATTCAAGGTTCAATTCAGTAATGAACACCACCTGAAGAAGCTCAGAGGTGGCCATGAATGAAAGTAATGGACTTCCACTGCTAAGATAGTATGTTGCAGTTATGGGTATTCAAGCAGGAGATGAGACTAAAATGTGATGCAACTCATATCTGATGTAAATTACATTGATGTCGCTCGTAAACATAAATTCTATGTACATATGTAAAAATTAACAAAACCTTAACGAACCCTAAATGAGAAACTTCACTGAACAAACAACCAAATTCACTACAGCGCTGCGAGTGAACCTCAACACTATTCAGCTTCAAATGTAACAGATGGAGCTCAAGGCGCCGCCTAGTGGCCGAAGAAGGAAACACACCGGGAGACAGGACAATGGGGCAAAATGAAGTATGAATGCAGGGTCTACTTTCAAGTGTAAGCACATGACAGAGTTAACTGTGCATGAATGAGCTTCAGCGCAAGCAATTTAGTATATTCACAATTCAAAATTAGTAGTTGAGGAAATATTAAGGCCATATTGGATCCTGCAAAGAGCAGCCGGTCAAGTAAATTTAGACGAATCACACGTGAAACCTGGGATGCTTTCCCCACCAAACCCCCGACAGAACAGAATGTTTGAACCTTTCCTCCTTTAAGTCACTCTGTTCAATTCACGCAGCCGAGTGTGCATGTGTCCTGGAATATTCTCATACAAGAGAAAAGAACAACAAGACTAAACATAGGTAATAATTACAATAACAACAAAGCCAAAATTAATAAATTACAACAAATGCACCCCTGACAAAGACAAAACTCTTAAAAAAAACATCATCAAATTTAGACACAACATAGAAAAAAAAAAAAAACTTTGAGAACTAAACACAAGAGGAAGAGGAAAGAGACCTGAAGCGAGCACGTTGAAGGAATATGGAATTTCCCTGAAGCATAACGTTGTTTTCTTTTAATATATATATATATAATTTGAATATATTTGTTTCCTCATAATGTGGGGTGCAAATGTAGCACTTGGGGTGGTCTTTCCGCTTCTCCTTGTGCTCCTCGCTCTGGAAGAGGAGGAGGAGAGAGAGAGGAGGAAGCCGTTGGAACTTTTTTTTTTTTGAAGGAGCTCAGCTGGACAGGAACTTTACGAGTGCAACAGAGAGAGGAGTCTTAGCGATGGCTGCAGCATCAAATCTCTGCGGAGACACGGGAGGAAGTGATTACTTTAGGAAGAGTTCATCAAAGAGTGAACACTCCCAACAGGTGTGCGTGACTCCTCACCTGACAGGGCTTCTATTGGTTGGTTAGAGGAATGCAGGGGGTTGACGGGGGTCCCCTTGTCCTCGAAGGCCACCCTGGTCCCATCCGAGCTCCCGTCACAGCTGATCAGGACCTGCTTACAGTCCTCCGCCTGGATCAGGGGCCGAGTCTTGGAGTGGACGTTGAGGTCGTTGAGCTCCTCGAAGCTCCACTGGTTGGATTTACCGTTCAGACCTGAGACTAAGCCCACCTTGGCGGAGTCCTGCTCATTCAGGAACTCCGAGCCCTCCACCAGGCGGCCCTTAGGAACGGGACTGGAGAGGAGAGGGAGATGGATAGAAAAGAGTTTCAGAAGGTTAATGAGATTTATAGAAGCACAGCTTTGAGCTAGCAGAAAGAAATCCAGTCTAATAAAAGATAGGGCTGGAATAATTGTCTAGTCAATCGGACAAAAATCATATTCCACTGAACTTCTACTAATTACTACTTCTAAGTTCTACCAGAGTACGCTGAGTGCACACGACCTGATAGATACACAAATAACAAGCAGTATATTACATACATTTTTTTCTAACATTTAATCATCATTGATAACAGACTGAAACCTAACCAGCCTACAAAGAGCTGGCAAGGCTGTCACAAGGGGATCGGCCTGCTGTTGAGGTTATTTTGACAAAGCTTATTGAAATATACCAATTCTGATATGTTCACGCTATCCTATCCTAGTGATTAATGGGTCTGACGTTTTAATATCCACTGTAATATTTAAAGAAAATCAAATAATTGAGCCCCTTCTGTTCTTTATTTGAGATTACAATACACTTACGAGATTATAGGCACTACTCTGAGCGCTTTCTGGGAGGGTCTCATTATTTCATTGTCTTGTCTCAATCATACCTCACTGCCTGAGTCTCCTCTGTGCTCATGCCGTTGTTATTCTCCTTGTCATCTGTCTCTGGTTTCCCGTTCACGCTGCCCAGCGGCGCCTCTCGCTCGGCCGCCGGCTCACCGGAGGACAGATCACACTCAGCTTTGTCCTCTTCCTGGCCTACCATGTCAATAGAGGAACAGATTTGGTTTAGATGAGTCATGAGTCATGTTGACCTTTATGTAAATTCCCACAAATGGGCCTTTTATGTAAAGTGTATGCAAACAAACCCAAAGAGGGGAAGACACACCTTCACTCTCAGTGGTGAGGTACCACATTCAGAAAGGCAGTGATACATACATCTTCATGCAGTCTAATGTCCTGAAACTGTAACGCCTGACCACTTACTCTGAGTTTCACAGTTTATCTGGTCCTCTTCCTCCTCTCTCTCTTCATCGTCATCTTCATCCTCCTGTTTATCATCATCCTCATCCTCATCCTCTCCTGCCTCACCCTATGGAGGAGACACAAAGACGTGTTAGCGTACACTCAGAGTAAAGGATTCTCTCTGCTGGCTGAGTGAATGTGAGCTCACCTTTTCGCTCTGCTCCCCCTTTCTGGTTCTTTTCATTATCTCTTCAATTCTCTGAAATGGAAAAAAGAGCTTGAAAATGTTATATGTATATAAGGAAGAAGAGATTCTGTCATGAAGAGACCAACCTGGTAAATAATGTCATGAAATGTAAACAGAGTGATGTGGCAGTCACTGAGGTTAGGACTCCTTGGTGTCTCCATACCTTCTTCCTCTCCATGCGCTCCTGCTGGTTCTGCTGCATGACGCGCTCTCTCTCCTGACGGACCTTCTCGGCCTCCTCCAGAGCCTTCGCCTCGGCCTCCTCCCGCTCCTTCAGCAGCTCGGCCTGTTTCACCGCCTCCTCTTCGCCATTTTCACCCGCTCCTCCTCAGCTAGAAGAGCATCTTCCTCGTCTTTCATTTTCTTGTCCTCTGCAAGTTTCTTGTCCTCCTCCAGGCGTATCAGTCGAGCCTCCTCCGCTAAGCGCATCTCCTCTTCCTTTCTCACCCTGGTACGGTAGAGACAGCAGTTAGTAAGAATACTCACAAATAAACAGAGGGTAAAAGTTAGAGAATTAAGAGAATAATCCCAATAATCTTACTTCTCCTCTTCCTCCCTCTGTAACCTGAGCTGCTCCTCTTTCTCTTTCTGCTCTCGCATTAGTCTCCGGTTCTCCGCCAGGATCTTTGCTGCCTCAGCAGCAGAGTTAGTGCCCGTCGAGCCTTTAGAGTCTGACAAGGCAGGAAAAGAAAATACGTTACGCACTGCATGATGTCACCCTGTCACCCATTCCTCAACAGAGAGAGACACATGGATAATAGAGGACGCTGCCTGATTCTGAGTTGTGTGACTTTCACATGATGATCTCTGAGCTCTTTGAAATAATTCAGAGGGTAAACAGACACATACAGTACACAGGGACGAGCAATATGATAGTACATACAATGAGAAAGAAATGTGTTCATCCCAGATTTGCCATTACATATCATTTATCACTTTGAGTATATTAGTCTATTGTAGGCTACCTTATGCATTATAATAGCATCATTGTGTTGCCTGAGGCAAGGACAGAGACCAGCACTCAATGTCGTTCGGGGTGTGTGTGTGTGTGTGTGTGTGTGTGTATGACAGAGACAGAGCGGAAGAGAGGGTGGATTACTGCATGCATATTTCTGTAAGGTATCTATGTCAACTTGACCAAACCTGACCGTGGTCATAGGCCTTGTAGGCAATGTTGAACAATTGATGAGCAGAATGTGTCAGATGTGGACTTTTGTCAAGTATTTCATTTGGATGTTACATCAAAACAAACACTCTTTTGTTATTTGGTCCAATAAAAGCATTAGATGATATCAAATAACATAAGTTACGTATTTCCGTTTTATACACTCATTAACATAAATGTGCCTAAACTGTGCCACTTAGAACTTTTTAGTTTCAACATCTTTCATATGCACAGCTGACAACCATCTTTGCCGGGCTGCAAGTAATTAAAAAAGATTATTAAGCTATTATTTTTCGCAGAACACCCTTCTCTCCAGGAGGTGGCAGCAGCAAACACCCCGATCTGTAACAGGATGTGACTCCAGATGGAACTTAACAGGTCCCCTGCTCCACTGCAAACTGAGCTGCTCACACACACACACACACACACACACACACACACACACACACACACACACACACACACACACACACACACACACACACACACACACACACACACCTAACTGGTGCTGCTTTACGCATTGCTGATTAGAGAGAGGAAGAATTCACTAGGGAGCAAGGAACCACTCATTATTCTGGTATCGGTGCAAGTGGCTAATTTACCTTACATTAGGAGAAAAGCGATGTTAAAAACATCCTTGTACCTTCTCTGCAGCTTTAACAGTTTGGTTTACTAAATCATCTCTTTTTTGTCTTTTAGAAAAAGGTATTAATACAATATTTTGTAATCCAAACCCTCCCACTGCAATGTATTTTTGATCCAATAGTTCCTGCTGCTCTATTTCCTCCTTTTAATTTAGTTTCCACCTGTTCCAGTATGGATTA
Source organism: Dissostichus eleginoides (assembly GCA_031216635.1). NCBI lineage: Eukaryota > Metazoa > Chordata > Actinopteri > Perciformes > Nototheniidae > Dissostichus > Dissostichus eleginoides. The sequence goes on from CM062271.1 coordinate 15,642,094, forward strand.
AATAAAGTATAATATAAAGAAGAGACGAGATTTCTTAATCTATTTATAAATTAAACTATTAATAAATCAGTATGTATTTACAAGAATGTCAAATGGGGCGTTCCCCGGCCTGCTCCCTCCTACTGACTCCATGGTGCACGAGAAGAGGGAGGGGTCTCGCTGTTGGGACCAGAGCTCTATGATTACTCTTTGCAGCGTATATTAGAAATAATTACACTAGGACTCTGGTTAAGGTAGTTGTTGCAAATGTTTTAACGGTTCTTCCTCAACACGTTGTTTAAGATTTAAAAGTGTTACAAATTGAAACCTTGATGCCTTCTTATCTTTTGCGCTGTATAACTTTCCCGTTGACAACATGATGCGCGCTATAGTGTGTGTGTGTTAGTGACTGCGACGTACCCGTCTATGCAACCTGTGTGTGTGTGAGTGTGAGTGTAACGTAAAACCATGCGCGATATTCACATCGCAGGACGTGACGGTTTTTTTTTTTTTTTAGGACTTGCGATATTAAGTAGGCAAATTAACTCAAACACGTCATGTTACTTGAGTGAGTGACATGCAGGCTCTGCATGCACAGCAAACCACCAATCACAATCAAATCTCCAAAGCAAACGGACCCGGTGATTAAAGGTAAAAACACTGAATAAAGTAGTTTCATGTGTTTCTCCAGGGCAGTTCGGCGCTGCTAAACTAGCTAGCTCAGCTTGTTGCTCTGATAACTTAAGATCCAGACGTCCGTGACTAAAATCCTTCATTCGGTTAAATATAGTTAAAAAAATACCAATTGTATAGCATTAAAGTTCAAGAAAGGATGATTTGCGTGGAAAAAAACGGTCTTTTCTTCAATTCCTGTATGTTTTCATATTGCAATATATATCGCAGGGGGAAAAAAAATCGCAATGTCAGTTTTTTCCAATATCGTGCAGCCCTACCCCACAGTAATATTTATATATAGTAAAGATGAAAACGATATCATGCTGGGTCACTTCACTCCCAGAAACTGACAGCACGTCTCGATGCACCAGCGCAAACATCCTGGTTGCCAGAATAAATATCAGCCTTAGCAAATATCGGTACTGACTTATTAAAGTTTGTCAGCTGACCAGGGTTGTTAAGTCTGCCTTCATATGGACCTGTTATACATGGTTAGTACTAAAAATGGTATGGTTTAACTACATTACAGTATAAGTACATTTTTAATGAAAACAAAGCATTTAAACTGTGGACAGTAGTATTATCACAGAGAATTGCTCACCGTCTTTCTCTTTGCTCTTGCTGGACTCAGAGGGCAGAGGAGACACAGCCAGGACAGGACACATATCCTTGGATTTGGAGTCTCTCTTTCTCAAGGTGGGGGGCCCTGTTGGAGTGAGGGCTGGTTTCTGGATAGGTGGAGGTTTGGCTGCCGAAGACCCGGGGGACGGGGGGCGCTGCTTCATCGCACCCGGTGAGGGCGGGCGCGTCTTGGAATTCTGCCTGTAAGAACAAAGTGTGAGTTGTTTGTGCTTTGTCATGAAATCAAGAGGAAAAGCTGCATCCAAACTCATAAAACTTAAAGTCAAGTATCAATGAAGCTGTTTTGGAGAAGTAGTCGTACTTGGAGGCTGGGGAGGGGGTCCTCTTTGGGGCCGGGTTGGGGGCCGGGTTGGGGGCCGGGGAGGGTGTCCTCTTTGGGGCCGGGTTGGGGGCCGGGGATGGTGAGCGGTTGCGTCCCAGGGTAGAAGATGGGGAGGCGGGACGTTGCACTCCAGGCGATGAAGACGTCTTGTCCTTCTGTAGTTCCACAGAGATGGGACAATAGTGAGGAAATAATAACTGTTAATCACTGAAAAGGATCATGCTAAGAACTCAAAATAAATCCTTTAAATTACCTTTAACTTTTGTTTTTGTTAATGTTAATATCATTGTGTCTAACAAAAAAGTTGTGAATCATGTACTCAAAAAAGAGGCCCCCATTTAAGGAAAGGGTTAACCCTAACCCTTTTTTTTTGTTGCAGTTTACTGAGCTTCAGAATGGCAGGACTGAAAACAGTGCATTTTAATATCTGTTTACTGCAAGTAATATTGTTATCACAACCTTTAAAATGTTTTGCATATCGCACATTTCCCTAATATTGTTCAGCATTCATTGTATCTTAATAAGTAAGAAATTATATTTTTATATTTTTGTGTAAAAGAAATAAATCACAATTGATGAAGAAAATACCAAAAAACAAGGAGGCCTATTATAATTATTGTAAGTATCAATAGAAGGAACATGGATGATTTAATTCTGTATAAACCCGCCTCCCCAGGTTTGACTAGCTTTAAACAGTGACACAATGCTGTTGTGAAGGAGCCGTGGATCAGGTTTAATTCATCTATTTTTAATGCTCATGTGCTATGTTGGTCACCGCAAACATGATGACAGAGAGCACAGCAAGGTCAACCATGTGACACACACAGAGGAAAATATACAGTGCTGTCCCAGCCAAGCCTTCAGTACTGAACGTTCAGACCAGGTATTAACATGCGTCTTTTGTGATCCCATCACTAATGTACACTAATGGATTGTGGGTCACATTGAAAGAAGTCCTGGTCAACTCAAATTCAGTGTGCGGAAATCAATCGATCACTTTGTCCACAATGTCTGAGCTCTGTATATATTGTTTCTAACTGTACTGTAAAATGAGTTACAAAAAAACGATCTCATGTCACAGAAACCAGAGAGAGAATCTGTTATCATAGTTCCTGTGATGTGTCAGTGATTTTTATTTCAGTGCTCTGCCGATATCTGACACCCACCCGCCCGCCCGCCTGCTCTTATCCGATGCTCTTTGCAGCTAGAATATGTATTTAGTTACTTAATGCAAACAGAAATTAGGTGTTTATTCTCAACACAAAGTGGTCACCGGATAAGTCCAATAATGTGAGATGTGAACTGACTTTAAGCCACTTGTGATGGATCAAAAAAGCAAATGTAAATGGCAGGTCTGAACAGGAGGGAAATGTAAGAAATGGCCCCACCTTTATAATAGAGTTTACAACACAGCTTAACAATCAAAGTCTTGGAAAGATAACCTGGACAATAAACAGGCAATTGGAGCAGAGTTTATAACAAGGAGTCAGGGACAACATTTTCATTTCCTATTTAAGTCTAATATGGTATTGGAGCCAGAGCGGTAACCAGAAGTCATCTCGAAGCATTACACTAAAGTCATTTCCCCATAACAAACCTAAACCCCTAATAATATCCTTTAATAAGCAAAACATGGAAACAAGTAAGCATGTAGCCGACCTACATTTTTGCACGATTATTGTTGTTTTCTAATATACCTTTGGAAACACCCCGCCTGTAGTCAGGCAGCCTAACTCAGTGTGTCAGAGTGAGTGATCAGCTGTGCATTTCAATGATCTCCACACCAGTTTGTGCGTGTGGAGGAGAAAAGACAATGAAATGGCCAGGAGAGAAGAGGCCTCAGAGTCAGGGTGGGTCTGCTTTGCATGGTCTGATCTTTTTATAATCCGGCCACTGTGGATCCCTTTGTCTCATGGGATGACAATGAGGCCCTTCACAGCCAGAGAGGAAAATGGTTGGGTTATCGAGAGAGAGAGCGAGAGAGCGAGAGAGCGAGAGAGAGAGAGAGAGAGAGAGAGAGAGAGCCAGGCACTACTGGCCACAAAGTGAGGAAATCTGAACCATCACCCATGATGATCAGTGTTAGAAAGAAGCATTGTAACTAGTTTTACCACATTTGTCAGCAGCTTGGTGGAAGTGTTTTTTTCTGAATCAAATAGCTTTTTTCAGTAGCTTAGGTCTGTTATCCATTAAGGAGTGTTGTGTCACATATTTCAAGCTTATTGAACACTGAAATTAAACAGCTCATGATCAGTTAGTGACGTCACTGGAATACACAGCGTACAGAAGCTTTTCTGTTTGGTGCCGACACCACATGTCGATTCTAGGGCCGAGGCCTACGACAGCCCTTCTGCAGGTAATGCAGACACATTGCTGCAGCTCAGCTTGCTTCATTTCTCTGGGGGGTGGCTTAAACATAGTTAAGCTTTATTTAGAGAAGAGTAACCCAGAGAAAATGTCCCTGAATAAAGTAGTAGCAGTAAGCAGGATAACATTTTGGCAATTTACGAACAAGTTTCTATTATGATCGACCAGCAAAGGTCAAACAGCTGGAGCAGGAACAACATTTCCCTACTGTTCTCATCCTGCAGAAATACTTTGACAGGCAAATGAGGCCGGATATGTGCACATAAATCAGAGTCTTTGGTGCCATCGGCTTATTTCACCAAGCATGTCATTTGAATTCAGGAAAGCATGCACTTCTTGTCACCATGTAAGACATCTCTGTGCTGTCAAAGCGTGTCTCTCTCAAGTGCTACCAACAATTCAAATAAAGTGTCAACTACAAAAAAAAATGTATAGTCTATCCGTATTTTCCAAGTCAAATTAAACGACTTTCTCATGTAAAGCATAATTATAAACTTGAGAAATTACATAATACTGTACAATATTCTCTAAATTATGTTTATAAAAAAACACAAAAAAAAAGTATCCTACTTGTCCTTAAAACCTGAATGTCATTCATGTGCTAAATTTGTAATCACTTTGTGATAGGAGTGATAATATTTTCAGATTAGAAGATGCCATCTAACGCCAGGTTACTCCATCAGTAAATGCAAACTGACAAAGGGCTGTAAACTAACTCAACATTATCCTTGAGACCACAGTTCTATCGGAAATAGTAACAGTTGAAATCTAGCAAACAGATTTCGATACCGTACCAAGCAGCATCAAACTGAGGTATACCTCCTGCATTGTCATTTTACACACATGTATGATACTAAGTACTTGCATAACCATTAGCATAGCCATATAAATATACATTTATGTAAAGGGTAATAGAACCAGAGAGGGAGGACTTTCAGGAAGTCACAACTATCGGCAGAGAAAGCTTTCCATTTAGTAAATAACAACACTGACAATTGTTTTCTTTTCTGTCCGATTCAGTTTTCTTCGTAGGCCAGTGGTGCTAGGCACATTAGCATAAAGAGGTGTTCTCACCATTGAAGGGTCGAGGGCTCCGTCGGCCGACACCGAGGTGGTCATGCCGCTCTTCTGCCGGTCAATGCTGCGGCTGCGCACGGGGGCCCCCCGCGGTGGGTTCAGGGGACTGGCAGAGGCTGAGCGAGGACACAGGTGACACTCTGGTAAAGGACACAGTCATCGCATGGCCAGGGAAGCACAGCCAATGGGAGGCGTGAAAAGCGGTCGAGTTGGACAGCAAAGCAGCAAAGAGTCAAAGGAAAGACAAATGAAGGGAGTAGAGGGAGAAAAGAGAGAGGAAGGGAGGGCAGATGATGTTTGGAAGAAGTGAAAGGAGTATTTTATTAAGGGGACAAGAGCACAAAAAAAAGCGATTTGTTAGAAATAGCACATCAGGCAGGAAACAGTTTTTTGAAGATCACAGGAGACATGAGGAGCAGAGAGCAACAGTCTCACAAAAACCCCAGACACTCCCAGTCCCTGAACACACCATAAAACACCAAACACGACAGCACAGCACATACTACACAAAACCTACCACCAACACAATACAACAAACACATCACACAGATTCATTAGTACACTAAACACACAATGAATGTTGATAGTGTCGAGTGTTGTGTTCAGTTAAAGTAACACAAATTGTTGAGTAGTAGACTTAGAATTCTTCCTGCCATAATACTCTAACTCTCTGGATTTAAAATCTGACATTGAATGCCACATTTTTCATAGCAGGACAAAGCCATCTCTGGCACAAACACTGCCTTACAGTAACTAAAGAATTCAGAAACACATCTGAGTAGTTTGTAAACACGACCGTCTACAATGTAGACACTGTGCTGTTAAATGACTGTCCTTACCACGAGTTTAATGTCTCCTGTATTTAGCAAGGAGAGTAAAGACTGTAGTCCGCTGGCTATGAGCTTGCTGTGTCAGATTGAGGGATTAGCCGTGATAATCCTGGACCTGGAGAACACTCCCTGCTACAGCCTGTTCACAAATGTGTTTTGTAATTCACTCCGATTGTGCACTGAGCAGCTATGAAATTTCCCCTATCATGGGCTATGAATGCTGCTTTTAATGTGATGTGTCATCGCTCTACTGGGGCTATACTTAGCAGGAGATCTATAGCTGCTAATGGGTTTGTAATGGCTGGTCAATAAACACAACAGCCTAAAACCATCACGGGAAATACAGTTGCAGCGTTGAAGTGAGTCAGTGCTTTACAGTATGCTACTTTCCATCCATAAAAAAAGTGAACAAGAAAAATGCTGTGTTCATCAGTGTGTGTCAGGGGTTTCATACCAGATGCCTGCGCTGTATATTCTCAACCGCTGCTTATCTAATGTAGATCCCTCGCATTGTACAGTAACACATGAAGAACAACATGTAAGGCATGCAAGTCCTCCTGTGGGATGCTCAACTCCACCTAGATGGCTTTAGAGTATATTTTTACTACAAAACATCAGCACCAAATCCAGTGCCAGAATTGGGACATACTGAATTTGATTAGTGTGACTTTAAGCCCTCATATTTAACAGAATATGCTAGCTATCCCAATTTCAGCAACGTGTACTGGAGTCCCCAGCGCTTTAGTCTCGCTACCAGAACACATGCAAGAGCCCAACAGTCTCACTCTGACGTAACAAGAACCAACAGGTAAGCAGCTTAGAGCAAATCTCCCAGCATGGACCCGGAGACTCCTCGGATGCAGAGAAATGCTCCCAGCCAAGTCAGACGTGCTCTGCTCAGCTCAGCACAGCACACAACAGCCAATTGTGTCAGGTCTGAGATTGCATGTGAGCTGGACCTGTGTGTGTCTGTGTGTGTGTGTGTGTCAATATTTGTAACTATGCTCTCTCACATGACTGTACTTTGCTGCAAATAATAAACGTACATAAAGCATAAACAGCTGATTGTTTACAGCGACTTTAAAAACAGGGAGCAGCGACTTCTGTAATCCCACCACCAAGAGGCAACCATTTACTTTGAAAGGATCCTTACAAAAGCAGGAGGATCTACAGCAGGACAATGTCTGGGGAATGAGTTTGGATGTAGTGAAGTGATACTGGGATGATTTGCTACTGGTAAAATGATGTAACTAGGGAGCACCAGGGTCTTTGTCTAGCCATCCTTTCACTCCGTCAGGGTCTCCTAGGTTACCTGGAGCATTTGTTCCTTCAGCTGACAGGGCGGCGGCGCTCTTGCTCCTAGCTAGTGAGGCCTGGGTGGGGGTGAGCAGGCGACTAAGAACCCCTCCGTCCACAGTGCCGACCGCTGCCTTGCGAGCTACACGGCCGAAAAAGCACCCGAAAAAAAAAGAGAACAGAGAGGCCAAGAAGGAAAGAGTGGATGAGAATGGGGGATGAAAGTAAAACAAAGGAGGGAAGGGGGGTCAATTAAGTTTGGAGAATTCACCACGTGATTTAACCAACAGGAAAGAATCAACATTAAGAACCAAAGGTTGTGTGTCAATAGTCTTACATGGGCTCCTTATCAGGGTCCTGTTAACTTTCAGTGATATTCAGTAAAATGAGGATAAAGGACGCCATGGAAGAGTGCTGAGACAGACCAAAGACTGATTGTTTGGTTACTGAAGATCAGTTAAAACAGTAGTCAGATAATGAGGTCAAATCAATGGTCCTTTAAGGTTGAGGGAGGCGTGCTGATGGGAAAAAACAATTTATTCGTGAACTTTAAAGAGTCATTAGAGGAAACCTATAGGGTAGTGAAAAAACCTAAAAGTGATAGGACAAGTGACTGTGGCCCGGCAAGAGTTCTTTTAGCTTCTGCTGGGAAATGTATGTATGTGCCAAAATGGATTAAGATAAGGAGGCTGACTTCAACGGTCAGCACTAAACAAGTCAGCTTATTATGAAAGCACTGTGGTGGACATTGATTTCACAGCAGAAACAAAGAGTTCTTGCTTCCATGAAATGAAAGAATTAGCAATTCCATATTAAGGCCGTCGCCTACCTAAGCTACAAAGCAGATATTATACGAGATGTTGATTTTGCCACATGTCCCTGAATGCTATCTCTTTAAAAAGGAGTCACACACTTCCCTTTGGAGCCCCTTACTGAGAAGACATCTGTTGCAGACAGACTTGTTTGTTAGCTGTTGAGTGCTAGCCGTTGAGATTGGCAGCACAGCAAGATGCTTTTCACCCAGGTACTCACAATCTGGGTTATTAGTCTGAGCTAAGGTTATCATAAGATATATGGGTTATCTTTTGGGAGTTTTTTGGTTAAATAGCGTAAAGAAGTGTTTATTTTTTCGATTATAAGTATTAAATCAGAATGAATGATTTTAGCGTGTTGTATTATCTGTATAGGTTAATCACACCAAACAAACATGTATACAAAACAGGAACATTTTAACATTTGATGGTCTGCACGAATGTTGACATAGCTATAGGACAAACAAAAGCATTGGTGGTTAATGGTTATACACAGACTGCAGTGAGTTGCTGTGATTATTCCGGTGCTCTGGGGGTGCAATGGTGGGATGGCACTGACAAACACCACGCTGGAGCACGAGCCTAGAGACTGAAATATGACGTCATCTTGGAGGGAGAAAACAATCAACACTTTGTGACAACACAACAATTCACTGTGTTAGTGCAGGCACAGCACAACATAACCATTCCTTGATAAAACAATTAAAAAAAGGTTAAAAGAGAAAGATAATCTGTCAGTAAGAAACATGGCACAGTCGGGCACGGAAAGGGATCTGGTAGGTTAAATTAGCAGAAAGGTTAAGGCATACCTAGTGTTCCCAGTAAATCACAGACACAGTTTAGAGAGGCTTAGCAGCTGCCTAGGGATAATTCAGCAGTCAGTGAGCAATGCTTAATTGGAAGAGAACGTAGACAGAAGAAAAGGAAACACAAGAAGAGTTGGCCCATTTATAAGGACAAATAAAGCCGATGACACTGAAAAAAGCCATGTGTTATCCCAAAACCTCTTAGTAGCCGACAGTGCTGTTAAAGTTTAAAAATCCGAGCAAAATTCAGGGTGAGCAAGCTGTGAACATGATAGCGACATGCTTGTTATTTAAAAAAGGGTTGCCTGAGTGATGCACATAGTGGCATTAGAAAAAACGTTTGCCGATGGTTCATGCTAGCCACCTTGATTATCCGTTGTCCCCTTATCAGGCTTGGCAGGAGTCTGTGCTCTGCCCGCACTTACTCGTGTGAGGGAGGAACTTCTCTTCTTGAGGGAACGGCCTACGGACATGAGAGTGGAGTTACAGCCAAGCAGGCACTGGAGTCCACAAGGAATCCCCAAAGACAGTTTACAAGTCATGTGCGCTTCATTTGGCGTTGTGTGAGTCACCGGGCTAGGGCAGACAGCAGCTGACGTGAAGTCTAAATAGATAACGTACACACAAGTATACAGAGGAGAGTGCTAACTTCCCAATCTGAGAATAATTCAGGACATGATGCAGGTACCCAGTTGTAGTATTAAAAAAGTGTGTAATCCTTTAGCATGTAAAAAGTCAGCCTGCTTTGTAGTTGTCATACCTGTGACAAAGCTTAGGTTTTCTATATAAACTGTGGTGGTTTGCTAAATTGTGCACAGTACACCATCTTTGTTACAAAAGCATATTGTTGGAATTGTTTGCACCTGTCGGTTCCACCTGAAGCTTTTTGCCGTCTTCCTTACTGGCCTGAGCAGCATTGCCATTGTTAGGCAACCGGTTACAAGACGAACTCCTCTGCTTAACACCTGGGAGACAATGATGAAACACCCAACGGTGAATTTAGTCATGTCTTGTGAATGGAAAAAAGTACCTCGGACTTCTTAAAATATATTCTCAAAGGCCTAGAAAAAGAAAAGCTGAAATATGAGGTTGAGAGTAAAAGAGAATCAACAATATCAGAAATCAGAAAACAGAAAAGGAACTGGCAGTCCAGTGAAATTATAGTGAAATGTCAAAATCGGCTAATTTTGTAGATTTTTGTGAATCAAATATGATTAGGAATACTGTGACAGGATACTTTACCCCTATGAGCACATTTATGAATGAATCACCTGCTGGTGCTTGGATCCCCTTCTGATTCGGAACATTTGAAATGAAATTTGATTCAATGCTTTATAGAGATGCCTTTTTATGGATTTAGAAGGCAAGTAGCATACTTGTCATTAGCAGGAACGGAGACAGAGAACTAACATGAGTTTACCAGTCTGTCAGTGCTCCAGTGAGCCTGTGTGTAAAGTCCTGGACATGGAGAGTACAAGAATCAGAGATCAGTCCAGGATTTGTTTTTTTCACCTGGTAGAACTTAAACATTAGAAACCTGGCTGATAATAAGTCTGTTTGGACCAAGATCTGTTGGTTTAGAGACAGCACAGGAGGGCAGGGAGGGTAGGGGGTCAGCCAGATGAAGGGAGGGAGGGAGGGAGGGAGCAAATGAGGAAGGGAGGGAAGGAGAAGGAGAGAGGGAAAAGAGGAGACTTACGTTTGTCGGGAGATTTTATAAGGGTGGCAGAGGAGGAGGATAGGCGTTTACTGATGCCAGGCTCAGACATCTGTTTCAGGTTCATGGTGGATGTGGAGCGCTTGTCAACTACAAGGGAGGAGGAGAGACAGACAAGGGAGGAGGGGTTTACACTAGAGGTGGGCCAATGGAGGAGGGCATTTGGTTGCACACAAGGGAGAACAAGGAACGGCAAGATCGTAATAAAGGGATATATGCTGTTTCATTACTATTCCTAAGATTAAAACATAGCAACTACATACCCTGATATACTGTCCCCCCTTACACATTGATCTAACGTGCTACTAATGCAGTGCACATTTAGTGATGCACACGTAGCAACACACATGATATAAAGCATGAATATGTTGATAAATATCATGTTTAACATGAGAATGTACATTTTTGTCAAACCATAACGAAGTTGTTGTGGTTTTAAAGCAAAGCACGGTGGTTAGTGAACAACAAACAGTTATAAAGAGCATCACGAACACGACAGGATCCGTGCCAGAGAATCCAGAGCTGATATTAGTCCTGTTTTTTGTGTGCCATTAGATTGGACTTCCATGCAAAGTCGCCTGTGTGAGCCGGAGGTGCTTGACAGTGTGAGTGAGTGAAAAACCTAAAGCTTCACTTTCAGCTTTTCACCCCAAAAAAGGCACATTCAGAACACAGGCCACCCATACAAAAACTGTTAGTGAAAAGCTGCCAGTTAGACTGCAGGTGGGGGTTGGTGGGGTGGGGGGGGGGGCTGTGGAAAGCATAGTAGGTAACCAAGATATCTAGAGTGCCAGCCCATGCTGTGTTGCTACATTGGTGAGCATATTATCAACAAACAAAACCTTGTCGACTCGTTGGAGGCTTTTCTGGCGAGGCAGGGGAGATAACTATAGTTACTGGAGAGGAGGCACCGGCATCAGAGTCTCCTGTGGGGAAAGACAGCTCTCAGAGAGGAGCCATAAAACACAAGATGCCGAGGCACATCCTTCATACAAGAGAGACAAGAGGGGGGTCCTGGCTGGTAGCCATCAGCCTTTGCCTGACACCCAGTGACTAAATCACAAGATATACCGATAAGAGGATTTGCCAAAGAGTCATCAGATAGTACCTCAACCATATAAACAAAATGTCATTTAAATTACCCATGTATTTCATAGTTACAAACGTTATTCAGATTTCTGCAACTTCCAACTGTGAGAGTGATTGTACAGTGGCATTAAGTGTTCACATGCAGGTAGTGTTGTGAGAGTTTGACAGACTATTAATTTAAATTATATATTCTGATCTTGCATACTGCTGACATTTTGACAGTACTGTCAGCAAGATATAGTAACAATTTGAGTGTTGACTTAATAAGATTGTTTAGAAATCCACTTTATAACCCGTTAGCTGCTAACATCAATGTTATTAAAGCTGCCCCTACAAATGAAAAACATATCAACATATTTGTGTGAATATGGCATCACAAGTTACTTCTGTATGAATCACAGTAATAAAAACAAACAGTTACCTCTCTGTATTTATGAAAAAGAACCTAAAGTACTTTGCCTAAGATGATAACATTCGGCCAAGTGTCATGTGTACCAGCTTGCGAGCACTTTAACAGAATACAGCTAAGGGTGTTGTCTGGCAAAAAGTAGCTTTGAATTGCTTTCATGTGTTGTGTCTGGATAGAATTGCATCTTTGATAAACCATAATCCCATTATCAACGTGACGACTTTCATGTCTAGCATTGAGATTGTCATGTAACCTTACTGGCTCTTCAATGCACCATGGTAACAGAATAGAAAGGGGTGGACTTGTATACGGGTGAAGGAAGTGCCTCTACCTGTCCGTCCATCTGAGTCTGTGGACAGTCCCCCCCAGGACCATCTTTTCTGTCTCTGCTCCACACGCTGACTGCGCTCTAAAGTCCGCCGCATCACTGCCTCATAGTGCTCCTTCAGCATCACATAGAGGAAGAGATATTTACAATTCATTTAGCCGTATAAACCCTTAAGTGAAGAAGACTAAACAATGTCATAACCACAATACATATTATAAATAGTTGTTATATTTTGCCTTTTACACTGTCCTTATTCAGATTATTTCCTCTCTTTTAAAAATATATACAAAGGAAACTCTGCAACATAAACCTGTGTTTCGATGACATTGAATTATTTTAGCCTCACGAGTCAAATGAAGTGGGCAAAAATAAGCCCTGCTGAGAGACTGCAGCTACCTTTTCCTCTTCCTGTTTCTGCTTCCTCTTCTCCTCCACAGCCAATCTTTTCTGCTCCTCCTTTCTTTTCTGTTCGTCAAGCTTTTTCTGTCGCTCCTCCACCTGACGCTCCACTTGCATCTTGGCCTTGCGCTCCCGATCCATGATATGAGAGTCTCGCAAAGCTGATCACACATACAATATGTGCATACATGCAGGAAGAAAAGACACTTATTATAGTATGATTTCTAAAGCTACGGCTAAAATAATTTGAAACAGGAACTGAGAGCCCATAGCTGATAGTCGGATAGCCGACTCACCCTGCTGTTTCTCTGCCTCCTCTCGCCTCTCTTTTGCCACTCGCAGTCGGTCGTCTATTCTAAGTGCAGCACCGTCAATGACTGCAAACACATACATGTATTCATGTGGTTAAAAAGGCAAAACATATCTGCAGCGCATATTCAGAAAACAAAGGAGAGAATTAGAATGCAGCGCAGCGTTACAACAGCTTTGAATCAGGAAGCAGGCGTGTGCATGTGACTGTCATTGTAGCTACAGTAATAAGATAATGACTAAGCTTCACCTGCAGTAAGCTACACTGACAGGGTGCTGGAAGTGGATTGTGTTGCATCTAATGGTTCAGATTATGGAATACAATAGAGCGGCGACAGGGCAGTGTCTGTGGGAACCAATCTGTTTCTGTGTCACCATGTGGTGTCTTTTACCTGGCCTATTCCCCTGAGGTTTAGCTGGAGCGTTGGTTGTAGGTCCTGGGCTGTTATCTGCCAGGCTGCGCCGCTCCTCGGCTTGGGCCTGTGCAGCTGCAGCTGTAGGAAACACACATACATCCGCAGTTTAAAAAACCAAGAACTACAGCCACATCATGTCATGTCTTGCAAAGCTGGGATATCAAATACTATCTAGTGAACAGAATTTCTTTGGGTTCTCCTTCAAGTTTAAATCAGCCACTTTGTTCTCAATAGGAATGCTCATTCAGAAAGATCCAACGGATTTGAAACTACAGAACAATCCAGCTATTCAGCCGTCTGACATAACCCCCCGCTCATGGTCAACCCTGTAGCCAGCTATACACTGCTTCCTGTGACAAGCTTGGAGGGATGGGCTGCTGTGAGAAACATGTCTGGAATCAAACTCTTGTGAGCTTCCCGGTATACAGCTAATACGCCAGGGGTGCACAACTTACTAGGGTTACACCAAACTACTCCAATTTCAAGTCATCCTGCTTGAAACAGTTTAATTTTTTGTTTCTTGAGCATTTTATAGACTACATGCTGTTTTCATTTTAATATATTACCCAAACGCTATGGAGCAAGTTCACATACAGGCACAGGTTCCAAACATGCTTTTATGGTAGCAAGTATGAACTCTCCCACCCGGACCAACAAAGAGCCAATAGCACAGTCAAATCTATTAACAGGGAAATCATGATTAGGAGATACAGGGGCGGAAAGGAAGGACGCAGTGAGGAAATGATTAAGCTGTATGTGTCCTGGTATCAGCCTTTTCTCCAGCCTCTTTCCCACTTTGTCGGTGTGTGTTCAGCATTACAGAACTGCTGACAGAGACACTGAGAGTCAGTCATGTGATATGCACACTACTGATGAACACTTCTGAGTTCGTAAAGGCCCTTCCAATCGCTTTCTCTAACATAACATTTTAATGTTGTTACAACCCAATAAAACTACTCATTTCAATTTGCATATAATAAAAATGAATACAACTTTCGATGACTGTTATTACAATTATGTTTATATAACCTTGTCTCTTCAAAGTTTAAGCCTATTTATTGTACTGCAAATTACATGAACTGTACATCACCATTAAAGGTGGGGTAGGTAAGTTTGAGAAACCGGCTCGAGATACACTTTTTGTTATATTCCATGGAATGCTCTTAACATCCCGATAGCAATGAATATCTTAAGTGCTTTGACAAAAAATCCATAAAAAAATGTCATCTGTGGAAGCCGTAGTACTGTAAAAAGCACGAGCAATAATTTTAGCCGGCCCGGCTAAAGTAACTGGATGGCCTACCTGCCTGTCAGCCTTCCATCTGTGCACAAACTTATCTCGTGCCCTCATTGGTCATGTGCGCGTTCGTGTGTGTTGGAGGAGGGGCTCTGTAAGGAAGTGGCAGATTTTTTCAAGAGAAAAAGATTCTAGCGCACTCGAGCTGGTTTCTCCAAAATTACCTACCCCACCTTTAACATGTTGTGGTTATACAGTTAAAAAGCATGGCCAGAGAAACTTCTAAAATCGGAGAGTATGCTACTGAATCTAACACAAACAAAACAATAAACAATGATAGTTAAATTAATTGTGAATCTAAAAGAAATATCTTGAAAATGATCCGTCGTAGTGTATGCAGTTTCTAGTCATTAATCTACAGCAGGCAAATACACCAGCAGTATTGACTCACTTGGATAAAGAATATCAAACATTAGGGTCATCGATAAAAACCCTAATGTGGAAAAATAAATATAAAGATTTGTAAACATGAAAACCATATTGATTTGTAGGCTTTAGTATCACAGAAAAGCCAATCCAATGTTGACCAAGTGAACTTAAAGCCCATTAGTACTGCCTCCCTCAGCTTTCAGAGAGACAAGAGAAAACATGGCTTATTTCCATTGCTTGCAACATGATTTGCTGAGTCATGATGCGCCTCGAAGCAGTGTGTACCCACACTCGAGGACTTTTATTTTATTTAACATAAGTAGCCACACTTCAGATCGGCTCCTCTTCAAGTAGTGTCTGATGAAGGGAAGGGTAAAGGTAGTTTTATCTTGCAATATCAATATATATTGTGTGATAAAACTCTGATAGTAAAAAAATACCGTATTGTCACCTTCCCCCACTCGTACTTGAACACATCATAGGATGTTGCTAATGCAAGCTAAAGAATATCTGCTACTTCCCATCAACGTATCCATGGAAGGCTTTTCTTCACAAAGCAACTATAGGAAGTGCAGCCTTAGTCAGTGAATTGAATGGTTATATGATGATGAATGGTTCATATAAGCAACACCTTTTACTATGGTTTCCATAGCGTATGGAAAACATTCACGCTGGGCCCACCATAGGCATAGAGCATGGTTACTCCGTGCACAGTGTGGTGAGCATGTCCTATCTCTATGGAAATGTACTCTACACTCTCCTGCCTTGCTCTCTGAAAAGCAGACAAGGAAGTGGGCAAAAAGCCTGACAGGACAAAAGAAGAGATAACATTCGTTCAATAACAAATATGCATTGTTTGCGCCCCTAAACCAGACAAAATGTGTTAATGCAGACAAAAGAAATCTGGATCAATCATTTTGAGACTGATAACGTTAGTCTCGGATACATTTTGACCTAACATCCCTCCTGAAGTAGCTGTAACAAACCAGGTATAGGTTAGCAGGAGCTGTAGCAAGTAACCATGCACTGATTATCTGTATTCTGCAGCAGCATCGATGACATCCAGCTCAAGAGGGTCAAAGTCTGCAGCTGGCGCCTTGTAGAAGGTTCTTCTGCCCACTTAGTTTTGTTCTCAGACTTCCTTTTTTCAATCTCACTTGTCATAAGTAGGCCAAACAGTGGGTGAAAGAAGAGCAACATATTTGATTTCAATGCATTTCTACCATATAGAGCATGTTGTTATTGTATATTTTACAAATGACTCTTTATCATTCACAATGGAGGGCAATACAATACCATAAAGAAAACACTGATCTTAAACGCAAGCCTTCGATTTAGCATGGTATGCTATCACACTTTATGTTTAGCACAGTTTGTTAGCACATGGATTTTGTGACGTTTTTTAAACTGCCATTAACCTTCAGACAACACAAACATTCTTCTTTCCTCGAGAGAGAAGACAGGAAAAACAGTGGAGGCACTGTGGGCCAAAAGAGCTGATCTATACTCAGATGGAAATGCCATCTATACCTAGGGTACAAATGATACACAAAATTAGAACAGCTTTATTTCTACATCAAAATGTTTAAATTGATGCTCAGCTGTTGTATCTCTGAGGCTCAGGGGCCAGTTGTGCAGAAGACCGCCCAGGATCATGTCTCAGTGTTTTTCTTAGCCTCCAAAGATTCATATAATGGCAACAAAAATACAATCAATAAATGCCAGGCCGCCTGTGTTGCAGGGTAACTGTTGCTAAGTGATGCACTGAGCAGCTCAGGGTGGATGAAGAGCTCTCAGCCAGCCGTGCTTAAGCCTGCATCTAGGTAGACATGGAATCTGAGAGGAGATGACTCATAGGTAAATACATATAAAACATGTCGGGAACGCTTTGAAGCCTTCTCATCAGACTGATGTGTCAACTAACTTACAAGCAACAATTACTTAGTTGGGCTGTGCAACATACAGTACATGCACAATCATTCATGGCATGATGCAGATATTGCAATCTGTGGATTGATAATAAATCTATGAAGGGGCAGCGCAAACTAAAAACTGTAAACTATTTTAAAACACAAATATTAAGCTTCAATGGTATGAGCTTCTTACACTAGGGACATTAGGTACGTCAAAGAAAGCAGAGAAAACGCTGAAAATGTACCAACTGTTAAGACACTACTTATGCGTGAAATCACAATCTGTAATACTTTTTACAGTCACAAAACCTGTGAACTGTTAAGATTTAACTGAATTTTCTAAGAGCCACAACCACAGAGGATGTCCCTGCCCGGTGAATTTACTGTTCAATTTAAGGGCCTAAAAGACCCAAGTCAGAAACAGGCGCTTGCTCTGAATCTGATGCACACATTGACGTGTTGATTCAAATACTGGAATGAGATGGGAGAAGAGATCCTGTTTACCAACAGACCACAAGAGAGCCAGGTGTGCTCATAGAAATAAAAAGAGCCAATCAGAGGAGCTGTCTTTAATCACTCCATCATCACTATGGAGATTTGCAAACATTAACATAAATCATTGCCGCATCGACAGACCTGGCTAGACACTTTAATAAGTTAGAGGGACAGAACCACAAGTAATTAACCTGGCACTCATTATACACTGGGCTGATCAATTTCATTATCTAACGCTACATGATCTATTGTTCAGGGTTATGTTGGCAGAAGGGTTGGGCGGGTATCAGGTTAAAACTCCAATGAGCAGGGGCTGGAGTGTGCGTTTTCTAACTAAATAATGTGGTAATAAAAAAATATATATATTTCAATGACTTATTAAATTATTATTCTGTTTGTTAATATGCAGCAGATTGAATATGTATATTTCTTTAGCTATATTGACACTTATTACAACATCATCCAGCCGTTTTAGGTAGTAGGAGACTAGGAGATGCTCAAAACCCCTGGATGTTGAGTGCCACATACAGGCCTATACCTATTGATTGATATGGTTCAACCTTCAGGCTGCCGAGTTATGATGGCGGCAGTAAAGGCCACCAGGGAGTGGGGGGGATGACCCGGCTCTGCAGGCCTGAAAAAAACACTTAACAGGAAACAGGGCAGCCTACAATACTTCGTAACACTTATGTCCGAATGCTAACACTGATCAAATGCTAGTTCACTAAATAACAACAATAATTTGGACATATTTTGGCAGGAGACAATGTTGGTAATGTTGGTAAGTAAGAGTGGGTTTGACCGTCTTCTGTCCCTCTTCTGCAGCCTTTAATGAGCCCGCCTGCTCAGGACAATTAAGTAGCTTCTGCACAGGAAGTGCTTAAAGTACTCAAAGTACATAGGGATTTTTCAACTCCAACCAAACACTATAACAACTTAACTTATCACCAAAAATAAAGTTCCTTTTACCTTGTTAATTTTGTCCTAAATCTCAGTGAACCCTGCAAGGTCTATCACTTGGCTTCTTGGCTATCTATGGCATAGAGAGCTTCCCATGGCTGGCTCGAGATTTCAGGTCCTCAGCTAACACTGCTGATGCACGCTCAGACGTGCACTAACATGCACGGCACACCAGATCTTCTATGGGATTACAGAGGACGTGTTCATGCAAAGGTAAGCCATGGCTATTTGCAGGACTGGCAGGATAATGATGACACATCCCAGTTTCCTGAGGAGTCTCCTCTTCCAGCTGAACCACATTCCCTTGTGGAGATGGGCATTAAGTGGATGGGACAAAAGAATTATTAATAGTTGTTGCTTCACTTTTTTCAAATGGAATTCATTATCATAAGTCATCGGGCGCTTAGGTCCAGAACCTTCAGTGCATTTTATGTTGGTTCTTATTAAGCAAAGGTGGTCTTCTCCATTAACACATCACACTACAGATATATCCCAAAAATGTTAAAGTATTTTGGAAGTACTAGGTACTTACCAAGACACAGACCGTAAATAAACTTTAATAGTCTTTTACATCTGTAATTATTTAACAAATTAGAACCAAGAGGGACAAACCAAACATCCTACATACTGTAATGATACAGAATTGAATCAAACTTTCACAACACGCCTTAATTACAGTTGTGGTCTTTGTTTACAATGTACCAGCCTCAAAAGAGAATACAACTGATTGCAAAAGGGAATTGACCCCAAACAAAAAATCCTCAGGAAAGGTAGGCCGGGATGTTGACTGATGTTGACTGATGTTGAGTTATAGCCTATACAAATTGAGATGTTTTGCTATTCAAATCTTTGGTGTGTGCACACATACTGTAACACATCCTGTCAGTCAATTTAAAATGTTGAAATAAAATAGAGAGGGAGCATCTGTATTCTGTACAGAGCTAAACGGATAGATCCAAGAAACAGACAATGAAAATGAGGCTGCCGCTGATCCATTTCCTCCTTTGGTTAAATCCGACCAGTTCAGAAATACTTCTCATGCTTTTAATTCTGCAGCAGCATTTGCTGAGCCAGGATCAGGACAGCCTTGCTTGCAGTGTGACTTGCAGCAGTGTGATCTGCTTCCATAATAGCAGGGTACATTTTAACCTTGCTCACATTCTTGTGGAAATGCACATAAGATTCTTGGCATTATTTGATCATTGTCAGTCCTCTGCTGACTGAAGGCCGAGCAAGAGGACATCCTTTTATTCCTCACAGTGCGAGAATTCCTACATCTCACATCACTCTTAAAGTGGTGGATATTTTCATAAAACCACAGAACTGGGTGGGCGTAAATTCCAAATTGAAAGAACTGAATGGAAAGTGAAGGGAAACAGGAAGAATATGTACTAAATACGATCCAGCCAGGAGTAAAACATGCCTACACCCACACTGGGTATGCAGAGAACTCCCTTTTGCCCTAAAACACTAAAAAAAACGGTGAAACCAACTGCAGCTCGAGTCATAACAAACTGTGCATTCATGCCCACAGATACAGACACAGTAAACATGTCTGCGTCTGGAAGGGGCCAGCTGAGGCATGGATGAGAAGCATTGATAGACTTTGCTGCTGGCCAATAAAGTACTATTTACAAAAAAAAGCAATGTGCCTTCTGCTTAACAGAGCTCTTATAGGGCTGCTGGTCCAACCAAAACTCCTTCATTAAAGCTGCGATGCAGCCTTATTCTATATCAGAGATACGTGTCTGACACTGCTCAGTGTTGAGCTTTATTTCAAATTCAGGTCAGACATTGTTATAGTTCCCCTCCCTGGAGAGTGGAGGGGGTTATGCCATATGTCAACAAATAAGCATAACTGTCCAATGGATATAGAGGAGAAAATACAGTTTTGTGAAAGACAAGAGGAGTTCTGAGCAAGAAGATACAACATGGCTATATAAAGTGTCTCTTGAAGGCATCTTTGCCCATCGCTGTCAACTTTAACGTGCACAGAAACGAGCTTCCTGAACTCTTCCTGATAGGGTTAGCAGATGATCACTTTTGACAATAATCCCCAAGTGATGCGCAGCGTTATCTAACCTGCTGGAGAATGGCAGTTACAACGTAGTTAGCTTCGTTTACTAAGCATTACAAGTTTGTCCATCTTGTCTAATATATCCACACAGCTGCACTTTGTCCGAAAACGAGATTAAAATGCGGTAAAACAAAGCTAAAGCACAGCTAGTTGAGCTAGGCGCCAGACAAGTCGTGATATGTCAACCGGCTTTCAAACCCGGCTACTAAAATAACGTCACAACTTTAGCTAACGTTAGCTACAAGTTACGTCGCTAAGCCCAGGAGCTTTACCACATATCCAGTAACATAGATTATCCACATTAACTTATTTAGAAGAAGTTGCATATTTCTCCGCATCCATTGTCAGCAGATACCCGGACAGCGAGCTAACGTTACTAGCCTGGTTTCCTTACAACTCGTTCAAATACCCCGGTTAGCGGCGGCAGCGGCACACAAACATTACAAAGTGTTGACTACATTGTAAGACACAAGTGGGTTAAAATAACCACTACTGCCAAGATGTTTCTTACCCATTTGGGCTCGCAAGCCTTTGAGAGTCGTAGTACCCTCCGCCATTTCTATGAAGTTTTCCTTCTCTGTTTTTTTCTAAAGCAGGGGTGCGTAACACATCGCAGCCGGTAGGAGAGCACGGGGACGTGGACACCAGAGACAGGAAGAGAGAGGGCTCACTCTGACCGGTTCACGGAAACCAACAAACTAACAGGAACTAATCCTTCAAAATGCTGCCTTGTCTGTCCCTTAGAAAATACAATCTTGTAACCTGTCTATAAAGATTTACAATGACATTTCCAAATGGTTATTATTTTAAGTAAGCTTAATGCCTCTTAAATGTTTTTGTGCCTTTGTGCTTTTTCTTTCCCCCTGGCTCTTATTGGATGAATTATTTATGTTTTTTGTCTTATTGTGAATTAATGTCATTTTATTGTCTTTTTTTCTTTGCACTTATGTTGATAACTTGAAGATATCCTCACCGAGCTTTTGTATGTTCTAAATAAGTTCATACAAAAAAAAAGAAAAAAAAGTGCTGCCCTGTGAATGTAAAGTTTTTGCTTTTGGAAATATACATGTAGGCTACATGTTAACATACTTATGGGCAGGGCAAAATACTTGATATCTATATTAATTCAATATTTATTATTTTTGGAATATTCTTTCTATACATTTTGCCTTGAAGATATATATTTTGCATATGTAATTCCTTATTGTTTAATTAATGTCTGTGTGTGTGTGTGTGTGTGTGTGTGTGTATCTCTTTATTCACCTCATATGTGCATAATATTTCTCTGTGTATCTTTATTCAGCTTTGTTGTCCTTATTTATAACTGAGGGTTTATGTCTATTTCTGATTATAATAATAACATGTATGATTATATTAATAATATGAATAGACGGTTTTTTGTAAAGACAAGGCACTTTACATTTACCAACAAAAAACATAGTCATATTCTCCAAACATACTTGGCTAATAAAGCCGTTTCATTGCACATAATCTAAACGTCGTGCAAACTGCAAGATAGGCCAGTATTTGTGGATCGTAGTGGTTCATCTTATGAATAAACGAGCTAAGAATTTGCTAGTAAAATGCTATGCTAATAAGCTAAAACACCCAACAGCGCCTCCTGTTGGCAGATGGCAGTTGCTGAACGCTAATGTAGAGTTTATTCACAAGAAACTGTGTAAACCAGCATTGAAGTGTTGGAGCCAATTAACGGCTTAATTAATAAAACAGTCATGATACTTCCATGACACAAAAAGGTTACATTAGAAAAATGAAAACACTTTAGGGATATACAATATTGGTAATTTAACCTAATTATATGACATATTTTTTAGAGAAGAAGAAATATAAGTATTAAGCAGCACAGTAAACCTGAGAATTATGTAATGAGTTGCTTTTTAGGAAAATATTGATGGGAGGATAAAGTTAAACCTTACCAGATTGAGGGTGACGAAGAAGCTGCAAAGCAAGCGTTCAAGGAAAAATGATCAGTTGATAAAGTTGTCCCAATGAGAGAATAACGCATTTTCTCAGGGCTCTATGTTCTTTCTCTTTCCATGAACACTGTATCCTCTGTCCTGGCCCGTCTCACATGCCTTAGCCAGAGGGCCTCTCATCTATTTTACATGGTAAACAGGAAGTACCACTGCATGTAGGGTTTGATTACAATGACCTGGATATTGTGTTATTCAACACCATAAGCAGCACACATTATGACATCTTCTCATTTAACTTAAAGTATCATGTGACATGTATTAGAAACAATGCATGTATTGAGGTAAAGCAAATACACAAACAAATAAAGCACAACAATGGACAATTAACTGAAATAATTATGTCAGTTCTTGTCACAGATTTGCTTTTTCATTACAAGTATCCCACTAAAAGTCAATTGATTGCAATAAAGAGAATATGTTTGTGTCCCAGGAATGAAACTTAGACTCATCAGGTCATGCATCTGGTAACAGTGTGAAATGTGGGTCAGAAATACTGTTGAAGTCATGGTAACTGATCCCTGGGGTCTAAGTGTTCACCACAGCTCTGTGTATCCTAGCAACAACTTCAGGATTAGGCAGGAGCGCAGCAGCCTGGGCCAGGTGGGGCAGCAGGGTGTAGGTGGAGGTGCGCAGGTACTGAAAGAGATCCTGGAAGCCTTGAATATGAGCGTTGACCTGAGGTGGGACACCCAAAGACCGTCCCAGTTTCCTCAACACGTTCCTGTTGTCAGCTGAGTCAAGCAGCAGAGACAAGTCCTGGACCGAGTCATAGTCCAGCTTCTCGATACTCTGACCTGGACAGAGTCAAAACAGAAACACCAACGTCAACTTCAGATCCAAATGTTTTTATTGAGTTTCAACAATGTTTGTAATTTAGCAATGGAAAGCAAGATATATGCATTTACAAACGAGACAATTGTGTGTACTGATTAGAAAAAATCCAACGTCGACTTCAGAGAAAAGCGCCAACAGCTGAATACATCAACCCACTACAACACATTTATCATGGACTCTTATCTTTGAAACTTAAGAACAACAAGCTAACTCTAAAGAAGAAAACAAACCTACCTTGAGCCACTTCCCATATGGTCAGAAGCTTTAGCTCCATCTGTTATTGACATAAAAGATGACGTAGTTATTTTTACAGAAGAAAAATACATTAAAGTGTTACTTTACTCCTAGGTTAGCATTGGCCCTGCAATGTTCAGTGCTGAATTAAAACAGTAGAGGGCTTGTTGAGCTATTTTAAACCCCTGAAACCAAGCGTTGTGTTAGCTCATGCAGGACACGGTAGTCATATGCCCCAGTTGTAGTCTGTTCAAGTCATTGTTTTTGAGCAGTAACTGTCTCACAACAACGCCATTTCAATATAACTTCCTCCTCACTGATCCCTGCAATATATATGCTTCAACACACCTGACTCCAAACATGACTAAAGGTTTGAACGGTATTAAATGTCTTGCTTTGGGCAATCTCTTGTACCCAGGCGGGTGTTCTGCATTGCACTCATAATCGTACTTGTTAGCACAGGCCTGAGACACAGTGCTTGATCAGTAGCTTAGAGTCAGCCTGTCATTCATTATAGTCTGTTTAATCTGTGTCTTACTCTTAACTGTTTAAGTATCACAGAATTCATTTCCCCGTGTATTTTTTGTTTATCACAAATGAAATTCCATTCATCCCATTTGGGGGTAATTGCGGAAATCTCAACAAGTAAAACCAATACTGTCTCCCTGGCAGGAAACAACAATGGGTAATTTATAATTTTGTTTGTGTGACAAGGGTAAGGACATTTCATGTTGATTTGTGTGAAGAAAAATTGACAACATGGACTTAAACCATGTATGAATAAACAATCAAACTAAATTCGAAGTGCCTCGTTTTATTTAAAGTATTTAAAAGCAATTTAATAATCTATTGCTGATTTTGGCCATGACTCACCATGACTCCTAAAAATATGATAAGTTATTCCCTTTACCTCCTGTATGGTACAGTGTTTTTGCTTCTCCTCCCGTGTGATGTTCTCCTCGTTCTGACTGCAGGGCTTGATGTTAGTGGTGACATTGATCACAATAGAAGTAGGATGCACCTCATGCTCATGGGTTAGAGAGTTCAGTCCTCTGGGTAGAGAGGAAATTAAATGTAAATATATAACATAGAGACTGATCGAGGGTCAGTGAAGTATTGTATGTTTGCAATTACATTAGGGGATCTTGAGCTGGAACAAGTGTCTGTGTAGGGCCCTCTGGTTGTTTGGTTGCTCTCCCTGTGGGGCTGTACAAAGGAGCGTACTGCAGCTCATCTGCAGACAAAAGCTCTTCAGGGCCAGCACAGTACTCAGGAACCTGCTCTGAATATTGCAACAAGTATATATGATCTAAATTAGTAATGCAGACAAGAGACAGTTGGGGAGAAATGGCAGAAGTGTCAAATATGATGCGTCCAACATACTGAATCTCTCTGCAGTCAGAAGGACGGCCCAAATCAGCAGAGCAATGAGGAAAATGGAGGAAGCTGTTGCTGAACCAATCAGGACCATCGAGAATGATTCTTCTTTGACTCCTATAATTAGAAAATCAGTTAAAAGAGTTTAAACTTAAACACTGGTTGTGAAAATCCACAGTGTAACTTACTATTTTCTTTAGGTTCTTTGAGATGTCCTCGTGGTGCAGTGACGGCACTCTCTGTCAGAGAACAAGACTTACAAGTTTTCCTTGACAACTTCTTAGGAAAATCACCAGTCAATAAAACTATTTATACAATGTAATTAAAATGTTCATCCAGTCTACATGGTTTATCCGTGATTCTTACCTGCTTTAGAGCCCTGTGCTGTCCAAAGCAAACACTCTTTATGAACTGTGTCGTGATTAAAACAAGGCACACAGGGCAGCTCCACCTCCCCAGTCATGCTCCTGAGTTCATAATACCTGTACACACAACCACATTCATGCCCTTAACTCAAAAACAAATGCTGTATTTATCAAGTGACTGATTCTGTACAGTAGGTGTCACTCACCCTGGACGGCATTGACCACACTGGGCATTACTGGTGGATGAGCATGCTGTCTTCTGGAGGCGGTTCAGCAGATTGCACTGGGTACATCGCATGCAGGGAGCAACACCTGTATCTGCACTGAACTTCCCTTCTTCACACAGAATACAGACACCTTCTCCACCATCTCCAAAACCACAGTCCTGAGAATGATGCACGATACAGAGTTGGAAACAAGAAGCAAGAGAAGTAAAAAAACATGTGCAGCCACTGTAAAGTGTTATGTTTGTTACCCCTGAGAGCTGTTCTCCAGGCCCACATACAGGGCAGCAACACATGTGCCATTAGTGTCTATAAACTCCGTCTGGTCGCAGCTGGGCTCGGATCGTACCAGCATGAACCAAACCTGAGGAACACACACATTGAAAATAATGGGTAGGGGAAGAATTCATTAGAATCATTATAAAGTTGCAGTAGTAATACCACTCTATTAAAGTCCTGGAATCAAAGTATTGCTTAAGATAAAGTATGGACAAATTAACAGCAAGTAAAATGACTTATTATGCAGGAAAAAAGGCTTCTTTAAATAATTGGCTTCTGATAACCTTCTTTTCCTGTGTCATTGCACTAAGGATGAACATTTGATCAATTTGTGTCAAATGTGTCTTTAGAAATGTTTCTTTGTTTTGAAAGAAGGAATAGCCCAGTTTGATGAACTAGATTAAAGTGAAATGACACAATAGATATTACTTGAGACAAGTTTATATGCATTCAACACATAGAAATGTATTCTTATAGTAATGGTAGATTGATTCACTATTCATTAAACAACAAGAAGACAAAATGAGTAACCCAATAAGCTGATTAGTGCAATGACAAATGCATCATGTAGCAAAAACGTCTTAGAAAGTTGTTAAAGGAAAATGTTTTAAGGTCAGACTTACCATCAGCAGAGCAGCATGGAGACAAGCCTCGGTTGTCAAACTGTCCATGGTCCCTTTCTGAGGAGAATCTTCTCTTTCTTCCTACACTGAAACTGCAGCCTTTAAAAAGTATGTATTCACTTGTGAACAAACATTACACATGCAAAGACACAAGAAAAACCTACAGAGAAAATCTATTTTACTGGTAGATTTTATTCAATAAGCAGTGCATCTCTCATGGACTAATCAGTCATTTGCAGCTTCCATCCGTGGCACTTTGGTTTGCCTGAACTTTCTCGTCATTCAGAGGTAGAGTGGTGGGAAACATCTTTGGGAATGCCCCTAATTCTGCATCACTGATGACGCAGGAGAGGTTCCCAAACTGTCTACCAACCAATGAGTACGAGGCGTTCAGGTCCCCCACCTGGACGCCCGACGTCACACCTGGTCTTCTCATATTCCCTCTGGGGAACCCGCTTGTTTTGGCTGTAGCTTCTCAGACGAGCAGAACGGGAGGGAATTAAAATGCATGAATGAGACCCTTGTTAACAAATGTGTTCCAAACAAAGATACTTTGTGTGTACATAAGTGTGTGTGAGTGTGTTTGCAAGCTGGAATAAAATCTTTAATATTTATCCAATACTGTTTTGTTCTCTTAGGCTCCAATCTGGAAGGGCACGCTAATTGTGACATTGTTGGGACTTAGAAACGAGTTATAAAAAATGAGACATACAATAATTCAGTTGCAATATACTTTTTTGACCACTTTGTGGTAGTATGGAGCCATACAACTGACAAAAAAACATGTCCTTACTTGTTTCCATTTCACCACACTGACAGGAGAATATGGGTGTAAGAAATGAAACTGTTATTGATGTAGCCTACATTGTTTGTTTGAATTGGTTAGGCTCAAATGATCAGATAAGTAAAGCCGTATGGACTGACTTTACTTTCAGGTGTGTACAGTTGAGAAAAAAGACAGACATGGCCTTCATGCGTGACAAAGAAAAGCCAATTAGATTTGTATGAGCAGTTATTACTTGAGTACACTGTAAAGAACTGTAAAGCACAAGTAGAATATTACTGTTTGCAGACCTGACATATAGAACAAGCACATCACACACACACACACACACACACACACACACACACACACACACACACACACACACACACACACACACACCCATTGTCTAGGTCATAACCCAGCAAGATCTTCTTTTTTTAGATTAAAACCAATTGTCAGAGGCATCCATGTGGAATTTTAAAAAAGGAAACGTGTTATGTATTGACACAAGCCATGTTGTCTGTGTCATCAAAATCTTCACAAACACGGATGTGTGTCATGTATCAACATCCTGCAGTATTTATTTTAATTTTAAGCCTTGATAAGAGATGTATTTTACCATTACAACCCTCACTGGAACTCTGACACAAAAAACCAGTTGCAAAGAAATGACATACATGGGAGGATTCAGAGCTTCCCTTTTTCCAAGATTTCATGAAGTTGTAATTGCAACTTTATCATACATGTTAGTTATGTTATTGCCGGTGATTAATGAGTAACTCAGGGAGCTACAGGGAGAGGGCGTGGAGGTCTTCTCATAGAGAAATGAAGTGACGCTTGCCAGCAGACTCATGGCTCAGACGCTTCTCGTGAGCGGATATTGATTTTTCTGAACTTCAGATATCAAGGATATGATTGTGGTAAGTTTAAGTTATTTATTCAACAACATAAAGCTATGTTCAATATAATTGTGTTGTTTCAAGGTGAATGCAACTTTAAAAACTGTTTATCATATTGTTAACTCTCAGCAGATGACCACTTGACTGACATTGAAAGCGTTTGCTGTCATGAACTCCTTCAGGAGCGTGTCATCTATAACTCTAATCTGTCTGTGTTGGCAGATCCTAGGTTCAAGTAAGATTTCACAGAAATAAATGAGCACTTGAAAATGTTACAAATATGTACAAAGAGTAATAGCTGTAAATACAAAAAGTGTCTATAATACTGGCAATTTTAATAATTGTGGTATTCTATCGCCTCTTGTGCCACAATCGATAATAATTGATTGTTTTGATGGCATATATTTTGCCTGTCAGTCATTTCTTTTGAGTGTACTCCAATACATCATTTTTCAATTTTGTCTTTTCAACTGTTTCAGCTGCCTCTGCCAGTACTAGCCTGTGGGGCAAGAAGCTGGTATTTATGCATCCTAGGTGTACCTGGCAGCTTCAGCCAGATGTTGTGCTACCAGCCTTTAAGGAGCTGACTGTGTGCACACTTTTACGCCGCACCATTGACTCAGAATGGACAGGTTTTGACTACAGAGCACCAGGAGGAGGACGCATGAGACTTGGGGGCACAAGTACAAAGCTGTCAGTTTGGCTGTTTGAAGAAGAACACAGCTTGAAATGGGGATTGAAACTGAATGAATGGTACTCTGTCTGCGTCACCTGGTCTGGCCACGCTCGAAGACTACAGATCTACATAAATGGAAGTAGTGAGTATGAGGTATCTTTGAACCCCCTCCAATACCAGCTGGCCCCAAACGGCACTCTGACTCTGGGGATGTCTCATATAATCATGAGCGGTGAAGTGAAGCGGGAGACTGGGAAGGATCTGCTGGGTGAGATTGGTCGGTTCAGGATGTGGGCCAGAGAGTGGAGCGCTGAGGAGCTTGGGGGACGGAGCTGTGCAGATGGAGACCTGGTGAGGTGGGACCTGACGCAGTGGAAATCCGACTGCTTTCCTGAGCTTGACAACAACCTAAAGTGTGGTAAATATATATATTATGGCATTTTCTTTTGCACTTCATGTTCATGTAGTTTGAGTTATATATTATATATATATATCACATAACAAGGCACTCTACAGTAGGTTGGAGTTGAATGAGGGGGCAGATCATGTACTTTGTAGTTCAGTAAGTGCAGTTTAAGGTCAAAGAAAAGGCAAACAACACATTCCTGAGTCCAGCAGCAGCTCGCCATAAACCTGTTTATGGGTCAAACTAATACTGCATTACTTTATTCAGCTACTTTCTTTCCTTTTTCTTTAGCATGGTCACACTACAAAATCAAAATGTGGACATCCATGGTTCCCTCTACGGAGCCTGGGAATTGTTCAAAGTCACTGGAGGAAGTCACACAAAACTGGGTATGACGAATGTTTGGATGTGTCAATGGGATTGGGCAAACAATGACGTTGGACAAACAAGTCAGATAAATAATGAATCTTAGTTGTCATGTCTTATCAGTTGCAGAGCATCTTCCCTGACAACATCTCTGTGCAGCACATCCGTGTCTCATCCCCAAGGTAACACAACTTGTGTTTGCTAAACACTCCTGTCAGCTGGTAGGACCTTGAGGTACTTAGTTTGAATAGCAAAACAGCAACGTTCTTAATTAAAAGTAAAAGTCCTGCATTTGAAATATTTCCAAACTACTCGGTGTAGTTATTATTTGTGAAATACTCTATAAGTGCTATAATATATTATGTTGTTGCATTGTTAACACTGATGCATTCATGTGGAATTCAGGATTTTTGAGGACAGGACAGATGTCACCAATTTGAACTATTTAATATTCTGTTTGACACGTTCATATATGACAGTGTATTATGTTGTGTGAATCATACTGTTTTGTATGTTATCTTTAAAGTAATCATTACCAAAGCATTTAAATCAAGTTTGTGGAATTGAGTCGTGGTAAAAGTATCAAGTAGCATGAAATAGAAATACTCAAGTAAAATACAAGTAGTTCAGTAGTACTCAATGCTGATTTAATGCAGGTTATGTAAACACTTCCCAGTACGTGTGTGTGTGTGTGTGTGTGTGTGTGTGTGTGTGTGTGTGTGTGTGTGTGTGTGTGTGTGTGTGTGTGTGTGTGTGTGTGTGTGTGGGAACAACATAGGGTCTTGTGTGCATTGTATATTGTATTCTAAATTTATAATGTGATCATGGTTGCAATCCTTCACAACATTCCTGTCTGTAATTTCCGTTATCTCCGTTTCCATACAGCCGTGCCTGCCGAGTGGTTAATAATTCTGCTGCTCTGTCTGCGCAACAACCTCAGGTACAACACTGTTACTATAATTTTCCATGTAAAGAAGTAGCAATATCCTTAAAGACCAGCTGATTAGGGAACGGATGAACGTTTTCTTGAGACGATAAATTACTGAATTCAATTTTCCAACTAAATTAATGATTTTGGATTTGGATCATACTAACATAATTCAGTTAGTTTAAATCACCATCTGAAAGTGTACAATTCTTTATTAAAGATTGATGATGTGATGTGTGTTTTCAGGAATCAAGAGCACTGTCAAACTCCACCTGTGACAAGTGGTAAGATGAATACAAGATAATAATAATAATATTAATAATAATAGTGACTGAATATGAGGGATGCATGACTTACATTGCATAAAACAAGCAACATATCCTGTTATGTGATATATTGTGATACATGCAAAGTTTCAGATGTGAAGTCAATGCCAACGTGGATCCTACTGCTGAAGTTGAAGTGGTTCAGGCGAGAATTCTCTCGTTGTTGAACTCGACCTTCTCTTACGACTTCCTCAACCTGACAGCTTACCCTAACAGCATCAGTATTCTGCCTGTGGGTACGTATAGACTGCGCACTAAATGCACTTCCTGTTATGTTTTAGTGGACTATTGCACCAGTCAAACATTAACACACATTTTATGACCTTTCTTATAATCTTAAAAAAGGATGTATGTTCATTTCACATAAGGTTGACCTTTTCTATTGAAAGTACCTTTACGTACATAATGTTATGATATTGGTTCAGTTCTTGTGTTTTGTAGAAAGTAAGCAGACACTGGGTTTAACTGTAAATGTTCCCTTGATGTGCGAACATAACAAACTGATCATTTAGAGTACAATGAACTCTCTGCAATTGGTGAATGGTTAATTTAGTGATGCATACACACAAATGCAGTAAAACATTAGACCCACTCTAGAGACATTCTTCTCTGTGTTTCTAAAAAAAAGTTTGTATTTGATTAGACCAAGTGTGACTATTAAAATGTACATATCAGTCATCATGCAACGAATTTTAAGGAATTCAATTAAACAAAAATAAATAAATAAATCTTAATTTACAAATTATGTTGTCTCTTTCAGAGTTACCTGAAGTGTTAAAACCATTGCCAACTGCCAGCACTGAGACACCCACATCAGGTGAGCATGCAAGAAAAACTGTGCTTTTAACAAACTAGGACTCTTTTAATGTTCAATATTTAGTTTTTCATTTTGCCCTATAACAGAAGAATATTTCTAGCTGAATGGCAGCAAAATAAACAAAAAAACCCACTATATAACAAAAACACAATAAGACTTCTGAAGACATTAAAATAGTTGATAATGCACACAAAACAATACACAACACAGTGATGAAAGCAAGAAAAAACAAGAGAATGGACAAGATGAAATGTGAAGGGAACAATGACTTAATTTATTGTTATGATAGAATTCAAGTTAAAGTGATAATGTTATGTGATAAATGTAAAGTTGTACTGGTTGCGTGCATTATTTTTGGAAACCCAATCCCCAACCAGACACATTTTTTTAAAGACTGGCATAAACCATTTTACTTGCTTGATTTTAGTGTCACAATGACAAACTGGTCATTTGTAGGAAATATTATGGTGTGAAGGGAATACACTTAAGTGGACAGAAAACAGCTGTTGAGTCAAGGAACACCACGTTTTTGTTTTGGTAAAATGTTAAACAATGTGATACAAAATATGATCGGTCAGAATTATGATTAAATACACATGTACTGTATAGATGCACTGTTGTGTTATCTGTTGTCTGTACACTCCAGCGTTTGCACCGGACACATTCTTCAGAGTGAATCTAACCTTGTCTATGACTGGCAGCCCGACAAAACCAGAGGAAGTTATTGAGAAATGGGTAAGAGACTCACACGACTGCAGGAAAAAGCTGTTTTTACAACAAAAAAGGAAATGTGTGCACACTAAATTATTCTCTTTTGGAAAAGTTAAAAGAACAGCTGGAGGTGAATGCCACCATGGAAGTGCTGAATGTCATCATAAAGGAGAATGTAGGCAGGTGGGTCACATGAGTTTCAAGTGTTTTTGCAAAACTAAAGTAGCATCCTACAGTATGTTAAATATGTTTCACATGATATTTAAGCTCTGGATGACTTATTGTTCGTCTGTAATATTTCATAGGAACACGGCGAATGGACTGATGGTGAGACAAGACAAATTAGATTAACATATAATGAGTTCTGTACATTTCAACCATATTTAATACGACTGCCATAACTGATATTCACAATGTACCATCTCTCTACTCTCCTTTCTTTTAGATTTTTAACAGCCAACCAAAACTGTAGGTTATTATAAAAGATTTATGGTGCAAAAATACCTGATCTGCCTGCTTTCTATGCCACTAATTGCGTGTTTCATCCACAGGTATGACTGCACATTCAATGTCCAGGAATACAACATAAACTCTGTGGCAGAAATTATAGCTTTTATTCATGTTGCCTTGACAGCAAAGTATTTAAATAATTCCATTATTATTCAAACTACGGAAGTGGCTGTCAAGCACATAGGTAAGCTGGATATCTGTACACAGTTAAAGATATTAATTCATTTATGGAAAAGACTTAACAACTTTATATCGTATTTTTCAGTCCTAGCAAACTGTTTGGAAGAAAATACCTCAACAATATACGGAGAATATATTTGGCCTGAAACATTTCCACAGGAGAATCAAAAAATGGGATGCAATAAGCCAACACTAAAAAGAGCCTACAGGCTTTGGTAAGATATTCACTTCCATTTATTCAGTGTATATAATATATAGACAATTAAATGATCAAGATTATAATCCAAACACTTGCCAATAAGCAGCCAAAACACTAATCCTCATATCATCACGCTGTGTTTTATTGTCTCTCATTATACAGCAGCAAATCACATAATGTAATTCATACAATAATAAAGCATAGTAATTTACAACTGTGACAAAATGTTATAATGATGATTTATTCACACAAACCTGAATCGCCTGAGCCGACACTCTTTTTTAGATTGCTCTATTCGCTGGATCCTATTTATCTTAACCTGTTGCCATAGAGACAGCTCAGGGAGACAATTATAATGTCCTGTTTCCACTCGCTCCCCCACTCTGCACACTCTGACCCCACACATGAAACACTGATGGAGCCCTGCCAGCCTGCAGCTCAGGCAAATCAAATATATTTCCTGTAAGCAGGTTATTAGAGTAATGATGGCCTCCATATCATCTCTACCAAATGTAATATAAATATCAGTCCAGGGACGACATGGGCAATCCGTTTTATGGTCCTATTAGTGAAGCTGTTAATGCTTGTTAAGACTGAATCATTAGCAGTGGACAGGTGTGTTTTACTGCTTTTCATCAATCTTTATCTTTACTTGAGGTCCAATACAAACATTAATTTTGAAACCGACCGGAGAGAAAATGAATTGTCTCTGTCATTTCTGTTCCCTCTGATTATCTCTTCAGTAAGTTAGACATTGAAACTGACACGACAAGCTGGGCTGATCCTGATATGAAAAATTGCAAGCAGCTTGTGACCATATCAGACCTCGACAATATCACTGTCACTACTGGTAAGTAGTCAAACACACAGTCTGAACTTTCATTACTTATATTGTTCATTAAGATAATATAAACATGTTGCTGTCCTTGTTTGTTCCTTTTCCTTCCATCGAAACTAAATCACCAGGAGGAAAATGTGGCCTTAAACACACAAAAAAGCATTAAAGGTCACCTATTATGCAAAATCCACTTTTTCATGTCTTTTATACGTAACCATGGTCCCCTCTGTGTAAAGAGATTCTGAAAATGTCAGGAAAAAAGATTTGTTCACTTTTTGTCCTGATCCATTTATAAAACCTGTCTGAAAATGAGCTGATCAGATTTTGGCCACTTTAACATTTTTTTGGCTTGAGTAACCATTAGCCAATAACCAACCAAGGTAACCCCCCCCCCCCCACACACACACCTTATCACCTGAATCTCCTCCTAGAGCACCATTGTGTTCTTTTTAACCAAATATCTCTCAGATGGGCGTGACTCCTTATTTTCATCTAAAGTAACAGACAGAGAATCAGCCCTTTTGAAACAGGGCTGAAACAGAGGGGATTATGGGATGCTGCAATGATCTGTTTGGTGTTTGGAGCCAAACACTTCAGAGACTTGTTTTGTATATATCTGAGACCTATAATATATTGATGAAAAACAGTATAATAGGGGACCTTTAATGACATCTTTGATTTCTAGGTAACGCGGCTGGGGTTGTGGACATGATTCAGGACCTTATAGATGTCCAGTTGGATCACAGTGAAAGTGAGCTCTCTTCCTCTGAGCTGGATACTGTGGTGGATAAGCTCCGTGAGGTGGTTCACATCAGCGGCACCACACCTGCTGTTGGTGCAAACATCGTCAATATTGTAGCAAATATCCTGCTCTCTAAAACTGACCTCACTCCTGTGGCTGGCATGTAAGTGGATAGGGTCTGTTGCATCTCTGTGAATGTGATCAGCAGACATGTATATTCCTTTTAAATCCTGTCCTTTAAAATGTTGATGTTTTATTGTTACTCTCATTTTCATTTGTCTTTGGTAGTGTCCTTAATCTGACAGATAAAATGGCGAACAATATGGATTTCCCAGATGAATCAGTCAGTATAACAGCACCCTTGCTGGCCCTGGCCCTCATCAATGTAAATCGTAATAAATTCAGTGGCCTCACCTTTGGTGTCTCCTCAGTTTCCCCAACCCTGAATCCGGAGGTGAGACGCTACACATGTTATATGCAATACGTTTATAAACTGTACTAGTGAGAAATATTCACAAGCAAAAAATTGCCATTTTTCAGTTTGTCTTTGAACTCCAAAAGTAACTCAACTTAACATTTCCTGTTTCATTAATGCCCTGAAAGAGTCACATATAGCTTTTAAGGAAATGACAAGAACTGGTTGTGTTAGACACTTTTTTTAGACTCTAATTTGATCTGCTTTTCCCAGATCTTTGTCAACCAAAACTTTGAGAGTGGACCGCTCCCTGACACAAATGCAACCATCTCTCTGCCCTCTGAACTCTACAACTATTTCCCTCCTGGAGAAAGAAATACGACTCGTATCCAGTTTCAATTCTATGCATCAAACGAGCTCTTTCAGGTACTTTCTGTAATTTGTCATCTTTTTGTTTAGTTATTGTTGCTTTTTTCTACCATTTAGATTTTCAGTATACAATACCTTACGCAGACCAAATCATTCTTACAGTTGTGACAAAATAAGCCCAGTTGCAGTCTTGCAGACAGTCAAATAAGAAGATTGACACTAAACCTGTAATAAATGTAAAGTTAAAGCCAGGATTTAAATAGCTTAGCTTAGCTGCTAACCTGAGTCCAAAGCTAAAGATACGCCTATACGCATCTCACTATTAAAACGTTTTAAAACTGTCAAATATTGGTTGTCTTGTGAGGAAGAATTAAGAAATTAAGAGGATTTTAAATAGATACTTACTAGCTGTTTCCAGGCTAAGCTAAGCTAACCAGCTGATTGCTATACTGTAGCTTCATATTTACCAGAGGGGAGTGGTATTAAACATAATAATGTAACTCTCATCAGAAACCATCACCAAAATATGTCAAACTACAAGGAAACAATCACAAGATAAATGTGACACTAAACTAATGACATTTTCCCCAATTTTTTGAGATGAAAGAACCAATGATGGACAAATCTGCTCTCTCCTACTGTAGCATATGTTATTGACCAATGACCCATCCTTGCCTCTTGTGACAATTTTCTTTTTGTTAACAGGACCCGTACACAAACAATGCAACTCAGACAGCTGGAAATTGAATTCCTGTATAGTATCCGCCAGTATCAATAACAGCATGGTCAGAAACCTCACGGATCGAGTGGTGGTGACCCTCAGACATCAAACAGCCACAAAGGTTAATGGATACATTCACCAGCAAGAACAAGGGTTTTGTAATTCACTCTTAGAATATCATTATTACGTTTTTTGTTACAGCCAGGGGACAAGGTGCAGTGTATGTTTTGGGATTTCCAGAAAATGGTAAGTTTATCATCATTTATTATAATAATACACTTTATTTATATAAAGCCCAAAGTGCTTTACAGCGTATGACAAAAAAATCACAATAACAAATGAGGAACATAATTAAAATATGTAAAAACAATAAAACAATCAAACATGAACAGTGATACTACTAAAAATGATAAGCCAAATTAAAAAGATCGGTCTTTATTTGATGTGTTTCAGTTGGATTTAGATGATTTACAGTAATTGACATGTTCTTTTTTTTTAATCAATAACATAAATAAATAAAGGTCCCTAAACACAGGAAGCGTTGTGTGTGTGTGTGTGTGTGTGTGTGTGTGTGTGTGTGTGTGTGTGTGTGTGTGTGTGACAGGTGGGCAGGGTGGTTGGAACAGCAGAGGATGTAAAACCCGCAGTATTTCTGATTATCAGACCAGCTGTCTCTGTGATCACCTCACACATTTCGCTGTGCTCTTGGTGAGTCATTTCCTTGCTTGTTTTTAATAAATCTAACCAGGGAACAGAAACCCCCACAAGCAGCAACCCACTGTGTGCAATCTGGCCAGTTGCTGCACTACATTGTTTTCTGCCAATTAAACAACAAGCTGTTACAATGTTGGGATTGTATTTTGATTCATCAAATAATTTTCAGATAATTATGATCAGATTAGTTTTCACAGCTTGCACTGCTGCTTCCTTTAGTGTTTGTTTGGATACGACCATTAGGGAACTTCAAACACAAGTAAACAACACATTTTGTTCTGTTTTCGTGGTGTGTTTCAGGATGTATCGCGAACACCCATAGGTGAAGCTGACAGTCAGATTCTGACAGTGATCTCATATCTTGGTTGTGGTATATCTGCCATATTTCTCGGAATCACTCTTCTCACCTACCTTTCTTTTGAGTAAGTCACTCAGTCTGAGCTATACGTTCACATTGTAAAAGGTTTATATTGTAGAGAACATATTTAAGCGAGGATTTTGGAGTAGTACTCGACAACACTCTTTACATAAATGAATGTTTAAGCATTACTGTTTAAATTTAATTTCAGGATTTGTTAATAAAACATTCTGTTGCTTATTTGCATTAGGATGAAATCCAGATACCTTTTACAAGATTTTAGATTTTCATTAATCTTTTAGACTGAGTTGTTCGCTGTGTGTTGAACACTTTAGGAAGCTGCGGAGAGACTACCCATCTAAGATACTCATCAACCTGTCGGCTGCCCTGTTGGGGTTGTGCATGCTCTTCCTCCTGAACTCCTGGCTCTCCTCCTTCTCAAACTACGGTCTGTGCATCGCCACTGCTGCAACGCTGCACTACTTCCTGCTCGCTTCTTTCACCTGGATGGGCCTGGAGGCCGTGCATATGTACCTCGCACTTGTCAAGGTCTTCAACATCTACGTTCCCTCCTACATCCTCAAGTTCTGTGTTGCAGGATGGGGTGAGACACAACTTTAAATAATGCTTACTCTAATAAAAAAAGTCCAGTTGGGTTGATTTGGGTTCAGGAGAGGATTTTGATTAATTTGGATCAAGAAGCTGGGGTTTGGCTGGGTAGCCCTTTGTTTAAGAGGATCAATACTTTTCAGTCATTTCAAAGAGCTATATCATTTATTATATAGAACATAGGAATGTCCTTGAGAGAAAAAGTTCCATTTATAACCCATTTAATATTTATTTGTTCGTTATATATCATTAAAAACGTAATCTTTCCACGTTTAATTATTTCTTCACATTCTAATAAATTACACATAACTGCATGATCAGTTGATCTGTGAGTTGGACTAGCAATTAAAAAGACCCATTTTTCTGCATTTGAGAATGAATGTCACAATCGCAAACTGCAACAGACAGAAACTCAATATTGTATTCTGTTTTGTCACAGTGTTAT
The DNA here is from genome assembly GCA_031216635.1 of Dissostichus eleginoides. Lineage (NCBI taxonomy): Eukaryota > Metazoa > Chordata > Actinopteri > Perciformes > Nototheniidae > Dissostichus > Dissostichus eleginoides. The sequence continues at coordinate 15,680,606 of CM062271.1, forward strand.
TATATTTTCTTAACTCTAAATGAATTGTATTTTTGTGTTCTCATAGGTATTCCTCTGGTGATGTCAGCCTGGTCCTGGCTATAGATAAAGATGCTTATGGCAGTGCTGGGCCTATAGAAACTGCAGGGATGCTTAAGTCCACCGACCAATTGTAAGTACAAGCACGGGCTGTATTGAAAGTCATTTGAGTGTCTTATAACATAAATTAATCCCAGTGCTATCCCAGTGTTCTGACCCATTATCCAACCCTCTCCCTCCTGCAGCTGCTGGCTGCAGAATGACGTCTTCTTCTACGTGACGGTGGTGGCGTTTGTCCTTCTGATCCTGTTTTGCAACGTCTCTGTGTTCGTCGTGGTTCTGATCCAGATCAGACACATGAGAACCAATAAACGGTCAACAAGCAGCCCCAACTCTCTGCAAGACTTGAGGGCGGTGGCCAGTCTCACCGTCCTGCTGGGCCTGACGTGGTCAATGGGCTTTTTTTCATTTGGGCCAGGCAAAGTGGCCATGATGTACCTGTTCTCCATATTCAACACCTTGCAGGGTAAATATGAGCTGTAGCTGGTCATTAAGCAGTCATTAGTTACGGAAGGGCAAGTCATCTTCAAATAGTCTTGTCCAGACTCTGTTATTTTGCATTTTTCTTTCAAAAGGTCAGATTTACTCGTGCTTTAAACACAACACACTTTGAGAATGCAAGATAATACATGAAAATGTAATTATGATATAAAACAAACTGCAAAGAAAAATATCTAAATAATGCTGTTGTATTTCACAAATGTCTACTATATCTGCTCTTTTGTCCTAGGGTTCTTTGTCTTTTTGTTCCACTGTTTGATGAAGGAAAATGTGAGGAAACAGTGGAAAATCCACTTGTGCTGTGGACGTTTCAGACTCAGTGATTACTCAGGTACATATTGTTTATGCAGGAAGAACATATTGCAGTTTATTGGACAGATGGTTGGAAGTGTTCAGGATGATGCATTGTTTTTTCTCTTTCTTGTCCCCTGTGTGTTCAGACTGGAGCCACTCTGTGACCATGGGCGGCAAAAAGAACCATCTTGTTAACTCTGACTCAGTCGCTTCTGACGAAACCTCCACCAACAGGAAGGTCTCTGACTCCTCCACAGGATCTGCACCAAACCACCACCAGAGGGCGTGAGCCAGCCTCTGTGTGTGCCATTGTGTACAGTGCAGCTTTACTTACCCTCCAAGGTCCATTCTGCAATCACAAACACTGATAGCAGAACATAGAGCAGCTGATTGGCTGGTATTATAGGCAGGGGAAGAGCAAATAAACCACAAGTTCAACGAGGTACAATGTGTCTGTGGACACTCCTGAATCCTTATCATAGCCAGGGAAATAATCCTTATTGCACTGACTGTCAGATCAAAGGACAGTAAAGGTGTGCTCTGATAAATGTATATTCCAAAGCCTTCAATCTACATCTCACATTTAAAGTTTATATTACTGCTTTCATCGTAGAGCTGAATGGCTGATGCTTAAAAAGAACCTTTTGTGTTTGTAAAACCTGAATAGTAAATTCAAGAGTGATGTCTATGTTGCACAGAAGCAGTTTTAAATGTAATAGAAATGTTATATAAAGAGCGGCATCTGTAACCTAGAACTGTTGAAATTGTAGTTAATTCTATACTTGTATGTGCAATTTGTAAGACATAACACCATCGTACAGCTCTAAGTTTACAGTGTGCTTCTTCTGACCTTTAAAATGTTAGTAGTCATGATGGTAAGGCTAAGGTATTTTTTAATGTCAATGCTGACAAAATATAAGTGTAAAGTTTATGAGCATCTAAAATAGCTTTCTTTCCTGTGTGAAGATTTGACTGTTAAATAAAGTAACTGACTGCAACTGACTGAGAACATAGTGTGGTAAAATGGTATGATTATTTTCTCCTATCTTTATTTACTGATATCCTGTATAAAATGTTGAAATGATTAAAATATATATGTTTTGCTTACATCAAATCTACACAACTAGCAAACAAGTATTGCCCTATTAGCCTGATTGCTTCTTTATAAATGTGTTTCTTATTCTTGTAGGTTGTCAAAGGTGATATTGCCACCCACATCTGTGGTTAAGGTTTGACAGACAAAATGTCAGCAGGAACAAACACATTTGTTATTATTACAGTAAGTATGGAGGAAATATTTATAGCAACAAATAGTGTCCAACACTGAGTGAATGCAGTTGGAATAATGAGAACCAACCACACAAGCCACGAATGGGTTCTTCAGGTCCATTTAATGAATACAAATGTTGTTTTTGTTTACTAGGGAACACGTTAATGAGATTTAACTTTATCTTCAATTTAAAAATAAAATAAAGAAGTAGCCTCTCTGACTGGCAGATCACTGTACAGCTTCTGTTAAACTGTTGTAACTCTTTGACAGTGCGACAGGATTGTTTTAATAAGGTGTCAGTTAGTTTCTGGAGCAACTTGCTGGATGGCATTCTGTTCATAGCTGTCTGTGTTCAGCAAGCACACCCTGCCAGTCCAACACATCATGTTCCTCTGGAGGCTCAGTGAAGGAAGTATGTTGCCGTAGAAGAGACAATGTTCTTCAAATCTTATCAATCACTCTGATGTTTAAACTTAAGATAGGGGACATTTTTTACAACCATTTCAACGGCTGCTTAAGTACGTGAACATCATCAGTTTTGATCCTCCGGTAAATGTAAGGACGCACTCACTGGTCATCTTTGTTCAATCATCAGGTCAGGTAAGAGATAAGCAAGTTATTTGAACTGAAACTATAATTCAGTTATTTACAACAGCATTTAAATTACGTTTGTTTCAATCTACTAAGCGATTGTTAATCTTCACTTTACTGTATACCTCTGTACTATACTTCATATAGTTTTCCGTTACAGTGGCAGAGATGTTTCCCCCAAGTGAGGCCCCATTAATAGTGCAATTGAGCCTCTTTTTTAAACATCCTGCCATGCACACTAACACAATATATCATTTACTAAGTCATTTTTAAATGTTCAAATACAATCCCTATTTTCTGGCAAATTAAGAACTGCATTTTGCGAGATGTTAACATGTTCTAAGAATTGATTTTTTGATGTTGTAGTAAACATAGTGTGCCCAAAAGGGATTTCCATGCACTCTAACATATACATGTATTAACAATAAAAGTGTTACTCATACAGTTTTTATTAAATATTTGTAATTCTATGTGAACTATAATCGGTCTGCTTCAGGGACATGTCAGCAGTGAGTCATCCTAAACACTTAAATACTTGGATTATTAGTGGCTCCAGGGAAGCAATAAATAAAATAACATGTCATTACAATATGCAAAAAAGACCAACTGAAATGTGTACTGTCTTGTAAATGATATTAAACACAGTTGGATGTTTCTTGTGAAGTAAACGACCTGTTTTGGGGCTTCAGTCACAGCTGACCATGGAGGACAGAACAGACAGTCCCATAGCTGTGAAGGTGGAGGAGCACTCTCGGTGCGTCATCCTGACTTATTTCCAGGGGGACATCAACAGCATGGTGGATGCTCACTTTAACCGTGCTCTCAGCAAAGTCTGCAAGGCCAAGGCGCCGGGAGGAAAGACAAAGAAAATCCGTAAAACCATTAAACTGGGTAAGCAGAAAAAAATCAACAGTGTATGACCAACCTGACTACAAACAGGACAATCCCATTAATCCTCACTCCTTTCTGTGTCCCCCTCAGAAGACAACAGCCCTCAGGGGAGACCTGCTGACTGTTTCTCAGACTCACATGGCCCCCCCACAGCAGGACGGCTCCTCAACTTCAGCTCTGCAGAAGACACTCCTGGATCGTGGTCCTCGTTCACCACCAGGGCGGGAGAGGGCCCGGGGCTGCCGTCTATCGCCTACTCTCTGTCCCCAGAAGGGCTGAGTCTTACTGGACAGCAATACGCCACATCCCTGCTGAACCTGCTGCATAATGACCAGGGGCAGATGGGACCCAGCATGGCCTCCAGCTCCAAACCAGATCTGCACCCCAGCTGGACGATGCCTCAGGGATTTAGAGACCCTGGGGACCCCGCTGTGGGCTTTGAACATGGTGAGCCTTCAGCTGTAACATATTTAATGTCTTTCAACCAATATTAATAAAAAGCTTACATAACAAACTCAGGATCTGGATGTAGACATTTGGAAGGCATGGAGAATCTAACAAACAATTTGAAGTTGCATTGTGGGAAGTGTAGTTTCGAGCATTTTAGCATCTTGACATGAAGATATCTCAGCCTCAGCTGAATCATATTTAACTCTTGTCCCCAAATTTTAAGGAAAAACTACATTTCCTAAGCTTTAAATATTAGACAGTTGCAAAGTGTCCCTTAATAAATTACCTGTTCTTCCTGGTTTTGAGCATACGTGCAGCTATGTTTGTGTTGTGTCAGGTAAAGTCGATGTAACAGTTATAGAACAATTACTAGATTTGTTTTTACTGGAAGATATTAGTAGTTAATAAATAATAAATTATAAAAAATCGTTACCAAACATAGAGAACATTTACTTTGATTTACACATGCGATTGTTACAATCATGTTGCTTAACTTAAAGTAACACATTAAAAGTTGTGTAATTATGTGCAAGGTTGAGCTAATAACCAGACAATAGAAAACAAATGATTTTAACTACTCAGGAATGTGTGCATCTAAGTCTAAGAAATGCTGCCGTGTGAAATGGATGAGATATTTGTATTACTGCTTATCTTTACACTGCATGCTTGTTCATTAGAGCTGCTTGGAAGTCATTGACATTTTGTCTCCTCTGGGACAGGACGGCGCCTGGAAAAGAAGGACTTATACTGGTATTGAGGGGAGAGGGGCTGCAGCAGCAGTGACAGGAAACACCACATACCTGTGGCTCTGCAAAGCCACCTGGCTTTCGGTTAAGCTGTCAGATATTCTCTCGTCAAACAGGCCTCACTGAGTGTCGTCTGAGAATACACACAGAAGAAACACTGCACGCTTCCATTCCCTTCTTTCCTTTTCTCAGTAAAAATGACCTCAGTACGTCAGCATGCACCAACTGGAACAGCCTTCCTGAAAGGGAACAGTCTCTGATAAACCTGTTCTGCAACTATGTCGCTCCTCTTGTATCTCAAAGCATTGTATATATTGTTGCTCCTGTTGGTTGAAGGGCATTTTCTTGTGCCCTATAAGGCACTTCTTTGTGTGGGCCCACACAGGTAAATACACCAGTATTACAGAAAGTGTATAATAATGAAGGTTAATACCTGTCTGCGGTTCATCTCTATAACTTTTAGTTGCTGTGAGTATATTTAATTTTCGAAAAACAAAAAAATGAAGGATATTGATGTTTTGTTAATTACTTTTTCTGTATATCAACCTTGTTGTGAATTGTACAAAAAAATAGAAAAATATACAATGTGAAATAAATAACTGAGCAAACAAACACAAAAATATCAATCATCATTCTCAATGTGAAATTCTCTCAATAAAGAAAATATAATTGTTTAAAGAAAGGAGCATCAAACATCAAACTATACAAAATAACACTTACAATTGATGTTATTCGGGGTTAGGGTTCGATTTTTGATGCACAAATACAAAGCAAACATGATCAGTGGTGGAAAGACACAGTTTCTAGACTACTGAAATAAGGTATAATGTATACATTGTTATTCTTCACTTGTATATGGATTGAGTATTTTAACTGTGTGTTATGTTATCATTCTACTCCACTACAATTCAAGGAGAAATATTTTGACTTCATTAGATTCTTGAAAACAAATACTCAAATGATAAAATGGGATTCATTATTCTAGATTAAACTACACAGCAGTAAAAGTAGCTTCCCATAACCCAATTACCACATTAAGGTAGTCTATCACTAACATGATAATGTATAGATGATGTTCCAAACATATCTACTGTGTGTCTTGACTGACAGAAAAAGATTCGATTATTTAAAATGACATTATGAAATAAAACAGGTGTTGGGGAAAAAGCTGCTATGGAATGAAATAGGACATAATAATCCCAGCCTTGAGATAGAATGACCTTTCACAGCGTCATGGTTACACTATATATATTATTAGGTCTGTATTTACTCCTATAACTCCTTCTTCCATGTCCTATAGTAGATTCAATATTGAGCCCTTTAATTAATTGATATTTTCCCCACAAAGTAGTTGTAAAAAGGCCTGCTGCTGTGTGAGGTCTATGGAGCAAACCCATTAGAGCTGCCGTAGAGTGCACTCAGAAAGACAATGAACCAATGTACAAGTTTATCAACAGGAAGTTTGATGCTGCGTTCACATTCAAATGAGTCTACAAACTTTCTTTTGAGGATACACAACTCACACAATCATTATCATCCCTTATCTCTTTTCACCAATGTGTCTTATTTGACCTCTTATCACATCCGATTGACAACATTTAACACAAGAAGGGGATGATTCAAAAGTAGCACAATAAAAAAGGTGAAAACTGCAGTGGATATTTTTGAGAAGGTTTGTTGTCGTTATTGGAGCATGTCGGCACCTTTAGTTTGGCTGTTTAATGAATGCTTTGTGAGGAGGTTTATTATTGTAAACACCTCTCTAAAAGTGTGAATGGTGGAGGTAGACAATATATTTGCAGTTTATTTTGACTTCAGAAAAAAGGAAGTTAGAAGGAAAGTAGGTCATGAAGTAAAGTCCAGCTGAATTCAGTGATTAGATGTGGAGAAGACATTTTGCTTGAAAACATTTACTGCATGCTGTGCATACTGACTGAGTATGTTGTATGCAGTATGCAGTACGTAGTAGATTAGTACACTTTAATACACAGCCTAAGAGTCTACAGCCATAGCAGCTCTCTTAGGCCGCATACCCAGCTAGAAATATTTGGTTCTAAAAACATTCTGAGAATGTTAGCATTCACTGTTCTAGGAATGTTTTCAGCAGGAAGTTTTCTTTTGGTTCCCAGAATGTTCTTCTGAAAGGTAGGATAACGTTCTCTAAAAACATTCTTAAAATGTTTGGTGATAACCATCTTAAGATGTTTTTGATAACCTTCTTAAGATGTTTTTGATAACATTGTTTGAACATTATGCCCTACTATTCTTAAAACGTTTTCAGCTGGACATTTTATTTTGTTGTTCCCAGAATGTTCTTCTGAAAGGTAGGATAACGTTCTCTAAAACATTCTTAAAATGTTTGGTGGTAACGTTCTCTAAAAACATTCTTAAAATGTTTGGTGATAACCATCTTAAGATGTTTTTGATAACCTTAAGATGTTTTTGATAACATTGTTAGAATATTATGCCCTACTGTTCTTAAAACGTTTTCAGCAGGACGTTTTATTTTGGTTCCCAGAATGTTCTTCTGAAAGGTGTGATAACTTTCTCTAAAAACATTCTTAAAATGCTTGATAATAACCTTTTTTAAATGTTTTTGATAACATTGTTAGAACATTATGCCATACTATTCTTAAAACGTTTTCAGCTGCAAGTTAGATTTTTTTATGTTGCCAGAATGTTATTATTTTAGATTAACGTGCTTTATCGTTACGATTTATCAGAAGTCTTCTTTTTTTTTGTATTCGACCAGCATCTAGTACAAGTCACTGTCGGTGTCACATGTACTGGAGGGGACCCAGAATCAGACTCGGAATCAGCTGGTGAAAGTAACATTTGTTTATTAGAAAAGGGGAGCTGGGAGTGGAGGTTGGTTATGGCGGCAGTGGGAAACAGTTGTTCCAGGGTGGGTAGAGAGGCCTTGCTGGTCTTGGGAGTGTGGAAGGCCTTGGATTCCTCCTGGGAGAGAATACAAATGAGTGTGAGGCAAAAGCAGGCAAAGTTGTCAAAGAATATGCTGGCAAAAAGCTAGAGCGGCACGCAACAAACCGTTCAAGGCAACAATCCGGCAGGGAATGAGTGCAGGCTGCAGGCTTTCATAGTGTGGCTGATGAGCAGGTTGCAGGTGTGGTTGATTGGAGATTGCTCCCAGCCGTGTGGAGCAGACCAGCAGGCAAGGGGGGGGTGGGGGGGGAGAGAGAAACACACAGTAGAAACAAACACATACAAACACTAACAGGGGTTTCAGGGACGGGCAGTGACAGTCGGTCCGTTCTTCTCTATCTGTCCATCTCAAATCTAAAGGGTGCAATAACGATTTTTATCCAATATGCATAAACAGCGGACACTGTTTATACGCAGCCCTCACAAACCACACACGGCCAGATAGCTTATCTAACCGTTAGAACCTACATACGAGACACAACCTTTATAGTCAGAAAAAAGTGTGATTATTTTCTGATATTCTACACATGATATTATGAATACTGTGTGTAATACCTTAGTGTGATTATAAGTGCATGTGAGTGAATGCATGCAAATTAGTTTTTATACTTCCTATTCATTGTCTCAATGCGCTCATACATCTTAAGAAAGTTATCACCAAAAATGTTAAGAATGTTTTTAGAGATCGTTATCCTGCCTTTCAGAAGAACATTCTGGGAACCAAAATAAAACGTTCCGCTGAAAACATTCCTAGAACAATGAATGGTAACATTCTCCGATTTTTTTGAGAACCAAAAATGTCTAGCTGGGAACTCACACATGCCACCGCAAACATGCAATATCTGCTTACAGCTTATCATGAATTACGTGCTTGTTAGTTTTTTTCAAAAGGAAAATATGGTGACATCAGAATGTTGCAGGCAAAACGTTCCACCTTTGTTAACATATTACATTAAAGGAACATTTTATAAACAACTTTCTGTCATCTCAGGCCTCAATAACATCCTGAAAACATTTTCAGAATGTTTCTTGGAGAATGTTCTTCTTTTGTTACCATGTAACATTGAGGGAACGTTTTATAAAGAACATCTTTAATGTGTTACCCCAACAACGTCCAAAACACATCCTTAGAATGTTGCAGGCAAAACGTTCCACCTTTGTTAACATATCACATTAAAGGAACGTTTTATAAAAAAACTTTCTGTCATCTCAGGCCTTAATAATATCCTCAAAACATCCTCTGAATGTTGCAGTTAAAACGTTATGTCTTAGTTAACCTTAAACCTTATAGGAACATTATTTGAAATAATAAACATCCTAAAAAGGTTATTTGAACATCAGATTAAAACGTTTCTTTAAAACATTATTAGAACCTGTAGGTAACGTTAGCCAAAGTTGTGAGAACGTTCCCCGCTAGCTGGGTAGTTACAGTGGAGATTTCAGATGAATACATCGTAAAAAGCTTATTCTTACAAAGAAAACCATGTTTTACCATGTTCTTCTTCTTGGTTTACAAGTTATCATGCTAAAGTATGCTTACTAGCAGTTAATCCAAATTACAGGTGAGAATGGTTGGAAAGTTAAAGAGGCCCTTTTACAAGGGATTTTTCCGTTTCCTGTAGTGTGTTATATAGGTTTGTGCATGTAAATGGTCTGCAAAGGCTAAAATCCCAAAGTTCTCTCCAAAGGGATTTTCTCTCCTTCACACTCCCCTACTGCCTGAAACGCCTCAATTAGACTCCTTTGTTTACTTCTGTAACATAGTGACATCACTACGTTACATTCATGCTTCTATTGGATAGTGCTCCAACACATTGTACGTGATAGGCTAAGGAGAGGACATCTCTAAATGATAGGATGTTTCTGATGATGAATCTATTTCTTCCAATATATGACATATATGACACCCAGATTACGAATCTGTAACACATGTTAAGTCGATGAGTCTGATATTATCCTGCATAATCAGAGGTACATGATGTCAGTAGCAACATTTTACCGCAGAAACCATTCATAGCCCAGATGGAGGAGTAGACATCTCCACATGATGAGCGTGGACCATTGATGATACTGTGTTATTATTAGTCTCTCCCATCTGGTAACACATTTACATGGGTGAGTAACGAAATGGTCCTACTGTGCACTGTTGACAACGGGCTTATGGACCCCGACTCAGGTGCGGTAGTGGATTAGAGGCCATTTGATGTGTTTTTGCTCAGTGGGCAAACACCTCATAATCAGTCCAAGACTCTAAGCAACGCCTGTGTTGAAAATGGGATAATGCCGGAGCAGGGAAACACTTTAACTGTGATATATGAGGAACATATAACACATATGCTGGAAAGACATTATGCAAAAACGATATGTGCATTGGATCACTACGTCACAGTCTATATATAGATTTATCTATCTTCTTACCCAAGCAGGATCCGCACAACATCTGATGCACATAGGAAAAGAAGCCTTACGAAGGATGGCATTCATGGTCTGAAAATGGTGACTTCTGCTGACTGTAGGTGTGCACACCTCTGTGATACATGTAACATAAAAAGAGAAGAACGTAGTTATATGTGTGTTGAGTTTAGGAATATACCAATTGGAGGGTCAGTGGATCGATCCCGTCAATATCATTTGTTGTACCATAGCGCATATTTTCTAAGATATTCTATTGAGGTATTTGTCTGAAATGGTTTAGCACTCAATTAAAGTCTTTAAGTTGTTAATTCATCCCTCCAATCCCTGACCTTTTCTTCTGTATCAGCCATATTTTATCTTTCTTTTCAATATCTTCCAATTGATTAGGATTCATATGTTGAAAAAAAATTGTGTATTCTTCCAACTCGATAACAGCAATGAATTATTCTTTGCCTTACAGGGCTCACTTGGAAAAAGTGATGAATAATAGCCAGATTGTGAGATCACTTTTAATTAACAATTTTTTAAATATTAAAGAAAGCGAAATGGTAACACATTTGGAAATGTTTTATTTTTTCCCAGTATGCAGGCATGGATTGAGCAGCCCATGCAGACCATAATCCCTCTTCCTCTCTTGTGTCAGACATCAGGCTGATCTGAGGGTCCATGGAGGAAAGAGGACGAGGAGATTAGGTCTGCACTGATGACTGCCTGTTGAGCTTTCAACCAGCAAGTGATAGTGATTGCACTGCGAGAAGAGGGGGCATTAAGTGTTCATGGGAAAATGGTCGCTATGTCTATGTTCCAGCTGACACGGAATATAGAAAGTGTAGTGTTTCAGTGTCAGATAAAAAATAATAAGGATTGTATTTACTCGGTCATTAGTGTTTGCTTTATTTCATCTGGGTCTATTTCTTTCAATTTTGAGGATAAATAATAAAGCAGAAACAAAAGAGAAGGAAATGTCTAAACAAGTGATTTTTTCTTTTTTCTTTGGTAGGGGGGAGTGCACATGTATTAACATGCAACATGAACTGAACCTTGACAACAATTCACTGCATTCAATGCAGAAACGAATGGGAACTAGTGGAACTGTGCAAAATGGTTAATGAAATCTAAATTAGAAAGAAATACACAAACACTTGAATTGTGTCTTAAAGTGATTGTGGAAGTAAGTTTATTGTGAGACAGGCTGTGCAGAAAAGAAAATGCTGAACAGGTGTGAATCTCTCTTTTTATGTGACTCAATGTGCTCTATTGAAGCAGCTGTACAGCAGCAGTCTGGCACAGACAGCAGCAATGAATAAGAAATGCAAAGCTAAGCAAATTCATGCAACCAAAGTTTGTATTTCTGGAGAGAAACACCCTGACTAAGTCTCTCCAGTGTGACTGGAGAATTTAAACTTCATCTTGCGAAAAACTAAATCTGGCCTACATCGGCAATGAAAAATCCTAAAAAGCACAAGAAAATCACTGTGACAATGCAAAAATGTGTGCGTCTCAAAATGAGCTCAAGCATAAAACTTGGAAGGCAATGCATTTTCTGCTAGAAAGCAATAGATTTAGGGGATTAACTCTATTTACACAGGCCATTGAGTTCAAAGGAATTCATTATAATAGCTGGAGAGGTTCTTAGAAAAATAAATAAAAGACAAACAGAGAGTTTTTGCGTTGCGCAGAAAAGGGTGGGTGGGGGGTTACATACATTATAGAGTGCAGTTATAAGAAGTGCGCAGGGCACACACTAATAAGTGTCACATATCGGCCATGCTGTGGTGGGGCTGTGCAGGACTTGGTGTTTCTCTCCAGCCCTCTGCTCTCCTCTCTCTGCTATGGTCGTCGACACACGCGGCTGTAACTTCAGCACCACAGACAGTTCCGCGTGCGGCTCCAGCCTGGGCGGGCTGAGCCGGACCGGCCACACGGTGGTGGCAGTATGCCTCGGATTCATCTTAGTGACGGGAATCCTCAGCAATGGCCTCGCTCTTCTTATCTTTGCAAAGTTTCGCTGCCTTTGGACGCCGATCAATGTCATCCTGTTGAACATCAGTCTGAGCGACGTTCTCGTGTGTGTTTTCGGCACACCGTTCAGTTTCGCTGCGAGTGTGCACGGGAGATGGCTCATTGGAGAGTCCGGCTGCAAGTGGTACGGGTTCGCAAATTCCCTCTTTGGTAAGTGCGAGGAGTTCAGATATACTACGTTTTGTCAGTTTGATTTGATCTCCAAACCACCTGTTTTGAATTAAGGAAGTCGCAAAAGTTCAATTCTGATTGGCCATCCACTTAAGTATTTGACAGACTCATATTTTAACCTGATTATGGCAGTATATATGAAAAGTCAGGAAAGTTACTAATAGTCATCCTGTGTCATCCTTTGAATATGTGTACTTAAATGAATGGTCATTAACCTCAAAACCAAGCTTTTAAACCTCATGGGGTGCAACAGGAACAGGCAGTGGTCCCAAAAGTCATCAGAATTTAGTGTGGGAACCATAAATGTATGTACAAAATGTCATTGCAATCCGGAAAATTGATACTGAGATATTTCAGTATGGAATAAAGTAGTGGACTGACAGATATATATTATTGATCATGATGGCTGAAAAGCAAAGGGAATTACTCTTTAACATCGTGTGATATTTTATGTGGGATGTTTCATTGAATAGAGAGCCACACATTCAATGGAGGCACAGAGCTGGTCCTATGAGTCAGTAATAATTACACTGATAGCTTACATTATATTTAATGCCCACACTAGAGATTATTATGATGATAGTGGCCTCGTCCTTATTTTACAGTGAATTAAGTCCAAGCAGGACAACACTCAACCATGGATTCATTTCAAGGCAGTCAGATTTTGAGTTGTGTTAACTTGTGATTTACTTTTTATATCTTCTCCATTCTTGTTTTTTTTAGGAATTGTGTCCCTGGTGTCCTTGTCTGTTCTCTCCTATGAGCGCTACACCGCCGTGCTGCTTTCCTCCCGGGTCGACATCTCAGACTTCAGGAAGTGCTGGCTTGTGTGGGGGGCTCCTGGCTCTACTCTCTGCTCTGGACCTTGCCACCCCTCCTGGGTTGGAGCAGCTATGGGCCCGAGGGACCCGGGACTACATGCTCTGTCCAGTGGCACCTCCGTTCACCCAGCAGCGTCTCATACGTGTTGTGTCTCTTCATCTTCTGCCTGCTGCTGCCCCTTCTGGTGATGATCTACTCTTATGGCAGGATCCTGGTGGCAATCAGGAGGGTGAGTTCATCATAATCTGCACTCTTTCTTAACAAGGTTATGTATGTTGACGTACAAATTACTGATAAAACAAGGAACTAATTATTGAATTTCAAGATTTTTGATAACTTTATAAAACTAGAAATAGAATATCTTTACTGAATGATCATGATTAAAGAGAACATCTTGACAATGAAAGCACATGCAAAAAAAAAAAGAAACAACACAACTGAACATAACAGAAAACACATAATGAAACAAAGTTAATGGACTGTGTTTCCCAGAATGTTTACATTTTTGTAAATGCTGGTCATATTATCTGTCCAGAGAATTTACTGTTGTTTTTGTAGCTGCTGTTAAGATTCATCCATTCAATACAAATTTAAATTCACTACAGGTCCCTATTTTCTAGTGTTATGTTCAGAGAGACACTTGTCATCATGTCTATCAGCTGTAAGCTTTAATAGCTCTGCCTAATAGGCTTTGTTGTGGCTCTTGAGCTGCAAAGGGGGTTCTTAGCTTGTAAGACTGCAGCCCATAGGATGATTGATGAGTGTCTCTCAAACTCCATCTAATACTTGGTCACATGATTTCTAAGTCATTTCCAGGAGCGGCAATCAGATAATCCTTGTGCCCACAGCTCAGTGTTCACATTCTTATATTCAATGTCTCCAGCAGGAGAATAAATTAGGTGCACCTTCTTCAGAAAGTGCGTGGGGGGCAATTCTGGCTTGCGGTTTTCTTGAGGCCAAATACCCCCCGCCCAGTTTCCAGTGACTCATCCCCACCTAGTTCGGGTTTACACAAACTAACACAAATAATCAAACCAATTAATGTAGGGCCTCTCCATGCAGCTATACTCACATTTGTCAATCCCCTTGTAGGTATTTATAGAATGTGGAAGCAATGTGTTACTATTGGATACCTGCTATTATATAAGCACCTCCATTAAAAAAAAGATTTGATGGATGCCTCCGTAAATGGGGGCCCAGCAGCACCCACCAGCCTACCTTTAACTGAGAGCCCGCCTCAGGCTCAAGAAACTGAGTAACCAGTCTGGAGCATCTATTTGCTTTTTCAAAGGCTTAGAGTGATACAAGAGAAGGAGCGATGACATTAATATTAACAGGATCAGTTTGGCTCAGATGGTTATTCTCTCCGCATGACAGACTCACATTTACTGTTCCATACTAATATCTTGTTGAATTTAAAATGGACACATTTCTTTATAAAATGTAAGAATTTGTTCTAAAACACAAGACACAATTGAACATGTCTTATCATAATGATTTCATGGAGCACAATTCTGTAGACCGGCTTGATTTTCATATTTTAGTCTTTTAGTTGCGATGAGACACTATTGAGTTTTGCTAGTCGGATTTAGCTTTGATTATTTCTTAGATTGTGTGGGCAACATTTCAAACAAAGTGCAGCCATGCAGAAATCACTGGTAATTGAACGTTGTCAGAATACTTATCACTCGATAGGGGATGGGGAGACAGAGCCACAAAGGTTGTGACCTAACACCACACAAGGTGAAATGTAATCGAGCGTGCGAGAGATGTGCAGTAATTTGATAGAGAGGGCACGTTTTGTCCTCTGGAGGGCTTCCTTCTAGAGGCAGACATGGTCATTTATTCATGAAGCACCATCATGAACATCAAAGTGGTAATTACACAAGACTGTGTCCACAGGGGTGTGAAATCCATACTGAGGAGGTGACAATCACCACAGCTGAGAGAGAACTTTAAACACATGGCTTATTATGAGCTCATTTTAGCACAACAGCTACAGCACCGCAGCACATGAGGAGAAAGCAGCAGGACACATTTAATGAACGGCAAATAATGGCCCCAATGCTGCTGGACTATCTTTAATTATATTGGTTTTTTGACTGTAATGTTACGATTAACATTATTGAGTCATACATGGTGGAAATGGTCAACTGATTATCTTGTTGCATTCATCTGCAGTTTTTTCTTTAAACACGTAAAACACACATTTAAAAATCATTTTATACACATAATAAATATTGTACAATTATCTAGAACCATTTTTGACTCTGAAACCCTATTCTGCAACTCTGGACTTGGAGAAAAAACTAGGGTTGAGGTTATGATATAGGAGGCTGTGGCTCAGTGGGTTATTGTATTTTTAAGACTATTAGGTTTAACCTCTTCCCCTCTTCCTCTCCTCTTCCCTGCCTCCAGGTGGGTAAGATCAATCTGCTGGCAGCCCATCGCAGAGAGCAGCACATTATGGCAATGGTGTTATCCATGGTGTCCTGCTACATGCTGTGCTGGATGCCCTATGGCATCATGGCGCTGGTGGCCACCTTTGGGAGGTCGGGGCTGGTGACCCCCGTGGTCAGCGTGGTGCCCTCCGTCCTGGCCAAGTTCAGCACCGTCATCAACCCCATCATCTACGTGTTCTTCAACAACCAGGTTAGAGCCGAGGGCAGGGTTAGGGTTAAGATGTAAGATCTGTTGGGCAAATTAATGCTCAGCTCATCTTGGACGAAAATAGAGGGATGGTGTTTCTTCCACAGAGGAGAACTCATTACAACACTTCTGTGACATTGAGGATGCTCAGTCTCAGCCAGTTATTTTTATCGTGGCTTTCAGCACCTCTTCAGTAGCACTTCTCAGGTGCTACATGCAGCACACTACATAGTTTAATGTTCCCTATGGTAGCCAAAGAGCTCTTCTCCCCTACAGCTGTATATGGAATAGATGTCACGTGTCCTACTGATTTGCAGGATTTGGGATTTGGGATTTGCAGGTCAGATTTGACTTGATGTCTTTTGTCCTGAAAATCATCAATTCATAAATACTCTTTTGCACTTGTACACAGTTTTATAGATGCTTCGTGGCCTTCATGAAGTGCAGCGGAGAACCCCAGTCTCTTCACGGAAAGGAGAACCCAACTGCGAGGACAACCTTATCTAGGTTCTTCCCAGTCCACAGACAAGCCTCCCTCAGCTCCTCCCAGCGTCAGACCCTCACCCGGCACAATGACCGACACACTCTCGTTGTCCACTACACTCCATAGAAGCTTTTTTAAATCGTTTTCATCTAACATACTGTGAAAATTAAAACAATGTTTGTTTTTATGAATTACTGTCCAGAATCCATAGCATCCATAGAATCCATTGATTTCACATATGAATATGAATGTGACAGCAACTCTTACTCACTTAATTGTAATCTCAGTTTCATGTAGCCGAGCCTTTGCTTTGATTCATATTTCATTTGGTCATGTGCTGACCCTCATGCAATTGTCAATGTCCACGTTTTGAATGATTGCTGGGATAATGACTGCTGCAGGTTTAATATAACCTACCATGGATGATGTCCCTGAGAGACATCCAGAATACAAATAAAGACAAATAAATTAATACCTTTTTGATATGTTTATAAATAATTCCAATCATTTGAAACATCTTCTAGAGGGGTTTTAGATTTCTTGATGTTTTATTTTTTCTCCTAATGTTTAATTGTTTTCTATAAAAAAACAGAAACCACACCAAACAGGAGTATTGAATTCAAGAACAATATAATAATGAGTGCCTATACCTACTACTCATACAACAATTACAAACCTGTACATTTTTAAAACTCTCACATAATTGTCTGACTTCCCAGGCAGAATTTAAGACAATAAACTGATTAAGAGAGTTTCTGGGATTTGTAAACAACATGTTGTATACTCAGTGTATTTATAGATGTACATGTATATATTTACAGTGGAGAATTGAGAACATTATAAACCACTAGGGGAAGCTGTGAGCCGTTGCAAAGACATGCCCACGTGGAACCATTTAAATATGCAGCATTTGCAGTTTTCTCATAGTGGTTGCATCATCAAACACTACATAAATTAAGCAACATTTAAATATGTAATATATATATATATATGTTGACCTGGTGTTAGATACAACAACAATTGTTACTCTTAAACAGTCACAACTGTATTGTTCATTATACAAAATGGTGTGCATATCACCCAACATTCATAACTCTAAAGGTCATGTTGTTAATATTCTGTAACAAGTATTGATATGTGTACTAAACATACAGTGTAACTCTATTTGTGTGCCGTCACCTGATCTGTAAATACACCACATTAAGAACGTTTCACATTAGCCTTTTCAGCCTTATGTTCCACCACAACCGAACGAAGCACGTACACACGCAGAGTGTATGCCTAACCCTAACCCTTTAGTTTATCTAAAAAACGTTTACATTGATTTATACTGTAATAAATTAAATCTGTGAATTGTTGAAAGTATAATACTTCCCATAAATATATCAACATTGTGAAATATTTGAAAAAAAAACAACTTCTTGGCATTTTTGGGACTGAATTATGCACAACATATTGTCATACATTCAGCTTTTCTCAAGTGCTCACGGAGACTTTACGTTGAAATGTTATAAGGATAAATGAGTAGAATATGTCTTATTTCCTTCTTTCATTATTACTCTATAATTCATATCTGTATTCTGCTGCTGCTGCGGTCTGAGAAACTGTGTAAAAATATTTAGTGTGTACATTCTGCCCTGTCTGTGTTTCTGTATATTGTTTTTGTTGTATTAAATATTTTCTTAAATTATGAGAAAATGAATTAATAAATGTTTATATCATACTATTCATTGTAAACTAAAACTATTGGGCAATTTGTCATACTTTGGCCCAAAATAGAAGTTTTGCCACATTGACATGGAATGACAGAGCGTGCTATTCAGGGACACATATCTGCCATATAGGCAGGGGAAAATACAAGTAAAATGAGGTATGTCAGACAACACACACACACACACACACACACACACACACACACACACACACACACACACACACACACACACACACACACACACACACACACACACACACACACGTAAACCAGAAGTCACAGATCTGTACCTCAGAACTTCCAGGAAGTAGCGAGAAACAAACTCAGTTGCTTGAGTGCAAGTGTTCAGAAGTGCATGGGATGTCACAGAGCCCGGGCTCCTTCAGGATTAAGCACTTCTCTCCACAATGATCAACACTTACCAGACCAGCGTTGCTGCACCGCCGGTGCCTCCACGCCTCAGCCGGTCCCAACAGGTCCTCTTCCCGGCTCCATCACAAGGCCACAGCAAGTCTCTCATCAGGTTCCTGGTCGGTGTAGTGGTGCTGCACTTATTCCTTTCAGTCGGAGGATTCATCTACCTGAAGCAAAATGAATCAATGGTAATATAAAAGGAACATTTTTTTTTAAATGTACTAATAGTTGGTGGCACTGCTACATGTTTCATTACATATATTATACAGCAATGTTTCAATACATTACAAGTTAACATGTTTTACTTTGCACTTACTATATAACGGTAAAAGCTTGAAGTCCTATTGTTATTTAAAAAGAAATCTAAAACTAGTGTAAACGCTCTTTCTGTTCTATTACAAAAATAAATAGATCTTTAAATTCTTATTTCAGATTAATTGAATGCTATTGAAATAGATCTGTCACATCAGTGTACAAATATAACCACCATGTCAATGAAACTGTGCAACAGGAAATGCTCTTGAACAAACAAGTGAAGTGTGATATTCACAGCTCAGTCGTGTGTTACAAATTGAGCGTTTTGCAAACAAACAATATCACAACATGTAATTATGAATATTAAACATTTGCAATAAGTATCTTTAGAAATTCATCATATTGTACTGCTTGTTCCTGATCTACTGCTTTTGTTTTCTCCCATCAGCATCCATTCCAGCTCCCATCAGTTGAAGGAAAAGGTATGTTAATTTAATTAATCTATTCCTGAAAGTAATATTAACAATGTTTAGTAGGTTGCATAAAAATGTGAAATCTCACCTGTGTCTCTGATCAGATGTTTGTTCTCTTCTCCAGTTGCCTTGTACTCATCAGGAAAGCAGGAAACATCAAACAGAGCCCAGGCCCGCATGGTAGTCCGGCAGCAAGCATTTCAGAAATTTTCATGTAAGGAATATTAAAAACAACATACTTTTTGGATATATGAAATGCAGTAAAGATAGTTTTTAGATGGTTAAAATCTTTGTGACTTAAACTTCTCCCTGTGTCTCTCCAGCGGGTTATCTCCAGTGGGACATTGGCCACTCAGTTTTAAAGAGCGTCAGTTACTACCACAACATGTGGTTGACCATCGAGCAGCCTGGCGACTACTACGTCTACTCCAGGGTGACCTTCTCCAAGGGCGACTCCACGCGGCCGCTGGTCAGCAGGGTGAAGCTGAGGGAGAGTGAGAAGGGAGAGGAGAAGATCGTGATGCAGGCGTACTGCAACCTGGACAGCAGCGGTGCGCCTGCTTCAGTCCCTCAGCTGTGCACGGCCACACAGGGAGAGGTGGTCACACTGGAGAAAGGGAACCAGCTCAGTGTCTGGTTACAAGACCTTAAACTGGTGAACTACGAGGAGGGGGCCACAACCTTTGGGATTTTCAGACTGTAGGACCCCTGGACCTAGGTGGATGTACTTGGATTTAAATCTACAGAGAACACTGTTAAATAGACTGGATCAATTATCAAATCAATGGATTCTGATCTTCGTAGAGACCTTTCCTAAAATATAATTTATTAAATCAGATTTAGTTTTTTTTTTTTTTTATGGCAATGATGTGGAAGATTGTTCTGTATTTATTATTGTAAACGATGTTGTATGGCTGTGAAATGAAACTTTGATATTTAATCCTAAAGATGTCTTCTCTTTTTCATCTGCTTTATTGTCACGAGTTAGAAGTTATGTTGGTCTGCACACATTAGACCAAAATAGCCGGTCCGGAACATTCAGGAAAATGCAAAATAGTTAAATCGGTGTAAAGGAAAGATGTGTAAGGCAAGGCAAGGCAAGGCAAGTTTATTTATATAGCACCTTTCAAAACAAAGGCAATTCAAAGTGCTTTACAAGAATGAAAGAAGAGGCATTTAAAAACAGTCATTAAAAAGCAAAGATAATAAAATAAACATTAAAAGAAAAAAAGACATGAATACAGTTTAAGATATGAATAGTTCAATTAAAAGCAGCGGCAAAAAGAAAAGTCTTCAGCCTGGATTTAAAAGTAGTCAGAGTTGCAGCGGACCTGCAGATTTCTGGTGTAGACGTTTTATATTTTTTTTAAACTCAGTTTTAGTCCTGAAAAATCTGAATTACAACATCTGATCAGGTGATAAAACATTTAAAGTAGTAGTAGATCAAAGACTATCACATTCTTCTGAAATTCCCAAAATGGTCCTTCACAGGCTACTCAGAAATCAAACTTCTTCACCACACTCTGAACAGTGCAACACACACTGCATTTTAAATCTAGCTCAGTCTGTATACCACTATAGAAACCACATTGGAAAGATGCATTTTCTCATGAAGCTAAGCCACAAGAAACAAGAGCACTCAGGTTGGTTACCAA
This sequence comes from Dissostichus eleginoides, assembly GCA_031216635.1. NCBI lineage: Eukaryota > Metazoa > Chordata > Actinopteri > Perciformes > Nototheniidae > Dissostichus > Dissostichus eleginoides. The sequence goes on from CM062271.1 coordinate 15,701,444, forward strand.
TCGAGGGTCTGTTATTAAACTCAGGACTGACAGTCATTTTTTATGTTTATTCATTTAAGTAAAGAAACAATACATTGTTGTTTTCAGTGCTACAAGTCAGTTATCTTCTCTATTGAAATAAATGCAGTGTCCACATTTGATTATTCTAAGGACCACACAATAATTACAAATCATATAGATGTAACTGTACTGCTGAACATTTTCCAAAGAAAGCTACAGACTTTCCACTTTTGAATATTTCTTTCTTTCCTGACATCCATTGGTTCCCATTCATTTCCATGTGCTATGCGAGTCAATAACCAAACTTATGAAACTTGTTTGAGTTTGGAAATCCATTCACATTAAACCCACAGGTTTCATTTCTGTTCTCTATCATGTGGTGATACACTTTGGTGCAGAATATAAACACTCCCTCACAATGATAATAATGAATATGGAATATGTATTCATTATGGTTGATTACACAACTCAAGTGGGCTATTTGATTTTAAACTGCATACAATTGATTTTCGACCTTTCGGCCAAAAAGCAGGAGAAAATGCAGCCTGGTTTGAAAGTATCAATAATGTCAGGTATTCATAACTAGTAGTAAATAGGCTAAAACAAAACATGTTAATGTCCTGTTAAAATGCACATGCACGTTTGAGAACTTTTTTATTAATAATTAACCGGATACATAAAAGCCTACATGTATGAGTTCCATTTAACTCTAACCAGCATGATGACTAATATGAGATTTGGTGATAATGTAAAAAATGGTTGTACCCCTTACCCATCAAAAGCAAAAGCTGTGCAAAGGAGTGGAACAGCATGGAAAGTGTGAATCTCTATGGAGGTGTGTAGCATTGCAGAGGCGGCACGCTCTCACAGGATGTCGTCTATTCTAGTCACTCCTTCCATCCTGTGAAGGGTTTCTTTCTGTCAAAATCTGAAAAACCTACAAATTCCTGAACCACAGAAATGAAACATGCTACATGAGAAAAACCGGCTCAGTGGATTTTCCAGAATGAATGAGTGAACATGCAGCTCATGCTGTGAGGTTAAGTCATGTTTTACTGTTCCCACTTGGCGAAATGAATGTCAAACTCCATGTATTATATTACAATTTTAATAAAAGAATGACCATACCAAACGCAAAGTACAGAGTGTCTAGAAAAAAAAAACATCACAATACTTGCAACAACAATGATTGCATAGAACCTTTGAAAAACAATACACACAGTGGTCTGGAAATTAACAAGATGAAACCGAAGTTCAACCCCCTACCACCAGTAAGTGCTCGCTGAGGCTTTTGGGAATTGAAAAAAGACAGTATGTGGTACTTGACGAAAACTATTTAGGGTGCAGAACAGCAATGTTAATCATAAAAGTGAACATATAAGACAGGCAATCTGTACAGGAAGCAGAGTCTCCGTAACGCTGGCTGCCAACTGGGCTTCCTATTGAGAAAAACTATTCAAGATCAGCTTTTTTTCCTTGCTGAAGTGCCCTTGAGCAAAACACTGACTGTGCTGCAGATGTAAGAGGGGCTGCCTGGTACCCTACACACTGCTCTGACCTCCCAGCTCAGCACATCCCAACAGGGATTGTACAGTATTACAATATTATTACATTTTGGATCATTGGTGATGAAAATTGGGACCTGGACATGAGCAAAAAAACAATCATCACTACCAACAGACTTGATTAAATAAAGGCAGATAATGAACGCCTACCTGTGTGGTGGCTTAACAACACAGTCTGGCTCTTTTTGGTTAATAAATTGGGTTAATTCATTCATTGTTATTGCAATTTCTCCAAATCTGGCCTACCATGCTGGCACTTACCCAGAGGTCGGTCAGTAAAGCAGTCACTTATTGCATCTTTAGCATCCACTGCAGCGAGAGAAGATAACAGAGCACACACTTAACCTCATGAGGAAATGTACCGCTGTGGGTCTTTGTGAAGACGCTGTATCTCAAAAAAAGCATGCGAAGCCCTGCATGTTTTTCAGACCCAATATATTCCCATTAAGCTTGAGACATTCTTATTGAAATATTACAACAAACCACCTGTGACACCTTCAATATAAATCATGCATTTAGTCCCAGTCTGGTCCTGAACTTTAGTTTATGGACCCCTTCGGGAGGCACTTAAACAGTTGAGCTCTACACCCACAAATAAATCTCTCTTTGTATTTCCTGTTGTTATCAGCTCTGCAGGACTCCTTAAAGGCCACAAACAGGCTGCTTTGAAATCCACAGTCAGACTCATTATTATTCATTTTTTGTCGTTAGTCAAGTCGTTTTTCCCTTGGCCAAAACAAGTATTTTTTTCCTGCAATTACGTATCAATTAAGTTTAATAAAATTCCAAACGGGTGTAAAGGCAGCAACACTTTATCTATAAGGCTAACACCACAATTAAATGCTTGGGTGAAAAATAAATACTCTTTAAAATAAAGCAAGGTTATGTAATTATGTTAAAATTATACTTGAATATATTTTATTAAAGAGAGTAAGGGTGGCATCTGTCAATATTTGTGTACTCTTGTATATAAATGATACATAGTGAAGCCTTTTCTATTATATAATATGAAGCTGCATCCCTGATAGCTTTGGACTATATATCTGAATATCATGATTAGCACATTTCTGATGCAGAATTTAAACTGTAGATCCACTGTATATACATGCAGTTTTTAAATGAACAGTTGAAGGCTGCATTTGGAAAAAAACTGAATGTAGCATAATGATCTAACCTGTTTGAATTGCTTAAACACCTCCAAAAAGGCCTGGAAATTGTCAATGTAAATGTACAAAAATAACAATCGCACATTCTTTTGAAAAATCAATCAATCAATTTTCCTGCTTGTCCTTGTGACAAAGACAAAATAAGTTGTGGTATGAGGAGAATAAAAACAGTCCTTGTGCATGCAAGTGAACTCCTATTGGGCTTGATGGCTCTGAACTCCTTTTCTTTTTCAGACTGAAGCAAAGGAAGCAGCAGAAGTACTTTTTGTCCTTGTCCAAAATGGTTCCATTTGTCGGGGCAGAGTTCACAGTGCCAGTTGCCAAGAGGCAGTATGTTTGAAACACCCGCCCTGCCAGTCTTTGTTTAGCTGAGCTGCTTCATGAAGAAGCAGAAGCATATCTGTGGTCTCATGTACTGCGGCTAGATCAGGAAGACATATTTCATTGTAAATGTCAAATCAAGCTCCAGCAGGACTTGAAGCAAAAACAACTCCAAGCATTGTCTTGAGTGGGTGGGGGGGGTTTAAACTCACTGCTGTGAAATGGGAGATGCGACAGAGAGAAACACGCGCGCACACCTGACCCTCCACAAGCACGCTTACATAAATGTACACATACACACACACTGGGATGAGGATGAGTGTGTGAATGCGTTCAGTGGGCGCCGTCGTCCCAAGCACAATCGTTCTTCTGCTTGGCCAGTTTTCGAACCACTCTCTCCAGCTCCTTGCGAGATTTCTGCTCCTCCTCCAGAAACTGCTTCATCCACTTATTCTCCTGTGAAACACACGGGCAATGGAAGCATTTAATGGCTATAGCTTGCAAAGTGTACGCTACAGACAGCTGGGAAACTTCAGAAGGCAGGCATTGTTGGCAGATTTAAGATCATGACAAGTGAAGTGATCTGTGGAATAACAGTAATGATGAGCTGAAATATTGTAAAAGTTTATCTAAACTAAAACTATTATTTAGAAGCCAAATCATGAATGGTTATGAGGAGGACCTGTAAACTCATACTTGTTGTTTCTTGAAATTGTAAGTTATTTCTTTTTGATTGTTTTGTAAAAAAAACAAATAAAAAAAAACATTTGTTTACAACATGACGCTGACCTAATCTTTTATTTTGAAGAAACATGTACGCTAGAGGGGGTAGGACCAGAAACGTTTTTTGAAGCTTCTTCTTGCCCCTGTTGAACATGACAGAGACTATTCATTTTCATTTTCTCTTTTTTTGTACCTTGAACGTTTTCTTTTTTTCTCTTTGTTATAATTATTACTATAAGAAATAAAGAAAATATATATGTTAATATTATTGCTGTATGTTTTGTTTCTGACATGTTCAATAAATTGACAAAAAAAATAGAGTGCATGTATGTTGGCATGCTATTCAATGATGCCCTAATAAGTGTTTTATTTGTGGATTTTTTCTGTATACTTAACTCATTTTTATCAATTAGTGTTAAAATAGAAACAGTGTTTTTATTTCCATTAAAACGCTTTTCTTTTGTTAAAAAAAAAATATATATATTATATAAAAGGAACAATTCTAAATAAATAATTTCTTAATAAACAAAAAGAAAGAATGAAATCCCATTAATTTGTCATTAGATTTGTTTAATTTATGTCAGAGTTCAAACTAAAATTGCTGCGGCTCTAGTACACTCAACAACTTTAGAACATTAGTCAAACTAAATTCACACTAACCTTTTTCAGTTCATGAACCTCATCCTTTAAAGCGTACACAGCATCGACCAGGCTCCTGAAACAAATAGAGAAAAGTAAGTACTGCTGGACGATATCAATATCTATTTTTCCCTTGACCGGGTAAAAACTCTATTTGGTTATCAAGGTTTTACTGGCGGTTTTCAACCCCAAGATGATTCATGTCCCAACAGCATAAATAGGATCAATATCATCTTTCTGATTACAGAGAAAATCAGGATCCAAATAAAAATAATGAAAAGTCTCTGCCAACAAATGAAAATGTATTTTTAGAGGTAATCATATGCTTACTTTTCCTCAATAACGGTCTGCCCATTGCTCTTCATCTCCTCCACAATGATCTTCTCTTCCTCTGGCAGGAGCACCTGAGGGACGCACTCTTTCCGCACCGCTGCACACACACACACACACAGAAATTAATGGAAAAAGCTTGATTCATGGCTCTATCAGCCGTTCAAGATGTGCAATCTAAGAAGGCATTAAGGAATCCATTTCCTTACATAAACGAGCACCCGTGGTTGTCTGAAGCAGGCTGGCTCCGGTGCAGTACGCCTCGATCACCCTCAGAATCTGAGCGTCCTCCTCCAGCGCCACTGTGCCTGGAGATTCAATCATATACATGCAAATTAATATTGTAAATAACAATAATTTCATATGAAATCAAATAGGATAAATATACACGTAAACTTTAATTCAGCAGACGGTGACACACACATTTCTCTTCTATTTTTTTATTTAAGGGCTGGGAATGGGCACTACATCGAGAACAAATATACACAGACATGCAATGAACTAACACACACTCTCTATTATATTAAATAATGATCAAACTCGTACTTTTCCTCGTGTGAACCTCATCATCAGACGGCTTCCGCTCTTTCTTCCTGTTGCCAGGCAGGAACTTTTTCATTGGCCGCGGGCTCTTACTGGAGTCCTGGAGGAGAGAAATAAATTCAGTACATATCTCTCTCTCTACAACACACACACACACACACACACACACACACACACACACACACACACACACACACACACACACACACACACACACACACACACACACACACACACACACACACACACACACACACACACACACACACACACACACACACACACACACACACACACACACACACACACACACACACACACACACACACACACACACACACCTGTAAAGCCAAGGCTCCAAACCAAAACAGAATGCAAGCTTACAGGGAGGCGCATCCCTTATGAACACAGAACATTAGAAAAACAAAATTCCATCAACAAACAAGGCAGCAAGCATTTGGTCTGGGACAAAGCCGGCTAAGTAATCTATCTATGCTAAAATCAATCCTCCTAATGAAGCATAAAGGAACATTTTATAAAAACGTCTTTATTTAATAATTGTAACATTTTTACCCAACACCGATTACTGTCACAAATGCTTTACCTTTGGGATACAGTGTTCACAAAGCCAAGCAAGCTGAGATTTGTTTACATTATTTGCTACAAACAACAATAATGTTTTTGTTTGCTGCTGTTGCTGGGTTAATTTTAGTGTTTGAAGATGTCTGTTGCCTCCCCTGAGCACACTAAAAGCTGAGGTGTGATGAATAAATAGACCACATCAGCATGACTCCTTACCAACGCAGATGTGTTGTTATTTGTAGCATACGAATAGCATGTTCTTATCTTATATTAACACCATTCATTACGTCATTTATCCCCATGTCTCTCGCTGGAATGGAGCGATTTAGTCAAGAGGAAATAGATATTAAGTCATTTCCTGCTTTGGTCATTTATAGGGCATCCTGGAACTCCACAGACTGCTCACGAAATTCAAGATTAGTAATTGAGATGTCATAATCATGTTTCTCAAAACCTGTTTAGGGACTCACATGAACACAGGCGCTCGGGCATTTTACTGACTTGTATGTGCACTCATCGTGTTCAACAGTGGGAGGTTTAATAGGTTGTTGTGTAATTCATTTCCGTGCAGAGATTAGCAGCGTTTGATGACCTTTTTGGAGAACATAATGCTCGGTGCACAGCTCTGTAATAGCCATGTCACTTTAAACCCGCAATTTAGGGTTTACAGCCACTTGGCAGCAGATGACCTTCAAAATAAGCTGACCGACAGGGCTTGTCATATTCTTGCTTATTAAAGCTGATTGTCCAGCATGTTGAACATCTGCCTACATATCCAGAAGACACAGAGAATCCTTCATTTGGAGTTATGTTTAAAAAACCGCTTTGCCAATAATGAACGTAGATCATTGTAATACAATGGCACAGCATTGCACCTGGAAAACGTTGTAGCTCCTACAAGTTTCTCCAAAAACATGTAATTAATCCTCTATAACACTTTAATATCTTGATATCTCATAGTGATGTTTGAGAGATAGAGGAGATGCAGGGAAGGAGAGTAGTGGGATGAAATGCACCACTGGGACTTTTTTGTAGCCATAAAACGTACAGGTCACCTGAGGAAGGTTTATTTTTTTAAACTGATACAATACATGGTCAGAGACACCTTGACTCGATACAGAGAAAGAAAAAAAAAGAGCAGACACGCAGGGCCACAGAAAACAGGAATCCAACAGATGACAATGAGAGAAGAGTGAAACAAACAGAGCAAAGGCATGCCAGCTCAACGCACACAGGCAACCACCCCATTCAACCCCCCCCCCCATCCTTACCCACACACACAGATAGAAACAGAGTGAGTTCTAACCTTACCTTCATGATATAAGACATCCTCTACAGAAGGCAGGATGGAGAAAGAGAAGAAGGGGAAATGTGCATGAAAAATACAACGAGAGAAGGGTGTGATAGAGAGTTAATAGTGATCATTTTTACACCCCCATCTGCCATTCACCTATTCTTTGTATAAGTGAAATAGGGTGATTACTTCCTGTAGAAAAAGGGACATATGGGGAAAGAAAGTTTTGATGCATGCAAGAAAATAAGAGCCATTTGCTACACGCATGCTTGGTTATTTTCTCATAGATAGGTGGACAATATTCAGTTTAGAAGTAAATGTTTGTGGCAATATTTGTTCAATTACAGCTTATCAAACTTAATGCATGTTTAGTGTGGACATATATTCAACCAATGACTAGACTGTCCATGCTTACTGAAACTTTAAAAGTACTGACGATCACTGTAAAGCTTCTACCTCCCACATACACCACCAAGTGACAAACATACCACTCATAGCTCAAAACCACCGGTTTACTCAATGCCCGACAGAGTTGGTGATCATGCTGAATTCACCAGAACAGTTCATTTTTTCGGCAGCCATTTCATCACAGGGTAAACACATGTCTTATGAATGTCATTGTTCATGGCCCTGTTCCATTCAGGGACGCTGCTGTGAAAGGGCCGTCCTCAGGACATAATCATCTCTTGTTGTAACTCAGACACCCCCAAAATGGTTTTTAATTTGTTCCACTATATGCATAAATTATTGTAACAATAATAGTTGTTGCTGCTTAACAGTGACCATGTAATTAGCATAAATGACGTGCAAAGAACTGATCTATATATGGGTTTTCCTGTTGTCATCACGCCACAGTCAAATGTTTTTAGAGCATAGGTAGTCTACGTTTTAGTACATGTTTAAACGTTACTAAGGAATAGTAATACATATTTGATCACTTTGATGAAAAGCACTCAAATTATAAGTGATTCAATATGAATAACTCTACACACTGAAAGCTACTTTGGTACTTAGATACAAAAGTAAATTACAGGCATCCAACAAATTATGTCTACAGGTAATCCCGCGTTTCACAGAATATTTACACAAATATATATTCTGTAAAGTCGGAGTATGAATTTATTTCATTGTTGAATATGTGTCAATTTATAGTATGTCTAATAATTAAACATACTATAAATTAGACTCTAGGTCTCTAGACTCGAGGTATGTCGGTCAACATCACTTGTGTATTTTTTTGCATGCTTGCATATTTTTGTGTAAAAGAGGTCAGAGATCTGAATAAACATAAGGGGAAACAGAGAGGTGGTAGATGAGGTAGATGTCTTGTGGTTTCAGACTAACAATGTATGACTGCTTATAGGAGATGCATAATAAGTGTGTGTGGGTTTGTTTGTGCAGCGCTAAACCTCCTACCTCTTTGTACCCCAGAGCAGCAGAGGGTTTGAGGGGGGGTGCGGGGCGCAGACAGCTGAGGGACCAGGGCTTGCTGATCTTTGGGGGCTCCAGGGGGCCACGGCTGACGGCGCTGAGGCTGCCCAGGTGGGACAGGTGAGTGGGGGGGCCGACCATGCTCAGTGGCTTGCCTTCTACAGTCTGCATGGGACAATAAAAGCATGAGTGTGGGAAATGTACGTATGTAATGTAAGAGATGAGTCTAATGTTCACACCTCGGTTTGTTGCAGGATTCACTTTTGGTAATGCTTTGACTGTTTACTGTATGTGTTTGTGTGCCATGTACTAACCTTCAAGATTGTGCCTGCAGGGCTGCCCCCTTTGGTGAAGGGCTGAAGCTGATCGAGCCATTCTTGTAACTCCTGGGAACTACTGCAGAACACTGTGACACGATCAATCAGGCTTCCTGCAACACACACACACACACACACACACACACACACACACACACACACACACACACACACACACACACACACACACACACACACACACACACACACACACACACACACACACACACACACACACACACACACACACACACACACACACACACACACACACACACACACACACACACACACACACACACACACACACACACACACACACACACACACACACACACACACTAGTGAGTTACCTATGGCTGCACAGAAGTCAAATCACGCTACAACCACAAGTAGAAACTCCTATTGAGGAAATGCAGGCATCATAGAAGATCTAGGTCTACTTTAAATATCTCTGCAAGAAATAGTCATTCATGCACTGTGACAGTAAGTATACATGATTAAACACAAAATGTATGTCAAACCTCTTAACAAAGATGCCATAAACGAATAGATATGGCGAAGCAATATGTTTTGGTATATCATGAGAGGGAATTTCTTACTGTGCAAATCAAGGGATTATCTGAATCAAATGTTTTATCCATATTCACGTGTGTTGCAACTACCAACTGCAACAGTAGGGCGATTCTGATATATTTGTATTGACTGCTTGGACACCAGCTTGTATATTTCACAGGGTAAAGGGGATGCATTGACTAAATTAGACTTTTTATGTTTAGACTAATCTCATATTAATTAGTTCCCTGGGATGGAGTGACATTTGTTCATACTTTAAGAGTTTTGAATACACAATCCTGCGGCTGTTCAATGAGGCTTTATCTAGGATTCTGTATGCTGAGTGACTGCTAAATCTTCGACTAAACTAAAGAAGATTAGTCATCATTATGTTCGATAACTCAGATGCAAACCTGTGATGTCCAAGGCATAGTGGGCGTTGTCTGCATCCTCTGCTTGTCTTGTGACCGTGGTGCCGGTCAGCGGCAGTCTTCCCTGAAGGGGACAAACAAAAGGAAAGGTGAAATAAGGCAAAGATATTGTAGATGAGAGACTCCTGAAAGTACTAAAATGGTGTGCCCAATAAATACAAATGTATAAAGATAACAAAAAATGTCATGAATGATTGATTTAGGGGACAGTCCTCACCTGATAAATAAAGCCACTCATCCGGGGACTAGCGGAAAGCATGACTAGCATATTAGGGAAAAGCATTAGATAGCGCTCCTCTTTTTCCTGCAAGAAAGAGAGAAAAAATGTAGTTGTAATGTAGGAACAAATACATTTAAACAGTCAGTTAAAGGAAGGTGGCTTTAGCTGATCCTGCTAGTTTCTTGTAACATTGCAACAGTTTATAGATTATGAAACGACAACTAAAAGTGTTGCATTGTCTGTGGATGTTGCATAGATTATCAATAGAGATTATGTGACAATTCATTCACATCCTACATGTTCTCAGAATACTCTTGAGTTTAATTTGAACCACTTTGCTAATCTGTAAAGCATAAATTAAGGGTGTAGTTCAAGTTTGTGTAATTATTTTTGATTAATCCTTTATACATATACTTAATACAATTTGGCTGGTCTGTTGTTTTTAATACAGATGGAAAATTAGATGAGCTCCCGAGAAGGCTTAATATAATATGGTGGTTGGAAAGTGGTGGCAGTGATTAAAAGATAGGGCACTCAGACGTCTATATAAGGCTTTTCTTCCAACCACCATTTCAGAGTAAACCCCTTGCTCAGAAACCACAGAAGAAAGAAGAGATGGTTTTCAGAATGCTTATGGCCTACATAGGTTTCTGTTTTGACACTAGCGGGATATTGAATTTCCAAAAAATGGACGATTGATTTTTGCCTAAACGATTCTTTAACATTGGGAACCCTATAACGCACATAGCTTAAGTTAAATGATTGACACACTTCTGGTTACTAGTAATCGTAAGACTTGGCATAGGTCAAACAAATCTAGAGCATTTCACCTCCAATACCATTCATACTTCCGCTGTCTGCATCAAACAGACCAATATATAACCAATATATAAAGACCAAATAAAAGTATTTTAGCGATGGGAATGAGGGCTCATAAAAGTTCTTCTTACAGTCTTCACTCAGGCAGGTACATTTTGTGCTTTTATCCTCTTTCACTGAATGGAACCAATCTGAAGCTTTCACCATACAAATTCTAACAATTAAATCAAAAAGGGACAATTGATTCCAACTTCTTTCAGTCCTCGGGCTGCATCAAAGCCGAAGTATCTCACCTCACTGGACCCATTTTTGACGTGGACCTGGGACATGTAGGCCACGTGACCGAGGCTCTTCATGCTGTCTCCCTCCCAGCCCCGCACCGGCTCTGACAAGATCTGGAGCTCCAGGTTCCTACGCTTTCGCAATTCCTGGCATTGTGTCTAAACACACAGACACACATGCAGACACAAATACAAATATATATTACACATCAACAAAGATTATGTTACATAATTCATCATTTACCATGAGACATAAAGGGTCACTTTTGATAGATTTGGAAACCAAATAAGTCACATCAAGGCAAAGCTGCTATTCAAATCTTTTCCTGATTTCTGGATTTAAATCCAAATTATGTTAAATAAACTCACATAAAGAAAAGGTGGTTTCCTGATTTTTAGAAACACTGAGTAATTAATGTGCAGCAGGTTTTTTTTTCCTGCTTTAGATAATGTAACAGTTTACTCAGATTTTTTATTTACGTATTTTCCAGAAGTATATGGAGTAACCTGCAACATAACGTAGAACAATTTCAGGTGCTAGGCAGGGGCGCTCCCTGTTCAAACAGGAAAAATGACAATGCAACTGCTTTCATTTTCCACAGCACACAAGAATGATGTTCTGTGCACTACTGAGGTTGTAAATAGCTTTCCTTAAACGCCTGCCTACCCAACCACACAGAAAAAAAGGAGACTTGCAAATTACAACATTCACTGTTGTCTGATGTTTTTTTTCCTGCATTGCTGTGCAGCTCTGCTGAACAGACATGTGTGAGTCACCTCATCTATTCTTACTAGGAACTCAGAGCTTTACCGAGGAAACTGTGTCTCAGAGTGATCTTCACTGAGGTACAATGCGGTAACTCGCTTCTAATCCATCCCTTCTAAAATGGCATTTCAGTTTACACCCACTGTAGGAACATCACTCAACATGCAGCACAAACTTCCATAATTGTTTGCCTCTCTGCCAACCTGTGCTTGATTTATTTTGAAGTGCTTTGTAACGTTACCATGTCATTAGTGTGTAGCCCATCTGACAGAGGTGAAGTCATAACAACTTCACAATAACCAACACAAGACTGATTTCATTTATTTAAGTGTTTTAGTCAGTTAATAACATAAAAGTACAAACATAATAGCATACATTTGAAAAGCTTTTAATTATAATTATGAAAATAATGACATCATCTTTGTTTAGTTTGTTTCTCCTAGTTTTGTTTTAATTTGCAACAACTGGCACTGAGTTCAATCTCCCAGGAAAATAAAGTCAAAATGTATACAACAAAGTAAGTGCGTCAAACATTGCACAACCAAAACTGAAGAGGGTAGTGCTTTTGTTTTTCATGGTAGCTATTTGTAGCTATTGCCAGTTCCCAAAGAGCACGTTTTTTGCAGTAACTATACCCAGTAGCCTTCATGGCGGATGATGGAACAATCATAGGTTGTTTAACTTTAAGCCTGCTTTTGTACAGAGCAAGCCCAATCAAAAGTGGAGATTAAAAAAAATGATATGGATTACTATATATTATCTATATCATTTGAGCATGTAGAACCCCGGGACGTCCCACACTTACCACTAAGCTCCTGCAGGTTGCTGTTGCCTTTACAATGTCAGCATAATCTGGGTGAGCTTCCTGTGGAGGAAATAAACAAAACATCAGCAAACATGGCAGCCTGAATATTCTGTAATATACCAAGAAATTCAGAGATCAAAAGAGATAAGGTACATTGTCCGACATATACTGTATATATATACTATACTATGTTTATTTTCTCCTGTACCTCCACATGTCTCTCCAGCTCCTGCAGCAGCGTGGGGTATTTGTCGAGCCTCATGAAGGGCTTACTGAGGCTGGTGGTTAGGGCCAGGATCCCCGGAGCGCTGGCTCCCTGGCTCTCCATGAACTTGTCTAGTTCCTCGCTGTTGAACACACAAAGAAAACACTTGTAATGCACAGTTAAGGTTTTTGGATTATACGATTTAGAATAACTGACTAAACAGGTTAAAAAAATTAAAAAGATGCCCATTTCTGATGATGAGAACTTGAAAGACCATAAAATCAAATATATAACAACATTTAATCATATGTAAATGAATAAATGAAAATAAAGATTGAGATTTTCTTTGGTGCTAATTCCATAGTGTTGCATTTAGGCTTTATATTAATATAACATGTATGATACATAAAGGTTTTACCATCTAATAAAATCTTGCTATTACTGCAAGAGAATAATTTATTATAGATTATGCAGACTGTGTAGGTTAAGTGGAAAAAAGGATAGAGCTTGAGTTTAATGTGCACAAATGGAAAACGTGTGTCCACAGTCCATTATGTGTGCCTCCCCAACGAAGATGCATTTACATACAGGGACAAAAATAAACATAAATGCATCGAGACGCACTTAAACTATAAAATACCTGCATTATAAAACGTTCTCTGAGAAGGCAATTCAAAACATCACACTTTCTAATGAGGACAGGAAAGTGGGCAACACTTATGTAACCACTAAAGGTTTCCATTTATTTGTAACGCAATGATGAAAAACACACAGTATGTCACATCTGGGGTGCGTGTTAGAATGGACCACAACCGACTGTAATGGTGTTAAATGCAGAAGAAATTAGGTCATAGTTTTTATTTTTCTCCTATGCATCACGCTCACTTCACAGCCAAACTGAAAACATGACTTGAAAGTAACACCATTCATGAGTTTCTATAGTCTAAGACTGACACGATACCCAGTTGCAACACTAACAGGTAACTTTGAGTAAATGTAAAGGTCACAAAAGAGGCTTTTGCAAGTGAGACGAAAATCTGCTTACTGTGAAAAAGTGTCTCGCTTGCCTGTCAACAAAACCACATTTCTATGTATCCTGTCAACGGTCTGCTTCCTGTGTGTTATTCAACTTATTGTGCAGTTCACAGCGTATAATATGAAACAACACTTCTACATAAGCCAAAGTTCAATCATTTAAATTCTTTATTCTGTCATTTCACAGTGACTGATCAATGCAATAGATTTCCATACCAATAGGTCCTACTTAATGGGAAAAATGCATATGAAGATCTCACTGTAACGATCAGACTTAGTTTAGCCTCTTAGACGTTTACAGAAGGGAAGCCTGACACCGTGCGGTTTATTGCTAAACTGCAGCTCATCGACAGATAACAACATGCAGTAGTTCACAAATGACACGACTACCAAGACCCATGTAGACTTGCCTCAAAAGTAGGGTGAAAAAGGATAAGGTAAGCAAGTCTTGGGCATTTGGTTGGTCATACTGATGGTTTCCACATGTTTGCCTTTCACCTCATTGCACATTACAGGGTGTATGCCTTAAGAAAGGTTCAATGAAACATGTACTATCCCTTCTTAATTATTATCCCTTATATGAATACTTTTTTGGACAGATAGGAATAAACTACTACATTTGTGTTACACGGTTCATTTTTCTTTAATTTGCATGTGCACATACATGCATGTGCACATACATTTGAAACGTGACTTTTTCTTGACACGTCCCATTTACCACAGTTTTCGTCTGACTGTAACACTTTACTTCTGCACTGTTCATCCAAATTCTCGATATGACTCAGTCGGTATCAGACTTATTTTGGCAGTGTTGTGCTGTGTTGTGTGCAGGACTGACCTGTGATCAGTGAGGATGCAAACAGCTGAAGGATGGCTGGAACAATAAGCCAGATACAGAGTCTTGATCTGAGACATCAGGTTTAAATAGCAGCCCGCCACTCGCTGCTGGCCTTCAGAGACTCTGCAAAGTAACACAGAAACAAGGTGAGAGGGGGGTTAAAAATGAAAAGAGAAACAGTTGGGGAAAAAGAAAGATATGGTAAGAGATAAGAGGAAAACATGCAGTGAAAATATCTCAAAAGCTGAAATTGTTTAGGGCTTGATCCAGATGTTTTTACTGACAGTTCAAATACAAGACTGGGCTTGCAGTTTTGAAACCTGGCAGAATACAGGTCTTAAACACTCACTGATTTCACTTCCATTTAACAGAACACCACAGAATCATAACATCTCTACTGTATTTCAGACACATTGAAGACATTCCAAGGCTCAACCTAAAATAATGTAGTTTACTGTATTCTAACAATTGTAGATTCTTCACATTCCTAACGGCCATTTTCCAAAGCGTTCTACGTATGAATGTATTTTCCCCCAAGGCAGACATTTCAAATGGCGTTCAAAGCTAGTGAAAACATTTGTCTTAGTTTGAAGTAGCTGGTCAGAGTTTCCACACCAGTGTAACATCTGTTAAACACCTGAACAGTTGAAACAACATCCTTAATATTCATCTGGCTGCTACTTAAAAATTATTTTAAAATTATTTATATATTTACAAATCATATTTCAACAACTTGCATATAGACTCTTATTGCACAATTTCACTTTTTTTTTAAACTATTTTTCTTTTGTATTACTATTTACTTGCACTATATTTTTCTGTTTATCTGTATTTTGTGTTGCACTGTTGGAGAAGCCTGTGACACAAGATTTTCATCGGCATAACTACACTGTAGCTATGTTCGTATGACTAAATAAAGAGCCTTGAACCTTGAATGCACCAAATGAATGAATGTGGAGTAAACATTAAGAATAATGTATGAGGCAAAGGGACAAGGATGGATTAGCTATTTAAAACATGTTTTTGCAAGTTTATATTTGTACCATGAAGAAGTGAATAGAATAGAGATGTCAGGGAGGAAGGAAGTGATTGCGAAAATATAATGAAGTATGATATGCTTTGCGGAACACTTGGCAGTAATGTATAGTATGCTTGCAGTGGAGAACATGACTATAAAACATAAATGAACACTAGAAAAGTCTTCTGAAAGGCATTTCATTATGGCTTACAATACAAGCAAACGGGGTGTACAAATATTGATCTCCTCTGATATAAGTAAAATTAGATGTTGAATTTACGGAGCACATATTTCATGGAGGTCCGTGTAAAGTATGACTTACTTGGTACAGTCCTCCAAAGCCGCACACAGTCCCTGCTGGAAGGTGAGTATCTCCTCCAGGTTTCCACACAGGGTGGCGCTGTCTGCACTGCTCAGCCTGGATATACACATATTTAGCATAAGAGGAGACTATAGGGACTGTCCTACAACATGCAATAAACATGAAAGTACAGTAATCATCATCTTTGATTACAATTTCAGTCAATTCAAGAATATTGACTCCTATCTAAACACTTATTTCACAAAGTTTCATGCTCTTACTTGTCGCTGGCTTGCAGGGGTCGTAGATAACAGCTCAGCACTGCTTGTAGTTCTTTGACAAACTCCCGCTCATGTTCCAAGATGTCTTGTACAACCTTAAAAACAGCACAGAAATCTGAATATATTGCGTAAACAAATTCCAGGGAAACAGTTTTTGCTTCAAGTTAAAAATCTCAGGTTAAACTGCTCGATAATCTGGATGATTTTGTCTTTATTAGTCAACAACATTTGATCACTGTGGTTAAAGTGAAGTTTTGCTGATCGAGTGCGGTTTCAAAACGGAGCAGCTACTTGTTGTATTTTTAGAAGCTAAGAACAAGATTACTTCCGAAAAACGGATCATAGTGAAGAGACCTTAAATGACAATCAGACACACTGATCCTATGTTCTTTTTCATCAGGACAGAAGCAGTAGCAAGAAAAAGCTACATTTTGATAAACCCAAATAGACAGCTAAGATACAAACATGAGAAACATTTTTACATTTACTAATTTCTGATTTCTAAAGTGGTATGACAAAAAGAATAAAACATTAGCCATGCCCTGCATCATTTTGACTCACCACACTGTAGTAGTTCTTGGTCAGCTGAGTTCCTTTAGGAGACACAGGCTTCTCTGTAGAGGACATAGATAGGGATAGGACAATTGTTAAAAGCTTTTTCAAACAAAATATCAGAAAGTTTGAAAAATAACCTTTCAACAGAATATTCAGAAAATAATGACCTTCTCAGAAAATCTGTTGGAGATTTTAAACACCCAATTAAAAAAAGAAAAATAGTTTCAGATGATGACAAGACATTGTCATTCTATCTCGATTCTCTTATGCAAATAGTTTTATTTAGTTTTAATTCTCAAAAAGTGTTGGAACAAATAACGATAGAACGAGGCTAAACAAGTTGCTATTTTATAACATAACTGTTGTTTATCATAGCCTTTTTTTTAAGACTCTAATGTTGTAATTTACCTTCCGAAATAAAGTGTAACATTTAAATTACCGTGAAAGAGTGGCAACATTTAGAATGAAACTTTATGAAACTTACAGTCCCTATTATACTCAGGAATTCATGATCTTGTTTGTGTGGCCAGACTCACCGCAGGGTTTGATCTCCCGGACGTAGTTGCTGGGAAACCAGCCCGTCTTGGTGTTGAGGGAGCCCTCCCACCACCCCCCCTCCTCCTGCCGCATCACATGGATCAAGTCGCCTTTATTGAAGGACAGCTCATCCTCATTGTTCTGCTTGAAGTTGAAGCGAGCCTTCACCATCAGCTGCCCACCTCCACCGTTCTCAGACATCTCCTGATAGAGAGACGGTCAACAACACAAACAAATGTATCATCAGTATTAGCTCTATATACACAGCGTGCATTATAAAAAAACATTCACCTACTGAGCTATGGTAGGATTGGGTTTCCTTTATTCGCCAGACACGGCCACATTTCATAGAATTAACAAACTACTGATGAGCTGATACCCAGTTCTATCACCAAAAGAAAAAGGGTGCTTGGTCTAATTACCAAAATATTATAATTTATTGTTTGTTTGACTGTTATTACACCTGCAGGATTGTCCCTCACTATGTCAATTATGCCTCTGTTACGAAACACCCCTTCTGTTATTGTATAAAGTTCATGAACATTGTACAAGATGCACATATAACTAAATAAAGAATTGTAAAATAAATAAAAACATTCACCATATCTTTAAACTGCACATTAAGCTTATAAATTAGGCTTTTTAAGAAATAATTTGGGCTTCTCTTTATTTCTATATTTTAGCTCGTCATGGGGCAGGGTAATGCAATGTGTAGTCATTTGAGGTTAACAATAAATAAATTAACTGATACATTCAACATAATTTTTGCAAAATTAGCAAAATGTGTGAAATTAGTAGAGACATAGAAAAATGTATAGTAGTATATAAAGAAGTAGCATACCACTGATTTGGATTGTCTACGCAGAGAGCCTTTGGTTTTGGCAGAGGAGAGTGTGTGTGAAGATGTCGACTGACTAGGAGAGTGGGCACCGGACTGCGAACATCTCTCAGCAGCACAGTCTACGGACACAGAGGAAATACAGAGCCTATTTTATTTAGATTTGTACACATGGTTTGTTCTTATCTGGTAAAGAACATCATCACAGTTGACGCAGGTACACATACTTGAAGGGGCTGGCAACTTGATGATAATTCATGCAAGTATGGTCCATTGCTCTGCACAGCCCCAGCACAAAAAACACACACGCTACACATTAACAATGCCTGATAGAATCATCTGATTAACCAAAGCTGGCACACTGCAACCACATTAGATAAAGCAGCTGTAAGAAGGAATGCAGCATGCAGTCTTTAGACTAAAATATAAACATGTTCCAGTAATCACTCCTACTTTCTATAGCTACTTGACACATATTTAGCTACATTTCCCACCAACACTGTCTGTTATCCCTGCAGTTCGGTGAAAACAAATGTGTCATCACTGTGCCGCTGCAGCAGAGGAACCGTGATTTAGTGCCAGGAGCTGCCAGCTGTCCTGCAGTGTAAGTGCAGTCCTTGAGGTGAGCTGACAGAGGGATCAATTCTGTAGCTGGTACTCACTTGAAAAATGACACATGACAACCCTGCAACCTCTTACACTAACAAACAGAAACACCCTCACTGAGGACTCCCTATTAAATGCAAGCTGGATGCATGCCAGGTCCACTGTATATCCAAGAAGAATAAATAAAATAAAAAGAGTGCACCATTAGTCTTAGCCACCTCTAATTCAGATTCAATGAGGTGTTCAACTCGGATCCTATAAAACTGACAAATGCTTCCTTGCACTTTCATTTACAGGCAGTGAAATGCGCTACGATAACACTTTTTTGTGATCTTGTTTCATCAGGAGATCATCTGTAACCTATGTTATGTAAGGTAAAGGCTGGAGATTCCCTACTGCTTTCCATATGCTGAGATGTCAGGGAGGCCGAACTGATGAGAAGGACACTAAAGGCAGCGGGAGAGTCCACATGAACTGCAGGTGGGGCTCATAGATCCACATGCCCCTCCCAACACACACAGAGAAGACTAACAAGCCCTTCTGTCAGCTCTAAGGTTACCAAAGTTATTTTTGTGTGCAGGGTATGTTGAAGATCATATCCCCCTAAAAAAAATTTATTCTAAACACTGAGTCAGGAGCTAAGCCAGACTTGGAAGAGAATCACAAGTTAAAAGATGGAGGCCTCTTCTGTTAGATCATAACTTGTGACTAATCCACTTTAAATCGAGTTCACTTTGAGAGATGAGAGAGCAGCTGCTGGGCATAGCCAGCCTATATCAAAGATTTGAATATCAAAAAGAGAGTACTACTGACAGATGCTTGTGGTCTACATTTCACATTGTGGCATGCCTCCTGTACATTTGGTCATAGCACATGTACCACATCACCAAAGGAGAGTAATATCATGTAGTGTTGAAACACTTAGCCGATTAATTACAAGACCAAATACTATTACGATAATTAATAATTTCAGTCATTTCTCAAGCAAACATGCCAAATATTTGCTGCTACTAGAGTGAGGATAAGGTGAAGATGGGGTGCATTTGTGCTGAACACCAATGTAGATTGAATACCTTTTTTTTTTAAAAACGTTTAGTCAAATAAAACAAGCAATTTGAATTACAATCAAATTGGGGTCTTGGAAATTGCAAAGATCAATTAAAAAAAAAGTCTGACTTTTATAGAATAATTAATTATTAAAAAATGAAAATAATCATTAGTTGTAATCTCAATCTTCACTGTCATTTACACAGGAATAACACAAACAGATTGGAGCATTGTGCATTTGTCAGAGAGCATCCAAAGGGGGCACATTTATCCAAAATTGCTGACTTAATAATTGTAAGGCTGCTGGTTTTGTGGCAGCTGTGAGCTGGAAACTACAGGCAGACTGGTATTACCTCTTCAATGACCTCAAACGAGGAATCTCGAGCAAAGTAATTAGCCACAAATTGCTGTGGGGCTGCTGCACTGCGAAACACTTTCAGCTGTGTCCTTATTGAAGAAATGCACTTGAGAAGGACGTGTATGTGTGTGTCTAAAAGTGATATTAAGTCACTATATGCATTTTGAGTTTAATCAACATTTTCAAAACCTATCAAATGAGCAAAAGAGGATCAAATTCATGGTGTATCAAGCTTTGGATGCACATGAGTAAATATGGCACTCAGCATGATCCAAACACACACTGCCATGCCAGCTGCCCATGGGAAACACACTCAACATGATTAACAAGGGCTGCATGGACAACGTCTGTGAAAATGACCACCATCGTAGCACAAATGTGTAGAGGATCATAAAGAATCATCTGGCAACTGCTGCTAACATGTCGATACTTGTTCAGTTTTTAACCACCCAAGCATTTCATTCAAATATTTGCATCTACGGATACACATAAAGCTTCACTGATGAACACCAAAGAAGCATTATCTGCAGTATTTAGCCTAATGTGCCACCTTTTATAGAATTCAAATGTTTTTTTACCCAGGTACAGACAGACGGCAAAGCTCTTACCTTGTGTGGCAAAGTTGACTGCCAGCAAAGTGGTCAGCACCTTGCCAAAATGCTCACCAGTGTATAAGCACTCTGGTTCAAACCCCTGGAAAGAAAGGAACAGAGAAGATGAAGCAGAGCAAGTTAAAATTCGAAGTTCTACACAAATCCGAGCAGTAAGGCTTACATTTACACAGACACAGAGAGGATCCAGCAAAACAAACAATACACACACATGCACACACAATGTCAGGGATTTGAATAAGCTTATAACAAGACAGAGATAAAATCCGACATGTTGAGCATGACCCATATTTTGTGACTTAGTGGTTTGTAATAAAACAGACAGTGCCAGTCTCATTTGCAATTCGCTATGCACTTGCGCGCACACACTGATGCTCGCCACATAAACAGTCACACTGCTTGATCACTCGATCTCAGACAGCTATCTTCTTTCCTCCAGCAGATAAGGTTTCCCATTTTAAATAAAACATCTTAAATATACAGTAGAGTTTGAGCAGTCCAGGCTTGGTCATGAGTTGCGTACAACCTCACCTAGAGGTAAAGTGTGACTGTTAGATCTCTGTAAGGTGGGATCAGCCTGAGGGTCAACATCAATACTAAGATTGACTTTTCTCACTTTTCATCGTGTTAAAAAGGGGGTTAAACACAGTGTCGTACAAAATGATTTTGTACAAAATGGAGTGGATAGGTCTTATATCACAGTATTGATCAGTAATAACTGTTGCCAGTATTGACATCTTGACCATTGTCAGCGCCAGTAGTTTCTATCATTCATGTCATGTTAAATTAAATTACTACAGTAAGTGTATAAAACCAGAACAAATAAATAATTTCATGCAGTTAATAACACAGCTAAAAATGTCCTTGAGCAGTAATTGGCGCTTCCTCTTTCTGCATCTCAGTGCAGAAGTGAAAGCAGAATGACTGCTCCCTTTGTGCAGTCACAGGACAAACAGGCACTATATGCTATGGCAAAAAAAGGTTCTCTAAGCATGATCACATCACTGACCAAAATGAAGGGTATGGCTCGCCATTGCGCTACAGACATCGCCTGACCGATCCACTTGACAGAGGCTCTCCAAAAACGACAGCCCATGAGCTACTGGCGGGCCGCAAAAGGTCTAATTATGGGCTAAGGCTGGGTTGGTGGATAAAAGCAAAGGGGACCTCCCAGACATAACAAGCCAGCTGGGCAGGAGTGCCGAACCACTTGACTCTGCAGAGAGCCAGCTTGCTGAGTCAATTAGCTGTTTAAAGAAACCAACTGAGGTGACTCAAGACCAGAAAGGAATATTTATAAAGCTAGAGGAAACATTACTGTCCAGTGTGGCGTTCACAAACAGGCTGGTACAGAGACAGGGAAAACTCCCAACATCTGTGAATGATTTGCCCCTTTCTAATATTAGAACATCTCTTTAGCAACACAGCCATGCCGTTTATTGCCCAGTATTTGAAGCAATACATATAAATGTCCCTGCAGTATGAAAGAGAAAGGGAATTTAAAAGGAAGTAAACACTGTTGAAAACTGAGTTGTGGCCATTTCAAAACAACAGGACAGGTCCCTTCCTGTCTGGTCAGTGGGATTTACTGACAGCATGGATGTGAGAGAAAAACATATGCCAGCAGGGTTTAAGCAGATCACAACACAAGCAAGAGTGTGTTTAAGTCTTGTCTATAAACTGCAGTGGGCTCAGGAGGCTAAGTAAAGAGATCATGAAAGAGGGGTCAGCCCATGTCATAAGTAACATTGCACTTTTTATACATTTAAACTTGACTAACACTTACCTCCACTTTCAAAGACGAGCATCCTCTTAAAAACTCCTTGATGTTGGTAATGCAGTCGGCTTCAGTTCTCGGATCCTGGCAATACTGAGCACACAGACGAAATAAATATATAAACACAAACTACGGCTTAGTAAGGCAGACACACATCTGACACAAGCCTGACACCGACGTGATATTTCATTTAGGTACACATAAAAGCGCATACAGTTATACAGTTAAGTAAATCCGGTTAACTACAGTTAACAAAATAACTGTGGATTCTTTCTGGGTCTGCTTCATGCATACAAAACCATTACACCATAGAAATGTCAAAGTAGACATTTAGGGAAAACATCCGCTCACTTGTCAAATTTTCAAAATAAAGTTATGTTTAAAGACCGCATTGCAACGTTAAAACATTTAATGAGGGGAACAATCTGGACTTTTTATTAAGTATAAATCACACTGTTCTTTTATAGGGGATTGTATGACAACCAAACAAGGTCAACAGCAACAAACAAAAGGCGAGGTAGTAAATGTGAAAAGAGAGAAGTTACTACTTCCGGTTTTATTCTCTGCTTCAGCTGTATTAATGCCTTTTTTCAAAGGGGGAGGTCGTACAGGGAAGAGCCTTCAGGAGGAAGTGACGAACTGTCTTTGCAACTGTTATTTGTCATTATCAACTTTGTCATCTCAACAACTAAGCGTGTAATTATGGTTGGTTTATCACGTCGAAAAAGTTGTTTAAAACCGAGTCCTGTATGACCCCCAGCTCACTGTCTCCAATATGGCTCTGTGTCCAATGTTTCACGCACTCTTCCTACCGAATAATGTGTCCTGTTTTGGTGGGTGTTCACACCGACTCACTCATGTCAAGAATGCGGAACATTTTGCTTGCTTCACAGGAAACCACATTATTGTAATCTCATATCTTAAAACTAAACAAATGCGGCTGTATTTTTGATTCACTAGGCATCATACTGAACGCACAGGCGGCTATTAAAACTTTACGGCTCAAGAAGTGAGAGCTACAGAAATGAAAGGCCTGCTGCAGGAAGAAGTTTTATATCGGTATCATTTTCATCAAACCCCTCCCTTTCTTTCACCAGCAGCCGTCGATCATTTGTCGTTTGTTGACTTAGTAAACTTAGATCAACAACTCACCTTGGGAGTAAAGCCAGGTATAAGTCTCTCCGTGAGCTTGCACAGGACGACCCCATCCTTCAGCGAGGTTTTCAAAAACTCCTCCGGGTCCGAGATGTTCTTTTTAGGCGAGCTGAGCACTCCGAGTGATATCAACCACGTTACGGTCTGCTCCTCTGGATTCATAGCTCCACGAAATGATCATTGCCTAAGCACGCATTGCTATAAAAGAAATAAAGTGGCGGCCTGTTCCGTATCAATATGCAACTCACATCCGCACTTCTGCTAGAAGTTAAAAAAAGAGGCGGTGGGGGAAGGACGACGCTGTTTCTACACGCAAAACTGATGATCACCCCTACTGGCAAATAGGCACCTCAACAATGGACAGGAGTCGTTTTCCTCTGCAAAGTAGCACATGCTGGCAGAGGGCACTTTCTCCAATATCATGTTACAAGTTAAAATGCAGCAATCATTAGGAAATACCTCCAGGGAAGTGATATTTGAAATGCATCAGCATTTTTTGCAAAACAAAAATGTACCATTTTACACTGTAGGAATGAGGTGATGCAATCCTTAGGCCCAACATGTAAATAGTCAAAATCATGTTTTCATTGCCGTTGAAAGCCATAGCATCCTCACCAAGTAAAACCTTGTTGGTCAACATGCAAATTGAGTCATGCGGAAGTTTCTGATAATACAAGCTGTGTGACTATTGCTATAACCAATGTATGAATAATTTGAAGCAGGAAATAGGAAGTCCCAATACATTTAAAAGATGAGGAAGATAAAAGCTGATCATGTTAAATGCCAGTTTATCAACTTTTAGAGAAGCATCGGAATTACAATCAATCTAGAATAAAAAACTAAAAACACAAACAATTGTTACAAGTAGCACAACTGCCACACACCAGTATCATTAACAACTATATTTGACTATTGTAAACAATCAGAACACATTTACAAAACTGATTGAACAACAAAAAGGTCATTTTAAAGTCTTTATTTAAAAACAGCAGAAACACTTTAATTCGAGCCAATCCTCCCCTCTGTTCGTCCCACTTTCAATGCACATTTCCACTTGAAGATTCCACCAGCACTCTCAAGGGAAGCCTGTGCCAGCAGCTGAAAAGCAGTAAACATAAAAAAAGAGAAAAGCCCATTACATAACAGTTTCATTTTACAGCAGTATTAATACACTCAATCGTTGTCAACATTTCAAAAGTAGAGTTTCACAACGTTTTTAGTGCAAGAGATGTAGATTTACTTAGCAAGAACGTATTGTATGCATACTTTGCAGTACATACATTTTTCAAGTAGACATACCCGCACTGGTGCACATTGGTTTATTGGTCCAACAACTTGAGGACACAATTCAGGATAGTTGCAAGGGCAGTTGCCTTGGAGGAGGGTTCATCCTGCAATTAGAACACACAATTAACACGTTGCCCTTATCTTCAGCTTGTATTTCAAAAGCATCTGAAAATTATTATATATAGTCCTTGGTCCGACTGCGAATTGGCTTCAGCAATTGTTTCCAGTTTGGCTGTTGGGACGATGGCGTTCTTCCAGAGGTCTCCGTTGTTTGAAATGGCATGCTTGTGGTTAAAGTTTTGAAACCGAGACATTTTCTTTAAAATTTAAAAATGTTCTTTTTCCAAAAAGTTCTTACAAGTACTTAAGAAATCTTTATTTTGATTTAAAAATGACCTGTTGCCAATCATTTAACTGAGGTCGGAAGATTTTTTCTTTGGCAAAAATGGTCATTTAAGGGCTCAGTTTTCAAAATGGCGGTTACACGTTCATTGCTGAAAAAGGACGAAACTTCTTGGGATGTTGCTGCACTTTTCACAATGTTAGCTGATGAAACCGGACTACATCGAAAAAGGCTCATTCAGTTGAACTTTTTTTTCTTTTGTTCCCCGAGGCAAAAGCTGTCTTGGGCACCACCCTTTGAGGGGAGATTGCAATACAGGACAATGAGAAACTCATTTACTGATGAGAAACAAAGAGGTTTGCTTTGCTTACCAGCTGTTGACTACCAGTCGAGTTGCATTTGGTTGTAGTTGCCTTTGGTTTTGTCGTTGAATGCCATCAAATGACTCTAGGGTGATGGATCCATTTCCAAGGAGATTACATTGGAACATTTTGACAGTAACATTTGCCAAACCCTTGAAAACAGTAGCGTCCAGTTGTTGGCACATTTGTGTTAAGAAGAACTCAAGTCACTTGACTATTTATAGAGCATTTGCAGAGACTCACCTATGCTTGCAGAGAATATTTCAAAGGAGATCATGTTTTAACTCAACATTCTTGTTACGGTCTCTGGTTGTTCATTTGAAAAATCGATGAGCAGTGGTCAAGGTACAACTAAAAGCTTTATTAGAGTAGGAAAGCCAGACGGATAGGGCATTGCAGTTTCCAACAGCACTGATGTACAAAAACTAACACTAACTTTGTAACTGTACTGTTACATGTACAAGAGAAACACTAAAAAAAAACAAAAAAATACTTTTACACATAAAAAAACTGGAAAATTCAAGGTACAGGTCAAAGCTAAGCCTCACTTTCCACATATTTAGACATGGCTAGTTTGTCTTGTTAGATTTCTTCCAAAACACTTGTAACTGTGCACGTTGACTAACGTTTGCTTTAATGTGATTTCCAAGTCCAGTTCAGTATCTGCTGCGAGCCATCCCTCTATCGGGTCGATTTCCACCGCGGCCACCGCGTGGCCCTCCACGGCTTGAGCTGCTGTACGACTCACGAGGAGGGTAGCCTCTCTCAACAGGGGGAGCTGGGCCCCTCTCCTGCCTGCCCATTCGCTCGCCACGACTAGGTGGATATGGCTCACTCCGACTGCTGGGGTAACTGTCACGACTGCCATAGCCATCTCGGGAACTGCTGCCATAGTCATCGTAACGACTGCTTCCACTGCTCCCACCATAGGATGGTGGGGGGCCCCGTGAAGTTGGGGCGCTGCGAGAGTTACCTGCAGGGTCAATGGGTCAGGTAATTGGCACGGTTCAACTTAAACATTTCCATGCACTGTGAAGTGCTATTTTTTTTTTTTTGATTAGATGAATTATCTAAAAATTTGTAATTAATTGAGGACATGTTTAAATGCCCCATCATGTAAGCAATCTTAAATGTATCATGGACATTAAGTCCATATGGCCTTTCACATATCCAAGCACTGGGAATAAATGGGCGGTGTTACCCATTTCTAGCATGCCATTGATTTGAGAAGCCATTTTTCCTTTTAGAGCTCCAAGTGTTAGAACTGCGGAGGGACGAAGTTTTCAGAGTCGTCTTGATGTTTTTTTCTGAACGTTACTCCTTGAGGGAGAGCTTTGCTAGGCAACACATACGGAGTGGTCAACGGTCGTTTCCAAGGACTTTTTGGGACTCCTTACGGTATGACGCTCTCTGGGGCACATTAAAAGTGTTATTTCTGCATGACATTGCCACAAACACTGAATCTTTGTTGAATGCAGTGGTAACATGGACTGTCATATGTGGACTAATGCTTTAGATCTAATTTATTTTTTTGTTGAAAAGCCAATGGTCATATTTTGAATAGCATGAAAATACGCAACTTGGAGTGCAAGTCGGGGTTGTGGCAAAGGGAAAGAGGCTGCCTGAAATTCGGTTTTCTCTGGTGAGGGGGAAAAAAGTGCAGGGGTTTGTGACTGGAGACTGGTAGTCAATGGTTTGATTTGGTTGGTTATTGGTGCAGCTCTTCTTTGTCCCACAGTAGGTATCTGTCGTCATTACAATCATGGAGTCATGTCTTACCGTAACCATCATATGAATCTCTGTAGGAGCCACCACTTGAACGGTCCATGTAATTTCTGGGTTCTCGGCCTCCCCCATAGCCATCGCGATCACTACATGACAGGAACAATTGTTATTTAAAAAAAATGTGTGCCTCAAAACCTCCGTTTTTTTACCCTTTGTATTAACCAGAAGTCTTACCTGTATCCTCTTGACATCGAGCCATAGTCGTCTCGGGAACTGGAGTTGGAATATTCTCTGCATGAATCATCTCTTTGAGGAGGTCCGTAGTCCCTTGAGTCTCTCGAATTATAATCCCGACTGGAAGCGGTGAAACATAGAAAAATTAACTGTAAATCTGAAACCCTGATAAGCAGAATATTCTTCGTTTTTTTTGCCAAAGATCTACACAGTTATGTTATATAGACAAGACTAAAGTAACATAAAAATCTATATCTTTTTAGATCTAAAGACAACTTTCTTTTAAAATAAAAATGTTATAGATTGAGATTCAAGCCGCATAAAATTGAATGTGGATCCTATTTTACTCACGTTGTAAATTATTACTTCACAACTGTCCTTTTTTTTGTTCGTGTATAATGAAACCTTTTAGAGATATCAGAAACAAGCAGGCTAAATATTTTTGTTTCGACATATCACTGTATAATGTAACCTAATGTCCCACCTATCTTTGGAGTTGTAATGTTCATCTCTTGGTGATGGATAATCATCCCTCCTGGACATCATGGAGTCTCTGCGAGGAGGGGGTGGACCATAGGGATCCCGGTCTCTTGACATGGGGGCTGCAACACACAAAGTATTGACAAGAATTATAAGATGCCTACAGGCCATCTGAGTAATTGCGTGAAAGCTAGATAAGTGAAAAACCTTGTTGGTTAAAGACATCCTTTTTGAAGACTACACAGCAGGCACACTTACTTCTGCTCATGGGACCAGATGGGGCAGACCTCTTGGCTGGGGGACCTCCGTTACGAACTGGGGGTCCTCTTTTCATTGCCGGGGGGCCTCGGGATGACATCCCTTTAAAGAAGGGTTCTACATTCCCTGAATTATCATAGTAGTCTTTGCACAGACAAGAAATACAGATATTAACACACTAATCTCAAAAGACAACAAAAAAACATTCAAAACACAATCAAAAACTTGAGCACACATTCAATTAGTTTGAAACTCAACTGATCATATCAAGAATTTACCTCTGGATGGTGGACTTCTCATACCACCAGCACCACCCCTGGAACCACGGGGCCCTCTGGGTGGACCACGACTGCGTGATTGCATGGGAGGTCCTCGCCTGCCAGCACTCTCAAATTGAGGCTTTGTAGCTTGTTCCACTTTGATAGGCTTGCCATCAAGAGACTGTTAAAAAATAGTTACAATTAAAATCGCAACTTCAAGCAGATTTGTTGAAAAGCATGACTGATTGAAGATTGTACTTGTTATTACCTTTCCATTCATCTCACGTGCTGCATCCTTTGCATCAGCCGGACTCTCAAAAGTAACAAAAGCAAAGCCTCTGGATTTGTTTGTCTCCCGGTCTTTCATCAAAAGAACTGAAATGAGGTGATTCAAAGTGAGAGCTTGTTTTTTGATTGATAGGTTAAGATGATTAAATTATTGTATGATGAAGACACAACAACAGTCCATCTTGGAGCAATTTAAGTCTGACAACAGGAGGCTCTTATTACAAAACATAATTGTACTAACTGTAACTGAGACTGATCTCAAGTTCATTACTATTTATGCATTTCCCGCTGCATGAATCTGTAACATACTGAAAAGTACACTGAGTCCTAAACTGAGAAAATAGGCGTCTTATTAAAGGTAGGGTAGGTAATTTTGGAGAAACCAGCTCGAGTGCGCTAGAATTTGAAAATACACAACCGGAAAAAATCTGCCACTTCCTTACAGAGCCCCTCCTCCAACACACACGAACATGACCAATGAGGGCACGAGATAAGTTTGTGCACAGATGGAAAGCTGACAGGCAGGTAGGCCATCCAGTTATTTTAGCCCGGCCGGCTAAAATGATTGGTCGTGCTTTTTACAGTACTACAGCTTCCACAGATGACATTTTTTAATGGATTTTTTGTCAAAGCACTTAAAGTGGACCTATCATGCTATATTTGAATAATATATTGTAGGGCCATACCTATATAAAACATCTCTGCGAAGTTTTTTTTTCAAAATACCAAACAGATCATGCATTTTAGCCATGCCTCATTTCGCCTTTTTTTAGCCCTGTTTTTGCAAGGGCTGATTCTGTGAGAAGTCTTCTTCGCTGCTTTTGTGGCAGACTACAGCGCCACCTACAGGCCTGGCATATGTACTACAGCGTCACCAGCGCTTTCGAACGGCAATGGCCGTGGCTGTCTCCTCCTGATAGGTGGAGAGTTGCCAATATAGGCGGAGCTCCACTTTTCTGACGTCAGAAAAATTCAAATCTGTATCAGATCCGTTGCAGCCCCGTTTTTAGAGATTTGGGTATGGAGGAAAAGAGAGAGGGTTGTGTATTCTGACACTTGGTGAGTTCCCTGACACACCGGGGACACATATTCATGTATTAAAGACGTACAAAAGTGCATTTTGCATATAGGACCCCTTTAAGATATCCATTGCTATCGGGATGTTAAGAGCATTCCATGGAATATAACAAAAAGTGTATCTCGAGCCGGTTTCTCAAACTTACCTACCCCACCTTTAAGTTTAGAAAAAGGGGACAGCAGATAGGAAAACAAAACAACTTGTGGTTTAATATAAAGAAATACAAATAAAATCACAGATGTATAACATATAACATAACTAGTTCGGGAAACTAACTGCAAGATTATACTTACACAAACACGAAATGTGTGAAAAGGCAAACACTGAATGTCTTTACAATTGCCAGGTAAGTGAACACGTATTTAAGAATGACTTAAAGCATTGCATGAACGTGAAATATGTTTTGCAAAGAAGTAAGAAATAATTAAATGGCCAGCAGTGGTTCAGCACATACCTTCAACAATCCTGCCATATTTGCTGAAGTATTGCTCAAGGGCCTTCTCGGTGGTCTCGGTGTTCAGTCCCCCGATGAAGAGCTTCCCTGGTCGGTCTGCCTCTGCCATGCTACAAACTACACCACCTGAAACAAAAGCGGGATCTTAGTCATTCAAACATTTACACATACAAGCATATCACGTCGTCTAAATCCTCGCTTTCAGAATATTTCTGGTGGAGTTACCTTGTTGTTTGTGAAAGTCTTGAGCTATCGAATGCGCAAAATGGCGATAAACGTGCCAGCTGTTTTAGCTAGTTACTTGGATAACGCTAGCTAGCAAGCTACTAACGGTCGAGTCGAGATTTTCAAATATAAACACGCTGCGCTGAACACATGGAGACACGTTAATTAATCATCAAACACGCAGCCAGGTGTTGTCAGACTGTACTCTGTAGGTACGGTTGTTTCCATGGGTGTGTAGTGTGTATAAAGAGAAGCTTGTCCTCGCCGTTATTCTTTCCTTCACTCTTCTTCTCCTTCACTTTTTCCGGCAGAGCAGACGCCATAAGAAGTAACACTGCCACCTACAGGCAGAACGGAGTAGTAATTATTGAGCATTTCTGCTTTAAAAATTAACCATTAAAAATAATTACGCTATTCACTTTACCTCTAATGTAAAGTAACTCATTTACTCAAGTAGAAATTTGAGAGACGTTGCAATTTGTTGTGACTTTACTTCTACTCCACAAGGAATTCAGAGGTAAATATTGTACTTTTACTCCACTACATAATGGATTAATGATGAAAAAATATGATAAACACTTAAATAAGACTTTAGTTGCACCTGGATTAAATTCACATGCTACCCAGCAGTAAATTTAATAATTCAAATGTATTCCACCTTTACAAGCTTGATAAACACATATATACTTCAATAATCATTAATTAATATATATTATTCTAAAATAAGCTGCATGATTAGTTCTTTTAAGTTTGGTACTTTAAGTATATTTGGATGCTAATTATTTTTGTACTTTTACTGGACTTACATTTTGAATTCCGGACTTTTACTTAAAACAGAGTATTCCTACACTTTGTTATTTCAAATCTTAAGATCTCTGAGTACTACCTGAGCATTTTACAAACTAAATATTTTTAAATTATCTGACAACTCCCACAGCTAAATAAGTGTATCCGACCAGTGGCTTTTACGACAACGTTTTTGGAATATAGATTGTGTGAAGATATGAACACCGCGGCATCACTTTGTTAGAAAAATAGGTGGGGACAATTTCTCCAGATTCAACTTCAGCATAGCAGAAGACGATAAATTAATAAATTAATGTGAGAAAAAAACAGAAATAAAAGAATGTGTAAATAAATACAGAAATAAATAAACACAAGAAAGAATAAATAAATACAGAAATGAATAAATAAATGTGTAAATAAATACAACACTAAATAAACACAAGAAAACAAAGAGAATAAAACAGAACACATTATATATCTTTAATGTATTTCTACATTTATTTTTATTAATTTCTTTGTCTGTGCGTGTTTCACACAATGTTGTTTTGCTTGGTAGCCTTGTATTCTGTTATTACGACAACATTTCTAACAAATTAATGTACTTTCAATTGCTCTGAAAAGCTACCGCACCGGGAATTTGCGACGTATTCATGTTCTGTATAAACTGTAAAGGCCCCTGAGACAAAAGCACAATTTGTGATGTTGGGCTAAATACATTTTGATTGACTTCGATTGATTTGGTGCAAGAAGTAGGCTACACTGTTGCTATTAAAGGGCTTGTACTTTGTATTAAAAATGTTAAGTAAGTAAAGTGATAAGCGCAATATTTTCCTTTCGTAATTGTATCTTCGAGTAAATGCAAATGTCTGTTTGCAATATAATATATGAGTCGTATTTCTTGCAGGCCGCGGCATAATCTGCCGTACCGGATTTTCTGGTCAGTCGTCTTTAAATAATCTCCCATATAGATAGGCCTACTTGCCTACAATCCGAATTAAATATAAGTAAGTACACCCTGAACTTCTTTAACTTTCCCATTCTACTTTGTTTACCTCCAAATTATTGTTTAATATATTCTTTCATAAACCTTTTTGCAGTATAAAGCACAAAATTGTTCGTAGAAAACAAGGATGTTGATGCAGGAACCAATAAGCAACGTCAGTACTTCCACGGTGTCAAGACTGTCAAACTGCTGCGAACAAAATGTGACTTCCGGTTTTTTTCCTTTCAACTTAAAATAATTGGCGATGTATGTGTTGCTCATATTGCACATATAATTGTTTAAATTCAAAGTCATACATAAAGGAACCTTAAAACGTTGTCATGACAGTGTAAACTCCAGCTATAAATGTATATTTGTTACGTACAACACAGATAACTTATTAAACGAATTTATTTTGAAGGGAAACTCGTTTAACTCGTTTAACTGGAGCCGATCTTGTGGTGTTTCGTCATCAATGCCGTTTGAGTCAGTCAGGTCAGCTACTGCGTCCCGAGTGCTAAGACGTACTAACAGTGTACGGCTAGCAAACATTCACTTTCTTTAGAAAAGATAAGCTCTCCTTGGACAAAAGTTTTACCGAATCTTAGAATACAAGGTGTCCGTGGTAAAATGAAGAGGCGGATACACTGTGGTTTTGTGCTGGTTTATTCGCTAGTCTCGTATTTCTATTCGTGCTCGGCGTTTTATCTTCCGGGTTTAGCCCCAGTGAGTTTTTGTGCAAAAGACAAAGGCGGTGAAGATTGTCAGGTAACGTTATATTGAATTTATGATGTTCAGAATTCTTATTTAATATAGTGCATTGTCTGTAGCAGTTGGAGTTTGCATATTCTTTTCAATGTGGTATCTTCTTAAGTTGCTAGCTAGCCAACACTCTCTTTAGGCCCCGGCTATTACCTGGAACCGGAGCATTAGCATAATATTCCAATGGGTTTATACATTGATTTTGCTGGCACACGTTGTCATTGCCATGGATGCTTTTAAACTAACTGACGTGTGGGAGTTTAACCAGCCCAGCAAGAAACACAGAAACCATAGGAGTGGAGTGTGTGTCTCTGTTGTAGTAGATGAGATGGTGTTAAAACCCTCAAAAGGACTCACCTTTCAACAACCCTTATTGAAATAATACATTATAATCGACAGTGTTTCCCCTAGGTTTACTGCTTTGGGGGGGTGCTGCCTGGGGGGAGGGGGGGGGGGGGGGCATTGGGATATATATTTTTTAAATCCTCTAGAGCAGAGAGAGGAGCTGTGGATTATTGTTATTGATGAATGCATCAGTGTTTCTTAGGGTCAAAAACACTAAACTCACATAACTTAAAATGAAAGCGTTTAGTTTATTTAATAAAAGAGCACATGTTCAATGTGAAAAGTGACAGTAGATATAGATTAGTTGCAATTTGGTGCTATATATATATATATATATATATATATATATATATATATATATATATATATATATATATATATATATATAAAAAAAAAAAAAAATTATATTTAAAAAAACATAATTTTTTTTTTTGTTAAACACCTTGAATTTCAGGGGGGGCGCAGGGCTCCGTTGGCGGGGCGCAGCGCCCCTCCAAAACAATGGTAGGGGAAACACTGATAGATCATAGTCATCATTGTTCTTGTATTGACCGGGCGTTGCTTTGTTAAAGTTACCTGGCAAATACCATGTTGGCGGTTGGATCTATGCAAATCAATTGACCTTTTGAGAGACTGATCTAATACTGAACTGAATAACTTTTAATTGCAATGGCCTACAAGTTGTCATCAAACACATATTTATTGCTGAATTTCTTTCTTTATTAAGTGATCAGATCAACTCACTCAAAATCTCACTACCTGTCTGTTTTTAAAGACTGGGATTTGAACTACATTTATCATATGTATGTATATATGTATTTACATTTTTCTTAGGTGTATAGATGCATATATATCGTTTTTTTATATGCACTGACAGGATTGTTCTTTTTACAATTCAATAACCATCATAACGATATATCACAGTTTAACCAATTATTTGGTTACGACAGATTCATTACTACCATTTGTTGTATGACTGAAACCAAAAAATGGAGACCATATATACTTTTGGCTCGATTGAGACAATGTTTTTTTCAGTTAAACACATCCTTTTTTTGATGGACAATTGTGTGTGTTTCTTCTACAGACAGTGATTCAGCTGTTTGTCAATCGCCTTGACTCAGTAGAGTCAGTCCTGCCTTACGAGTATGATATGTAAGTAACGTTAACTTTCTACTTCATTCCATCTGTGCAATATCTTGATATACCTATGTTTTCTAGGTCACTAATATATTCTCATTATATGTTAAAAGGTTCGACTTTTGCAAAGATGAAATGGAAACGAGGCCTTCTGAGAACCTAGGACAGGTGCTGTTTGGTGAACGAATTGAGTCTTCTCCCTACAAGGTGGGTGTCAACCAGAAAATCTAAGCTTGCTTCTCTTACACTGTTTCTTATTTCACATTCCATACATCTGTTTTAATGTTTTTAATTGAAAAGAATGACTGTTGTTTGCCTTAACAGGTCAACTTTCTAGAAGAAGTTAAATGTAAGAGTTTGTGCACCAAGTCTTACAAAAAGGGGAACAAAGAGGATGCAACCAAACTGGATTTTCTCAAGATGGGAATGCAGTTGAACTACCAGCACCACTGGTTTGTAAAGATAATACTGCATTGAAATGTTATGTAAATAGCATGAGGTTTTGTTCGTTAAAGGGATAGCAACAGAAATACAATCCAACACGAGCGGGCAAATAATGTATTTGTTAAGAAGTTGTTGAAGTAAGCCAATTTTTCTTTTCAGGATAATTGACAACATGCCGGTGACATGGTGCTATGATGTTGAAGATGATCAGAAGTACTGCAACCCGGGCTTCCCTGTTGGCTGCCTTGTGAACCAAGATGGAAAACCTAAAGATGCTTGCGTTATCAATGTGAGTTTGGATTTATTTTTTCGAAAATGAACTCTATATTAAGTTTGACCTAATTGCTCATCTGATTGAGTAGTTGTCCTCATAATGATATAGTACGTTACCTGGGATGCTTGTTTTGGGTAGGGGCCTCCCTGAAATATATAGTAATTTACTAAACTATAAATAATCTCCCATGTGTTACCTAAGTCAATTCTGTCCTTTTAATGTCATGGTTTGGTAACCTGCCTTTAAAGAGCACTCGGATCATAAAGTGGTCTAGCAGACTGATTGGTGAGCCACAGCTAAACCTGGAGACCCTGTACCTCAGGCAGTTACAGCGGTTACCCAGCTCTTTATTGAATGATGACTCCCACCCGCTGCACTCAGAATTTAAGCTTCTTCCTTCGGCCGGATGTTAGTTATCCCAAAGTGTAAAACAACGCGGTGTAAAACCATCTTTATTCCGGCAGCTATCGCACAAAGGAATAAGTCGTAGCGGTGTCACACAGATGCCTATTTATTTATTTATGTATTTATTAACTTCCAATGCCCATGTTTGTACTACTGTTTTTTAAATGTTTTTAGAGGTGACGGAGCAGGGTGTACTTTTATTAGAGATTTGTCTTTGTTGTTCTTCGAATGTGTGTCAGGATGGATCCCTTGTCTTTTTATCTGCATACTAAATCTACCTACGGGTAGAACCTGAACCTACTTTGATCAATTTGCTTATTTTTCTGATTTTTATAGCAT
Organism: Dissostichus eleginoides; assembly: GCA_031216635.1. Lineage (NCBI taxonomy): Eukaryota > Metazoa > Chordata > Actinopteri > Perciformes > Nototheniidae > Dissostichus > Dissostichus eleginoides. The sequence goes on from CM062271.1 coordinate 15,737,865, forward strand.
AATATATTGTAATTAGAATTCAAACGTTGTCTATAATTTACATTAACTTTAAATTAAAACCAGCAAACATTATTTTATTATATTTGTAGATCATTCATATAAATTATTAAAGAAAAAATGTAAGCCAAATGAATGGGTCCAGCTCATATAGAGCCAGAAAAGTACACCTAAAAGTTCTATGTTAAGGTGTATTTACAGGTCATTTTATAATATGAATTCGCTAATAACTGCATTGGAGATACGTAACACACCGATGAGTGTATACAAATCTTACCCAGAGAAATCAGAGAACCTGATAATTAATACAATTATTTGTTTCCCAGGCTGAGTTCCACAAGAAGAACACATTCTACGTCTTCAACCATGTGGACATCAAGATATCTTACCACAGTGGAGAAGCGGAGGGATGGAGAGGGGCTCGGCTGGTCGCTGCCACTCTGGAGCCAAAGAGGTTACTGGTTTTTGATCGTAGCTTGACATCTTATGACGTCTACATGATATGATTTGATTTAGGTCTAATCTACCTCAACTGAATGACATCTCACCATTCATAACCATCATTTGATCTATTAATAATCTAACATGGAAGGTTTTGTGTGTTTTGCACAGTATCAACCAGGCAGATGAAAAAAACCCAAATTGTGACGGAGCCATCCCGATGGAGGTCCCTGGGGTGTTCGATAGCGATGTGTCAATAGTCTACACCTACTCGGTTACATTTGAGGTAGGTCTCCCACCATCTCACCAATTGTAATGTACAACTTATTGTACATAACTAATGTATACATTTTCTATATGACTTGGAGAATGACATTTACAATGTGTGGGTTTTTTTTTGTTGCACTGAATGTAATTCTTTTTACAGGAAAACAATGCTATCAAGTGGGCCTCTAGGTGGGACTACATCCTGGTGTCCATGCCTCACACCAACATCCAGTGGTTTAGGTTTGAAGATGTTTTCTACATTGCACACCACAGAAACTCTGTCTCACTAAAACTCCCTTGGTCTTGATGCTTGTTATTTGATGCTATGGTATGTCTTGTGTGTTTGTCCAGCATCATGAACTCCTTGGTCATTGTCCTCTTCCTGTCTGGCATGGTTGCCATGATCATGCTGAGAACTCTGCACAAGGACATTGCCAGATACAACCAGGTGGACCAGGTAAAGGCATTGTAAAACTCTTAGTTTGAGCTGATATAGATACGTATATGAAGCACTAGCATACAAATAGACATTTCTTAAAGATGCGGATTATGTTAAAGTGTACAATTTGAATCTCATTCGTTTTTGTCTTCTTTGTGCTGCAGGGCAATGTGTCGCCACCATGCACATTAAATATTCAAATTAGATGGTACCATTTTAGCGTTAACATTCTAGTCATACTAAAAGCTTTGATGACCATACATAGACTATTGAGGCTATGTTATTTGGGTTTAAATGGTTACTTTAAAATGTTGCACATGTTTTCTATCCCATGGATAATACTTTTCTATTTAGCTGAACACATAATATCCTTCTAACTAAATGTGTGGTGGTGTTCATCACAGTGACATGGCTAATGCTTTAGTTCTGCAGTGTAAAATACCACCAAGCACACCAGGTGCACAGTACCCACAACTATGAATATTTTGTTACATTTCACAGGCAGACTTCATAAAGCTTCCAACGACCAAGGAAAAATCCTCGGTGCCTTACGTAAGCTTAATGGAAGCTCTTTTAACAGAACCTTTTTGTGGTTGTTGAATCAGGTGTTTGGGTGTGTGATTGCAGAAAACCTGCACACTAGAACAGAGTGTAAAATGTGGTGTGAATATTTGTGCAACTTTCAAGGAAGACGTTTAGTGAATTCATAGACGAGTTTCAAACCACATTTTACAGCTTTTGGTAAACCAAGTTCTCGCTGTCTTTGCCTCGTTTTTCCTGCTACCAGGTGAGGTAGTTTTCACTGCTCGGTTGTGGGTTAACCTTTAACTTTTATCAATGGAAATATGAATTACTTACTTGATAGTGACTGTTGCTCTATTGTTTGCTTTCTCTCCAGGAGGACGCACAGGAGGAGTCAGGATGGAAGCAGGTGCACGGGGATGTTTTCCGCCCCCCTAGGAAAGGCATGTTGTTGTCTGTGTTCCTCGGACAGGGCACCCAGATCTTCATCATGACCTTCATCACTCTCTGTAAGGACTGGTTTGTATCAGTTATTAGTAATACATAGTTTCCTTCTTAGTAATGCCTATCATTACTTTCAATGATCTGCGTGTTCACCCCATCCGGGAGTGTACCATTTTGTTTGCACACAGAATTGTTCCAGATTATTATTGTTGCAGTCATTATTAAACTAAACAGCCTTGTTAGTCAACTTAGTTACAATTTAAGAAAATTAATTATATATGAACTAAAAATGGTTTATGTGCAAACTAAATGTACAGAGATACATTAAATAAAAGTCAAATTAAAATGTAGTTAATAAAACAATGTTTAACACAAAGGACACAACATTAATCACACATTAAAAGCCAGTTTAAAAAAAGGTGTTATGCTGAACATACAAGACAAACAGATATGTTTTAGCTTGCATTATTTAATCCAAAAAGAATCCCTGAGCAAGGTTTTAATTTGCCTTCATGGTATTGGACATCCCTACAGATTGAGAGGGCAGTAGAACAATTCATGTGGAAATATTTCTTCTTAAAACATTCAGAACAAGGTTTAAAGCACATCCACTTGAGCCTCTGCAATAAATTAAACTACATTATTCACCAAGAAGACACATTTAAAGAAACATCTTCAAGCAAGTTTGGGGTATTACAGTATAAAAACCAGGAGCAGTAGTAGGAGTATTTGTTTACTGTTGTGCTGAATGAGCCCACTGATGAGTGTTTGTCCCCTGTAGTCCTGGCCTGTCTGGGCTTCCTGTCGCCGGCCAACAGAGGGGCCCTCATGACGTGCTCTGTGGTCCTCTGGGTGCTGCTGGGAACGCCTGCTGGCTATGTGTCTGCTCGCCTCTACAAAAGTAAGAGTCCAGCGAAAACACCTCACACGGTTTCACAAAGGTCTTAAGAGTTATTGCAGTCAGTGTGATCTTTCTCATCATAATAACTCTGTTTTCTGCTTTTAGCTTTCGGAGGTGAGAAGTGGAAGACAAACGTGTTGCTGACAGCCCTCTTGTGCCCAGGGTAGGTTTACTTAGGTTTCCATTTTTCTACGTTGTTTCTGCCCTGGAGTGAAATGTTGTGCTGTAAATGCCATTGCACTACTTTTATCATTCTCACATGTATCGTCCCTCTCTTCCCTAGCATTGTGTTTGCAGACTTCTTCCTGATGAACCTGATCCTTTGGGTGGAAGGTTCCTCAGCAGCGATCCCCTTCGGCACTCTGGTCGCCATTTTGGCTCTGTGGTTTGGAATCTCTGTGCCCCTCACCTTCCTCGGCGCCTACTTTGGATTCAAGAAAGCTGTGAGTTAGAGCTCCGAGTTTATCAAATGATCTTGAAATGATTGATTGTTGATCACATATGCTTGAGTTTGTTATAAAATCCTCTCTCTTTCTGCTGCCATGCAGGCGATCGAGCAACCAGTGAGAACAAATCAAATCCCTCGTCAAATTCCTGAGCAGTCTTTCTTTACAAAGCCTGTACCTGGTATCGTCATGGGCGGGATCCTGCCCTTTGGTTGCATATTCATCCAGCTGTTCTTCATTCTCAACAGCATTTGGTAAGAACACAGACATGCTGTATTTCCGGATTTGAAAGGGAAGGTGTGGTTGAGCTCTTTGTAACAGTACATGTTGTTTGCCTCTGTTCTCTTCAGGTCACATCAGATGTACTACATGTTCGGGTTCCTGTTCTTGGTTTTTATTATTCTTCTCATCACTTGCTCCGAGGCCACAGTCCTGCTCTGCTACTTCCACCTGTGTGCTGAGGTACCCACATGTTCCGAGAACTTTGTCTCAGTTCACAAACTTGAGTCTGGAAAAACTGATTGAAACTTGAAAATACTTCATTCATACTATAATTGTAATATCATAGTCCCACTGTTGTAGAAATGAAAGAAATACAAATGAATATATTCATATATTTTAAGTTAGTATTCTTCTCTAGATCTTGCCTTTGAAGATATTAGTTTGTTATTTAATGTCACTCTCCTGACTAAAGGTCTAAAGGTTCAAAGGCTTTATCGTCATATGCACGTAGCCACATTGTAGTTATGGCAATACAAATCTTAAGACCCAGGCTCCTCCAACAATGCAATATAAATAAATATAAGTCATAAAACGACAATAAAAATAGTGCAAGAAGTGGAAATTAAATAGTGCAAGAGAATGTTGCAAGACTAAGTGAACTATATACAAGTAAAATAGAATAAGATGAGTTAAAAATAAATGTTATACTCATACTTTTTTGCCTATAGTAATTCAAGTACACATATCCTAACATGTTATTATTCGTGATGTGTGTGCAGGACTACCACTGGTGGTGGCGTTCCTTCCTCACCAGCGGCTTCACAGCAGTCTATCTCTTCATCTACTCTGTGCATTACTTCTTCTCAAAGCTACAAATTGTCGGCGCTGCCAGCACCTTCCTCTACTTCGGATACACGTTGATTATGGTCCTCATCTTCTTCCTCTTCACAGGTGAGGCTTTGAGATAAGTGATATATGAGCTTTTTATTCACTCAAGATGATTTCCAGCTTGTCTTGACACCCTGCAATCATTCCTAGATAACATATAATAATTGGCTTCTTTAGTTACGGAGCTCATTATTTATAAAAGACAAATCATCTATATACACTTTTGCATATTTAGTTTCACTCCAATCTTTATTTTTTATGACTTGTGAGCTCCAACAGTTTATTGCATGGCATAAAGAGGTGTGTGGTTACGGTTAGTCGTTTTCCTTGTTTGCCAGTTGAGCTGCTGTGACAATTCAGGACTTCCATCCTGTTCCAATGAAAATAAAACCCACGGCGCCACATTTACTGTCCTTGTCATTTAATTAAAGCCAAGCCTTGTTCTTTTGAATTCTATACAGGCAGTGCAGAGGCACTGTGTCATGGATTTGAACCCTTGGATGCATAAGTGGGTCTTTTTTGACCCAGTGACGGGGTTTTCTTATCTTTGTAATTACATTTTTTTTATCATTTCATATTCCAGCTATTTCTCAGAAGACATGTTTTGGATATCATGCCATTCAAATTTTAAATTTAAATTTTATACATTTTAAGAAATTGTAGTTTTTGTATTACTACCCCAAGCTTCCATAAGTGGGTCAAAAAATGACCCATTTTCTATGGAATCCTATGGGAACCTTTGATTCTTATCACCTGGCTGTCAGGAATACATTCACTGTAGACCACACAGACTACATCACAAGTGACACCTCTCAGGAAGATTATTTTACACAGCAAGATCTGATACCTGTCAGTGTAATAATAATAATAATAATACATTATATTTGTATAGGGCTTTTCAAGGACTCAAAATCGCTTTACAATATAAGGGAAGGTTAGGGTGGGGGGGTATAGGACTATCAAACTTGATCAACCGGCATGGATTGATGGGGGGTGGGCTATGAGTAGACAAGAGGAGAAGAGATGAGTTTTGAAAAGGGACTGGAATACTGTGAGGGTCTCAGAATAGCGGAGATCTTTGCATCAATATGTTCAAAACGTTTTTTTTCCAGATGTAATTTTTTTTCTCGAAAATTATAAATAGTGAAAAATTAAATATAAAATATTTCTAGTGTGAACCAAAATATAATACTAAATATTATACAAGTGATTTTTCTTAACCAAAATGACAAAAATTGCATTAAAACACATATTATTCTAATACGGGTCCTTTTTGACCCACTTATGGAAGAGTGTAGGGTCCCGTCACTCGTGCATCTAAGGGTTAAGAACACTTATCTCCAAGAGTCCCTTTTTGTTTAAAGTTGAATGAAAATCACAGACTCTATTGGATATTTGAGTAGAATGTTCAAAGTCCCTCTAGGTCAGATCTACTTTTGTCGATTTATTTGGGTCACTTCAACTGTCTGTGGATGGCAGAGCCTAGTTTCATCGACGAGCTTCTTTTTTTCTTCAGTAGATCAAAAGAAACAGTCACCACTTTCACTTATTGCCATGGCTGATAATACGCCTATATGCACTCAGGATTCCTGACCATTGCTGAATTTCTCTATGCCTGCTCATAAAGTCCAGCCGGCTGTGTGACTAAGGTTGTGCAGATTTATGTACCGCACCATTACCACAAGGATAGGATGAACACAACATTATTGCTGCTTTTGCTTCCATGTTAAAGGAGACAAAGATTGACGCATGTTGACATGGCAACCGCACTCTACGGCCCTGTCCAGCTCTCTTTTACACCCACTCAGATGACAATAGGGGTGTGTGCAGGAAAAGGATAATATATGGGACTAGATAACAGCGTAGTTTTTATGTCAACCAGAAATATACTGCTCACCATGATGCCAGATTATGACTTTTCTTTTTTGGTGTTAAACTGTCATTAGGCCAGATAAGAAGTTAGCCTGTAGCCCTGCAAGTCACGGCAGTGCGGCTTGACACTATCTTAACACAGAGCTGTAAGTAGCAAGGGGACGAGATGTCAAAAGATTATCACTAAGAAATAATCCAAGGATTCAAGGAAAAGATTATCAGTTTCCCTCCTTGCTTTCAGTTGATCTAAATAATCCTAATCTCTCTCGTACCCCATCTTTACATTTTTAACCTCATCTCAACTTTGATTTCAACTTATTCAGGATTGGACTGAGGCCCTGTTGAGCAGTCAGTTAGGACTTTCATACCCACTTGAATTTATCCAGGATTTTGACCAATTCTCAACATTGGGGGAGAAAATGGTCTGACAGAATTGGTTTGCTACGAAATCAAGCTAGCTGTAAAACACTTTTTATTTTTCTGTGTGTTCTTCTTGCACACATTCATTTAAAACCTTTGTTGCCTGCATTCATTCAGATTCCCAAAGTCAGCTGTTCTCCCTTGAACGTTTGTTTGAGTTGATTTGAATCTTTTTTCAGACATTGATCAAATCCTCCTCTAACCTGCCTTTTCTTCTCAGGTACAATTGGCTTCTTCGCCTGCTTCTGGTTTGTAAATAAGATCTACAGTGTGGTCAAGGTGGACTAGAGGACTGAGGGACAGACTGACTCCTTCCTGTCGCAGTGCCGGCCTCCTCAGAGCCGGCTGGGTTATAAAGTGGGCTCAATGGTCCTGAACTGAAACCATCACTGATCATAAAAAAGACCTGAAGAGCAGAGCCCGTCCTCTTTTGTGCTTTAAACCTATGTTGCTATTGTCTTTTATTTTATTTTTAAATATATATATAATTTTGTCTTCACTGTTGACCAGTAATGTTTGAGTGGCACCCTGAGAATCAGTGTGGGTTCCAATGATCTATATAGCTGTCATAGTGAAGCGTTTGTTTTGGTGGGAGGAAAATCTCAAACAATATAATTTTAATTTTCTAAAGAAAGTAAAATGTTCTGTATTTTTTGCTTTTCTATTCCCTTATGGTTAAATGGTTTGTTTTTCATTACCTGTATTGTAATGATAAACATGTGTGTGTGTGTATATATAATGTATAGAGAGAGTGAGCAAGAGAATGCTACTTAAAGATTGTCACCATGATTGGATCATTTGTAGAAGTTTCTTTTATTTTCTTTTTTTAAGGTAAAGATGGGCTATACATACTTTAATAACAGCCTGTATTGTAGTTCAGAACTTATATAAAACACTGACATTAATATGATACATATCCATTCTCTTTTTTTTGGTGGCTAGATTTAGTTTTGCATTGAATCAAACGGTACACTTGGTTGAGAAGCACATCTGTATCATAGAAGATTATGCACAGCTACAGTGTGTTGAACTTGAAGGATCATCTCTCACCAATATTCCTGACTTGTTCAGCCACTGGAGAGATTCTAATGCAGTCATCATAATGCAGATCATGATTTTACTGATTAAGAACATATGTACCGTTGAGATGCACACTTGTAGATTTTAAAAAGCAGTTTGCTGAACAGTTACTTCATAAAACACTGCTGCCTTTTGCTTTGCACAGTGTGGAGTCATCACCCAAGGTGATAACGCTTTTTCCAAATAAATGCAATTAATTCAAAATAAAGGCCACATGTTTTTTTCTTTGAGCCACTGAAATGCATACATTACACACAAATAACCACATTACTTTTTGTCCGGACATGAGTCTATTGGATTCATTGTTCAGTAGATTATAGTCTTTACATCTGTGTGGTTATAAAAGGTCACAAACAAGCATTGGCACATTCAACATCTTATTGTTTACACTTCAGCATTATGCACAAAAACTACTAGTTAAGGAACCTTTGGCCAAACTCAAATGTCTGTTTGCTTTAGTTAAGTTGAGGATCAAAAACTGTCAAACATCATCCTATTTAGATTTCTTAAGCATATGTTGATAGGGGGAATATTCATATGAAAAACAGATGATAATATAAAGCTTTACACATGTTATAAGTTCACCTTTATTTAACACAACTTCTGATGTTGAATAAAGAAACCAGAAATAATACAAAAGCACAATAGAAATCACAAAAAGATGTCGTTTTAAAGCACTTATAAACATTACTTTCTCTTATTTGACATTCACTTTATTACATCCTTTATCCCTTTGTTTAAAGAGCAACACTAACAAACTTACACAAGTTTGATTGTCATGTATAATACTGTGGTATGGGTTTCTACAGTGACCTTTTTAATAAACCAAGGCTAATATCTAAGCCAGTCAAATCAGGTCCTATAACTTGTCAATTGATTCCCACAAAACGATTACAATCCAGTTATAACAACACAACAGGTGCACCAGCTCATATGGCTAAATGTTTTTTTTTCTTCCCAAAAGGTTACAAAAACTGGACACATTTGGGACTTAACATACATTTTAAATAATGCACATAATGTAGTAATGCACCTATGACATCCTTTGGCAACACATCACCTACGCAGTTGGATTGCCTTTTTCTGAGATGAGTCATTGCAATCATATAACACTTGTATCAGAACTCGTACTCTTTAAGCACACACGTTTTTTTCATTTCAAATACAATATCAGGAGGTATCTTTACAAATGTACATGTATTCAGTGGAATGTAAGAAATCTGTTACATAAGATATTGCGGCATGCAGCCTATGTTAAACCACTGGTTTAACAAGTACACACTAGACTAATGTTTGTATCATACCCTGCACTCTATGCTCTGCATTTTATCAACACAAATATTGTGCTTTCTCAGAGAAAGGCCGACAATACGTAAGGCAACAAATACTGAGTCAATATATACAGTGGTCCACTGCAGTGACACTCAGAATTTCCACCTTGATTGAGCTAGAATTGAAGGAAACAAAGAAGCTAAGATAACATTTCAGTTGCAACTCTTTGTTTGTTCTGTAATTGGCAAGCAATAAATAACTACTATACTCATTTACTTAAAAGGCGCTTAGAAACCAAGACATTACTGCTACCAGGACGAAAACACACGTAAGTTAACTTGCTCTACAAGATTCAAAAACAGATGGGCACTACACATTGTTCCACAAGCATACCCTGAGTTCATTAGTTGCAGTTGAAGCTTGCTTGCACTAACACAAGTACAGTAAGTCCTGTGCCCTTAGGAAGGATCACAGAGAATACAACATACAACGTTTAAAGGATATATACTAGTTGTGCAGATAATGCAGAACAGTGCCTTGTCAATACATCTAAGCTCCATGATTAGGGCCAATTGGTCAGAACACCAGACACTTTGATCCTACATAATATTGATTTCAACATGGCAAGTTTAGTTAAAATACTACAAAAAAAATGACAGACGCAAAGCCAAAAATGTAAACTACAAAACTGAATTTGGTTCCATGATTATTTTTAAATGTGGTTTAAATGCCCGTTTAATTTAACGGCAACTAGTACAATAATTGCTTACAGAATGAAACAAAAATGAATATATCACAGCTGCACACATTGTGACTTATCTGAAATGTGGTACCTTTGCATTTACACATTGAACCAAAAAAATTATGAATTTTTCGAAATGTGACGTTTGAAGTAATATTCATTGTTTAGGCCAGTCTATTATACATTCATAATGCAACAATGAGTGGATCAATCCAATAGAGATATAGTCGACCTTAATTTCATCATCTAATCAGGCTTTCAACAAAATAAAGAAAGGTTCATTATGTTGATGACCAACCAGGTAACACAACGATTCATAATGCCAGTATCTTCAGAATGAATTACCCTGTTGTCAAGAAGGCATATTAGCTTATATTTGCACACACTAGGATGTCAATGTCTTTCCGATGAATCCTCAAGGCAGTTTATGTGCTTTGTTTGCTGTGGACTGTGAGCTCCCTCTCAGAGCTGACGCTGGTACAGGTGGTCTCTCTGCGGCTGTCCCTTGACTTCCTCTCAAACGTGGGGGAGGAGGATGTGGTGCACTCTTCCCAGGTACGCAGAGGGAAGACCCGAGCAGTCAGGCTGGGCAGGTGATGGTGGGCACCAAAACGTCCCTCTGTAGCTGTGAGGCAGCTCTCCACGGCAGAGCTCTGTCTGGGATGGCCCTTTTTGCAGAACAGACCGCAGAGCAACGCGAGAAATTCCTTCCTCACACTGCGATGCATGTATCCGTAAATGTAGGGGTGGAGGCAGCACTGCAAAAAGAAGAGCACAAGGGCCAGGGAGGATAGCCAGGGAGGTACAGCTGCTTTGGCATTCATAGATATAGTATTTAGTATGCTGTAAGGCCCCATGCTGAGGATATAGGAGGCCATGATCACAAAAACTACACGAGCTGCCTTGCAATGGTAGTGGAAGCGTCTGTGCCTAACTCGAACAGGGTACTCCCGGGCTGTGTCGGGGCCATCAGGGGAGCCGGCCTGCTGGGGCTGGGCCTGCCGCTGTGGACTGCTCGGTCCTTGGGAGTCCTGTGGGCAGGGCTGAGAGTAGGATTGTGTCTGTATGGGGTGCACAAGAGCATTTTGCCTCCGGGCCGCTCTGAACACCATCCAATAACACCGAGCATGATGAGCACTGGCAGCCAGAAAGAGAAGGTGGACACCACAGCTGAGTAGGACAGGCTAGAGGACCACACCACTGAGCACACATTGTGATGGCGGTCAAAGTCAATGGCCCCCCAGCCATAGAGGGGAGGCGTGCTCTGCAGGAAGCTGAGCACCCAGGTGCAGATGATTAGGTTGGTGCCCAGGTGAGGGGTCATGCGGGTGGGATAGGACAGAGGGTGGATGATGGCCAGGTAGCGATCCACAGAGACGACAATAATGGTGTTAACTCCAGCAAATGCGAAAAGATGCATGAGCACCACAAGAGCCTGGCACAGTCGGGCATCCAGGGGCCACACACCCGGCACAGTGGCTGCAATGGCAAAGGGCATGACTAATATGGTTTGGAGGAGGTCTGCCAAGAGGAGGTTGAGGACGAAGCGGTTGGCCACGTGAAGGAGTTGAGGCTTCCTCTGGAACACCAGCAGAACCACCACATTCCCAAACAAGGACACACACACAATGAGAGATATGAACACCATCTTCATCACGCTGTTAAATGTGGAGGACCAGACCAGGTTTTGCCTGGAAGCGATGAAACCAGGGTCCCAGGGAAAATCTGTGACATTTGTGCCCACATCGGGGGCCTGAGAGCTCGACATTGATTGCATGTATAGTCTCACATCCAGCAGAGTGTTGACATACTGTCAGGTTAGTCCCATTCTGACTAACAGTATGTCAGGATAGATAACACTGTTTGCTTTCAACAATTTGTTTGCTTTCAACTGTTATAACAGCTCCTTATTCAGTGGAATCATGGGGGGAACATTCAACATATTCTCATTTGCATATCGTATAGTCTACGTGGATAACATCCATTATTACCTGTGTAAACAGTCCAGCAAACTCCATGAGAAGCCTGTAATGCAAGCGATTATCAACACTGATTTGCTGTTCATCGTGATCAGTGATTAATCCCTTTATCCACAAAACAGGCCCTTTTCTTCTTGCAGACCACATCTGCAGAGTGAAAAATGGAATTTGCCTAGCGACCATAAATCCCACCGTTCAACCTGTCAGCATCGAGTATCGACTGACAATGTCCAGAGTAGACAGTGGCGAAAATCGCAGATAGGTAATCTGTAAATGATGTCTGATACCTTGGTATGATCACTGATGCGATGATAGGTGCTCGGTTTTCATCGTTTTGCTTCCATTTCAGCCTCAGCTCCAGTCAATGGCAGCGAGCTTTCACGGCTCAGCTAACATACGCTGCGTGTCTTCACCCAGCGGGGGTCTCTCATCCAGATATCTCTCCTTCGCTGCTCCTTTCGGATTTCATGGCAGATCAAACATTTATTATTTTATCAGCTTTGATTCCTCCGCAACAGTTTTAGGCTACTTACGTTCGGGTCCTGTCTCCGAGGTGTCAGAAAAAACCCCAAGGACACCTGCACTGAAATCTCCCCCCACTGGAGCTTGTCACCCACCCCTCCCATCAGCTTTTTCCCTTTTGTTGTGAATGTGCAAGTCGTGTTTCACGATGCTGTCTGACACGTATTTTTTTACATGGTGGAATCATTAGAACCGTTATTTCCATTTTATCATATAGTGATACGTGTCATTTTTTCCAGATTTGAAGAATAAGGATATAATACCGGCATAGGCCTACATAAAGCCTATTTGTTGTTATTTTGTGTTCCTTTATGTAACCATACACAGTCTTATTTATATGGATCGTTATAGAAATCAGTTCACGAAAAATGTCCTAAATGTAGCCTTTTGCTCACTGTAACAAAAACCCTGATTTTCCATTAAGCCTATCTCAGCCTGTCTCACAGATATCCTTAGTAACAACAAGTGATTCAATCAGGTGGCTGTTTATGTGATCTTCACATAATTGGATGGCTGTCAGGAGAGAACAAAATAGGACATAAGCCAACCTCCATTGCAAGCATCTCAGCAGAGCACCAAGGAATATAGGTTTGGAAGAGTGTATCAGTATTTTAACATCCCAATTGGAACATCTGTTGGTTCCTTATTTCAGTAGCTTAACACACATGACAGTATATATTGAAGATTCAACTTACGGTTTCTCTGCATTGGACCATCCTAGTGTTAGGAGCAGTGGGCTGCCATTATGTACAGCGCCCGGGGAGCAGTGTAGGGAACGATGCCTTGCTCAGGGACACCTCGGTAGCACTTGGTCTTTCCGGGACTTGAACTGGTGACCTTCCAGTTGCCAAGCCAAGTCCCTATGGACTCCGCCACCACCGCCCACTATATAAAAACAAAACTATAATACATATTTGTGTAAAGCATCTATTCGAAAGAGCACTGAGGCATCATTATTCGCATTGGCTTATTTCAGATTGTGGTAATATCAAAAATTACAATCATACCTAAAAGACAAATAATTTCTTTTTCTTAAGCTGACCACCGATTTCTGTTTTTGCTGTTTACATTTTCTCAGTTGCAAACTTCAGACATCATTTTTGACTTATTAACAGCATTTGACAAAACAATCTCTCTAAGACACATCACTTCATCCTCATCATCTTCATCGGTTCTATCACAAAATGTATTTTGCATTCAGTGTTTATGGATATAGCAATAGCTTATTTTTAATCAAATAAGAACAACCCCCTATCATATGACTGCTTGTATAACACACTTTTGTATAAGCCACCATTTTGATCTCTAGAAACATAAAAATTGCTTGAACATTTCAGCCTTTCTAGCAAACAGACTTCATTACGATGCACAGAACAAAAATAGTACTACATTGTGCAATCCAATTAGACTGTATCTTACATGGCATACTAATCAAAGCTCGTAATTAGCCATTTTATTTCAAGTCTTTGCTCTAACCGAGCTATCAAAAAGCTCTTTGATGTGAGTCCCGAGCACCCTGTGTTTTAGATTTAGATTGCACATGAAATGCTGGGAGATGCTTCCCTGTTCTTTTGTTGAATGGACTTTGGTTCAAAGGCAGACCCACGGGCCTGCTGCCTCATTGGATTATTAGACTGTCAATACTGTATGAATGTTCACAGTGGCCTCAGGTGCCCATCCAACTCTTTAACTCTCTGACAGTTTATCTCCCCTTCACTGTCACTCCCTGATGCCTATAACCCAATGAAATCAAACCCACAATGGATAGGAATAAAAAGCTCTGCAAGCTGAAAGCTCACAACTTGTAGTGAACCCTTTGAATTGAACTCCTTTATTGTCATTGCATATCCACATATCACCAAGCAATTAAAAACGATATATAATGTATCTAAAATGTAATCATTTTATGAAGAAAAATAGATGTAGTGCAGTCTCTGCTTCCTTTATGAACAATATATTCCTCCTTAGATTTTAAAAGAAATGTTGAAATCAAAAAGTGATCGCCATTATATTCTGGGGGATTCAACTTAATTAGTCAATTGAAGAGACTGATGAATTCACACAATTTCTGTTTTGTCTGTAGCTTCCCCAAACATTTACATTTTTTGACATTTCAGGCCACTTTGAAGCAGAAAAGAAAAGAAAGTTCACCTAGCTAAATTAGCACCTGGCAGTGGCAGGTATGCAGTGCAAAGCAAGTAGTATCTAGCAGGCTAAAGAAGACCCAGAAATGCTTTTTATTTGGAGATTGAAAGCAATATATTTTTTATTTAGCGAGTGTTTTCCCCCGCTAGGGAACAGAACTACATACAAGTTGATAGTTAAACAACCATAAAAGATCACCAAATACAATATTGAAAATGCATAGGCTACATGACATGTTGGCAACAATTGTTAGCACCAGCCTGAAAAACCCCTGTGCTTATGAAACAATAGCTAGTTGTTAGACTGCTACCATAGACGCTCTTTCTTTTCTCACAAACACTGGTAGCTAGTTATAAATTACCAAATGGCAGAAAAAGTAGCCTAAGGCCTGCAGAACACAACGGCTAGCATCTGGCCAGATAAAAAGTTAAGGAATTAAAAAACAGAAGCATATATTCAACAGTGCCTAAATGCTACATTTACATCTGTCAAGTAGCCAGAAATATGACTCTATAATTTTGCTCCAGGACTGCTTGATGTTTACAGAAATATAGGCTGTTGCTTGCATCTTACTTATACATATTTGCATTATTTATCTTTTTGCCCACTAGAGAAAAGAGCATGGCTTCTGTAACAAGCAATTGTGTATTGGAGCCTAAAATGGACTCCTGCTGAGAAACAGTTATAATATTTATCCTGCTAAATGCTCTTCCTTTTGAACACTGACAGTCTGCTGTTTGTTGATTCTGTCTTTCAACTTGTTTTAAAGCATTGTGCCCTCTGCTGGACCAAACAAAATGTGTCGGGGCGAAGCAAAATTCCTGCAGGTTGAATTTGAGTCAATGATTCTTATTCACTTCCACAAACACGAAATATCTTTGTCTCAGCTTTTATCAGCAATGCAGCTTTTGCTATAAACAGTCAGGAAAATCACTCCATACCCAGATAACAACACCCAGCAGCATTGTTAGGTGAGAAGGAGCCTTGTCTGTATCTAATTATTGTAAATTATTAATAGACCAAGCATATGGCACGCACGCACGCACGCACGCACGCACGCACGCACGCACGCACGCACGCACGCACATATAGAGTCCAAATACTAAAGCTAACATTGACAATAAGCCAATTAAAACTGATAATGTCGCAGAAAATCTGTGTTGGCGAAAAGAAATTCAGAGAAGTTGTTTGTCATCACAGCGAACGATCACCATCATCATTTTGTGCTCACACATACTAATATATTTCTTTATACTTGAACTTAGAGAAGAAAATGAGGTGAAATAAAAACAAGTGTTATTTATTGTAAATATATAAATATATTAAATGTAATATTGAAATTCCTAATATTTGGTGTCGTTGATCCCTGCACTACAGGCACCTTAATGCATAGATGCATTCTGTGTTGGTATACTGTGGGACCAGGAATATAAAAGCTGCTTAACTAATATACCAGCTCTGTAAGAAGATTAATCTTTTTGTAAACTCTCATGGAAACGCATTCAGCAATTCTTAGTTATGACTGTTTGAAGAAAGCATTAAGACGATTAGAGCCATTAAAGTGGTCTCAGAGTTGCCAGTTAATGTTTCTGAAAATCATGCACCATTTTGGCGCATTTATAAAGCATCCTTTGATATTTTGAAGGTATCTCTATGATTCACAACACTTGTATCATTCAGCTAGAAGGATATACACTCATTAAATTAAATTGTGTTTATTTTGAACCGTATCATTTAGAAGGCTGTTTCAGATTTCATATACTTTAGTTTCACTCTAGCAGTGATTCTAGAGAAGTGCTCCCTCCCATAATGAGTTAACTGGACGTTCCTTGTGGTAGCAGAAATAAGACCTTTGCCTAATCGCCTCATCAGTGCAGCTCAGGAAATAGTCTAAGAAATGCTTCCACCTCTCTCATCCACAGCGCAATAGAGGATGAATACGTATGTCCGGTTTAAAGCAGGAATGTGTTAACTTAACCTCCTTTGTAGAAATGGAGGGAAGAACGCACTTTATTTATTGTATAATAGAAATTGACTGACTCTTCTTAACGTTATAGTTTATGTATTGCAACAGGTCTTTAAGCGTGATACATGTTGTTATGTTTGAACTAAAACAAATGCAAACACACACACACACACACACACACACACACACACACACACACACAAACGTGACAAAGCATGGTTGTAGTGGGCAAAGAGAAATCTCTGCAAACAAACAGATGACAAAAAGATTGAGAGCGACCATCACAGCACTGCTCTCCAAAGGGAGCCTTCCATTTTATTGCACAATAGCAGTTGTCTCCGAAGCCCAAACAGTTTAGAAGTAATTACTAGTGTTTTCCCCAGAAGGTGATTACTTCGCCACACTTGGCAGCCATTGTCACCGGCCGGGCACCACACTCATCAGTCCTACAAAGGGGAGAAGTGCTCGATTGATGATGAGCCCTTTGTGGCTCGGGGAGAATTTAAAAGTACTTTTATGAGGCTCTTTCAGGAGATTAACTTGCAATAAGGGCTACCTGCCATGGACACATTCCCTGTATTCATGGTGCCGGCACAAAGACTTTTTTTATGAGAGGCACAGCTGCATGAAAGCAAATGGTGAATGGGGATAATAGTCACAAAAGACAACAAACCTCAAGTGTAAAGAAATAAAGTGTTTTTTTAAGATGGGAGGCTTCCATTCAAAGCCAGACCATTCCTCCTTTTGACCATTGAGGATCCGGCCACTCCACCACCCAAGGCCTCAATCTAATTATTTTAGGACAAGACATGTTATGGTGCAAAGTGGCAAAGAGAGAGCACTCCGGACTAAAGTGCACTTTAATTCAATCATTCTATTGGACAGAATCCCCCTTAAAATGGACGTCACACACCAGTACACTGGAACAATCGGGAGCCTCCTGGCAAGGCCTCGGGCCCATTAACCTGAAGTAAATAACACAGAATTCACATGCACTTGTAGATATGAGTAAACGCATAAGTAGGCATGAGCAGATGTCTTATTTCCTGGTGTATTTTGCAAAAAAATCAACTGTGAAAGACCGTCCTGGTTACTTTTTCATCGGGAAGTTGTAGAAATCTTCAAAGCCAGATTAAACCGCAGCCACAGGGGCCCAGATCCGATTCCATTCATTAAGCAGAGAAAGAGAAAGACAGAGAGAGAGCGAAAGACTGCATGTGTCCTTGCTTGCCTAAATGTGAAAATTGCTCATGCCATTATTTCAGATGAGAAAGTGGGAACTGAATGGATTTGCTTTAATATAACAGACATGGGATACCACATACAGAGAGACAGAGGGGGGGCCAGACTTCTTTGCTTTTGCTCACACAGTGGAAAGGCCCTGACAGGTGTGCTTTTGTATGCGTATGTCTATGTGAGGGTGAGGCAGAATGTGTGTCTGTGTGTGAGTGTGAATGTGCATGTGCGGTTGCGGACGTGAATAAACACAGACGTGAAATGTGTATGTGTGTGCGTTTGTGAGCGTGTTAAGCCTCTCCACGTTGCGCTGCCACTCCCCGGTGAAGAGAGGGGCCTTCTCACTTTTTCTGGGTCTGGTCGTATGGCAGGCCAGGATTCAATGCTGAACTCAGACAGACTGATCCTGAGATGGAGAGAGAGAAAGAAAGTGTGAGCATGTGTGAGGGAAAAGTCAGTGGTAGCTGAGTAAGTCATTTAATTCTTAGCACAATGTCGACAGTCTCTCTTGTCTGGATTAGTTCCAAACTGTGCGAGAAAGTCATCATTTCCAGCCTGCATCTCGGATCGTTGGTAAGACAATTTAACTTCTCTGCTTTTACGTTAATAATGAATGATTAATTTATTCCGTTTTTTTACCTATAATATCATACAGGGCAATCTTATTCTAATATGTTTATGCCAGGTTTGCAATTAAAAAAATATGTCTATGTCGCCATTCACTCCTGTATGCCAGCTCACGCCTCTTCAGAAACTTAGAAGAGAGGAAGCATCAGCTCTTTAATTTTGACGTCAGTGACACGGTCAATGGGGTAAATGACACTGAAAGGTCATAGGTCACCTCACCCAATTTAGTGATCAGGGATCGGAGCTAAGGCAGTAATCCCAAAACTGAATCTGGATAACCTCACAGACAGATTATTGTTAGACATTTTTGACATAAATTGTATGTTTACACTTGGTCGATATTATTAATTTATATTGCAAGACAAAGGGAAAAAAGTTATCTGGATGGACTTTGCTTGTATTAAGCCAGCTGACCGATGATGCAGTTTTATATTTTGACCACTAGATGTCAGGATTTGCCTATTAACCACGCACTACACCCCCACCCTTCACCAACACCTGAGGGGGAAACTTGTGAGTGGCCTACACATGGTGTGACAGCTTCCCCAGGAAGCTCGGGTGACATTTGCCTCACTTAATGACACAAGCTAATTAATCATTAGCTGTCCCAGAGGTATTGCTGTTTGAGAGGCTTTGTCGTGCCTCTCCCCAGTAGGGGGTCCAAGCCTCAACATGTTATGTATGCATAACTGCCTCATCCCACGCTACAACATCTTAATTCTCACCCGTTTAGCTAGTTTGACTGAACTACACTCGGTCTTTTTCAACCCTTCATCTCGGATAAAGTATAATCTGCTGAGAGATAGAGCACCTTAATTCTTCTCAGCTTCTTGCATGTGACATAGGGGGCCATGAAGTCTCTTTACCCATGTACGGTAGGGGTGGCCAATGTTGTAAATGTCTGCAGTAGTGAAGAGGAGACAGTTTGCTGATGGTTCATTGGGCAGACAAGAGGATGGGGGGGTATAGATTTGCCGCATCAATAATTTTAACCACATCACATTATCAAGGCCCAATGGACACTTTTACAGACATATCAAATTAATGCAGGATTAGTACGAGTAGTACTTTTTTCGTCCTTCCTCGTCCTTGTTCTCAAAGTTGGTGGTGGTTAAAGTTTGCCTTGTTTTACCTTAATGTCTGTGGTCAAAAGTTAGAAAAATAAGGAAACATCCCTCCCTAACTCCAAGCAGAGTGAACTGTTTTAATGTGGCTCTGTTTGAGAAAATCACAGAACATTTGAGTGAATGTGTACATGAACCCAAGCTAACACGGCCATGTGGGTTATGAGTAATTGTCTCTCATGGGGTGAAATCCTCTCTAGCTGGGCTTTGAGTCCAACAAGGATGTGCGAAAAGCCTTTGTGAAATATGGAGAAAATGAAATCTGCCCCCCGTATATGTTTCTGCCCCCTCAGCATCATTACTGCCCCCCCTACCGGGTCTCGGGCTTGTTTGGACAGACCGAGCCTGTTCGTCACGTACTGGGGGCTCCAGGTGATGCACTCAGGTTCCACCTTCACCCACCAGAGAGGAGTTTGGTGTAGTGCATATGTGCATGGGGCCATCAGGGGCACAGGCTGATGAGGTCCTGGGCCGCAGGAGGGCTTTGAAAAGCGTTAGAGGTTTTGGGATGAGACTCAAGGTCCCCTTGGGATACCGTGACCCCTGACACCTGCTCGCTGGCCCTTGTGCTTTGTTCTGTGACCTGAGAATGGAGCGTACATGTGGAGAGACACCGGCCAGTTAACAGCTAATCCAAAAGTTTCATCTGGACACACGTTGCTGTAGTCAATCAACAAATGAGTGCTGCATAATTTAACAATGGCTTATGTTGAACCTATAGCTCTGTCTATTAGGCACATTGTGACAATACGTTTCTTTATATTTGCATGTAACATTTAGAAATATTCTGCCATCTGTGCTAACGGCAGCCATTACAAAAAAAGTGGCAATACGTTCTGATGCTCTCTTCCAATTATTTTTGTATTTATTATATATAATACTATTTTATGTATTTAATCTATGCTGGCTTTGTACGCAAGTTGTGGCTCCTACATCAAAAATAATTATTGTAGTCAAATACACACATGGTTGAATAAATCAATTTTCATGGGAGTGCCTTGTGGGAGTGTACTTATTGATATGCATAGGCGTGCTGGTGAAGGCTTTAGCGCCCCTGCTCTGCCAGGTGCCATTTAATATCACTCAGATATACACAAGATCCTTCATTTCCACTCTAATCACGGGCAGGGTTTCCGTCTGCCATGTAATTCTGCTAGTATAGATCAAACACAGGCCCTTTTTTTCTGCATGAAGACGTAATGCAAACTTGAATTCTGATCCATAGTAGTGAGAAAGAAGTCTGTAAAACAAACAGAGGTCCCTGAGTAAAGCCATCCTCCAAAGATGATGTGCATTTATATGCTATATTTTATTCTTATACTATGTCACCTTGATGAAGCTCTACATGATTTAGTTCACTGTTACATTTAGAATGACGCCTGCTAAAGAAAATCTTTGTGCAAGATATCTAAGCCTTGACCTTGTGGATACAGACACCGCAGTTTCCACAGCCCTGGCAGGAGGCCTTTGGACATGACACATGAAGAGACAACAAGAACTCACCGTTCTCCGGTTACAGAAGTATCTGCTGAACCTTTAAGATGCAAAGATGGATCTGCCGCCATGCTTGCTTTCGTTTCTGTCTCGAATAACACCGGGGCGTGTCCCTCCTTTGGGAACCCCATCTGCAGGCCTAAAGTGATGGCACCACCCTTTCCTCCACACCCATTACCATTCACTGTCAGTAAGACAAACACACATGCACAATTCCACCTGCACATTGCACACACAAACACACATTGAACAGGGAGCAGGTTGTGCAAATGTACCTGACAGTGGCAGCGTTTGTGCCCTGGAACATATTTAACAATGCTCACTCAACACCCGCACCATCTCAGCAGGAGGCCACAGGAAACAGATGAGGACTAGTGGGGATGATCAGGAAAACTACTGCTTACCTATACTTGCCATGCACCGGCTCACTCTGCAAACCTCTGGGCTTATTAACAATGAATCAACGTAATTTTCTGGGGAAAGCGGAGTTCACACTTGAAAGAGCCTATACCATGAAGCTGATGGGGGATCAAAAAAGGGGAGGGGGATTACTTGTCGCTCTGTGCAGATTGCACCCTTCCTGATTTCTAATGGGGACAGCCAGTCCTGCATCCATCAAGCTCTGCGCATGAAATTACCTTTTCCGAGGCAGCAAGTGGAGGATTCCTTGGACTTTTAAGATAACTTATTTACTCACTTGTTTATTGTTTATCATAGTGAGGCAAACTTTTCTGCCCCCCCCCCCCCCCCCATGCAGTTGAAGCTTCAAAGTCCTTTCATGGTGTCAGGGGCGGGGCTAAGCATTGCATGTGATTCTCTATCTCCAGGAACCCCGCAATTACATCTGGCACAACTCTACATGAAGTAACGCTTTATAAGCCTTTGTGCTTCGCGGCTTTGAAGAGCCGTGGACCTCTATAAGTTTGCTTTTTGTCCCCCTCTGTTGTACGGCCTCCCCCCCCACCCCAATCCCCCCCATCCCCCAGCTCAGGACAGAAGACAGAATGTGATGTGTCGTCTCCCTCGACACACAAAGCCTCAGTGCATTGGACACACCTTGGACAGCACAAAGGATGAAAAGCACGACGAGGCTTGGACACGCAGGACCACGCTGCCAAGCCCGATAAAGACGCTTCAAAAGTCGAGCAGCAAACAGTGGCCTTCTTCTCTTCTGCTCTCTTCTTTTTCTTCCCAGGACCTTGCAGTGACAGAGAGAAAAAAAGACAGAAAGAGAAGCTGACTGAGTTAAAATATATTTGTGTCTTCCGTGCCTTTACCCACATCAGACTTATGACTGTGATTTTGGGCAATGTTGTGTCTACAGCACAGTAGCCAGAGTAAATGTGCGTGTAAAAACCTAGATTAACATTTGTATGTCTGCTTGGGTATGGATTAACCAAAAACATCCCAGCTTTGAAGCAGAAGGTCCATAAATAAACTCTGCTCTCCAATCCCCCTTGTCTCTTTAGCCGTCTGCTCACAGTGGCAAGCCACGGCTAGACTGAAACCTGCCATTTAAGCTGGAAATGGACGCCATTTTACTTCTCATTTAGAATAAGTCCCTATTTGTATTTTTGCACGTTTGCTTATATGGCAATAATTTTAACCTCTGGTCATTAATTTACTTTATGGAATATTTCTGGAATTGAAATGAATTTAAGACAAGAAAGAGAGTTGCAAATCTATATATTACTTTTTCTTCACCTTCATTTGTGTCCCCTTGTTAGTACACAAAACTGTCCAGACATCATAAAACATGACTTTTTTTCCGATAACTCCCCCCTCCTTCCTGGTGCCCTTCTCCCTCTCTCTCTCTCCCTCATTCCCTCATTGAAACAGATGGCGTTTTATGCTGGGCACAATCAGGACTATTCAGCGTCAGGCAGGGCAGGCCCTCCCCACCTGCGCTCAGCCCAATCACAACCTAATGAACACATTGGGAGCAGTCTGTTCCAAATTACTCCCAGTTGGAGCCAGGGCCACAGGTAACCCTCCCCCAAACCCCCCCTTGCCATCACACTCTGCCCCTTCCCCTCCACCTCACCTCCTTCGCAACAGTCTCTCTGCCCACCCACCCAAATTGATATTGGCTCCAGCGCTTAGACCCTCAACTCTGACTCTTAATCAAATCAAGATTAATATCTGTGTGCTGTCAGCATTCCAACACAGCTCAGAGGGGCTGCGTATTCAGCGACAAGCGTATAGGTTACATGTGGGGAGATATGGATTGACAGCTAAGGTGTTTATGTGTTTGAACTGAATTGGTTGTGTTTGATATGTCTCCAAGAGCTGTTTCCACATAAGTGTATAGAGATCTATGCTTTCACTTGTAATCGTCTCACTCACCTGTGCACACAAGCGCACACACACTTACAAGCACACACACTTTCAAGCACACACACACACACACACACACACACACACACACACACACACACACACACACACACACACACACACACACACACACACACACACACACACACACACACACACACACACACACACACACACACACACACACACACACACACACACACACACCATTGTCCTTGTAAATGCTGTGGTGTTAACCACATCAGGCCTATCTGTGTGCCTTATCAGCATGTTTCCACTGCTTCAAAAGGCATCATTTATGCATTTTTGTTCAGATTGTTTGCGCTCTGTTCACAGCATATAGGTTCTATATTCATATTTTATTCATGCATTGAGATTGAACAAAAAAGAAGATTGCCTTTTTGTTCTTTTTTCTAAGGCACGGTTTACCTGTGTGTCACAGTGACTTGAATATCTTTTTTCTTATTGGTGCGTGTGTGGGCAGGCAAAGGGCAGTTATAAGCAGTTGACACCAGAAGTGTGCTGTAGCCAAGAACCTCTGACACTCTGATACACCCTACAACATCCCCAGGGACAAAAGAATGAATCCAGGGCGCCTGCCTAGTCATGTCCCATCAATTGCTATAGGACCTCAGAACCGCAGGCCGACTACCAGCCCCCACGTGGGTGTCCATCACTGGATTTGACAGGAGCGCTGCCCTGCTGGCTGCCCTTCTTCACTGTCCCTCTGGTCAATCTGCACCTCAATTGGCCCCTGCACTGGTGGGTGATGCCTGCTCCTTCTGCTGCATGTCAAAAAGAGCCAGGAGCCACAGAGGAAGTGCAAATATCCTCTAATGGCCTTGATCCAGATGGATGCGCCCATGACAATAGGCCCCCGTGCCTGTGGTTTGGGTTTTTGTCAGTGAAAAACGCAGAGGCCACCACAATAACACAGCAAAATTATGCATGCAGGCCAAGTACCATTGACATGTTAAAGAGCACTGCCAGTTGCTATGATAATTAAGTTAGCTCATTCCAAGGCAGAGAGCTCTTTTCTCTTAACTTGTCTTTAAAGGCACTCCGGGCACATAAGGCAGGCTTTAAGACAATGGACGTAGGGGGAGAAATAATGGATTCAGTGGGTCACCATTTCTCTGCCCATTTGCTTAACATAGGGCTATACATCTTCCAGTGAATGCTTCTTGATGGGATTGCCTTTAGGGGCTGTTGTGTGGGTTTTACATTCTATCACTCAGGAGATTGACACTTTCTATGAAGTCCATATGGCCGTTCTGAGGATAAGGTAGATTAAAGGACTGAGTATGAAATATTCAGATGACTGCTGTACTTCATGACAGTGACAGACTTTGGATTCTCTTTGTAGATATTAAGCATGATATTACTTTCTGTAATATCACACTAGGCATGAGTGAACGCTGACCTGTTTAAGCAAGGAATAACATCAATGGATGGACTTTTCTTTTAACTAGGATGTTTGGTTACGTCACAGGGTGTCTGATCTCCCTATGCCTCCATAGGGTCTCATTGAGAGTGGCCACTTTGTGTACAGCTGGGGAGTGTTTGGCCAGTAACGTAAAACCAGGAAGCCTTTGAAACTTAACCAAAGGAAGAGGTTGGAAGTTCACTGTTATTTGGAAACTCCAAAGCTTTCTCCTCGGACAACCTGGGGTAGGTCAGGGACACCAGGAGCCACCTTTCCTCCTGCGTCCATGCAGCTGTAGGATGAACTTAAAGCCGGGGAAAATATAAATCTCTTCGTTTTTTCTTTTTGGATATGTCTGTCTCCAGATGGTATTCAACCAACAGCAAATACAACAAGAACAGGTGATTAATATTACCTTCAGCGGTCCCTTTCCTGTTCATTCAAACCATGATACCCATGCATGAGTCGTGTACGCACTGCCACGTTTATTTTTACATTTCCTCTTAATGGTGCCAATCTGCCACAACAGACAGGCGCTGAGTGAAAAGATTTTAAAATGCGACTCTAGCACTTTCAAGGCAGGTCCTCTGTGTTAACAAGATGGTAGTTAATGGTTTTGCTTTTATGGCGGTGGTCGCATGTATAATTAAGCTGCTGTTGTATTTGTCATAAAAATCACCGGGGGTGCAGGAAATGTAGCAGGAGCCATTTTTACTTTGAGCAGTGGAAAATTAAAACCGTCAAACCCCACAATGTTGTTTTGACATCATTCCAATGTTTATGGATTTTCCTGTATGTGGTTGAGGTTTCGGTATTAAAAAAACACTTAAGTGCCTCACCTTGTGTTTGTTGGGGGAACAAAGGTTGCAATGTTTGCACAATGCAGATTGTCACTTCTGGGAGGTCTGGCCTCCGGTCCTACTTGTTGAGAAACATGTTGCATGTCTGCCATTAATGGATGTCTGGCTGTTTCCTGCCCTGTTCTTGATTTATAAGTTCATGTAAAAATATTTGGTGCATTTATTGTAAAACCATTCATAATGCATATGATTGCTTTCACTAGCATGTTAGGGGTATAATGCCAGGCCAACTCTTTGAAATCGGAGGGCAATCCTATTGAAAAAGATTTTGCAAAGCCAAACTGATAACCTCTTACCCCAGATATCACCTCATCTCCGGCAGATGTCTATTCATACATGCAAAAAGCAGGGACAAAAACATAAAACTCTGGGGAGCTTCACCAGGATTTTCAAGTTGTGTTTCATTTTGCGGTTTGGGGACAACCAAAGTAGTATTAAGAATGAATCTATTACAAGGATTACTGAGTTAAGGTGGCAGCTTGTTGGCAGAATGTCATGCAGACATGTCACAGATAAGCCTGATGTATGATTTACCTGCATGGCCCCAGTCATATCTATGGAGATGAGTTGGGGTGTCGTGGCCCCGGTGTCACCTCCAAAACACCAGTCCCCTGCTATGCTGATGACGGTATCTATGCTAATATGAGGATCAGTAAGGTAGAAAGCTCATCTGGCTCTCGCTGCCGCTTTATCTTATCAGTGTACTCACCCAGCTCCTGCCCTGCTGCTTCTTCACTGCATCATCACATACCTGGCATGCTGCACATGAAAAGAGCACCGCCTTGTCTCACTCTTCCTCCATCTCTCACCTTCACACTCTTCCTCTGTATTACATTTCAACTTTTGCTTTCACTGCAGCAACTTTTGTAATGCTTTAATAAAATATCACAGACTGCTACCCTACTGTATTACTGTTTGCACAAGGCATTGTGCTGACACATGCCAGGCCAAGAGGTCAATACGTTTTATGTATTTCATTTTATTTCACTTCCTGATATTCTGACTAAGTGGAAACACTTTAGTTAGCTTCTCTGACTGTATCAAACCAATAAACCAAACATTTAAATTAAAAGAACATCCTTAAAACTTGTCATGTCTTCCACATGGTTTTTGGTCCAGAATATGTCCACCCAGACAGTAAATCCTGTCTGACTTAAATAACCTCCCCGCCTCGTCCCTCTTAGCCTCTTTGTCTCGATCGTGCCCTCCCTCCCTGGCATGATTATTTCTTATCGTGTATTTATTTGTTTAATCCACCCTTCCCCCCACAACACTTGGCGGCCCTCTCCCTATGCGCGAGCCTGTCTGGCAGCGAGGCCCCCTCATCCCCCACCTCCTCCTACTTGTCCATATCCAGTCCCCATCCCATCCCCACCCTGCTCCAGCCCAGCCACAATAGGCGGATGTTGCTTCAAGAGCCTCGAAGCTTCATTCGGGGGGAAGAGACCCCCACCTCATCACTCCATCCTTACATCCCTCCCACTTGCATGTGGCCAACACTAGCCAGCCTCTGTGCACACTATAAATAATGGATGCATTAGCATGCATGAATATCTTTTTAGAAGGGGGTGGGAGTGCCTTAATTCATTATTAATCCCCTTCAAGGAAAAATGGGCCGTGGCTCTGGTGGAGCTGGGCCCCTCCTAAACCCTGCTTTTGGGACTTTAGTTGTCCATGCTTTACTCTTCTTTCTCCCAAAATTGGTGACCAGCTCCACCCACCCAACTTCACTGCCCCGTCTTTTTCAAAGCTCCTCCCTCTGCCCCCTCAATCATTGAAAAAACACATCTGGAAGGATGGGGCAATCTGTCATTTTTTGGGGGGTGGGGTAGGGGGGGAAAGTGTGATCCTAGGCAGAACATCTTCAATCTGGCTAAGTGTCAGCTGGTTGATTTAAAAAAAGCTGGACAGCACTGCCTAGTCAGCTGGTCTGGGTGTACTGACCTAATATTACATAGCAGAGGCACAGGGATGTTCCTCTTTGAAAGGTTGGTTAGACCCAGAGCTCATGACTTTGAAGTTGCCATCAGTGCCATTTGGTTCAAGAGCACGGCTTGGCTGACGGAAGTATGAGCGGGGGATTGTTAGTGGAGGGGCTAGGAGAGTGGGCTGACATAACAAATCTGTTCAAACCTGGTAAGAGAGCGTTAAGTCGTGTATGTGGGTGGGTGTAGGGAATTACGTGTTATTTTTAAAACTGAGACACTATGTAGGGTATTGAGGACATTAGATCCAATACATGGGTTAGAGTTTAGGAGCATGTGTTTCAAGGAGATAAATAACAAATTAACAAAGCATGTTGGTTAGATCGCGTTTTTGTGTTTGCATATTAGTGTGTGTCTATGAGTAAGATAGGACGTGTGTCTTTGGTGAGTGTATCTGTGCTAACTGAGGTGCACTCCCCTCTGCAACACACACCCTTCTGCCACCACTAGGTCGCACTGCCTGCCTCTCCTCCTGTTTACCACAGCCCGCTGACTAATCCAACCAATCGTAGCCCGTCACAACACAGCCACATGCAAGCATCTTCCTATCAAGAAATACT
This sequence comes from Dissostichus eleginoides, assembly GCA_031216635.1. NCBI lineage: Eukaryota > Metazoa > Chordata > Actinopteri > Perciformes > Nototheniidae > Dissostichus > Dissostichus eleginoides. Next base: position 15,766,079 of record CM062271.1, read on the forward strand.
ACACTACACTACACACATGCATGCACTGGATATCTGCCTGCCTTATTCACAATGATACAATGTACATAATCCTGTTTGAATCACCATGGTATATAAAAACAACTAATCCACATAACAAGTGTCTGTAAATCGCTTCGGATAAAAGCACCAGCTAAATGACATGTAATGTAAATCGACAGATTCCAACACAGCTTAATTATGCGTGTGATTGTAATACAGTATGAGTAGGCTACAATTATTTATATCCTTATTTAAAAGCCTTAGAAACCTGTCATATTTGCAGTGATTATAGGACAACACGCCAATATCAGTCAACAGGCCTAACCCTGCACACATGGTGTTCACTTTTGAATAAAACAAAACATATTTTCTCTTTGTAATGTTGCACTCACAGAGGCTGTTTGGTCCCCCGTCAGTGTCCTTTGCACCGCTGTCTGTCAGGCAGGCCGATGGCAGCAGGGGTTGTTTTGTTGACACAGAGAGGACCTGGTTTCTGGAATGTTCTCGGCCGAATGTTTGGATCTCGGGTCTTCGGTACGGGGCTGGGGGCTGGTTGTGTGCTGGAGGCACCACACTGTGCCACTGAACTTCTCTCAACCCCTTAAATTCCTCTTCCTGAGCAGGAAATTGAAATATTGTGCAGTATTGGCATGCTGATGGTCATCTATCACAGGGGCCTGCAAGGAGACGGGGGTAAGAGGAGACCCTCTGTAGATCAGAGATGGGCTGCTGGGCCTGGGTTCAAAGGTAAAGAGGAGAGACCTGGGCGAGGAAAGAGGATAATGCTCTTTGCACGAGTCAACTCTCGGACCGGGTTCCATCACCTATCCTGCAGACCACCCCCTGGTTCTACCTCTCATCAAACAAGAGCGACCAGTCTTTTCCATGCATCCACAATATCAATATGTACTCTTTTTTACTCTCCCAAGTTTTATGAATATGTGTAAAAGACACTTCGTTACTGACATGCAGACTACTTAAAGCAATGACTGGAAGCCTAGTGAGGAGAGTACAAACACGCCACCAAGTTTTAAACTGAATAAACAGGAAACCTGAACATATATGAGACTTTAAAAAGTTAACACAATAATTGGACTTCAACAGGTGTCCCAGGACTTTGACAAACTATAGCTTTTATCCAGACTTAGATGATGCTATTTTTACTTATGATGTACAATCAAAACAACAAAAGTGATGATGATGATGCCGCTTTCATGATTGCATAACCGGCCGTAAATGCGTACAGCGTACCAGGAAATGAATCTCGCCGTTGCATCACAGGGGGGTAGGATGATGTGGATGTGACTGGTTATATAAAAGTATAAGGCACGATGGAATGAGCCAGATGGTTGATGTCTGTCATTTTAAAGACTAACGCGCTTCTTGTTTTTGCCTGGAAATGTCGCCTCTTCGTGACCTTGTGAACTTGCCTGCCGGGTGACCTCGAAAATTCCCACTTACGGCTCCCCGAACACCCCTCCACATCCCTGTGCTCATTTGTACGGGCTATTACCCTAGCAGGAAGTGACATCAACCGGTCCAAACTAAAAAAAATGTCGCAGGACGGGCTGACTATAGGATGTCCAGGACCGGTGTTTGTTAAGGAGGATGGCTCGCACCGGCTCCACAAAGTGATGCTCATTGAAGGATGCAGGAGAGCGCCAAACAGGCGAGACAGACACACGATTGGAGGCTGAGTGAGTCGCCTGCTGACTGAGTGATTTAACTCCGTCACTTCATTCATGCAAGTTCTGATGGTGCCATACTTTGCCCCTCTCTGAAACCGGTGACGCAGCTCATAGGCGAGTCGGAAAGACTTGTTGTTGAATGAACGAATTGTGTCGGTGTCGCTCTTATCAGACGGGGCTGAGGTGTGTTGTGCGGTGAAACTGAAAAAAACACTGTTTTGACTTGACTGGCAAGTGCAGGAGGGGGAGTGAAACCGGCGCTCGGCTGTTCCGTCTGCATTTTGATACAGGAAACTGATTTTTTAAAAGAGTTATTTGTAATGATACTTAATAAAAACAAGCAGCTTTGGTAAAGTTTACCAAGTTGGATGTGTAGCTTTGAAATGCTCCTCCCAAAACATGAATGGCGTCTATTTGTATCCGTCCAGTGCGTGTGTGTTTCGTCCTCACCGGGGAGGCTCTGACAGACCGTGCCGTGCGCCCAGACAGAGTGCTGCAGTCACGTGATGTCTGCTATTATCCATCCTCACGGCAGGTACAGCCTACTGCTGTGCATGAGCGGGGGTTGCTCACATTGCGTGTTACTGAAATACTATTATTATTATTATTATTATTATTATTATTATTATTATTATTATTATTATTATTATACCATGATAATATTCGTAAATATATTTATATAAATACAAATATATGAGAAATGTGACTAATATGCAATAATGTTTCAAATACTTTTTCAAGATTTGAAAAAGTGCAATAGGCCTATGCAGTAATATTTACAATCTACCAAACACCCAAAAGACTAATAAAACACCCCTACAATAAAATACCCTTAACCTGACTACTGAATGCTCCAAAAAACATCTATTTGTCAGTCTCTGTCTAAATAAGTAACTTCGTATGGCAATCAACAGTATACATAAAATACAATATAACAGATAATAAAGCCAACCTAACTGTTGGATGCAATCCAAAATAAAAATATGTAAATGTTAAATGTACACCGTCACACTACTACAACTCACGGCACAACCTGGAGTATGTTACACTGTCGTGCAGGTCTCCATCAAATAATTCCAGCTTAGACTCCCCATCATAAAAAGCTACCTGTCAAAAGAGATGGACATTATTTTTAGAGATGATAAACAGGCTTCTTACACACAAAATACCAGGAATCAGCTGGCATGAAGCGGAGAGGTTTACCTTACAGGTAATCATTATTTTTGATAATATAAAGATACATCTTCAAGTATACCTAGCAATCAATTTCTGTCAGATGAATATCACCGTAGCTGGCAGATATGCTCACCTTGTTTTCAAATACAAAGCCTAAATGTAACAGTTAACTGAAAAATGACAGTCATACTCATAAATGTTTCTAAAAATATATTGTGTTGATGTCATACAATACTACCATATTACATTTTCAGTGCTAACTCCTGCCTGCAAGGTAACAAAAGCATCTCTGTTTGTGCAGGCTGTGAGTGAACACTGTTTTTTGAAGCAGTTCCCAAAGGCACTTGTGCAAAATGAGCGTGTAGTGGGGCCACGTAACTCTTCTTTGCACCTGGGCCCCCTTGGCTTTTTTCGTCAATGAATTGTCCTATTGTACGATGATAGCAAAGCTAAGTTTAAGATCTCACACTAAACTTAAGGCCATTGAATATCTTTAATTGGCTCTAAGCGGGTCTTCTGCATTGTGAAATAATGTATGAGCTATACAGTGGTGCTGTTACTGTATAGGCTTGGCACGTGTGTGCAGCAGCCTATGGGATTACTGGTGTATATAACTCACGCTGCTGTTGCCTGCCTGTCTGGAGTGATAGCTTCATTATTCATGGTTGCGTGTAGACAGCAGTGCTTAATCTCTGAGTTGAATGGGGCAGCCTGTGAATCTGGAAGTAAATGCTTGTGCTCGGTCAGCCTTATCTGCCCTTGTTGAGGAATGGAGGGGCACTAGAGAGAGGGAGGACTGCTGAGCTGGGCTTCAGAGTAGCAACAGCAGCTAAACGCCTCGTCCCATCGTGGCGTTTGGGGCAAGTTTGAGGCCAGTAGCAATTAGCTAGACTGGACTAGGGAGCAGGGCCATATATCCTCTGTGGTGAAAGGATCTGGGCAGGGGGTCTATTGGCGCTCGACAGGTGCAGAGGGAGGAAGGCGTCAGGAGTTTAGGGAATCGAAACCAGAGATGAGGCCAAACGGCAGCGTCTCTGGCTTCTGGGGTCAGATCCTCTCTTTCACCCCTGGAGGCTCCAAAGCTCAGCGAGAGCCTCTTCCTGCCCTGACACCATATCTTTGGGAATGTATGTGCATTAGTGCATGTGTGCATGGTTATCTTTGTGTGTGTAAAGGTATGTGTGCTTAAATGTCTGCAGAGTGTTTTATGGGTGTGTCACACTGCTGCGAGAAGATCAGGGGGGCATGTTTTGAGTTTTGGTAATCATCTGTCCTACTTTATCTCGCTCACACTTGGACAAAGAACACTGGGAACACGTTTTGTTTAAACACCCATATGTCCATTTGTATCATACAACTCTCCATGAGGAGCTTTGATCACTCAGCTGTAAGAGTGCTGTTAAAAATCCTTACATGATGTGTTTTGACATGTTCTTGATGACAGAAGTTGCAGCATTAATTCTGCTGTGCAATTACATTGAAGAATAATCTGAACTTGTCTGTACTGTAAGGGGACACACTGGGTCGTTACACTGGGCATTAGAGGGAGGAAAGCAGTGTTGCAGACCATGTCATGTTTTTTTTTTTTTTGCTTGCTTCCTGGCTGTTCTGCTTGAACTCTATAATCCTGGATACAGCCATTACAAATCCTGCTGTCTTGACTTGAGACCCCAGACAGGAGACAGGCTCTGCAACTTGGTTTCATTTAGCATTCCTCTGGGATTTACGGGCAGGTGTTTAACATTACTGGCAGGATATTTATTGGCAACTTTAAAGGCAACTTTTTTGCTTACCTCTCAATTAGGCACACACACATACAGTGTGTTTACTGTAGATGCAAGCGTACACGTACATGCAAGTAGTAAACCATAAAAACACACACAAGGATGTTTCATACACGCAACATTTTAGGATCGACAGTTTGGATGGTCAATGGAGCATATTCTCATTCCCTTTTCCTACACTGTCAAACACTTTATGCCTTTCGAGGCGCAGATCCACATCCGAAGAATCCACCCGTGACCATCTCTATCTCCCTGTATGCACACCCCTTCCCCTCCACCCATTATGCCAGGTCAGTGTATGATGTGGGGTAGGAATTGGGTTGGAGGCACGATGGGATGTGTGGCCTGTAATTACCGAAGCTTAGCAGTGCCGGTGGCTGTGATGTGCAATTCTCAAATCAAGGTACAGCCTGAAGACTCAGCCGGCCTCACCGCTGCCCTCTGCTTCTTGATTGCTGGCAGCTGGGTGAGCCATGTCAAGTGGCAGGCTGGGAAATGTGAAATCCCAGATAAAGCACAGAGCCCTAAAAAGCCATGAAGCTCCAGTAATGAGGAAAGTGATGGGGTTTGGGGTTTGGTCATGCTTAGCAGGCAGGTAGCAGCTAACGTATACTCTTTCTGCCTCTCTCTCTCCTCTTGGTGTGCCTGTTTATGTGAGAAAGAAAGAGAGGTGGAGGTGTTTGTATATTTGACTTTTCTAATCCAGGATTAAGAGGGATCCACCAAGCTCTAACAATGTAGAACTGGTGGGTAAGTCGGCCTAGCTCTAGACATACCCCACATAAATCTTCCCTGGTCACCCTCGGACACAAATCGTAAACCCTACAGTACATCCTGCCTATGCTACTCATGTTTTCCAGGAACCAGTTCCTTTGCAAATCAGGCCTGAGAGCCCTGAAACGTTCCCTGCACAAGAGCTGCAGAATAATTCCTGATATTAACGGCGGCAGTCCGATTTAGAGCGATTCCGGAGCCGTTGTAGCAGTTAAACACATTCCTAGTTTTTGTGGAGGCCATTATTCCTGCTTCCTAATCACCCCCTCGGCTTTTATAACCTCCCCAAGCCTTAGTGTGTGGCTGGGGGGAACCACATGTGGGCAGAGACCAGGAAATAACCGCACTGCCAGGCCCTCCCCTTGTCTAAGCTAACAACCACTAACAACGCACAGGACACCAGCGCATTAAATCATCTCTTTGTAACTATTTTACAAGAATAATTGTTTTAAATAAAGCTGAATATCATTTTTCATGGATGTTCTTTAAATCATGGAAAGGTCTATTTTTAATAAACCTAGCTTGTTCGAAAGGGTATCTTTGTTATTATTAACAAACACCATGAAACGAACAACCAGAACCTGTCAGTCCAACTCTCTGGTATTTAGTTTTTAGTCCAGTGGCTCCCACTGGAGACGTAAATCTTTAAACAGGAATATAAAATATATAGTTTCACTTTTTCAAACAGCCAGGCACTTGAGTTTTCGAGCAAACATTACTCAAACCGGAGGAAACTGATCACTGTTAGGGACTGTCTTCAGCCACAAATGAATAGACATTTAGTAGACTTGTGAGTATTTACAACAGCAGGATGGTGCTCAACATAAACTGCAGTGGCAGTGTTCAGGGTCCTCGTGGAGCATGTAGTTCAGTGGTGTGGTACATTTATCAGAATCAGAATAACTTTATTAGTCCCACAGAGGGGACATTTACATTGTTACAGCAGAAAAGAGTCAAAGACAGCTTAATGTTACCTAAGCATGCATACAAAAAAGTACTAAAGATAATAAAAAAGTTACACATTTTACAAAAATACACACCCTGTAACAGTTCCGAGGATTGTATTGATTGTATTGTATTGTATTATGTATTTTTAATAGACTTTGGATTAGGTATATCAGGCTTTGGCTACACAGAATATACCTGATGACTTTGACTTTGAAAAACACGGAATATAACCAACAATTTTTTTCAAGATTTATTTGAGTCTTGAAATGAACAGAAGGTACTGAATAGCTCATATAATAAAAGAACATCAGCCTCTTCTAATAACACAGTACCTTATTCCTGATGAAGGCAAGGCCCCATGTAGAGGAGATGGAGACAAACCAAGAGCAGAAGATGGAGGGAAGACCTCTTTGGTTCCCTGCTTTCATCCATCACTCTCCCCTTTCTTCCTCCAAGGTTAGCAGAGCTATAGAGAAGATGGAGAGGTGTGATTAGGCAGCACCATTTTGTTTGTGTTACCGAGCTGTTGTTGTTGTATCTTCCCACTTAACTAACAGCCAATAAATGCAGCTAGCCTTTAGCCTCCAGCGTGTAGTTGACAGTATGTGTGAAATGACTTGTCTGTCTGACGGTGTTGCTACAGTTAACTCAAACACCTGGGTGCTCAGACACCAAGCACACCCAGTTCACTGTAACGGGTGACACGCTGTCACACCAGAGTTGATGGCATAATTTACCCAGGTCACAGGCATGCATACTGTTAAGCGGGATGGGGAGGTGGGGGGTGCTTAGAAAATCACTGCTTGTTTACCCTGCGCCTGGTAACCCCCTGCCAGCAGCTACATCAATTATCACCTTGGAGGAATGTGGGACCCTTGTGTTAAATTCCCTTTGACCCCCCTGTTGGAGGAGGTCAGGAGGTGGGCGCTCTCCCCATGGGGGCATGCAGTTAGTGGGTGCAGGGTGAGGAGTGTGTGTTCATGTCTGTGTGGTGGTCCATGGAGATTTCCTAGATCTCCATCCTCAGACCTGCAAACAACCACCATGCCTGCAGACCCCCAACATTGTAAACAAGATTTGCATGGTGTGTTTACAATGTAAATTGGTTTCTAAAGGTCTTAATTTCACCAAGGGACGCACCAAAGGTGGTCCGGGAGCGCATACATGTGACTCAAGTTTCCTAGAGGGTTGTAGAAACAGTTGCAGTTAACGCTATTTCAAGTTTAAATGTATTATGTGAAATAAAAAACTGTTCTATTTTGCTCAAGCTTTTAACAGCTAATTCTTGCCTCACTATTACATTAAGGGTGCCTCCATAAATTAGCACAACTGCTGGCACACTTTGAAGACCTAAATCGTTTGTGATTTTAATGTGTTTGTTTGTCTCAAGCTGTTTTTTGTACACAAGTGTAAATCACAACTTTACAAGTCACTGTAGCGCACCGTAAAGGCTGGCGGTTAATGTGCATTTGTGTGACTGAGAGATTTATAGAGAAAAAGAGAGGGAGGTTTAGACATGGGTATTATGTCTGGTGCGTTTTACTTTAGAAGAGAAATAGATGTGAACATATGACAGGTATGTACCCCAACACACACACATCTTTTTCTTCCTCCATCTTCCTGTGTTCCATATCAAATGTCTTCCTGGGTGTGAAGAAAGTCATTTGGAAATAGTATCGTATGTGCTGTAGGGAGTGAAGATACCATGGAAATTGATTGTGTATGGAATCACTTTTTTCTGACCATGATTGATGCTCTGAGCTTATGCATTTTTATCTTCTCCTTTACAGGCTCTCTATCATGGCTGACTGCAGGACGTAGTGTTGTCTGCTATCCAGTTATGGCTGAGGTAAAATAGAGGTAACAATGTCGAGCTTTTCTTCTTTAGATGACAGTGTTGAAATAATTTCTTGTGTGATGCTTTGCTGAACGTACAGTCTCTGGGTCGTAATAACTTAAAAGTGAGCGAAAAAAGTAACTGTCTTCCTGAATTGTCTTGCTGAGTTTAACCTCAGTTACCCCGAGACCAGCAACTGTGCTCTGTCCTGAGTCGTCTGCGTTAAGCTGTGCATTGATTAACTCCTCCTTGAAGCCAGCCACCCTTGAAATGAGAGGGCCTTTACACGTTGTGACAAACCAAAGTATCCCCGCAGTGTCATCAGATCACCTCGCCACTTCCAATTAGTGGTCATCTCGGACCCTCTTTTTGCCTTGTTGACAGGACAGCGGGACAGACCAGCGGCCTAGCCCTGTCCCAAAGATCCAACACTCATCATTTATTTATCCACATGCAGGCAGACAAAACAACACACGCCCATCCGGTTCCAGGACCAACAGCTGCCAGCTTCCAAGAGGGTGCAGCAGGGTTAGGGTGGGGCAAGGTGGAACAAGGGAAGCCAACGCACACTCAAACACACAAGGCTCAATCAGCACGTCATCTGCACCATCTTTTCAGTAGTTGAACTTCTTCAGCGTTGTCATGGCGATGTAATTTTCTCCTCCACAGGGGCTGTTCTTCTCTGTTTCAAATTGCACTGTAATTCTGGTGGTGGTTGGAAGTAAAGGGAGGGGGGGCAGGGTGCATTTGTCTGTACTCTGATAAGGAATTCTTTGAGGAGAAGGCTATGATGCACTGAACTTGAGAAAGCCTTTTGATCTCAGTTTGTATGCTAATGAATCTGGTCTTGTGTATGCATTGTAAACCAACTATTTGCCTTTTGTTTATTTAGATTTCCAGAGCCTTTATCTTTCAAGCATTATTGTGTCATTTGCGTTACCTTTCTTCCAGAGATAATTGCAGCAGTTTCATTTAATTTCCTTGAGTGTTGTGTGTGCAGGGGCGATTCAGACAAACTCCTCACTGTAGGTTTTCAACTGTTTGATAGCCGACTGTAAGTAAGCCCCTCTGGCTTTGCAGACTTCTGTCTCCCTCAGCACACTCGCTGCCGCAGCACTCATCCACGGGCAACACATTCATTCACAGGCGCTTTCACATGACGCACAAACAGGACTTCAGCCTTGACTGTCTCACGCACACAAAACACACTCGCTTGCTCACTCAGGAATTATCGTGGTAGTAAAACTACAGAGGAAGAGTGAGGGAGACAACGAGAGAGGAAAATAGAGACTGAGACGGGGGAAGCAGAGGGAGGCTAAAGGAGAGTGATGCCCCAACAGAAGTATTTTATCCCCAAGCGGTTTTTAAATGCTGCCATGTCCGTGACCCAGTCATGAGGACAAGACATTGTTCTCTTCGGTAGCTGCTGTAGCAAGGCCCATGTAAGGAATTAACGTTGCAGTAGTTACTCATTTAAAGTGAAAACTGCTTTTTATTTATATACAAAGTCTATTGTACACATTCTTTGTGCTCTATTAGAATAAAATAAAAGGTTTGTTGCTTGTGTCACAGGTGTGCATCATCGCTGTTTTTACTTTGAGTGGCTGATTAAAGGCTGCACAGCTCAGTGCTTACTCACATTGTCCTTTGTAGTAGGTGACAGAAGTGTTCTGGAGTGTTGTGTGTTGCCACCTTCACTTTTTCTCTCTCTGTCTATATTTCCACTCTGTGTGTGTGTGTGTGTGTGTGTGTGTGTGTGTGTGTGTGTGTGTGTGTGTGTGTGTGTGTGTGTGTGTGTGTGTGTGTGTGTGTGTGTGTGTGTGTGTGTGTGTGTGTGTGTGTGTGTGTGTGTGTGTGTGTGTGTGTGTGTGTGTGTGTGTGTGTGTGTGTGTGTGTGTGTGTGTGTGTGTGTGTGTGTGTGTGTGTGTGTGTGTGCGTTGTCTCTGGTCCGCTGCTTTGGCACAAAAAGGAAGGCCAGGCCGCCCCATTCTTTGTTTTGCTTCTTGTAGGAAACTAGCAGCAAATTGTGGCTCAATGAGGCGTTGCTGTTTTGTATGGTCAGATAAAGTGCAAACGAAACCGTCTGGGCTGCACTGGCCCGCTGCAGTGTTTTCTATTGTAGCTGTGAATGTAGGTCTGTGTGATGCTTGGTTAGTGTTGAACATTAGGTTATGGGGGGGCTGCTGGGGGTAGGGACCATTCATACAGTTTTAAGATGTCCCCCAGTGTTTGGAGCTGCTGTCCGTTGTGTTTAATTGTGATGAGGGGTGATTAGAGCCTGCTTAAGACTGGAAGTGAGTTTTCTGTCTTGCTCGCTTTCAAAGGTTTGAAAATCCCAATATTGTGGAGATCTCAGACAGCGCCTACATGACACACTTGTCAAAGTGATCAGAGCAGGACATATGTGTGTGGGTGTATTGATGTTCATGCAGGAAATAGCCCTGTTTTTGCTTCAATGCATTCATTCGACACCTGCAGTAACTACTTACAGTGGAAATGAAAAGGGTGACTCACTAAATATGCAATCATTTCATGAAGATTTCGTCAGCCAAGCTGGAAGGAGAAAACTTCTCGAACATGACCTTAAAAGGTTATTTGATCAAGGTCCGAAACATTCCCAAGAAGGAAATCTTATTAAATAGTATGTACAATTAAGGAGAAATTTGGATTATACATTAATGCATACTTCTTCTACATACATTTTTCTATTCGGATAATCTTTCACCAACCCTGGTTAAATGTGAGTACATTGCAATATACAGTTAATAAAAGTGAAGATATCCACTTTTCTTGAAGCAGTAAACACAACAGGGTTGCACCTGAGAAAAAGATATACAAAAAACACGATTTACGGTGGGCAGCCTCTGGATATTTATTTTAGATTGTACAATGTCGTCATTTATCATTTTTCAACACCACCAGGATGTACAATCTGATGAAGATACACAGATCAAGTTCAACGAGTCAAGCAAAACAAACACATGGCTTGGGAGATAGACAAAGAAGGAGGTTCTTGGGTGTGCCATGGCCCTTGTCTAAAGCGGTTATGGGGCCCTCATGGGCGTTCTGCTCTCCAGAGGCTGTTGGGGTAATTATCTGCCAGGGTGCACGTGTGGGAGTGTGTGTCAGAGCCGGCGCGTCTCGGTGCTGCGAGGTTCACATGGGATTGTAGCACTGGATGTTTCTGAGCATCCCCTCCTGCGTTCTGATGCTGCGGCTCCAAACAGGATGAAATGCATAGCCACTCAACCCTATATTCTTCACGCTTGTGTGGTCTGTATGTGCCCCCCAAACATACACACACACATACCCTCTTTATGTCTATCTTTTCCTTAAACCTCAGAGTAGAGAGAGGGGATCTGAGAGTCTCATAGGAGGAGTGTGGCTGGGGGAAAAGGCTGAGGAGCCATCTTTGACATAGGGCATGGGGCCCGGCGGCACAAAGCCCCATTCCCTGCTCCTCCATGTGGAAAATGGCAGGAGAGCAAGAGGAGGAGGGGAAGAAGGCAAAAAAAAGTGGAGGAAAGAGGAGGGAGTGAGGGAGCGACAATTAGTGGGATCTGCTAATCACCAGGGCAACACTCATTTAATTGACATGTGAAATTTGAATTCATCTAACAAGTCGATAGGCAGTGCAACAATGGACCAGTCGTCTAAGGTCTGCTCGTGGAAGCCAAGGAGGGGAAGCGACAGCTGAGGGCTGAGGCCAAGCTCTTTGTTACAAGTAGCAGTGATGTTGGGTGAGAAGGTTGTCCACAAGGAGATTATAACCCATTATGCCTTTGACCCTTTTGGATAAGTAACTCCACGGCTGCCCTTAAACACTAACATACAGCAGACACACACCAGAGCAAGGGTTGTTAATGTGTGTATGCTTTTTTTCCGGCAGAAGGCAGAGGGAGTAAATATGTGTTTTTATACCACAATAAATCTGACCCTGATAATTCCAAAGGCTTGGAAGAAAAACACAAAAGGAGCTGGGCAAAGAAAACATAAAAAACACTCCAGTCCGTTCCTGTTTTTACAGAAATCAATAAGCTATTTAAGGTCATCAGAAAGCAGCATCACTGTCATCCAGCTGCTACAGGAAGAAAAAACCTTACAACCAAGAAGAGATTTGGCAAAGATGCAACCTTCACTCACATTTTGTCATGATATTACGCAGTGAACAGGTGCTTTAATTGTCATATTCACCCTATTTCTTTTTAAATCAGCATAACATTCCACTTTAAATAGAGTATATAGTATTGTCATATTTTATTATATTTTACTGTACTGAGTTAAAGTACATGTTGGGTAAATATTGGCTTTATCTTTCATTTGTTACAATAGTCTTTAAATTGTCTTTTAAAATAGCTTTTATAATTTATTTGTTGCTACGTGTTCTTCTTTCTGTGTCTCTTGTATGCACCACTTATACCAAAGCAAATTCCTTGTATGTGTAAACCTACTTGGTGATAAAACTGATTCGGATTCTGAAATTGGATTTGTTTGCACAATAAATAATGCATACATACACAAAGAAATTCATATTTTAGGAAATAATGTTAAGCCTAATAGCACCAGATTTGATGGATTGCCATGACTTGGGGTTAAATATTTATTATTAGCAAAGGATAATCGTCAATGATTGGCAGTCGGTTTAATGGTACCCTGACTTCTTTTATTCTGAGCCACTATCAGGTCAAAAACCTTAACGTTATTTGTCAAATTCTTGAGTTTATGACCAATACCCAAAACTATGACATTCATATCAGCCGTTGGTCTTTAGAAAATATTAGCTTGTTAAATTAAACTGCTACTATATTTAAACATATTGTCATTGTGATTATTTTGCCATGCTTTCATGTAGATGGAAGCACTACTTAAACAGCCTAAGAGCCAGTGCAACAATATTTAAATGTGGGACAGAAATGTTTTTAAGAAAATGCCCTCTAAATTGTTACATTATTTGATATTGGTATTTTCCATCAATTAAGAAATCAATTAAATATTATCAGCGATTAATCCGTTTTTCAACTGAAACATTTGATACATTCATAATAACCGAATCATACTAAAGATCTTAAAAAGTGTAATCATCACAAAAACAAGTTGAAAACAATATGTTCTTTAAGAACATAATAATCCCCCCTCCACCTATACCTAATTTGGTGCATTCCCAGGAACATCTCCATAAAAGGAGTCCAAGTAGTGGCCCTGGTTTGTCACTTCCTGGATCTAAAACAGCATGTTCAAGTGCTGCTAACAGGAGAGGTAAGAAGTTCACAAGTGCTAATTAAATAAAATGTGAACATATCTCAAAGTTTTGTTTTTTTTTGTTTGAGAAACAAATGTTTGACATTAAACACACATGTCCACTACAAACAGGTGCTACACCATTCTCAAAAGGCCTGAAACGGTCATGATCAGTATCCATTAGCAAATGGCACAATGTTTGTGTGCAGGGTGTGGCACAGTGGGTTGTGTGCAGGTGTTCGGATCAGGGGGTCACAGGTCAAACCCCACTTCAGTCAACATGTCGTTGTGTCCCTGGGCAAGACACTTCACCCCAAATTGCTCCTGTTGGGATTGTCCACAGTATTGAGTTAGTCGCTTTGGATAAAAGCGTCTAACAAGTAACATGTAATGTAATGTTTGCACACCTAAATGTTTGGTAGATGACAAGGAAAGTGGCTTTAATGGCATATATGGATGATAAGAGTGCAGGGGGGGGAACGTTGAATATAACCAAGGTCACATATCGGTAGTTGCTGTCTCCACTATTATTGGTGATAAACACAAGACACACATGTGGTCACCTATACATGTTTTAAAATACCTCAAAATTAGCCAAACTCTTTGGGAAAACTTTCCCTCCAAATTTACCAACAGACTTCCTAGTTCAACTTTGACCTCACTAGCACACAGTTATCCCAAGCAATAAGGGATTGTAAGCAACATTTGTGTTCGCTCACTTTTGGATTGTCCTTTTTATAGTTTGATCATTCTTGTCCTTGGAGACTTTGCTGTTGCAAATGAATCCCACATTTTGACAATAACGTTTGAACATTTTACACTTACAAACACACCAATGTTATAAACAATAATAAAATGATTGCCGCAGCCATGAAAATAAGACTTGAGATGTGATATGATACCTTTAATATTTAACTATGTTGTTTTTTGTTTTTAACCCTAACAGACACTGATTGTCTCCATGCGGCACACAGCCCTGCATTGCATCGATCTGGTGAGTCTTTTCCACACTTTTAACTGACTAATGATTCAAGTTGTATTCAGTCCTCATTGAGATGCTGTGTCAAGCACACAAACACTGCTCATCTTTGACATACATCTCTATGTTCCTTTTGGTATATTTGAACGACCTCCACACCACTATAGCGCACTTTCCAAATGCACTTGTGTGTTTTTAAGGTAACACTGCCAAAAGATAGTTCCATTGTCAGAGGTGACTTTGTAGAAGTGGCAGAGAGTCAGAGGATATTTCCAAGTCTTTCAGCCAGTGTAATCCTCTTCCTTTATCTCTTTGGCTGATCTGGGCCAAAGCTCTCTGTGTGAGAATGATTCAATGACAGCCTGCTTTTTCTGTTCCTCTGTCACGTTTTCGCTCCCTCCCTCACTTTCTGTTTCTCTCTTGATCCCTAAGTCCCACTTGTGTATTGTTCTGCCATCTTGCAGTGTGACCTGCGCTCTTTCAGGGTTCACCTTCTCTTTGTTTTGCGTTGGGGCAACAATGATCGCTGATACGATTCTCCTCTTTTTTTATAGGAGATCATCTCTTTCACACACACCAGACAGGCAGCTTGGATTATGTCCAAGACTCACAGCTGGATTGATGTGTGTGCATGTGTGTTTACTGTAGATATGTGTGTATTTCCATGGGGGGTTGGGGAGTAGGCTGCATCTGGGGCATCCGATTGGACCGCTGGCACCAGTGCTAAGCGTGATGCTCGTATGTATAGAGACTAGCGTGCAGGTTTTTGTGTGCCATGTAGCTTTGGCTATTAGAGTTGAGGCCAACAGCTTCTCATACATTACAGATTAGAGCTAATGCAACTGTGTGCACTCACATGTATGGCTGTATGTGTGTGCGTTTGTGTGTCTACAAAGCTCATCTGTGCAAGAGCACTTTTATCATTTATGAACAAGTCTGCACTGTCTCAGCGCACCGAAATGATCACAAAATGCATGTGCCTCTCCCAGACTGTTCATTAATTATTAACGGAATGTTTGACTTGGCCTCCCAGATCGATGCAGTACATTAGCTACCCACTGTATACAATTAAGTATGTATATGACTGCTATATAAATACATTTTTAGACAATCTATGTTTATTGAAAATCCCTTATGTCAGAGTAGACAATTACTTCAAGATTTCCTGCAGAGTTTGCGAGCTCATTTAGCTCAAAGCGTGCCATCCTAACCAACATTTTCAACATCGCGTTACAATCAGCTGAGAAAAGATTCACTGATGCAGAATTTTTGCCAGCTTGAAATCGGTGGAGGAATTGATCAAGGGTTACAGTACCTTCAACTTTGATCTCCCAAGTTCAGAACATTTTGTTAAATGCAAACCTGAATGTACTGTTGTTTGTGTCTGCAACAGTTGTCATGGCACACTCCTTTGATTCAAGAATATATCAAAGTGTATAAATATTTCATACTTTAACCAAATGAAATTCTATTTCACCTGCGGCACAATCAAAGAGATTCAACATTGGTGCAAATCCACAATCTGTGCAGGGCCTCTTCAACAACATTGTGGATAAGTCTTCATTGCTGATTCTAGATCAGGACTAATAGGAAAAAGGTTTGGCTTTATCCTCTACAGTCAGACACAAACTCTATTTGGATACAAAAATCATTGGCTAATACTGTGAGAAGCTCATCAAGTCTTTAGTTGAATCTTGATATATTGAGTTGGCTCTTCACTTCTGTTCTCATCTTCCATGACCTTTTTAACCTGTCAGCAAATTAAAGGAGACATGTAAAAATGAAAGCCCAGAATAGAAAAGGCGAAGGGGTAAAGTAAGAAGCACAGAGAGGAGAGGAGAAATGAGACATGAGGAGTGCTGCAAAGAGTAGCTTACACTCCTCTGTGCGACAGATCCTGGCCTATTAGAGGTCCTAACTCTGTCATTACTCTTGTCAACACCATCCGCTGTAATTGATGCAAGTGCAGGGCTTAACCACCAAGGCTCAGAATACATAGGCGCACACACACACACACACACACACACACACACACACACACACACACACACACATTGTAAAATAACCAAATTGTGACCAGAGATGCACACATACTTCCCATATGGAAGCACATACCAGAATAACAGACATGCATACATATTCACACACAGAAATGTTGTACCATCAGCTACGCTACACATGCCACACGGTAGGACACACACACACACACACACACACACACACACACACACACACACCACACACACACAGTGCTTATTGAAAACATGGCACCACTGTCAACCCCAGACGGCTCTTCTCTGCCCACCTGTCAACAATTCTGAGAGGAGAATTCACCTGGCTGGTATCTCAATCTTCTTCGGCGCTTAGCTTAGCTTAGACCCACCATCTGGCTCAGCAGCTCTCCCTCTTTACCAACTCTCACTCTCTCTTAGGCTTTTTAAAGCGTGTCAGCAGTTACCCGGCACAGCGGACTTAGTAAGGCTGTTAACGTGGCTAAGAGTCCCTGGGCCTCAGTTAGTGGTGCCTTCCTTCTTTATATGTGTGTGTGTGTGTGTGTGTGTGTGTGTGTGTGTGTGTGTGTGTGTGTGTGTGTGTGTGTGTGTGTGTGTGTGTGTGTGTGTGTGTGTGTGTGTGTGTGTGTGTGTGTGTGTGTGTGTGTGTGTGTGTGTGTGCTTCACAGATGGCAACGGGAAGGGAGGGGGAGTTGGAGGGGTTGATGGAGAGAGCTGTCTGAGGCTCCGGCAGCTCTCGTGTCTCTCAGGCAAGGCGGTCTGTCTGCGGGCATCTGCACTGGCATCCCCCCCACCAGGCCTCCCTCATTTTTCCTGTCCATCGTCGCCACGGCCACCTAACCATCCAGTGCTGCAGTTTGGCTACAGCCCACAGTGCGGAGCAGTCCCTCCGAGATGATTCCCCCTGACCTCAGATGGGTCACTTCGCCCCCAAGCTTCCCTGGTTGCCCCAGCGGTGATTATTTTGATAGATAATAGGAGTGAAATGCACATTGTGAGTTATGTAGGGAGAAGAGCAGGCAGTGCTTGTGAGTGCATGTCCGTGTGTGCATATGTGTGTGCAAACATGGATGGACATACTGAATGCTTTCTATGCGTTGTCGGCCTTGTTGAAGGAGAGTGATGGTTAGTGATTGAGAGCTGGTCTCAGGGTTCGAAATGTTGAAGATGAATGGATGAGTTGTTGCAGCGGGTTGCAACATTATATTTAACGACTTGACTCCTCACTGTACGCTGATCAAGGGCATCTTCTCTTCTGACATTCTTGGTTAAAAGTTATAAGTGTCCTTCATATTTTGCTAGCTATTTGCTCTTCTTCTGATTCGTCAGAAAAAATGCTGCTTGATTCAGAATGTTTACAGGATCCTAACGTAATATTTAGCAGGGTTATTTGTCGTTTGACACTATGAAAGAGCTCACTGGAGCTTTTTGAAATGATTGTCCTTTTGTCTTGTGGCACATGCACAAATAATCTCTTCAAACCATTGGTTGTCTTTTTTTGTTTTTCGACTGTGAGAAAGTGACTTTTTATTTCGATAGGATGTGCTGTACACAACTGAGCATTTGCATACAAAATGATTTACGCAGCCTTTAATTATCACAGTTCTTATTGGGTCAAACACTGCAGCGGCACCACATAGGGCCGGCACATTGACACATCTGTTCCTGAAATTCACGGAGGTTTGGGCTCTGGAGGTGTTGGTATGCACTGATTAGCACAAGGCTGTCTTTACCCAACCACCAGGTTTCCTACTGGGCTTCCATAAACTGTTTACTAAGGAGTCTGTTGCCATGGTTTTCAGCCACGTTCCAATCAGTATTTTTTTTGACCGCTCAGCTTTATTTATTCCTCAAAAAAGCCCATGCCTTCTGCATCCACCAACTGTTGTTCCTCTCCGAATTGTTCAAATCATGTATATACTGAATTTCATTTATATGCGGTATGGGGAGCTTGGATGATGATTGGAGCCTGATTGGATGAGCTTTGGAAAGAGTCTTTACAAGCTGACACCTTTGGCTCATGTGTGGTTTTGAAACAGAGGCTTTGATGAGAGAAAGAGATCACTATCATAATGACCTAATAACACCATGTTTTGTGCGTGTGTTATGGTTCTAGTTAGAAACACATGTTCGCCATATGTTTTCATCTCCCTTGAAAATGTCATTAAAAGAAACATAGGCAAGATAAGATAAGATCTTCACTGACAAAGTGAGATAAGATCTTCACTCTGATCTTGCATGTCCTTTCTCTTTTCTTCCATCATCCCTTTGAATTCCCCCATTCTCTCTGTGCGTCTCTTTCTTTTTTCTCAGCTTTAATAACGATGGAAACTCTTTCATACTGACAAAGCAAAGGCAGCACAAACACACCGCGGCTCCCGGAGGTCAGGTCACACCTGAGGAGTGGACTGATGCTCAGTGTGTCAGTAAGGTCAGGAGTTTGTCTGTCTATAGGCAGGAGGCTGCATCTTTAGTGTTTAATAGTCTTGTAAGCTGTTTTTTCCAACTCTTTGCACCTCCCTTAACAGGAAGCCATATCCCTCAATTGGATTACAGCTAATTAAACACTACACACGTGTAGAGTCAACAAATAGAGGTGTCATAAACCCCCGTCTCCCCTGCTTTTGTTTGCCACTCCGCCTCAAAAGCAAAGTTAAAGCTCTACTTTAAGTTGTTTGTCTTCTCTTCACCCAGGAGGTTGTATCTTCATCACTGTTGTTTTTCTTAGTTATATAAATGGATGCCTGCAAAGAATACTAAAGGGTGTAGTCATTGTCTACTTCAGGAATCAAATATATATATTGTACCTATTTCTAAGTGTTTCTGAATCTCATATAGCAGGGACATACAATAGTTTTAAAGGAGTAGTTCAACAGATCCCGGCGACATCAAGGTGATGACAGGACTTCAACACTTATGCTTAGCTTAGTTTATTGACTCCTGATTTAGCCCCATAATTAAAGGACAGCCATCAGAGTAATGTCAATCATCCAGCTCTTGGCAAGAAAGTGAATAATGGTGTTGCTGAAAACATTCAACTATTCCTTTGATTGATATTTATGTTTTAGGCATAATGTCCTTGGGTAAAAGCTGATTGATGGTGTTTTATTAGGTTTGTGTTTACAGCACAACGATCTTCTCCTGACCTTTTAGATTATCTACATTTATTTCTCTTAATATATTTCAATAACTAACTGAATCCAGGTATTCCTTTTATCAGCCCGCCCCAGTTGTTCCCAGTCCCTATCCTTCAAACCAGCCCTTCATTTGCCAGTTTGTCGTCCCTGAGGTGACACAAGGTGACGTGTGACTGTTTGCAGAGTGTAAAAATAATCATTGGGCAATTAATGGGCACCAAAAGGGAACCATTAGGGAAGTGTTAACTTGCGATACCTGCTTGGTGCAGTTTGGAGGAGGAGAACGCAGAAGAAAAACAAACTTGGAATTTAAATTGCACCATTCAAATGCAATGAATGAAGACATAAAGTTCATTGGTCTCTGAGGCCTGTTTATTTGACTGTATCACTGATGGCTGTATTTATCTGCTGAATGAGAGCAGCTGTAGAAGTCTGTATGAACTGTGGTGCCAGCTGTTGAACTGCTTTGACCTATTGGTCGTGCTGTCGTGGATCTTCAGAATTGCAAGGTCAAATGCATTGTCCTTAAGGATAAAATAGGAAGTTTATCACCTCTATTTTCTAACTCTACAGTGTTTTACTTTAGTAGAATCTTCTCTTTACCAGCTGTCCTTTAGCTCACTTAATCTCGTTTGGTTTCCAACAACCCTGTTTAATTATCTCACCAGTCAATCTGTCAGTTTACTCATTTCTCCAACTCTTATATCTATAATCTTGGAAAAGGAGAAAATAAAAGGATAGGAAAGATCGTAAATAGCTAGACCTCAACAAACTGTTTTCCCTAGCAACTGCCTAGCTGCCAATCCTTATTCTTTACCGACCTCTGGTAGTTACATTACATTACATGTTACTTGTTAGACGCTTTTATCCAAAGTGACTTACATACTCAATACTGTGGGCAATCCCCACAGGAGCAATTTGGGGTGAAGTTTTTTGCCCAGGGACACAATGACATGCTGACTGCAGTGGGGTTTGAACCTGTGACCATCTGATCCCCAGACCAAGGCTCTATCCACTGCGCCACACGCCTCCCTAGTTGTTGCAGTTGTTGTTATTGATTATTTGAATGCTTTTGAAATGGATGGAAGTTAATGCAGTGATCACTGAGGGAAAGCACTGAATGCAAGAACTTCAAGGATGAGGATGCTAGAAGCTTAAAGAGTCTTATCATCCTCCCAAAAACCCCACCACTGGATTCAAGACTTGCACATAAACTCATGCACATGCTCACACACACATTCTCCATCACAGACAAAGCCTTTGAGAGACTCAAGAGAGTTGTTCCATATTGAAGTCTCTAAATCTTTTTATTTCCATCGCTGTGTGTGTGTGTGTGTGTGTGTGTGTGTTTCTACAATCAAAGGAATCTACTTTATGTTACTACTGCCCTACATATCGTAGCTGAGGTGGAGACCCTTCAAGGAGGAATGTTTTAATTAACAATGCTGCCATTCTCGCTGACACTTATATCTGCTGCAATATCTCTTCAGCTTTGAGCATCATCAACTCAGAAGCATCCATTCAAGAGGAAAAGCACAAAACCACACAGCGTTGGGTGTATTCTTTGCTTTGAGGAATATCCCAAACACTGATCTAGATTTTACTGAAAATAGGACAGTAAGGGGCCGAGAGAAATGCAGGCAGGCAGGCAGATTGCCATGAAGGGGAAATACACACAGATGGCCTGACAGACTGACAGACAGAGGATGAGAGAAAGTAGACTAACGAACAGACAGACACAAAGACACATATGTACAGGATGTATGTCCATTCAGATACCTGCTCAGTGTGAACACATCGGTGTGTTGTGATGAGTACAGACAGGCATTTGCATAGAAGATAAAACCTGTATCTTGGACTACACACACACTAATACAATGTGTATGTTTATTGATTAATGATTGATTACTTAGTATTTGTTTAAAAAAATCAACATGACAAGGAAGTGTTTTTCATTGTGTCTGTCTATATATTCGTACTGAATGTTTTACTGTCAACATACCTTATTACGTTTCCGTACAATATCTGTTGGTGAAGTAATAATGACTCAGATTTGTTATGGTTATTTTGAGGCACTGAAAGCACTTATGTTAGATTGTATTCTTCAATATTGAAAAGTTAAGTGACTTGACGCGTGAGACAGGTCTTGTGACCTGTAACTGAATCTACAATCTTTCCTTCATCTTAACCTAACAACACGGAGGACTCAGGATGACAACCCTGCTCTCTTGTAGCTTTTTGCCCTGGGAAAATTGTCAAACTTAATGGCAGCAATTATATTTTCACTAAAATCATATTTGCCAAAACCAAGTAATGTGAATGTATTTTTTTGCTGTACAATTCTGAACTTCCATCCAATTATGAAAGCCATAAAATAGGAATAAAGCCTTTTCATTCAATTCTGTAGTGTAGAATACATTAAGTAATATTGCTTTACTGAAAAGGTAATTTCACATTAATTACATTTTTAATGATCAGCGCTGTTAATGGAGTTGACATCTTCTGCCATAAATGTAAACAAAGTGAGTGTTGATGCCAAACTGTATCACATTCAGCAGCCTCAATAGGAAAGCACTGGTATCTTGGCTCTATGATAGCGAACAGCACATAGGAACAGGTTGGTGGCAGGAGGCGGGCCCTTGCTTGTGGCGGCTGATGTTCTGTCAGGGTTGGGGGATGCTGGGCTGGATCCTGCTGGGTCTTTTGTCACCCCTGCTAATTGAGTGATCCTGGTGACCTTGTCGTCGCTGCCTGGTAACACGTTAGCAGGAGCCGGTGTCCCTGCCCTCCGCTTCAAAGTCATAACTAGCTGTCTGGCGCAATGATGGGTGGCGTTTGAGGGATGTAGTGGTACAGTGATAGCTGAAATGATGGAGGGATGGATTATAGATGAAGGGTGGATGCACTGGCTATACCATAGTCAGGAAGCAGGGTTAAGTGCGGTTCAGCGGCTCGGCATTGATGGTGTGAACGTTTCTGCTTTGTTTCCTTGCAGGGCTGAAAGAGCTAGAATTGATTGAAATCACAGTGCTTTAAGGCACATTGAATGAAAGCATTCTGGCCTCTGACTTCAGGAACATGTGGGTGGCTGCGTGCAAAAAGTATAAGAAGAAATAAATGGTTTATTGCTACTTTGGGAGTTTTTCTGGCTGCAGGTATGCAGGCATAATAACGAGGATGGAGGGACTGTTAGACCCTTTTGAAATTAGTATGCTAGAAACATATGAGAATAACACTTGACAGATGCTCACAGGCTGATATCATGCCCCATCTTATGATTTTTCATTAAGTATGGTATAACAGCTGCACTTGTACATCTCACTCAGTGGCGACAGTCGTAGCATGCCAAGTCTTAAAGAAAAAAAAAATCACTCATATTTCAATGCATGCCTTTGGAATCTCTTTCAGTGAACATGTGACACTTTTCAGATAAGTGTTTTTGTGTTAACAAAATGGAAATCTTAATTTTGCTAAGCTAATTATAGCTTGTAGCCCGTTGCCAAGCAACCTAATGACAGGAGACAGCGGGGAGTCAAGAATCTAACCTTTGGCTGGATGGAGCCAAGAGGTGACATTTGGTTTCCTTCATATTACTTTCTTTTGATGCTTTGCGATCTGAAATAGGCTGGTTTGCACTTTAGAGTTAAAATGGTTCAAATTAACTGTATTTGTTTATATAATAAGTAAGAGAAAAACATTTAAACTCCATTGAGAAAATTGAAAGCGTTCAATCACTGTCAGTCGACCTTTAACAGGGTGCTGTTGTGAAAATGACAGCCCTTTAGGGACGTGCATGACTCATTCTCCACAATATAAATGTGCATTTACTCTTTTATGTCATCTGTGGCTTTATGTTTCTACTAACGGGGCATAAAACACTCCGTCAGTCAGAAAATGTATATAAAGCAAAATGGCAGAGGACTAATGGGCTCTGTTATGAGGCTGAGGCTCTTCTGTTGTTGCCTTCTGTCATGCCTGTACTATTGGATTGCCTTCTGTAGCCCTATGGAAAAGTGTCTACCCCCTTTACTGTGACTTTGTGTAATGTTATTGTAATATTTAATAAATAATTACTTTTTTTGGGCTGCAGTAATTATGCATAAATAATGCATGTAGGGATCTGTGTTATAGACTCATACGGATATTATATTTCTGACATGACATATTCTTAGATCCAAGTATAATGCAGCACATGCACATCTTTCCATCTGTGATCCCCCAAAGACAAGGTCTGTATGCTCTGAACATTTCTTTGTGGGTGTCTGATTTTTCCTTCTATTGCGGGGGGAGTATTAAGGGAGGGGGGGGCAATCCATGGCTCAGCGCCAAAATAGTTTTGAAGTATCTGTGAAAAGACTCCTCTTAATCCGTTTTATTTGCTCTGCTACCTCCGAACCATTTGTCCAGAGCTCCAATACCCTCCACTCCACCCAGCCATCTCAGGGATTTAGTGTGGTAGAGCAGAGGTGCAAGAGCCCACAGACAGTTAAAAAAAAGCCATCTGGCCAGGGAGGGGGTTGTAGCGAGGTGGGGGTGTTGGGAGGTTTGGGGCAGAGGAGTCGTGCTGGGCAATCAAAATGACGGACAGCAGTGAGAAGTGTTTTGCGGGCTCCCACGTACATGCAAAGTAGCCCGACTTGTGAGCTTTCACAGCTCCCTATGGTCTTCAGGTAAACACTGACCGGCCGAGGTATGCGTGGTCTTTTACCACCTCAGTGTGTGTCTGTGTGTTTGTGTTTGTGTATGGTAATAATGTGTTTGTTGGCTTGCTTGTGAGAGGAAAGAGTGGACTTACTTGTGTTTACACCCATGTCACCGGCTCATGTATTTGTGTGTTCTACAAGTGCACTGCCAGGTTTATTTCTGTATATTCTCTTATTTTTTTGCCAACGATAGTGTTTGCCAGTGGAAGATGTTTGACCAGAAAAGTCAGGGTAAGCAGGTGAAACAAACAGCATCCATATTTCATGAACCATAAAAAAAAACAGAATCCCTTCTCGGATTCGACACAGGCTCAGTTCTAAGGACACTGTGAAATGGGCGCACAATTGTTCCTCTTCGCTCTGAGCAAATATTATAATCCTATTCTCTTATGCTTTCCATCTTGCCCTCTCTCTCTTATGTTCACCCCGATGGCGGCCCCTTTCCCTGAGTGAAAACCCCTCCGAATGTGTGGAGGCTTCATTTTTCACTCTCCCTTTGGGGCTCTGTTGTCAGAGAGCAGCCCTTAGGAAGTCTTTATTTCTGCCAGGCAGGGCCTCTTGCGTTCCTCCACCCTCTCCCTCCGTTCTCATGGCTGTCCCCCCCACCTGCTGGGATCCTGATCCCAGCCGGGGCAGGGCTTCAGCGGGGGACAATTACTGCTGCTCCCCAGCTTTGATCATCTGACCACATGGAAGCATAACAGCTGACCACATGTTTCAACAGACAAGAAGAAGAAGTAAAGAGAAAAGATGAAGAGTTAGAATAGGGTGAGAAGAAGAAAAGAAACCCCCTTTTCATTTAAGTTGAGCCCAAAGTTCCATTCCTCTTTGGGAGCTTTACGGAGAGTTAGCCAGAATGGTCAAATCTGCGTTTCCTTTGATGGTGATTATTTATTTGGATCAGGGCAACCTACTACAAACTATGTCTGGCAACAGCCTCTATTTTTCTTATTTCATGTTCCATATTTTATATTCTATAATTCACTGCATTCTATTTCGCTGTAAATTACTGCTTTATTTTATTGCTATCTAACTATATTGTATTACAGTGTCCTTAAAGATTTGTAGTTTTATATTAGATTTTTTGTGTTATATGGAGAGTTTTTGTTTTATATTTTATGTCTGCACCATGACATCAAGTCAAATTCCTCGTATGTGTGAACCTACCTGGCAATAAACCCGTTTCTGATTCTGATTCTAATAAAGTTCAGTTTCAATTTGCCAATCTCTCTTTTGCGAGTGCCGCAAAGAGAGAAAGAGAGAAGCAATTTGAGGCAGCCCTCGTAAAAAGTTAGTGCTAAGTCTGCTGGTATTGTCGGCCAAATTGTCACGACGCCAACTGGGCTCTGCTGTCGTGTTCTGAACACTGTCTGGCTTTTTCGCAACCTAGGCCACATCCACACAGATGACAAATAACACTGGGGAAATAGCTACGAAGATATTGGGAGCAATGACTACAGATATAAATACGGAATGTCTTGTAAGGAAGCCAAAAAGAGATTCAGCTGCATTCAGATTATCTGAACAAAATACAATCGTAGTACTTCTGAAAGTTTACAAGTGAGGATACATAAACAAACTATGGGGTGTTACATAGATACAGATAATAAAGAGTTTTCTTTGTTGATAAAAGTATTTTTTTGTTTCTCTTTGGAAGTGGAAGTCTGCCATGTTGGGGGATATCTACTCGAAGGATCCAGGCCAAGGGGGTTAGATGGAAACTGACAAGGCTGAGGGAGAGGGGAGGGAGTGTGCTTTGCTCTGATTGTCAGGGATGGCCTCTTGGAGTGTCCCAATTGAGAAGGAGATCACTTTACCACATTAAGGGTGCCTCAAAAGAACCTCTTCAGCAACACTTTGGCCCAGCCTGGAGGAACAGGGCTTGTTTTGACTGGTCCGCCACCTTTAATTGTCACCACTGTGGACCAACAGCTTGCTCCTGCCTCAGCTATACTGCCACTGTGGCTCTTTGAGAGACACTCGCGCAACATATGTGCACACACACATGCACTGCGAGCCGCAATGCAAATGTGGGTATACGAGTATGCACATGGGCATACGCAGGCCTACGCCATGTGTGTGCACAAACCTACACACATAAGAAAAACTCCAGGGCATATTGGAAACATTTCAATCTGTTTTGCTGATAGCACTGGTCAAATAAAGCATGCAAGCATTTTAAATGTACTGACTAAAGGGTGTAGCAGAGAAAGAGGGAATAAGCACTTTTTACCTTATCTATGTGACTTTATCATCAAAAAGCTGCAGAACATATCTTCAAGTATCCAAACAAATCACCCTGACATATCGGATTAATACATTATATTTATAATACTAGTAGATTGTAATGTTTGAAACATATATTTAGTATTTAACATCTTGTTGGTGATCAGTAGTTTTGATTAATTGTAGAGGACAAGAAATAGCTGCATTTTAAATGAAGGGAAAATCATCAGAGTAAACCCTTTTTGACTTGTGATTATAACTTTTTGTAAAAATCTCTGTTTTGATCAGAGCATTTAAAAATATCTCAAAAGCTTTTATATCATCGGTTGGAACACACACCCACACCCACACAAACACACCACACACAATCCACTGATATTTCTCAGACGAACTTTGTGTGTGTCTGAATGAGAGGATCCCTTAATTAAATGCTAGTCTATTCAATTGAAATGACAATTGGGATGAATAACTTTAGTCATTGCTGTAATTAATATAACATGTCAGAATAAATTGAACATTTTTACCAACGCAATGTAATGCATTTTCATCACCATTATTATATCATTAATGATTTGATATAGATCATTCCTTTTTCATTGTACGATCTGTCTATAACACAAGCTTGAAATAGGAGGGTGTGCATTCTCAAAGAGAAAATTAATTAGTTGTGCTTCTTTCTAATCAAACGAGAAAAACTATAGTTAGTGTTTCCCCAAAGACGGGGGGTCACTTTATGATGTGGCCTTGGCCATTTGTGTATCCTGCCTTACTTCATAATCATTTTTATCCGGCAGTTAAAAATAATTAACAAGTCATGCTCTTTTGTCGTCCACCATTTTAGGTCCTCGCTCCAGCAATGAAAGGCCTCTCCATCAACATGGTCGCGTAATAGTGTCAGGATGCATTTTAAAGTGCAGTAATTCAGCGGTTTACACGGCCTCATAAAATACCGACATGCCCCGATAATGAGAAGCATGAATGGAAACTTGGAGTTCCCTGTGGCCCCTGTGTGTGTTAGTGTGTGCGTGTGTGTGAGTTAGTGTGTGTATGTTGGTGTGCATGTTAGTGTGAATGTTATTGTGTTGGTATGTGAGTGTTTAAGTGCGTGAGCAGGGAAATGTAAGAGAAAGAAAGAAAGAAAAAAGAAAGAAAGTCACACAGCTGCTCTCTAGTATTCTTCTTCACAGCAAACAAACTGAAAACTCTACTCCTTTGATACACGCATGTGCTCCCGAAATGCAGAGTGTGAGACTGGTATGCATGCTAAGAATGGCAGGATTTGGGCTGAGGCGTCCCACTCCTCTCTGAGTGATATCATATGGAAAGGTCACAGACAGCTCACACACATAACTCATCTTCTTTCAGCCTGTCCTGACACTCTTTACGGTGCCTCGACCCACTGACAGGCGGGCTATGTGTGCACGCTGGTGTGTGCATACATATACTGTACATGGCAAAAGGTAACTAAGTCTAAATAAGCAAAAGCAGTTGGTGTAGTAGCTGTATGTGCTAAACACTTGTCCTGCATAGCTACTCCACCAGGTGATCAGTGTCAGGCATCTTCCAGAACGCGTCTTAATCTTGCAGTGCCGACGTCTTGCTGTCAGGGAATAAATCATGATGCAGCGTGGAGGTGGTGGCAGGCAGCGTGAGTCAGGAAAGCAGTCTGCTTGACTTCACACTCGCTAGGGATCTGGTAACTCAGCAGGTAGTCCAAGTACAGATTGAAACTAACTCTGCCTTTCTGCGCTCAACACCCCCCGAGAGCTCTATTCAAGAGCACGACTGTTCCTTTATTGTAGAATACATGGCAAGAGTTCTTTTTTATTGTGTACAGAAGGGGATAGGTGCAGGGTGGCTCAGCTCGTAGTGATTTTCTCTCCAGGTACGTGTGTGGCAATGAATTTATGACATTCAGATTTTAGTGAAATAACCTTTGAGACTGCATCTGTATGATTTAAAGAAAAAGCCCCTGTTTAAGTGATTTTAAGAAGTGGTTAAAAGAAGTCAAGACAAAGAACTGAGAACTGGAGTCGCGGCCGGGTCAGTGATTTGTTGGTCTCAGATGGTCACTGGGCATTAGTGAGTTAAATCCTTGAATCAGCCTTCGACCTTTAAGTGAGGTTACCACCACAAGGGCTGTTTTTCATCTCCCGTGTGTTTTTCATAGCACTAACAAGATTGACTTATAGCAGATTTGCACTACTGTCCATGTCGTAACCGCTAACTAACTAACAGTTATTCATGCGCCAAGCAGTATAGTACTGGCGCAGATGGGGATGTCTGCTTTTAACAGCTCAGAAGTCACATCTGTGTTTAGCAGGCAACAGCTTCAAACATGACTCAGCCAATCAAAGCTGTGTTTTCTTATATCTTCGATTGCTGCGGTAGTGTGTAAATCAGTTTTTCTGTGCAGAAGGCAGTTGCTGGGGCCGGTGCCAATGAGTGTGTGAATTACAGCTAGGCATAAAGCTGTCCTTGTGTCCTGCTGGCCAAGAGCTGCAGGGATTCTGGAAATGATCGTAAATTTAGCAGCACTTGGCTGAGGAAATCATACAAAATCTGGAATTGAATTGAACATTTGGAATGATTACCAGAGACCATAAGAGGAGTTTCCATAAAGTGAGAAAGACCGACAGAGGTGGGGCGCGGGATGTACAGTATCAGAGCGCTAGACGACACAACAGACTGGTGGAGGAAATATTACATTTGGGATACGCTCTAGTAGTTACAGTAGTAGTCGTAAACGGCTGTCCCAGCCTGTCACTAGAGATGAATTATTCACTCACTTGTCAAATCAATAATGACCCGGTCTTTAGTGGCCTACTCTCCCCATGCCCTACTTATCGGTTTTTGGGGGAGAGGACACATCATTTTGATATTTTGCAGTTTGCATTCATCGTAGTGGACATGCGGCCCCTCGCTGAGGTAAATTGGTTGCCATTTGTTGTCTTTTTAAGGATTGTTTCTGGAAAATTAGAACTTTGAACAGAGCGTCACTTAAAAAACTGCAGCTGGATTTGAAGTGAGCACACATGATTAATTTGGCAGTTTTGTTGAAATGGAATGAAGCAAATGGAGGTGGGGAGGGGTCTGTGTGGGGGTAGGGGGGGGGGTCTGCCTGGATGAGGGGGTGTTGCCATAGCTTTTAAGGGCATGGGCATGTTTGGATGGCACAGCCCACCCCCTACCCTTCTGCCTCCGCTCATGTGTCACTCACTGTCTTCCAGCCTGTAATTTTCCATCTACTGTAACAGTCTGGGCACCTCGCCACCCAGGGAACTTTTAAAATAAATAAAGAATTCATTAAATAATTAGTATCTCCACAACAATCTCTTTTGTTCTGTCAATCTCACAGCGCTCAAAAGTCACCCTGAGAGATGGAGAGAGAAAGAGGGTGAACAATCGAGGGAGAGATGGAGAGCGAAAAAGAGAGTGTGAAAGAAATTAGTGGAAAATCAATTAAAAAAAATTAAAAGCATAGAATTTTTTGAAATGCTTTTTACTTATCTGCCATTGATTACATCTAATTGGGCCTCATTTCCTGAAAGAAAGTGTGTGTGTGTTTATGCGAACATGTGTGTACTTGCCAGCATCTATTTGTGTGTGGGTGTGTGTGGCAGCTTGTGTGTTTGTGACATTTGCTAATGGTTGGGTGCATAGATGATAACCACTTGGCTTGGAGACAGACAGATATGAAAGGCTGTCACTCTGAGCAGAGACAGCTATAATGGCCCCATGAGTGTCTGTGTGTGTGTGTGTGTGTGTGTGTGTGTGTGTGTGTGTGTGTTTTGAAAGGGTGATGATAGGGGCCCACACTTGGGGCCCGGCCATGCTTCCTAATCAAAACTCATCCGCTCGCAGGGTGCTTGTGCATCAGTGTGCTTGCTGTATGGTGTTTACATTGGGAGAGACGGAGCAGAACCACCTCTTTGTCCCATCAGAGATTTGACATTGCCCTCCTTCCCCCCCCACACCCCCCCTGCCAGCCACCCTGCTGTATGTGAGGTTAGCAGCCCGGAACATCCTTGTATCTACGAATAGCTTGCACAGAATGATGTAAACTTGACAAAGAATGAGGACTTAAACTCTTTAAGTAACTTAATCACAACGATGCATTCAAGTCGGACAAAACAGATAGACCATATATTTCTGCACTGTGTGAAAGAAGAAGATCTGCATTGAGATTTCAGAGCAGAAGGAGACAAGTTGCAACACTTAATATAATAATTTGCACCCATATTGCAGGTGAATTGGTTACAACAATTGATTAATAACTTATTGTGTCAATAGAAAAGTTACATATCAAACATAAAAAATTGCACTGGCAGAAAAATATGAGCTGTAACCATTCATTTAGTTTTCATTTCAAAAACAGGAGTTCCCATCGCAAACACTGGAATTCAGCAAGCAGCTGAATGAGGTCCACCATTGTGTTTGTAGTGTGATATAGTTAAATCAGAGTTAAAGACCTTGTTTATATTATATTGTCTCTAAATAACTGTGTATGTTTGTGGATGAAGGTTTAAATATAACCTTGTGTATGTGTCGAAACAAGTGTTTTGCGTACTGGTTTCACATCTGATAACTGAGAGGTCATCCTCCTAAACTTCATAATGACCTCTGACATATTTTGTATATGAGCCCCAAAGAGTGACTACACCTCCATAAGTGCATCAATACCAAATACCTCTAACTATACAGTATGTAAATTGATAAATAAATCTATTTGAAGATTACGGTTACAAAACTGAAATAAAAACATACCCAAACACCCCGAAATACGTCAGCTTTTGGAAATCGGTGAAATTACAGGACAATATGTCAGGTTGCTGTGCTCCCTGAAGTGGGACGCCTATTTATATGTATTTTCTGTATTCTAGTAATATTGATTCTTCAAACATCAAATCACGATGTGGAGAGTTTGGGAATGTTGCCCTTAAACACTTTCTGGTCAACCAAAAGCACTTGTCGCTCCAGTCTGTCACTACTGTCTTTTTATTCTCTGGAGGCCACTACATCGAGTCGACATTTCGTATTTTTTCAGAAATTAATGGGGAATTAATGATTCCGTTATTCCCCCCGCTGTGCGGGGAAGGGGGGTTCGGGATTCTTTTTTTAATCGCCCAACCTCTAGAAACTGATTGGAGCAGAAAAAATACGCCCAGTCCCCTTCTGCCAGGCCTCACAATGGAGGCGCTGATTTTTTTGATAGGGTTCTATGCTGCCAGGGGGCCAGCTGGAATTAGAAGTGGATTAATAATTTTAAACAAGGCTAAACCGCTTGGACTGTCTGTCTGCTCTTTCCAATGCTTAGCCAAAAGTCCGTCTGCTCCCCGACCACATCAAAACAATCTAAAACACTATATCTTCCTAATGAAGAGGGTTGGGTTTAGTTTTTGGGCTTGAGAGTGCATGAAAACATGCTTATTTAAACAGATTTCAGGAGGTTCTCAGTCTGAGAACCTGCCAGGATTATCGGGAACATTTTATATCACCAGAACAACATCCATACATGAAGCATTACCCTTTAAAGTGTGTGTTGCCAAAAGTTGATCAACTTTTTATCGACTCTCCACAGTTTTCCTGCTTTTGATTTAGCAAATCCTGGACCGGCCCTTAATTATTACTTTACTTATAGTTTGTGGTGAAATATGTGTTTCATCATTGCCCATATTTACTGAAAGCTGCATTTCCTGCACCCATTGATGCCCAAACACCTGATCACCTTTTATGAATGGAAACAAACTTCCCATTTCTTGTCAGATGCGTGCTTTGATGTGAGACAGACTGTTGACTGATGTGTGACAGACTGTTGAGTTGGTACAAAGTTAGTCCAGCGGCTGGAAAGCTGAGACCACCAGTATGGTGACCCCAGTCAGGGGAAAGATTAGGTTTAGCACCAGTGGGAGTGTTAAATGGTGAGACGCAGGGATTTGGAGGCTATTTGGAATGATCTAAAAGCAGACGAATTACAAACCGAATTTAGGTATAGTAAAGCTAGACAAATCGGGCCCTGCTGGTGACATCTCTAACAGAACAGAACCATGTCTCAATAATCCCCATGTAATTGATGTGTGTTGAGTACAAGTGTGTGTCTGTGCATGTGTTACAAGGACAGACAGAGAGGGAGAGGTTGCAGGTTCATGTGTGCCCATTCTGTGATGATGTGAGCGGGTGTCTTGAGATGGATGATGGAGGAGAAACAGCCCTCAATAATATTACAACTTTGACAAAGCAAGGTGAGAGAGGAGGGTCCTAAAGGGCCCAAATGAGAGCCAGAAAAAGGCCAGACTCGACTGTGCTGTACAGGTTATTTCCATTTTATAAACAGAATTTTCGATCTAATCTATTTACACTGCTTAATCCTAACAGGACAAATGCACCTACAGAAAGCTAAAGCACAGATCAAGACAGGAATAAAGGGACAACACAGACTATAGCATACATCTTTACCCCCCCTCTTTTAATTCAGTCATTATAAAAATGTTCTGTGAATGTAGCAGGGACATTAGCCCCCTTCTGAGCTATTATCCTGGCTGTCTGGTGTTGCAATTTCACACTCCACTGATTCCGACAAGCAGTAGAGTCTGCATGCCCCAGATTTCACCTTATTTAGGTAATACAGGAAAATCATTCCCAAGACAAGGTAAATTAAACTAGGGACTGGACTGGCACACTGTTGCCAATTTCAACAGAATATGAACAGTATCACACAGTGAGGGGGGAACTCTACCAAATAAACTTGACGGTAAAACGCTGGAAATGAAAATTAAGTTCAAAGATTTCCCTCCACTTCATAAACCTGCAGACTTTGAGTGATTTGACTACTTAAGCACTGATTTTAAAAACGGCTATCTTAAAAACGGCCAAGTAAGTTTTGTTAACTTATTAATGTATTTTTAAAGGTTGTGCAAATACAAAATAGGTATCTCTTCTTAAGGTTTGAACTTGGTCGTTAAAGTTTGAGCCAATTCCCAAAGTCACGTCTTATAATAATATCAGTTTTAACAACAGCTTCCACCGCCTTCATTTCTAATGCATGAACGACGGCATATTAAATGTAAGTGACAGACAGGCGAGGCTCTACATTATTTATGCTGCGCAAGAATGAAAACAAACTGCCTGCGTAGTACCGTTTCTCAGTATTAAACTGTATCCTGACCCAGACACAGCTTGAGTGATATCCCCACACTTTTGTTTTATTTAAAGGGGAAATCTGTCTAAGTTAGGTTATCTTTATGTGGCTCTTTAATGCATCGGATAATAAAACCATCCCGCTATAACGAATCATTTCAGCAGAAAAAAAAACGTTAATAGTTATCCTCATAAAGATTAAAGATTTGATATTGGTTTAAATATTGTTTTTGTCCCGGGAAAAGTCGAGTGAATTTCGTTTCTGCCGACGACACACGGGTATTAATTCAATTTATTGAGCAGTTCCTTTTAATGAGAGGGTTTTCCTCACCGTTGCTCCTTAAAGAGTCCCCCTCTATTGAAAACGGGCCCGTTTAAAATGAACTCGGTATTCTTGACTTCATTTCGTCCAAACCTTTTCAAGGACAAGACAAGTGGGTCGGAAATAATTAGACGTGTGCACGTATTCCTTTTCAGTTATTTTGAGTTGTGCATGGCGGTAAGATGAAGAAAACTTCACGCAGTTGGAAAATTGAGGCCTGCCTATTCTTTTGGTTTAACTCTGATGCGCTTCATAAATTAACAAGCAAACACAAATAAAATACAATTGAAGTCATTAGGATTTTACAAATAATGTTATTTAAGCTAATACATACAATAATACTATTTCAATTAGTAATACGATTATTGCTAAAATGCTTGATAATGTCATTATTATTATTATTATTAATTATATATATTATTAACAAAGTCATGTTTTAGTCTTATTAGAATAGTGGTAATTTAATCAGTACATACATTGACCATAAGTTCAAACAGATGTGTGCTGGGAAAATAGAGGAAAGAATTTTTAAAAGTGCTTATTTAGGGGGAAAAAGCTGAAAAAAGAAAGAAAAATGAAAATCACTCATTGAGAGAGCAACAAGTCAAACTCTTCTTTGAACTTTTTGAGGGAGCTGTGGAGGGAGGTTTTGGGTTTCTACAAGGCCTGCTGAGCTTCACTCCCTCCATCAGGAGGGAAATATGTCATTGGTCATCATAGCAGAGGATGGATAGAGTGTCCCAGAGATAAAAATGAAAATATTTTGCTATGTAATTATTTAACAAACAGCAGATAAGTTACATTGTCCAAAGGTCTCCTGAGCGAAATGTGCAATATATTAAGGAGAGATCTGCCAATCACACGGCCATGAAGAGACTTTGAAAGCACACTTCCATTCTGCTCTTTGTGATATTCTTTCAAATCCAAAACCACTTATATGAGGTTTTACGTGGCATACTAAGATGTATTGTACTATTCAGAACTATATGTAAACAAAAAATGGCTCCAAATACGCACCACGCACTTTTGCAATGGTTGTGAGAAACAAAGTCCTCTCTTTTGTTACTGGCCCTTGTAGCAGAATTGAAACAGGAAAAGCAATTATTGTAGAGATTGTCCCACAGGCATTGAAAAGCTATCAGCATGAGGGTTGGGATTGGCTTGGGGGACACCTATGGCCCCATGCATTATCCTGGCATGAGGTCGCTTTGGCAATCGCCTGCCAATTTCCACCAGCACCTGGCCTTCCCTACCCCCTCCCTTCACCAGGCCCTCCTACCTGTTTTCTCTTTCTCCTCCTCCTCCCTTTCCAACCCTGCTTGCCTGTTATTGTCCCAAGATGGTGACCATAAATAAAAAAGAATAACTGCCCAATGAGTATGGCACAAAGTTGAAGATGTGCAAATTGTTTCCTACCATGATGGAGGTGATTTCTGATAATTCTCGGGGAGAAAATGTCTTCTCTGTTGGTCCAGTTGAGCTGTGAAAATACCCCAAAACCACAGAATAATAGCATGTCTAATGCTGTGAAAATATGAGCCGCTGGTATACTGTTAGGGCCAAAAGGCTCAGTGGGAGAGTCGAGTCTAGAATAGTAGAAAAGTGGGAGGAAAATAACTGGTGCTATGTCTAACACTTTTTATTATGGCTGTTGAGAACCTGTATAACACAGCTGTTGAATATCACTCTCAGAACCCCCAGCACTCATCCACAAACACTGTCCTTTCCTGTAAGGTCGAGTCATCCAAACACACATTATTACACGATCATCACCCCTCATCCTTGAGTACAGAAAAGGTTAGGGTATATGTGGAAAATCCAGGCTGCATTGATGGTCTTGTTGGTGTTGTTGTTGTGGTGGATTATAGCTCCTGTTGCTGTTATTTGTCATGCTTCCTTGCTGTATAGTGATCCTCACAATGGTGCTTTTGGCCATACAGCAGGAATCACACACATATATAAGTCTCCTAGCATGGAAGTCCGCTTGAAGGATGCTGAAAATGCACAAACTGACACATTTGTTTCAATATAAATTGTTATTTATTTCTGTGATTTTTTTGATATAACAGATAAAGGACCTTTCTTTGTGAACAAGGAAATGTTGCTGGGAAAAAAATTACAATTATTTAAAGAAAACATTTCACAATTGAATGTGTTATCCTCTTAGTGTAACTGAATTTGACTTATGCTTGACATGTATTCTCAAGGTCAAAGCTTCAGTAATATGAGACCAGCACTGGTGTGACATCCAT
The DNA here is from genome assembly GCA_031216635.1 of Dissostichus eleginoides. Classification (NCBI taxonomy): domain Eukaryota; kingdom Metazoa; phylum Chordata; class Actinopteri; order Perciformes; family Nototheniidae; genus Dissostichus; species Dissostichus eleginoides. The sequence continues at coordinate 15,802,292 of CM062271.1, forward strand.
TTCCAATAGCAAAACCTTTATGTTATTTTTGTTTTTTAACATTATAGTATAATGTATAATATAAGTAAATGTGCAGAGGCATCACTTCCATCCTTTGATTTTTATTTTACATTATGATGAGCAACTGCTCTGCAAGGACTGTGTCTCCAGCAATGTTTTTCACAAGGCAGTTCTTGTTAAAGTTTATCATGCATGCGTGATGAATAATATTTAGTCCCACAGAAGGTGCCAATATAGCACCATGTTACTCTGAATCATCACAGGTCTGTTCATCTTTCAGAACTGATAATCTTTTGGGAAATAATAGCAGCCAGTAATATTAGATATGTCTATTAGTTACATTTGAATGGAGGGTTGCAAATAGGGGATTGAGAATGTGATGCAGAGGTGGGTAAATAATCATAAACCAAACTTTTAAACCTTTTTTGTGCCATAAAATTAGGTTTACCAAGAAACTGTCACAATATAAAAGTGACTGCATTTTATTATTACAAAAAGGGTATATGCGTCATCCCACTATACCTGCCAGAGAGAGTATCTGGGATCACAACTTTAAAAGAAATTTTTTTTTTTCATTGTTTCCATGTTTGAGATGCCAGGAACGCGCGCACGTGCTGAGGCTCTGGAAAGATGAAGCGGATTGTTATTCATAGTGCTATCCCTGCCTCATGCATATCCATAACGGATTAAAGATTGCGCAAACATTATGCAACCAAAGCTGGTCTTTTCCCGCGTTGATTGGCATTTCTGGGGCACAAATCGGAATTGTGCAAGAGATATGGGCCACTTGTGTTGTTGTAGTGTCATAATTTTATTTTGGTTAAGGAAAACAATGCTATAGAGGATTTAATTATGTGTTTCTTGTTCATTAATGTAGTTTATACATCTATCAACCTGTTCACGCGAATACCTTTGTGCGCTTTACTTCGGTGTAACGTTTATTTTTATATAAACATGCGCGTAAATTCCATTTCCCTATGTTGCAGTATAGCCAATTTGGAGCTTTACACTATTAATAGCATTGCGCGGGGAAATCACCACAAGAGGCGATGAATGAAGTCTTTAAATAATGGAAAGGCACTCTCCAATTCTAATTCATTGTCTCTGGAAAAGAGGACATTAACGAGCATTGTTCCTTTATTTTGAAAGGCTGATGAATATGTGAGCACTGCTGTCCGTCGCCTCAGGGGAGCACCGTCCTGTGGGGTGGGGGCTGTCCCGGGACGGGGGCGGCTCTCAGGTGAAAGGTTTGCTTAAACTGCTGAATCACGGCATTCAAGCAATGTCAAACAAAGGCCGTTTTTTTGTTTTACTTAGCAGCTTATGTTAAAGCCTAGGTAACAGTTATATGACTTAAATTAAATGTTTGATTGATTGCAAAGGATACTTATTCTTTAACAATGTTAACCTCAACACAACACCTTCTCCAATAGCCTGCAGTCCAATGATGCATAAAGCTATAGTTTTCCCTCCTCAGGGGGAATGCTTGTTATTGCGCCTGGCATACTATGGCACTCAGGGCAGAGCAGCGGTCCATTAAAATGATGTCAATTGCTCATTTGCCAGTTTACCACTTCTCAAAAGGGTCGAAAATATATCTGTCAAAAGACAAACGGGAAGCACAATTGCCGAACATCTGCTTTGCTGAATGAGCGTTTGCCGGAGCCTTACTCCGGGGACCTATTAGCGTTTATTCCTGCCTGCTCTGATAAGGAATTCATCAAGTTTCTGACACCCAGCCAGATGTTGGGGAATAAGCGCTGTCTCCTGTTGGACATCTTACTAATAGTTTGTCTTTCACCCCATCGCAGAAAATAAATATTACTAGAGAGGTGGGTGGTGTTGTGGGCTGTAAATGATGGCCCCTTGGTACTTATTTATGTTTTATTGTGGACATTTAGCCATTGTTTATGGTGACAGAAACATGAATTTGATCTGTTTCCTCTGTTTCGCTAAGTTTTCTTGTGTCAGAGTGGGCGCTTAAGCAACTGCACTAATTGAAAACTGCATATAATGTTTCCCAATTGTACCACTTTCACTCATTTCCTCATCAGCAGAGTTGCCTTCAGGCTATACAGTATACAGTACGGTGGGGTATGTAAATGTCAATTGAAGAATAATTGAAGTCAAAGACAAAGCCATTGTGTTAATCAGTTTGCATCACAAAAGCCATGAAACACGTTAAATATAAAGGCACACCGTGGATTAAGGTACTTTGTGAATGCATATTCAACACCCTGCTGGAGGTGAAATAAGCATCGATAATTGGCGAGCATATCAACTTCCGCGCAAATGGAAGCCCTCGTTTAAGTAATTATCAGATGTAGGCCTATGTTAGCTCTTCTGCAATAATTTGTGTATCACGCGATATTTTTCCCCTCATGATGTTACCAATCCATCTAACATCAATCTGATTGTTATGGTGTGTTAAGTGACACAAAATACCCGAGGAGGCTCAATGTCTTGATTGAACAAACGACTGCTATAAATATCCAGTAATCCACTATGTTAACTTGTTCTGTTGCCATATGTGGAAAGATAAACCCTGCATTTCACACACATTCTCAGATTAATTCATGATGATTCAGTTTTGGCAGCATGGATCGTTTCTATTTTGAGCATTGATGGCAGGAAATCAGAACATCCTTGCATGATGCGTAAGGCCCTTCCCATTTCTAATATAAGATTCACGGCCAAGTGCTCTGCAGAGGTGCCCTTGAGCAAGACCTGTGCACCCTGCACTGTTGCCTTCAGTGTAAAGCTTTACTTGTGCCATACAAGCCTTAAAGGATTAAAAGCATATTGCATGTGCAGATAAAATGTATACACAGTCAAATGAGATAAGGTCTGTGCATGTTGTGTCCAATAATGACCAGATTATGAATGAGTGATAAATTAGCCACTGTGTTTATTAAGATCACATCCTCGGTTGCGTGACAAAAGGCGTTGGGGACCTGCTCGTGCCGGTTTATCCTCTTAGAGCGCGCTCACCCGCTTAGCCAGCAACTACTCTGCGACTGTGGAAGTTAGATGGGTTTGGGTTGACCAATTAATCCGATATCAAACTTCAGCGACAGACGCTAGCCAGGACACAACTCAGTCCTGTGTTTGTTTCCTGCAGAACACAACCCCCCCCACTCCCCCAGCAGCCTCCGCTCCCTTCCTCCTTCGGATCCTACCAGCAGCAGATCCTATATAGAGAGAGAGAGAGAGAGAGAGAGAGAGAGAGAGAGAGAGAGAGAGACAGAGAGAGACAGAGAGAGAGACAGAGAGAGAGAGAGAGAAGAGAGAGAGAGAGAGAGAGAGGAGAGAGAGAGAGAGAGAGAGAGAGAGAGAGAGAGAGAGAGAGAGAGAGAGAGAGAGAGAGAGAGAGAGAGAGATTAAAGCTATTGCACGCTGCCAACAGCCAGCTGCCATCCTCCGCGTCCACACACCGCAGCAATCCATAAAATAACTTGAGATGAATGGGCGCTAACGTTATGCAGAGCCAGTTGTAGTCTGCTGCACGGGGGCATTGCTGTGATACAGCCGCCAGTCTTTACACAACTGCATCCACGTGACCGTCACTGCTTTCTAATCCATTGAGAATCCAGCAGAAAGGGAGCCTTTCATGTTTTTTTTCTTTCTCTCGATTGAATCGCCTGCCCTGGTTTCTCAAATAACGTGGAAACGATGACTTGTAGCCTATTGGGTGTCAGCATAAAGTTCATGCATGGGAAATAACACATAGAGAGTATTCTAAATCTCAAAACAATGTTCAATCTGATCCACCCGGTTGACTATTCACTAATAACATACATTTGTGCAAATGACTTGAGCACATATACGATCCACATTTAAATGTAAAAAATGTCTGATTTATGTAATTGTAATAATTTGCGTGTATCCCTTATTGAGGTCACGTCATGCAGATCAAAGTGCAGCCACCTTTCGTTTGAGCACATCCAAGATGCATGCATAAAAATGCAGCCTCCATGTGCCGCCGTGTTTTGGAGCAAGCCGGGTCTCGGTTTTTTGACGTCACTGTGTCTGAGAGGGGGAACTTGAAATGTGCGACAAGACTAGACGAGCCAGGCAGGAGGAGAGGGAGGAGGGTGATGTGGGTAAGAGAGGAGGGAAGAGGCAGTGAAATAAACGAATCAAACGAAGTGCAAAGGTTGCGCTTGCGCAATAGTCAGAAACTAAATTGAATCAATTTTCCCAAATCTGAAGGATATTGGGAGTGTGTGTTATGGTTTGAAACACCATGCGGTAGTTTGTTTAAGAAAGGCTCTTCTGCTTTTCAGAATATAATTAGTAAAGTATTTATTTTACAGAAGTGTTTGAAGTTACCACCTTGTGTATTTCATAATTGTTCCTGCATTAACATGGCCTTATAAAACATTTGATTCGCGACACTATGAAATATTAGAGATTCAGAGTCTTTGCATGAGCTCTTGTTCGGATTCAAACTGATTTTTTTCGCCGTTTAAATGCGTATTATGGCGTCCATTGATGTGTGGTAACTCCTTTGGTTGTTTTTATGAAGCGGTTCCTTGTTAATCGGGTAGTGGGAGACATAGGGCAGCTCCACTTTTGGCAACGAACCCCCCTCCACTTTCACGGTCACACTGTGTCCTCAGTTGCCCGTCTTGTAGTGTGCATTTTTGGACTATTTTTGGTAAGCAGAATAAAATAACAGAATATAAACTTTGCAAGTGCAACTCTCGCAGCCATGGATGAACCGTATTCCCAATCTAAAGCCATACTCTCTGCCAAGAAGTGGTGCTCCAACTTGGTCCCCCAAATATTCCCATTCTCAAGCACACACATACACACACATAGCCAAGATACTAAGATGGCGCCTTAATCAGTGTCAAGTTCAATGACTCCTACTAGTCTGATACAAACAGCATATCAAACAGTGTCGGATATATGTGTAAAGATGCAGGGAGCAGAACAACACGGTGATAATAATCAACCTCGCAGTCTGAAGTTGCTTTTCATAATGATTTTTTTAATTTCAGTCAAAATTTCCGTTCACATTTCTTCATAAATAGTTGGTAAAACAAATCAACCAACAGAAAAGTACAAGGAACCTTTGCCTCTGGTAGCTAAATAGGCTAACTCATAGGCCTGCTGCAACAGGGTTTGCCTCAATGTGGCACAGTGACACAGTTCATCAGTAAAACATTTTTGCTCTTCAGGAATAACTTGGAGTTTGACCCATTTCTCCCAGAAAGTGTTACAACATCACATTCTAGCTGTTTTTATACATCAGATATTTTTCGCTGACCTCTGGACATGGGGCAGAAAGGTGGTGGGAATAAGAAAAAGTACTTCATTTAAATTAAGGTATAGAAAATAGCATATAAAACATATATTCCTTAAATTATTTAAATAAACTTATTTCATATATCACTGTCACGAGGTACCGTTTTTTTACATTTTATTTTAAAAGTAGTGCTGGTGGTCTGAAAATTGTCCTCATATGAGTACAATATACTTTGTGTATGCATAATATTTAATTCTTGAGAATAGGTTACAATGCAATGCTGTAACTCTTTTTGCCACTGAACGGCTTCTTCCCCAACTCACATATTTTTAAATTCCTTCCACTAGATTTTGTTAAACACAAAAAATGTCATCTTGACAAGTTATTCACACAAAACAAGCAAATGTGTAATCAAACTGCTCTATATGCAACACCACAACAAATAACACACTTACTTTCACAGAAGAATTACATTTAAAACAATGCAAGCTGACGGACAAAAAAACTTTTTTTATTTTTGAAGATACTGTGTTGTGACAGTTCCATTGTTGCCGATGCACACATTTAAACATACTTGCACAAAGACATTGCTGGAACTATAAAGAGTGCCATACTGGCGCATATAAGTGGGTGCTTGACCCGAATTGGAAATAAAATGCTGTCTCCTTGATTTGGAAATCATGAACTTCGCACAATCGTCTAAAACCTGTATAGGAGTGCAATAGGCTGATGGATTTGTTCTTTTTTTTTAATACTGAGTTTATGCTACGAATTGACATCTATTTCTGATACTAGAAAAGTAAAATACACAAAAAAGTTTAACCAAAAATAAAGATATCAACAGAACCCTTTTTATAGCTTCTCAGCTCAACTGAACTCAGTTCTACAATGTCAATGATTTACATGTCAATGGTCTCATAAAGAAAATAAAAGTGACGGAAATATCTGCATTATATATAGACAAATCCATAATATTCATATAGATGATTTCTTCGATCCAAATAAGACACATATAGGCCTATTGGTTAAAAAGAAAAGGAGAAGGATACAATCGCGATGTTGGAGCTTTAGAGTTTATCATGTGTTCAATGTTAAGCTGGTTATGACCAAAACTGTACAGTTCTTGTTAGAAAACATTTCCATAAATATCATTTAAGTTTCAGAACTCATACCCATAATTAAATTACAAATTGATAAATATGGCATCATGGATATGTATTTACAACGGTATTAACAAAAGGCAACGTTATATTTAACGGTAACAATCGTAACCTAATACCACATTTCTCCACCTGAAAACGGACGTTGACAATAGATTCGACCCCATCAAACAAGGAAATACATTCACGAGTATAATATTTATTTAGGATTTTTTTTCTGTGTTCAAGTTCATGACAAAGACTTTGGCACGTTTCTTAAGACTGTCTGAAGTTCCAACAATCAATTGAAGAGGCGACAATAGCGCGTCACCGTCATATAAAACAGTGTGAAATATTCTTCCTTTTTATTCTTTTTTTTAAATAAAAATTTGAGAAAATACATAAAATGAAAAATAAAACATTTTTTCTGTAAACTAAAAGATAAAAAAACATTTATTTATACTGAGAAAGTATTGAGTTCTATTTATTCATGATTTTTGTTTGATTTCCTCAAAACTGCGCAATACAAGTCACATTTTGCGATCCTGAGAACGTACGTGGCCTGCTTGGTGCTGGCTTTTGCTCTCATCTCCTGTCGTTGTTGTTGTTGTAGTTGATGCCCCAATCCCATTTGTGTGTGTCTGACAGCGTGTGTGTGTGTGTGTGTTTGTGTGTGTGTGTGTGTGTGTGTGTGTGTGTGACTGTGTTTGTGTGTGCGCATGAGTGTGTGTGAAGAGAACAGGAATAGTTTTTCAGTTGTTTTTTTTATCCTCAACTCCGCGGTCCACATTGAGAGATGGTTTGCTCTTCCGACTTCAAACGTACCATTCATTAAAGTTGGGTGCCAGTCCTTCGCTGTGACCAGACGTGTTTTGCACCGCTAATGGCGGTGTTTTTGTCGGGTCTTCCGTGTTGGCTGAGACCAGCACTGGTGGGGTGGACGACTCGTATCCAGAGCTGGCTGCTGGAGACGATTCGGATGCTTGAGACTCATGTACCTGAACAAAATAAAAATAATTAAACACTAAGAATAACGTATACTATTATTATATGCCCCAGTCCATGTGAAGTGGCTAGCAGGGTGTTGGATTTAAATGCGGATTAACTCTGGATTGTGTAGAGCTTCTATAACAGTAAACACACAGAAAACTTAAAACAGGCACGGCAACTTCTACACTGCAAAATATGTCCAAATCAATGCTCCATTAACGTGCATTGTAACACGTATTTTTCTTTTTAAACTAAAATATTTAAATGTCAAGAGAAAACATTTAGACGCATGCATTGCAACAGGCTTGTTTTTTTAATTAATGCAAAAAAGGTTTCAAACCGTAAATCTAGTTTAGAAGAGTGGCAGGCATGTAGTAGCTTTATTCACAGATAATTCACTGATATATTCAAATTGTTTAATTGTGATTTTAAGTAGGCCTATCCCTAATATACTCTATAACATCTTAAATGTTTCTTTTTTTGCACCGAAATAGTGCTGTAACAGCTTAAGAAATGCCTGAAGTTGTGATAGTTCCTGTCTGTTGCAGGGGGGTGGGGGGTGGAGAGTGTGTGTGTATATGTGTGTTAATGTGTTTAAGGAGTAATGAAGACGTTAATTACCTTCATGTGTTTCCTGAGAGAGCTGGGGTGTGTGTATGACTTGTCGCACACTTTGCAGATGTATGGCTTGTCTGATGTGTGCACATGCATGTGCTTTTTCCTGTCGCTGCTGTTGGCGAAGCGTCTGTCACAGCCATCAAATTCACACTTAAACGGCTTCTCACCTGCAGGATTAAATACACACCATGAGTTACCCCAATGGCCCGAACAAACAAACTCCCATTGTAACACATCCTGTAAAGCCGCAGCCCGATGTAAATGGTCTGCAGCGTATTATATAACAAGAGTAACCTACATTTTCTGGGCGACATGGATACAGCTACACTACTACACTCTGCTCTGTCAGGCTTTATTTATTCAAGAGGCCTGCTCCTTCATACTACTACTGGCCTGCGCTGTGCGTCTGCTCGTATAGTAAACATTGAATCAACAGGGCATCTTCTGCACTATATGATAGCTGAACAAGGACAAGAATTAGCTACAAACGGATTCCTTATCATTTTATATAAAGTTCAGAAGGCACAAGAGGTAGTCTAGCTCTAAAGAGCACTTTAACTTGAATACATGCGTAAAGTATCTATCTTTATATATCTCATCAAACTTCCTAGCAGAAAACTACAGGGATTAAGGGTTAACATAAAGAGTTGGATAACAACAACAACACATTTTTCTTAAATTATCATGCTAACAATAATGTATCACTTTGTTTATATTGAACTGCACTACAACTATTTGGAAACTGTTCAGCTGGATACATGTGGGCCCAACTTCTCAGATGGTTATTGTAAACAACAAAATATGCACACATTTGTTAGCACTCTAAAACAGGCAGGATTCAGCATTTCTAAACATACAAGCTTCACTTTAAAACAGTGTTATTTTACGCATGCTTTTGCCGGTGCTTACCTGTATGTGTTCTTTTGTGGATTTTCAAATTTTCCGATCTGGCGAATATTTTCCCACATCCGGGGAATGGGCATGGGAATGGTTTTTCTCCCGTGTGCACACGGATGTGGTTGACGAGTTTGTACTTGGCCTTAAAAGATTTCCCTTCTCTCGGGCAGTCCTCCCAAAAGCAGATGTGGTTGCTCTGCTCCGGGCCACCAACATGCTCCATGGACACATGAGTGACCATCTCGTGCATTGTGCTGAACGTCCTCTCGCAAGTCTTTTTGGGTCTGTTCATCTGGTTCTCGTCAATCCATTTGCAGGATAATTCTTGTTTAATTGGTTGTCTCATGTATCTAAAGAAGGCCCCGGGACCGTGGTGTGTCGGCACATTCATCCCCATGTTCATGTTGATGGGATGGCTGTAGTTGTGGAGCTGAGCCCCGTAGTGGTCCGTCCGAGGGCTCGCAACCGGACGGTACGGATCAGGTCGTCCGAAAATGTCCCCACGTAAGCCAAGATGCATTTGGCTGTTAACAACATGTCCACTTGGTGAAGTGTGGCTCACCCCCTGGTCGTGAAGTCCTGGAAACAACAGATGTCCGGGGTTATCGCTCATCCCGGGCGGACCGTGGAGGCTACCCGCCGAAGCTGCAAAGAGCCCATGCTGTGTGCTCGGCCCCGTGGACTCTCCAACACCCCGGTTCCGGAAGAGAAAGTCCCGTGTTGAATTGAAAGCTCCCCCGCCGTACGAGCCCACCTGCCCGCCGTGAGTGTGTCCCAGGGCAGCTGCATATCCAGTGGCTTGCGGGGTGAAAGCTGATGTCTGGCTGGAGGCGATATCGTGTGCCACGCCGGGGATGATTTTGAAAGCTGCGGAGTGGGGGGGATCGGCGAAGGGATTCAACCCCAGACCCGGGTCTCTGTTCCCGAGGTCGTGGTGCCGTGGTGTACCGAAACCCCCGACTCCTAACGATGCAAACTGCGGACCGCTATCAAGAAGCATAGTCATGAGCTTGAAGCAAATGTAGGAGAGGGGAAGAAACAAAATTAAAATCCAGTGCAGCGGAGCGCGCAAGCTGCAGACACCGCGCCGAGATTTACCACGTTTTACGAAAATCCTAAAATAAAAAACAACGGGGCAAAAACGGTGAAAAATCCTATGCGTAAAGAGTTGGGAGAAAAAAAACTCCCGTTGACTGCGATCCGTGAGAAAGAGGATCAAACTTCCCCCCCTTTCCAGCCGGATGATGTCCTTGGACTGATAAAGTCAATCACTCACTCCCCGAACATAAATGAACTCAGGAGGCAGTGCTACGACAGCCAATGAGCGCTCAGCTACCCCTCTGACACGTGACTGCGAAGGAGGGTGTTAATTGGCTAGATTTCTGGTGATTGGCACAGTTTGGTATTGAAGATGGCAGGTCGTCTCAATTGGTTTCATTTGATTGGCTCTTACAGGCATTATTTTGCAGGTAAAGCGGAGCACTAGCGCAGATCCTGCATGTGTTATGTGCAGAGCATGTCTTATGCAGCCTTGCATGGTTTTATATTCCTCAGAAACTACCAGGCAGTTTTCTAAATAAATATACAAATAATCGGATCAGTTATTATGCCACCCAGCAATTTTTTTAACAACTATATTTCTAGAGGGGCCCACTCTATTATTTCACAGTAACAGCAACGAACTAACACTGTATAAAAAAAAGTTTTTGGTTAAGCCTTTTGAGTTATTTCAAACATATTTAGAACTTTATAATACATTTTGAAATGCCTGTCTATTTAAAATCTCTATCTATCTATCTATCTATCTATCTATCTATCTATCTATCTATCTATCTATCTATCTATCTATCTATCTATCTATCTATCTATCTATCTATCTATCTATCTAATGTAGTTTATATATCATTGACTCATCTGTTATTCTTCTCTTTCATGTGACCAGTTTAGCTCTTATTAACTGAAAACTTGAATGTACTTGGCACAGTTCCAAACTGTGGCTTTCTTGAAGCCGCTTGAAAGGGGAGGGGGGTATTTTTTTTGTTGCAAAAGCTCTATAGGGTGTAAGACGGTGGAATAAAAGGCAGAAAGAAAGATGGCAGTAATTGTAATATCCTGAGATTTTTTAGCTCAGCCAAAAATTCCTGCCTTTGAGCAAGTTTCACAGGGCTGCCACTGACTCGCTGCAGGACACATAAAATCTGATCAAGTTCATAGACGCGCTGAGTGCTTCAAGCGGCGCTTTTTAACTCCAAGCCATTCACATCCTTTCCCCCTCAATCTGTCCCAGGAAGGAGCTCACATTCTTTATTTTAAGGGATCTGGACCTAAAAAAAAATCTTCAAATCAGTCCTTCATTCTGCTTTCGCCCTCAACCTACCGCATTCACCCCAGAACATTTCCTCGAGAAAGAGTTATAGATTGAAAAGGTGAGTTTTCTTACTTCTCCGTCGTCCGTCTGTTAGTACCAGGGGCCATGAGGCAGGCCTGTGTGGACTGCACGGTGGCGAAGTGCAAACATGTAGCCTACAGTGTATTATATTTAGCCGGTGGAGGTTTCATGGGATTTAGTTTTCTTGAAGTGAACATAGCCTGCTCGGTGTTTAGGCCTGTTACTCATATGTTAATTTAAATGTTGCAAGGAGCTGCATACCTCTGTTTTTTATGGAAGTCGCGCACATTAGTACAACACTTGCGCTTTTTGTACATAACCTCGACAATTTGTCTTGAAGCAAAACGACGAATGAGACTCACTTCATCTCTTTTTCCTCCGTAATCTGCTCTCTCCCTCTCTCTCCCATTTTCTCCCCCTCCCTCTGTTTGCCTGCCTCTTTCTCCCTCTCTTTTCGCCCTCTCTCCTCTCTCTCACCACGAATACATAGCCTCTCACAGTTTACTCCTCCCTTCACTCTCACACACACACGTCCTCTCACACGGCACACCATGCGCATGCACGAAAACACACACAGTAAACCATTAGCACACACACACCAACACGTAGCCTACAAAGAGAGAGAGAGACACACACACACAGTTAACATAGTTTGCCTTTGCAGTTTTGCAGTATGAGATTTATGGCGACCTTTGTGATCTTTCACAAGTGACAAGCAGCCTGTTAAGTTTTCCTCTATTCCCTCCGTATTTTATTGGCTTGTTGAAACGTGTAGGCCCCATACGCCACTTAAGGTCATGTGCCGTGTATTTGCAGCCACATTATCACTATGGAATAATAACGTAACATGGTTTAGATGAGTCACAAATGTTTGTGAGCGACAGCAGCAGCGTCGGCAATGCTGAGAAAAAGAGAAGCTGTCATCAAATAGACCTAAGAGCAACTGTTGCCTGTCTAAAAATCTAAAACTAAAATTACTGCAGATCTCTTCAGGTGTTCTGGTATTTATTCAAACGGTATTTATTATGTAATTAATTCTACAAATGTGGATTGTCAAGATTTGAGCTTAAAACATAGATGTTCTAATTGTTTTGTCAACCCCGAATACGAGGTTGCACGAATACATAGGTCATATATTTTTCTTTTTTTTTTTGTAAAGAATAACAACCCAAAGAATCAGACTGCTTTGCCGCATAAATACTTTTTTTGGTGAACAATTGAAAATGGAGAAACTTAAAAACAGGGGAAAGTGCTTCACAGGCCTTTTTATAGTGCTGCACTTTTGGTAGGCATTTGTCTCACTCACACCAGCCATTTTCCCCCCAGAATATTTCCCCCGCTCCTCGGGCATGCCGCCCTTCACATTTTCACCTCTTTTTTGACATGTCTATTACCTTTAATTCTGTTACATTTTACACCGTTATATTTTCTAGTTTTGCCACCACTGACATTATTGTTCAAACCGTTAGAGATGTGAGTTTCAATTTCGTAAAACGATTAATTGAATATGCTTAGTGGTTTAGGTGTTTTCTTTGATTGCAATGTTGGACACAGTCTAAAATATGTAATGATCATTTGCACGTGGGTGTAATGCAACGTGCTAAATTATCACGTTATTCTCTAGCACTATTTAGACTATAATTTGATGATTTAGTTATATCTGCTGGGATTACCTCATTGGGCGTTTGGATAGCCCATTGGTTATAACATAAGCTTCTTCAAACTGAGCATGCGCGTTACCTTAAAATATCCCCATATTGTACTGTGCATACCTCTTTGACAGTATGCCCATGCTGTTGGAAAAGAGCAGAACCATCAGCCTAAATGGTAAACAACTCACATTTATACATTTATTCTAACTAGATGTTAGCAGTGTGAAAGTGTTTTAAATGCATAATTTGAAAAATGACTTGGATGCATGATCATTATGTTCTTATATAAAGAAATGTGCCTATGGCAGCCCAAACGTCTGGATAATTTTCTTATAGCAATGTTAAGTAGTTATTTTTTTAGTCCATGTTGTCTGGCCTGAAGCCTATGCATGGCTGGCTCAGGCCGCTTGTGCTATAGAGATTTTGGACTTAAAGTTAACTCAGTAGTGACCAGACAAAAGGGAAATATTCATCAGTCGCAAAAGCATAGCCCGAAAGTACTTCCATGTATTCAATACCACTGAATATGAATACTTTTTTCTGTATATACATGAAAGAAATGGCAATGTATCCCGGCACAGTTAAATGAATATCACTATTTTTGTTTAAATGAGCATTGGGCTGAATGATTGTGCAGGTTTTGCTGTGGTTTAATTTGGCATCTCTTATAGGTTATGGCTTGATACAATACTGCAATGCATGGTTGTGTTTGGTGTGCTGCATTAGGTGCATTCTCCATGACACTTTTTCCCAGTTCTGTAATATTCTGCAGAGCCCTTAGACTCAGGCTCTGGTGTGCCCTCATACAATCCAGTAAATATCATACATTCTCAGATTAAAATACATTTAGATTCACATTTGTTTCGGCAAAATTACCTTTTTATGCATGCACTTGTTTCCGAAATCCTTAACCGTTCACAAAACTAAAATGTACTTTATACATTGTATTGTATTTTAAAACACACTCCTATAATCAAATGTTATTTTGAATATCCGTGCAGGTGTAGCGGGTGATAATGACATGAAATTTGCAGCCGTAGATACTGAAGTTTTACATGACGAAAGACAATTTTACTGTCTTGTAATTTTGAATTTCACAATGTGATGCTTGACTTTATTGCATTGTTATCGGGCACATTTTGTTGCTGTGTATTTGTTGGTTCGTCATAGGAGAAACATACATGTTTCGGGGGTTCATATTGCCCTATGAGGGTTTATACTTGCATACAGTACAATAACTCCACAGATCGGTGTTTATTTATCATATATTATCTGGTCAGTTGGGTTTGAGTGACTGCGACAGTACTGCAGTATAGTGTTCGCCTTCCTATTGCTGATGGAGAAGGCTAATTGACTTCTTGCTGTGATTTACTGGAGCATCGGTCTGCAAATGGACTTGTCCCAAACCTGTTAATTCATCTAAATGTCATAAAGTCATGGAAAGACTGCACACTGCCATTCTTTATGAATTGTAGTATCTCAGCACCACTCACTACCCCACACAAATATATGCAGTTGTTTAAATGGACACACATGCAAAACACACACATATAGGCATTAGTTGTACCACATATATGCACATTGTAACTCTGTGTCCACACACACACACACACACACACACACACACACACACACACACACACACACACACACACACACACACACACACATTTGGGATATTTGATATGATAATTTTATCTTCCTCATGCTTTTATTTTTTTCAATTTTTAGTTAAACATTGACAATACCACACTATACACCTGGTGATTTAAGTTTATTATGAATAAACATGCATATTGACATGTATATTTATATTAAGCTATATGTTTATCGCCTTTGTTCAAAGACTTTACCCAAAAAAGGAAATCATGTTTATTTCAAACAATTCTTCGCAACACAATCCCGGGTAAAGAAATGCAATTCGCTGAATTTTCAGTCCAGTCTTCTACACAGTGTATACTGTAACTCTTGTCTTCTGGCAGTTGTTTTCTTCTTCTATTACATCTCTTAATATTGCCCTTTGTCCTTCATTTGGTCCATTTTCAGTGTACTGGAAGTGACTGGGATCTTATGTAAAGAGTATTGCCTGACATGAGTGTTTTGATAGTTGGGAGTGATATTTTGTGTGCAACAGTCACTAAGATTGTGTCTGGCCTGTCAAGCAACCAACACAAGTGACCACACTCACAAAGCTGGAGGGTTGGAAGGGATTGCAGATGTCAAAATGCTAGAATTTGTAACAATGTAAATATTGAAACTAGAGTTTGTGTGGAGTTTCCAAATATATAGGACACAGATTTGGTTTCATGTATTAAATATAACAAATACAACCGGAAACATTTCTTAGTAAGATAACAAATCCTACAAGCAATAGTTAATTGCGGTTTATATTTGTATGTCTTGGCCATAAGTGCATTGTTTATCCATGTGAAGAAACATTTCTACTCCAACATTTATTTTTATGAAATTGAAATGTTGGTGAAAGAATTTGCAATTTTAAACATTTACAAATTACATAATTACCTTCATGTAGTTTATTTAGTTTGACAACACTTTCATACTTTATTCCAGTAAAATTAATAAAATTATAATTTATAGAAAACTCCTCATGAGGCTAATTTATAATTATATGTTGAAATCTGGATGCTATGAGCATTTCATTTTAAATTTAAATAATCTTTGGCCTTTTGACTAAATATTACAGTTCAAGCTTCAGTTATGAAATAGGTAAATAGTAAACAAATCCCTGTGAGTTTATTAGTGTGAAGGTGAGCCAAAACAGCTTTACAGAATGGATGTATTAAATAATAAAAGAGAGTCCTTTTTCGTGTTTGCCTCATTGATGCAAATAAGGACCTGGAGTGATTTGGGGTGCAGGTCTGTCAGACCTTTCCGCTTCTGAATGGAAGATTGGAAACTTTCAGTCTATTGGCCTGCAACCCTCCATCATTTTCGGAAATGCATCGGGTTAAAGGTTGACAAACATGAGCGTCCATTACAATCATGACAGAATTAGGCCAGTTCTGGGCATGTCTACTATTTTGCGGCACTTAATGTCAAGTGGGCCCCTTGCTTTGTCTCTGCCTAGGATCCACTGCAGGTGACGTCAGCATTACAATGAGGAAACGGATTTTTTCCTAATTTTTTATCTTAAGAAAATATTGAAAATTGCAGTAAGTCTTTGGAATTAGGTTTCTTCCACCTTAAACCACGAGCTGCACTCCGAAGCCAACACCACTTCGTTAAGATTTATATTAAAGCAACCGATAACAAATGTGGCTAAACTGGTCTATGGGAGAAAGTTCGCTGATCAGATCGGAGCAACGTCAAAGTGAGGAGACGTGCAGAAATATGTGCTGCACTGAGGAGCGTGCAGAGCTGCTGTCCTCACAGCACCCCAAAGTGAGAAAGTTTATCAGTTTCCCATGAACAGTGGAGCCTATCCACTGCTGTTTGTCACGTTTTATAATTTACTTGTTACGCAAACATATATACGTCTGTGCTAGCCTGCATGACGCATGGTGCACGTTTGATGATTTTTTATTTATTAAAGCTTAACGAAAAGGGTGTGTGGTAATAGTTCACGTTGGATTCAAAAGTAAAATAGTACACCATGTTCTGCAGCATTCCCTTCAGACACCGCTGGGATGTGAAATCATATTTTCGAATAAGATAAATAGGAGCTTTGGTGGTCTGATGTCATGTAGGCCAGAACTAGCCTACTTGTTGCTTTATCAAAGTTTTTTTTCTCTTTGGACATGGAGCCAAAGAGTAGTTTTGTGCTCTAATTAAAATGCAACGTGCATGTAACGCAAATATAGGCTACTCTTACCTTCATGAGAGCTGAGTAAACTGTTGTAAAACAAATATAATGTTTTTGGTCGCTAATGACGCACAAAGACATCATTAGTCCTATTAAAAGAAATAATTTCAAAAAACTGCTTTAATCGTTAGAATTAGTTTCATGCCATTTTCACCGTGCTGAAATGTGCACTATACACTCAAAATGAAAGTCTTGACAATAATGGGGCTGGACACGCTCTGGCCAGTCTCTCTATTATTCTTACAGGGCAGGAGTGGGACATTTGCTTTGGCAGGGTTTCCAGCGAAATAAAAGCCGGTAGATATGCAGTGATAGATAGTGTTGTGTTTTGCTCATGTCTGCATTTAATCACTTGACTTTTATCAGATTATTAGTATCACACATTAACCTTTGCATTTATCATATTTAGAGATGGGATCTTATGAGAAGGCGTTTGCAGTTACAAAGGCAGCAATATTTGCAACTATCGCGGCACATTTCAAAGCATTTTCTCTGCAATATTTGAAAACGGAGTCGTGCAGTGAACGCCTGCGTGTCCCTTTTAAAACAAACCCAGCGCCTGTCAATCACCGCGCATTCCAACCAATCCCAAAGCCCCCTTTTTAAAAGCAGGTCTGCCTGCTGTGCTTTTATATTGCACCATGGCCTGTTTCGAAGCATTTTTACTACCACGGTTATTGCCACAAATCAAGAGGGCAAAGTGAACGGCATGGGACTCACACCAACTTTAACGAAATTGAGTCTGGTTCCTTCTTCTGCGAAGTTCACGGCCAAGAATTTCACATGCAGATGATATACAAACAAGGAAAAATGGAAAGAGGCTTTCTAGGTGTATCCTGAGTGCTGAATTCGTTGATTTTGCAAACTCATAGCCAAACTCACAACAAAACATGACGAGCCTTTCGAGGTTTAGTGGCTGCCCTCTCTCTTGCGTCAACCCCGGGGAGAGCAATACTGAACCCAGCATGGTGCTGCCACCTTTGGCAGGAGAGCACATGGGACTCCCCACTGGCAGTTCCTTAAAACTCTGCCCCTCGCACAATTTGCGAGACTATCCCGAGACGAGGTCCAGTGCATATGCTGACCATTCGGTTCCCAATTTTTCAGACTCTGGATACCCCAGCCACCGGTTAGAGCACAGCCCCAGGGGCATTATCATTGGAGCCAATCTTTCTGGAGCCGGCATGCCACCCGTCACTGATCAACTGGCATCAAGACCTAACCAACATGGCGGGATTGGAAGGTATCGTGACTTTTCCGGCTACAGGGATAACAGAAGCCATGCTTTTTTCTCAAGTTATCAGGAGCAGGCCCACGCGTCCACCGATGCATCTCGAGATTTCGGCGGGCAGATGATGCTGGGTCTACCTGGAGACCTCCTCAGCCGGACTCACCCTTATGGCCAAACTATCAACCCCAAGGGAAACAGCCAGCAGCTTGTCTCACAATTCCTGGGGCTGTACAAACCCCTCAACATGGCAATTCAGCGTGGAGGAGGCGACGCTTTCTTCAGGTGCTCTAAACAAACAGTGAAGCATGAGCTGGTGTGCAAGTGGAGTGACGGCCAAGAGGGGGCTGGGAATATGTCTTGCTCCAGAGCCTTCGGGACCATGTATGAACTTGTCACCCATGTGACAGTGGAGCATGTCGGAGGACCAGATCACTCTGAATATGTGTGCCACTGGGAGAATTGTGCGAGGGACAGGAAGCCTTTCAAAGCCAAATACAAGCTGGTGAACCACGTCAGAGTCCACACAGGGGAAAAGCCCTTTCCCTGCCCCTTTCACGGCTGTGAGAAAGTTTTTGCGAGATCAGAAAATCTAAAGATCCACAAGAGGACTCACACAGGTTAGTTAATAAACACACGAAAGCACAAAATGTAATGATGCTGATAATTATCATAATTATAATATTCGAACCATACTTTTTAATAAGGGTAATTTAAATAAAATGTAGTGAGTGTTTTTAACTTTCAAAACAAACTCTTTCATTAATATTTATGAGTTGTGCAGTCGTTTGTTTTTTTTCATTCATATTTCATTAAAACAGATTTTGGAAATGATAGCAATTCTGTCTTATTATTGTTGTTGTTTGTATTATTTTTGTATTGTTATTTTATTCTTTTTATTATTATATTATATATTTAATATACTGTAGTGTGTTTTTTAGGCCTACATTGTTCTAAATATGTTTATATTTAAAGCTGCTTCTCGCAGTCGTTGTTTTGTTGCCTTATTTTGATGGAGAAATGCATGCTCAGGCAGATCAGTGAGCAATTGGAAACGAGTATAGTCTGCAGGCCTAGTGGTTTGGGTGCCTCTCCCACTTCATTCAGGGAAATTATTAAATAAATGCCGGGACACCGGAGAGTTGTGACGTAGCCGTTACGCTGTCTCTGCCTCCCAGGGATTCATCTCCTCACAGCAGAGCACCTCACACTGTGATGTAGGAGGAAATACAAAAAGGTGAGCGAGCGGATGACCCTCAGTCAGCAAAATGAAACGATTATTAACAAAAAGAGGAGAATATTAAAAAGCTTATTTATTAACGGCCTCATTATTGTTTAATTTCGATCACTTTGGCTCTTTACTTTACCCAAAGCTATATGTTTTTCGTTTTAAACTGTTTTTCTTTGGCCTTCCCTTTCCCTATGAGCACATATCTTATATCTAATATAACAAGGATTTAATCTGCAATCTTATTTTGTTCTTAATTGTACACACATTTCCGGGATTGTGAAAACGTGAACTCACAAGGTGTAATGATACTAAAATGATGGCATTTAAATGTAAAATATAACGAACGAGTGTATGGCCTTTAGAGAAAATGACTGGCATAAAACCGATTTATTAGGCGCCCTCTTTTAATCTTGGTTAACAATAGTTTTACAAATGTAAGCAACACATAATAGAGACAGAAAATGGACGTTTCCTGATATTAGATTTGACTGCACATGCGTAATGTGTTGTTAATTAGACCTAATGTATGTGGGAAGAATATACTAAGATTTTTTTTTTATTCACAAAGATACAAATCCATTTAGATACAATATAAAGGTGATCTAGCAGCAACTTTTAAAGCTTTTTTAATCTATTTTATCTACGAGTCCATCTCTAGTCCGCTGCAGCAGGAGGTATTTCGCAGCTGCAGGCAATTTTGTGCAGAAAGATCAGTTAGCATTTTGATAGCCATTATTCATGTTTTGCATGATAACTTAATTTAAACAAATCATTACAATTGCGGGTCACGGGTTTATCATAATATAATGCATGTTTAACTACAGCCTTATTGATTCAGTCCACAGAGAAACTGCCTCACACTTGTTGCGAACAGGCCTGCACAAAGTTTCAGCAACTATAGTTTAACTCTCTCATTTCATGAAGATCAGACGGTAATTTCACACTATCGAGTAAAGCCTGGATGTGCATTTTTTCTGTTTTGCAGGCTCACTTTTAATATAACATGGTGAAATGGAACACGGTTTAATAACCTAGGTTAAATCAGGATAAACACTTAGGGCAGGAACAGCATTCACCGGCCTGTCAGTATTTTCTAACTTGCCGTCATTTCTCTCTTTGCACGTTTTAGGTGAAAAACCTTTTAAATGTGATTTCGAGGGCTGTAACCGGAGGTTTGCAAACAGCAGCGACAGAAAGAAGCATTCTCACGTGCACTCCAGTGACAAACCCTACATTTGCAAGGTCAGGGGCTGCGACAAGTGTTACACCCACCCGAGCTCCCTGCGAAAGCACATGAAGCTCCACTGCAACAAGGCTCAACTCTCCAAAAGCGATGACGCGCGTCCCGGTGACGGGGGTCACATTGCGGAGATCAGTTCAACCCGAGTCTCGGATGGAGCCCATATCAGCCCTCCTCTGCCCCCAACCTCAACTCAAGATGTCCCCCTGTCCCCAGAGAGTCGAGACGAGTCGACCCAGAGGTCACGTTTCCATCACACGTTTGACAGCAGTTTGGACTACTCCACACACAGGTCACAGCCCCTCTTGGACCCTTTGTTGCTACAAAGAGGCAGCTACAGGTCCCAGTCCTCCCAGTATCCCTGCGGCCAGACAGGTCACACTTTCGCCCAGAGCTCAAGGACTTTCCAAACCGCGTCTCCCTTTCAGAAAAGTATTGTCAATGGATGGTACACATGCCACAGCGGTGTGGACTCTTTCCCACCAAAGCATTGTAACAACATCCCCTCGTCTCTCTGAGTTCTTGATGGGACGAATGCGGGTGAATTACACTTTATCGGACCTATTTTGTCCAGGTTATAGCCTAAACAACTTACAGCTGTATCTCTATACTCTCTGTATTTTCGTGAATGTTGTATACCCAATATTTTGTGACACGTCAAATCATCCTGGGAAAATGTAGCTTTATTTGTTGTTATGGGGTTGGGTTTGGCTTTCAGCCTAAACACACATCCCCCGCAATGGGTTATAGGAACTTTTACAGAGTGTATTTGCCTAATTGTTCGCTGTGTTACGTAATTATTAAAGATATCTATCTTAATCGAGATAAAAAATGACAAAGATTTTATGGAAATCTGCGTGTTGAGTCTTCTGGATACATAGGCTATTACTAGAAAGTAAAAGGAGACGTCCTGCTGAATGTAGCCCTATGTAGGGGTCGTTGTTGAATGTAAAGTAGATGTAATGTATGTTGGTATGATAGAAACATTATTCAAGTCTTTATGTCGCAAGATTAAATAAATATGAGAAATATATTTTCTCAAGTTAAGTTTTGAGACCGACCAGCCTGCGCTATGGGCCTGCAGCATGTCTTTAATTAAAATACTGCGAGGCTCAGTACGTTTCTTCCCTCCCCTTGATTAAGTTTCACTTTTCGCCCCTTTTCATTACATATTCGTATTCTTGTTTGTATTATATGTATATTTCACATTTCTGTGCAAAGTAAGACCAGTGTTCGTTATACTATTAAACACGTTTAATTAGCATAACGTTATACTGTACATAAACCTACTGTATAATTAATTATGTATTCTATATTTTATTAAAGTGTCTATATTCTCTTTGATCAGGCGTGTGTGGTTAAACCCTATCAATGCAATTTTATCACATTATTTTTTCGTTTTTACTAATTTTATTCTTTCTAATAGCCCATGCCACATTTGCAGGTTTGCAGTTTCGTGCAAACTAAAGCACCGCCTGGATACAGCGGGAGGCAATCTGCTTTGATTGAGGTAAATCTCGTGTAGGCCCAAGTAGAGCGTATACATGTAATAAACTAAAAAAGAAAATAACATTTACCAGAAATACTCAAATCCAGCGAAGTGTAATGGTCATTATATGCACATGAACAACCGGTCCTCTCGCAACCACATGGCTGCAGACTTTGCTTTTCTTACCTGCGTGAAGAAAATGTGCGTTTTTTTTGCATACAGGTGTATTGGCATAAGGTCACGCCCATTCTGTCTTTGAATGAGGCGAGCCCTCGTGCGCCTTTGCTATATCCTAATAATCAACATTGTTATTCGATTTTTGCTTACACATATGCCCACACACACACACACACACACACACACACACACACACACACACACACACACACATACACACACACACATACACACATCCTAATAATCAACATTGTTATTCGATTTTTGCTTACACATATGCCCACACACACACACACACTCACACACACACACACACACACACACACACACACACACACACACACACACACACACACACACTTAAACATCTCACTTTGAGAGCAAGCTGCAAACACACAAGTGTAGTCTTAAAATATTGTGTTGTTCCAATTCTAATAAATAAACGCTCCATTATTATTCCTATCATTTTTCTATTGATATTTCATACAGAAAACTGAGCTATAGTTACTCTATAAAGGCTAATTTACATTGAAAAATAAATGAGCTCCTCAATTCGAGTCTGAATTGATATCATAGTTTTCCACTGTTCAAAAATCACAATACCACTATAGGATAACACAATGTGGTGTTCTGTTTTATATGGATATTAATTACCCTTAAAAGTGTTCGATAAAACATAAAAAAGAAAAAAAGAGATGTGTGTTTCCTGGGTTTTAAATACACACACTGCTGATAGTTAAATATTTGCTTCACTCCACCTATAAGTAACAGTCCCTGATATATTTGTTCATGTTTGCTTGTTTTTTGTAACTTTTGGAAAGCACATTTCAACAAAAACCTTCTGATATTAGAGAAATGAGCTCAGTAGATCCTGCCTGTCTGTTTCTTTACTTGCAGAGATTGAATTCAGTTCCGTTATTAGTCCTGGTGCAGAGCTAAAATCATCTGCAATGAGTTATTATTTTCATATAGCTCATTCTCCATGTGTCCTGGTTTACAAATTACACCTCTCTCTAACAATAATAGTTAAAAGGGATGGTTATTCGCTGAGTGATCAGGTTGAAGTACAGTTAATTGGACATTTAATGGTCTGTAGCTAAAAGTGATTCTGTTCTCCTCCCGCTCAGGAAAGTACTGCAATAGCTTGATTACTGTGGAGGTCAGATGGGTCAACATTTGAAAGAAAAAGGTAATGAAAAAGAAAAATCTCTGCTCCCCTGTCAGTAGAAACAGCTTTATACTTTGTACCTGTATGTATGGATGTCAGCATTTTATACCCTTAAACATACAGATGATGACTGCCATTATATATACCAATTTGCTTCACACATATCAAATGGAAATCAGGTCAAAAGTGCATTAATTTAACATCTCTTTGAAATAAATGCTAACAGTGATCTGACAGCTAACTAGCTGTAATAGGGATGTTCTTTATTCCAGTGAAAGGATTTGATGGAGGTGCAGTTGTCTGGATGGCTACAAAAATACATGAGGTGATGCTCCAAGACTGTATTAGAAGATTTTCTTTCTTCCAGTGTAGACTGTATTACCGCTAATTCACATTAGGTTCTTTAAAGTTCATATGAATTTGAATACGGTGCTGTTATTTGCAGTACATGCGGGATAGACGCTTATATTATTTTTGTAGCAGCATTCATACTTCTATTTTTAAAAACATATATTTTTAAAAACGAAACAGTTTTTAACCTCTGTCATAGTTATGAGCGAAATATTGCACTGTAAGCACATTTGAATGATTCTCCAGATTTTGCAATTCTGGGATGAAATTGTTTTTGCTCTGTGTGCTGGTTAAAAGTGGATGCTGCACCACACTCATGAGGATACATCTTTGGGGACAGTCAGATATTTTTTAGTATGCATTTTGCAGATTCCGTTTGAGTATGACTGCAGTTAATTTTAGCTTCAGCTTTCCAAGAGGCATCCTTCTGAAAGTCATCTGCAAGTTTAAGTATCTGGATAACTTCGACAACAACATTAACATTAATTGACAAGACAACAACTTCGTAAATCAGTTTCTAAAATCTGATTTTGATAATAAGTTGTGAATGTGTACCCGAAAGGTACAGCTGTATGCTGCTCATGTTGATAAAAACAATCATTTCTATTGTTGAAGATTTTGTGATAAGTAGTGTTGTATGGTCTTAAGATATTTTTAAGCAGTTGATGTTATAAAATATTTCAGATGTGAAGTGTTTCTTTCTTATAGTAAATTGAGGTGAACTGGGTTGGCTTTGATCAGTGTACTTTAATGATGTGATGACAGAATGTATGAGATCCCTTTTTCTTGTATCGCAACCTTATCAATAGCTAGCATCAAATGCTTTTGCTGTTACTGTAGTATCAATGTTTTAAAGTCATCCCAAGATATTCCATCTTCCAAACCCCAACTATTGTATGCGCTGCCAGTTTCTGCCCTTTTGTACTCCCTTTCTAAAAATAGTAAATCTCTCCACCGAAAACACAATGGAGGTGATCAAACATTATTCTGTGCTCAGACAAGCCTCTGTATTTGGAATATGGAAAACTGATTCTCCGTTTGTTGTGTGAGGACATGTTTAAAGCCAAAAGGCAGCAACCTAAACGGTGAATTTCACCGACTTCAGTTCGTAAGCTTTCAGTCGAGTATTCTGAACGAGCCGTGGTAATATTCCATGATCGTTGAACCCTGCCACACCCTTCCCCCCGGTAATCACAACTGATTAGACCTCCGCTCACAGTTTGCCACTTGCCCGCCGCCATCTTTTCTCTTGCACTCTCTGCCTAGCAACAAGCGCCGGCGCCATTTTGGACAGGGTAGGGTATACATCAATTTAATGTAAATAAATCCATTTCACCTTGGTATCCATTGAATTGCCATCCTGCCCCCCTGCGTTTCTGTTATGCCATACTTGGGTTGAGCCCCAGCTGTGTACCAGGGGGTGGGCTGCTTTGTCACTCCAGTTCTTTGGTTTTATGCATCATCATAACCATGTATGACATCTTGCGTAACTTACACTATGCGCCTCCCATACTTTTCCCAAGTACGGTTTAGGCACTCGGCTCAGGCAGGAGAGGCTGTGTCAGCGTTGACTCTACTGACCAAGTGTGATTTTTAATTGGATTGCTGGCTTTCCCCCATCCTCCCCAGGTCAAGCCAGTGGTGCTGTTGCTCCCCAACTTGCTTTCTTTTCATCCACCCCTCTGTGCCCCCTCCCCCCTTTTTTTTGCCAGGTCCTCTTGTTCCTCCGTCTCATCTATCTCTACCCCTGCAGCTCCTGGCTATCTTCACCCTCTATGGCTCCTTCATGATGGCCCCCTAATCTCTGCCAGTGTGGTTCCATGGTAAGTAGGTGTTCTCCGCCACATTCTCCCCCAAACCTGCATCGAAACCTGACTCGTAGATCTGCTATTTCGGTTCCCTGCCCCTCTCTTTATCGAAAATTGCAACCCACATTGTAAACTGGATGAAGCGGCATGGCTGCTTTTACTTTTTTTTCTCTTTACCGTTGAAGATAGGTCACGTCTGAGGGGTTTCGATATCAAGGCATCAATGATGCTAACAACGCATACCTAGGGCAACTGAAACAATAAACAAATGTTGATTTTCAAGGAAAAGATTGAACAATATGGTAATACTGTCAATGTGATGAAACGTTGAGTAGAGTGAATGTGTAGCTTGTGTTACTTGTTTTTCGCAACGTAATCCGTTTCATGTCTATAAGCCTGTGTTTATTTGATAGCTTGACAATTAATACGCTTTTAAAAACACACCATCAGACGCAGGGCTCTTATGTAAGACAATGCAATCACTACAATTATGTGCACATGTTTAATGTGTTTACAAACCATACAATGGTAAAAAAAAAGGAATGTCCCAGCGCTGTGCTCTTGTAAATTAACCAGACTGATCCTTTAGGTTTCTTTCTCGTCTTCATCTGCACAGCAGTTTTCTGATTTCAGCGGTGCCAGCCCCCTGTGAAGTCCGGCTTGTACCAAGGCTTATTAAACTAGGCGCCTATTCACTCTCCCCAACCGTCGCTCCACTGTCAACTTAAGCCCAAGCCCCTCAAACACTCAACTCCCCTACTATTGTTGCAGAATTTGCCAAAAACTGAGTAACAGCCGATATGCAGCGGGATAAAGGGAAATGCCCCGCCTATCCTCATATCTAATGCATATTTGTCTTTTGATGCATTGCAATCTACCCCTGTGGATGGTTCTTAAAATATGTATTTTTTTCATTTATTATCCATGCCTTACATAACAGATATTTTGACATTTTGGGATGAACCAGTTTCTGAGATATCATGGACACTTTAATGGACTCCTATGAGCCGGATAATTGATAATGGCTATCTGATACGAAGAATAAACAAACTGAGAGCAAAAGTTTTTAGAAATGGCCCCCCATATTTGTTGCGGCCTCTTGATCGTGATGCAATGCAAAAGTAAAATAAATAATGTTTTAAAGTCCACATGATTCCAAATTCATACATCCAAGGTTTGTTGGGAGTTAGAGTAGGTTGTGTGGAGTGAGCAGACCTTTGAAGATCTTTCAACTCCTGTAAGCTCCAGGCCTATGAGGTGCAGCGCCATCCTTTTAAGGGAATGACCATAACTTTGGTCCCCTTGCTTCTAATCCCTCCCCCGGACCCTTGTCATCAGAGATCAACCAGGCTGAGCCTTAATGTCCTCCGCTCGCTGGCAAGGGCAGCTGTTAGCTTTCATGTATATGAAGAGCCAGATGAATATGCTTAAATCTGCACGTTGGATCAGGGATTGATGCCTTTATCTTCATGTGCACTTCTTTTGTTTATGTTCTTTGACAAGTTATCAGTTACATTTGTAGAGCCTGTTCTTAATGATTCACATTTCCTGAATGCATTTGAAGCGTTTGTAATAAAATGTTTTAAAAGCTTTGATGAATAAGCCTAAAGAGCACAATGCCTTAGATTTTACAAAAACAGTGCAACGAGACACTAAGTGCCTGTTGTCTTTGCTGTCTCTCAAAACTATCACGTTTCATTAGCAACAATTCATTTTTGTTGTGAGATACTGCATTTGAATACTTTTGTATGATTTCTCCAATCTCTGTTGTTTGAGGTTTTACTTGAAAAAGAGATCACATTGATCACGGTCCAGGGTATTTCAAAGCAGCGAGTAATCGCGAGTGTTTAATTTGATCTATTGCAGTATGCATTGCAAGTCGGCTGTGTAATCAAGCCTGTGAACTCGACATCTGAAGGAAGGATTCGTTTTCTGATCACATCCCTATTGAAGTCCGTCCATTTGCTGAACATGGTTGTGGTGACGCACTCAGGCGTGCAATCCTTGGTATGTTGCCGTCAAATTAATATGTACTTGACATGATGCTGTATGTTGTTTTTAGCTGGTGTCTAGTGCTGGTTGCAGGCCTGGGGGCCCATGGGGGCCACATTTTAGAGAGCTGTAAGTGAGGACGCATGGCGATCTAACTGTTAACCCTCAACGTTACGGGAACACCCCAGGGCCTAACTCCACAATGATGGATGCAGGGTGGCGGGGTTAGGGGGCCCCTCACACAACCCAGGAATTCCCCTTGGGCCTTTTCAATTACAGTTAGACCAAGCTAGCTCCACACTGTGATGATATGTTGCTTTAAGGAGGTGACATTAATGAAGGGGACACATGTGATTTGGTGTGCTGGTGACCCTGAAGGGCGAGCCACAGACAGAAGCACTCTCATGGCACGGAGGCAACAGGAAGAAATGCAAGGTGACCCATTGTTGCTTTATTTATTTACAGTCATCAATAAAATAATCCAAACTGACCAAAGTGTCATTTAGGCCCCTCGGAAGTTAAAGAACTATTGATGGAAATAGTTTATCACTATCCACAGGCTAAAGGGAGCACGAGGGGCATGAGAGAGAGTAATTAGCAACGAAGGCTGCTTTGAGGAGCCCAGGTAACGGATTTAACAGTCGCAAAGGGATGGACTGTCCCTTCATCTTTTCCATGATCAATGAGGTAGCCTAACCTTGTATTGGCCATATGCTATGATATGGTAATGGTTTGTATAATGTGTAGGTGTGTGTGTGAGCACTTTCAACACATTTACCATCAAAAACAGCTGCTGTGTTTTGTTCCAGGATTAGTACTGTGCCAGTATCACTGCTGACTCAAACCTGTGAAGTTTGCACTCTTCCACAGATGACTTTCAAAAAGAACAAGGCAGAACTGTCTGTATCTATTTCTGTCTGCAGGGAATAATCCTGTGTTCGGGGTATCTGGAAGAGGCAGGGGATCAAAAATCCATCGGCTATGCAAAACACAGTGTTTCATATAGTTCCTTTATTAAAGTGGGATATGGCTGATGTAATTACCACTTGTCCTCAGCTCCACTCCTGTATCTACTTTATCTTTAGCCTAGTGTTGTGTTGGGAATGTCATAGTATGCATTTGGTTATGTAACTGACACAATTGTGCAATCCATCTGTACAACTGGGTCTCACAAATGTTTTATCTGCAACAAAAATTAAAAAATCCCTTGGAAACGCAACGCCTTCAGTGTAACACATTCAAAACCTCAGCTTTGAAAGATATCAGGTCAACGTCCAAACAAATTCAGATTTCTGAAGAAAATTGACATGAGGAGGAAAGAAAACAGTTTACTTTAGAAACAGAAATTGTACAATATCTGAGACTTTTAAGAGTGCCAGCATAACAAGCCCAGATACCACGTTTAATCACTAAAAACTATGCATGTACTGCATTTGACTTTCATTATCACTACTTGATCAAACACATCATTAACTATGCTCTGTACATTAACTTAATTCAGAATATACCGCGTCCGAGGGGGCCATTAATAATGACAAGAAGGAGCCTAGGAGGGAATGGGATGCCCCTCCCTCTCTCCGGCTTGTTACTACGCAGCTGTACTGTAAGCACTTCATGTGTTTTGAAATGTTATACATTTTTTTATCCTTTTATCCACGCATAAAGTAAAGATACCAGCCAGTAACATAAACAACAGAGTAAACGGATCAGGAACTAGGATGGGCTGTTGGTAATACACACATGTGAATGAATTGCCAGAGGCACCGTGAAGTCACTGACACAATTATCTAAACACGTTTTATTATTCATCTCCCTAGTACAACAGGAATTACTGTTGTTCCATGTTGGGAATCCATCATCCAGGATGCCTGTAAATGATCTCTCATCTCATTTATCATATACCCTGTCATTTATCATTACATATTGATATTAATTGATGTTGCTTTTTCTATTAGTTCAGTTTAATGTGTGGGCAGCCTGAGCAATGATGCAGATTAATACATGTATTTTATTGTCCCTGTAAGCCAGATGTTTGGGGTGGAGTAGTGGCGTGCTTGATTGTGTGTATGTGTGTGTGTCTGTGTATGTGTGTGTGTGTGGCTACAGCATCGTTGATGACTGAAGTCCCCCTGTATTGTAGCTCACAGATCACAGAAGTTATGAGAGACTGCTCTTTGATCATTTCCAATTCTAAAATAATTTCCTTTGAACATTTCAAGTCACTTGTGCTTTTATTTATAAAGCCTATTTAGACAATCAAGGGGGTGCAAATAATTAGGCTCACATGCACACGAGTGTGGACATGTATTCCCTTTCAATCAGTTAAAACCAGCTCTGTTAATTAAAGTTCTGAGCTGTTACTCTGCCCAAATAATTTTCTTATTAGCTGCTGCATTCCTCAGATCTGTTGTCAGCTGAGCGTATTTTCTTTTGGTTGCTCCCAACGTTTTTTTTTTTACAGAAATCCCACTGACCCATATAGTTGATCTTGTTTTTGAAGCGTATAATATAGATTCCAATTTAAGAGAACGGAGGCTCTATTATTAGTCCCATTTGAGTTGCACTGCCTCCTTCTAGGTGCTGCTGTGCGTTTCTGAATTCCCTGAGTGGAAGCATTACCATCTCATTTGGGTAAGGGTGAGATTACCTCATGCAACTGAGCTGTTTCATCACAACAAATGCAGGGAGCTGTCGCTGGTGACTGTTTATACAGGCAGCTGAAGGTAGAGACATTCCAGATACATTTCACAAACATCACACATGACAACTTGTGATGCCACCTTACTGATGTTTCCCTTGAAAGGTCTTTCACTAACAACAACATCCTATTGATCCTCAGCACCATTTTAACAACCTCCTCACACCCTCTAACACATACACACCTGAGTGGGTATGGATTGAAAATGTTAGCAGTTAGCGGGCTAGCATTGCCAACACATCCTTAGGGTGGATGTCAATTAGGCCCCGTCATTGTGGGATTGGCCCTGGAGGAGTCCTGCGCAGGGAGAGTGATGGAAATCAGCAGCGTAACACACGGCTCATCTCAGCGCTGAATTAATATGCAATACTTACATTTTCTTACTGATTAAAAGGCTGTGGCACGTGATGAGCTATCAAAACAAGAAATAAACTACTAGGATTAGAATTCTGCTTTAATTGGATAGATGAAAGGAGCAATTAGTTGCAGTTTTTTTCTTCAAGCAAACTCGTCCTCATTTATTGGGAAATGGGGAAAATATAACAATGCATTTTAACCAAAATTCATTTTCTATCTTAGTTTGTGGAATTTATTTACACTCAGCGGCCACTTCTTTTGACACATGTACAATCCATTGCAATTCAATTCAACAGTTCTCAAATAAATTCTAACTTTTACAAATGTAATCATGTTCAGGTTTTGTTGACGGAAATTAGTACATTTTATTTATTACGGAGGCTGTAATTAAAGGTGATTTTGAGCTTGACTACATTATACTAAGAGGTGTAATTTTGTCCTCCCATTTACAAATGAGGTAGGCAGAATATAAAAAAAACTTTGAATCTAATACAGGCCTGTAAACCACCAATAACTATGACCTTAATGTTAAAACGTATTGGATTTACACCGCACCACCATCATAATGAGCATCATAAAAGGACCTATACTTCATGGCAGTACAGTTGTATTGCAGTGCATTAGATTGTGAAGGTGTACTTAATAAAGTGGCCAATAGGTGTATTTCTGAAAAGATTATTAAACAAAATGCACATGTAACCAGTTTTCAGGTAATCCATCTCTAATGTAAGCAGGACTCTTACAACACACTGTAATGAATTTGTATGCAGATGAACCAACAATTTAATCTTTTTTGATTATTCAACACCATTTGGCAACAATGATCACTTCTGCTCAGATGACATTTAATATTATTACAACTGTTTGTGTATATTCATTCATTCAATTCCTGTTTATAAAGCAGGTTGTACTCATGGGAGACCACATGAAGATTTACACATTTATCTGGTAACAATTACATACAACTACATTGTATGTTGTTGTATCCCAATAATTGTTTCTTTACGACTTATGAATGCTGAAAACGGAGGCTCAAAGTGTTACCAATGCAACTTTCTGGCCATATTGGTGGCTCTATTTGTATTGGTTAGTTGTATTGCATTTCACTGAGAGGTGTTTCTAATATTTCTTTCCTTGTTGTATAAATGTGATAATGCAAAATATTATAAACACCTCCCAGTATAACGCGCTGCTACTCAACAGCACCACAAACTCCAGCCTCCAAAATGACCAGACCATTGAATCAACACCTCTCTACAACTATTTCAACAAAAACTGAACATTCATGGAGTTAGCATTTGCTGCAGGGCTGTTGCATTTAACTGAGTTTGAGCTTTGTGCATGTTATAATATGCTTTATGTTAGTCTTTTGAAATACCAAAAATGACATGTGTAGTAAGGAGGATGCCTTGTGCAATGATGGATACACTGAAGATACACTGCCCACCACTTTTCAGTATTCTTTCATCCTGGCTAGCAGACAGCAAAATAAACCTTCTTTCTAGTTGTTGGCCTACATCTTGCTCAGTCGATAAATGTAACATCTATGCTACTTATTCTTTACATTCCTAGCCGTGAGGGGTTGTAGGAGCTGCTGAGGTTGTGGGGGGCAGGGCTGCTTTGCGGAGTTAAAGGATATGCTTCCTGTTGTGGAAAAGGGTCGAGATGACCAGTTACACTGTTCTGCTGTTGCACCGACCTTACTCATCAATCAGAAATCAAAGCTTTGACAGTTGCTAACATTAAAGCGCTGCTGCTGGTGAGTCCTGTGCCAAGAGGCCTCTTTCTGCTGAGCATATTAATATACTGTAGGTCACAAGGAGGCCCATCACTGATCATGAAGGGGAGGATAGATGCTCCCGAGCCACACCAGGCACGGGTCCAGTCAATATTCATACTTGTAATATATAGTCATCAAAGACAGTGCCATGGTGGACCACTGAACTGATTGAAGTGGCTTGACACATATATTTTTTTCTACCAGGAATTTAAATGTAGAATATTATAAAGAATATAAATATGTTCCAGGGAATACAAAAATGTTACTTTACATTGTTGAGGTTCCCTATGTTAAGTGTTTATTGGTTTGAGAAGTCTTTTTTTTTTTTTTGTACATTTTATTCTGATTCCACTCATCTGTGTTTCAGACGTGTGTTCACTATTTAATGTTTCTGCACAGATTGTGATTGAGGCAAGATGTCTGTTTATCTGAACAACCAGCAGAACTTCCATTGAAGTTCTTTTGCATTCAAATTGTGTGTTTAAAATTGAAAGAAGTCAGGTTAAAAATAAGTATAACTGTTGTAACTCTCCTTGATCTGGTGCGTTATCCACACATTAATTATAGAACAAAAAAATCCCACTAATACCAAGTGTGTGCAACATATTGGTTTTTCATGATATTCTGAGTTGGCTCCAGGTACTGAGCAATGTAGTTTATCCTTTTACAACGTTTAGAGTATCTTAATTCTTATGCAGAGAGTGTGATTTAGCCTTTTTTGTGTGTACCAGGACATGTTTATGGGCTAATAGGCCTTTGTTAGTAGTACTCTATTTATTTAATACAATTGTAGTGTGAACAGAGGAATAATAAACAGGCTGACTAAACATACGATTCTTCTTTCGGGCTGAGAAAACCCTGTGTAAGGACACAAAAGGGGGACGTTTCCACTGCGGAAAGTAAATTCTTTTGAAGTGGAACTAATCATCTGAGGGATGGTTCTCGTTGTCCTAACAACGCAGCTGAATTGGAATGAGCCTTCTTTTTTGTGGAAGATATGTTTTCTTTTTTTCATTCAGAACTGATGATGATAGTAGTTTCACGCCCTGTCCACCCACATTGTCCGTCCAAACTTCTTTCCAGATAAGTCTTCACTTGGAGACGCCGAACACACGGCGGGTGACTCTTGGACTGTGACGTCAGCCCCTCTCCTCTGTCTTCCAGTCTTTACGCTTTTTAATACCGTTAGAATGAAAGGGGAATCTCACAGCAAATCCACTCCAATAACAGTTCTTTCTTAGAGTGTGAAAAGATCAAGACTTTTAAACTACTCCTGTATCATAATGTACCAGAGACCCTCACCACAACAAAATCAAGAGTTGTGTGTGAACACTACATTTTAATGTTAATAAAAAATAAATAAAGCTGTATTTAGAAACAATATCTGAGAACACTCTGGTACAGAAAATTCAAATTTGCCTAAATATTTTTGCTTTAGCCTAAGAGGCTTTAATATTGTTTATTTGTATGTGAAAATAAATTAAATGTTCCATTTAAAGCTCTTAAAAGTCCATACAAGGATGTTTTTGCTTTATTTACATAAGAAAATAACAAACTTGTGGATCTCTCTTTTTAACTTTTTGACCTTTTTAAAAGCCGCAACTACAAATAAAACATTTGGCAGTATTCAATTATGTTGTTTTATTTTCCTGAAATGAATCGACAGAATATGGTGGAATGTGTAAAGGAAATATTTTTCGTATCCCAGTTTAATAAACCAATCCACACTAATATGAAATATACATTTAATACTTGTTTGCATGCTTTGACCTAAACTAAATTATACAGGTCTAAATTAAGTATGTATGCAGTCATTCATGATAAATTAGACTATTCTTTCCTCACATGTCCATAGCACAAGTTATAATGTGTCAAAGGTTGCAGGAAAGTAAATGAAGAATACAGACCATTATGTTCTTTTTACCACAGATGGAGCATGTCATTTACAAAGCAAGTAGGCAATTATTGGCTGGAATGATGAGGTCCTTAATTCACTGTGACAAGCCTTTTGTCTCGAGCTGAAGGGATGTAACTGTGAATCCAGGGACCGCTCATGCGCCCTCAGGGAATATAGAAAGGTAACTTTGGCCGTCTGACCTCAGGCGAATTCCAATCTCTTAGCGTTACTAAATTTTTATCTTCACACGGGCTGTATAGCTTCGCCTCTCTTGAGTTATAAACTGTCAGCCTTAGTCCTAAAGTGATCAAGCCGTTTTATTGTCTCAGTGGGGAACAGAGTTCAGGCAGCAGTCATCTCCAAAACAGAGGTGAACTGTTTCGGGAAGCGTCCTGGCTACTCTGCTAACTTATCATTCAAACCTGTCAGGGCTTTGAAGGAGCACAAAACTAACATAGAGTGGATTCTTCATTGTTAACTTGTTGGATTTTAGTAAACAGACACAGGAATAAACAGAAGCTCTTTGTTTAAACACATATATATTCCCCTCTTTATCTCAAATAAAAAACATCTGTCATTTGAAACATCTTCACCGTGTAAGGATCACTGAATGGAAATGTTAGCATTAGTTATTAATCAAATCTAAATGAACCACAAATTGAGATTAAAACCATCATGAAATCAGGCCACAGGATTAATGTGCCATATTTTTACAATTCACACTTTTTTAGCTTGCCTACTGTGTTTTCATGCTTATTATATATTAAAACTTCTGGCTGCATACGTTTACATAATTCATAAATTCTCTCATAGATGATTTATTAATTGCGATATTGCACTCTCAAAGAAGGACATCTAAAGAACAATAGGTTTCAGATTTATATACTTTTTTAATCAACATTTTTTTCAACCCTCCCGAATAGCCGCCTGTTGGCAGTGAACTCAGATTGTTGCCAAAGATTTGGCAAACAAATCCAAATACGAGTCTGTGTTGATAACTGTAGGGAAGTATTTGTACTACTGAGAGGCAGGTGGCAGCCAAATGAACAAAGTCGTTCTCAGTCAAAAATTAATTACATTCTTACAGACTTGTACTCAGCAGTCATTAATCTGCAGGACACTCAGTTAAAGCAGCAGCTTTTCACACCAAAGTATATTTAGACTGCTGATGTGGGATTTGGCGGCAGTGATGTAATGCAGGGGTGGATCTCTGGTTGTAGTCATGGGAGGAGACAATTCACTCTTCCTCAGCTGAAGAAAATAACGCAGGATAAGCCTTGACTTTTTCTGAAATAGTGAAATAAATGGGTCTTGAGTCTGTCTGCTGTACACTGCCTTTTCCTCAGCTGGAGCTGCAGCAGGTTAAGGCAGGACACAGCAGATAAGCCTGTGGCACATTGAATATAGGCCATTTTTAGTTCTTGCTGGTGAGAAAGAATTCAGCTCTTCAGAGGACACAAACTTAGAATCCTCAAATAACCTAATTTCTTCTTCCCTGTTGAAGAAATTGCCTCTTGTAAAGCCATTTAAAGCACATCTCTTTTTAACATGGATGAAAAGGCTGATATCCTGCAAAACGCTTAGCAATGCCAAAGACTAGGTTTTCTTTACAGAGCGATTGATCAGTTGTGTTGTATTATTTTTATATCTTCCAAATATCCTTTGGCTTGCTTTGTTATTTTTACATGCCATGCGGTTGCTGGTTGCCATTGTCATTATGGCAGACTGGGAGCCGGGGAGAGGACGCCAGCGCTGTGCCAGTTGGCTCAAGTAGTGAAAACACAAGGCAGACACAGCACCAGTCTAATCTTTATAGCTCCAGACACGAAGGTCACTTTTGTGGCGATTGCAGTTTTTATGTGTCCCAGATTGACAGATTCCATAGACTATGTATAGATCTGTAAATCTGCCCTCTGTCGACCTCAACTGTCACTGCTTGATTACAAGATTTAGCCAGTATACACTTCTAAAAATGTGCATTTTCAATTTAAATTGAATAAAAATAGATTAATGTCAACTTACTCTGACATTGTTATTTAATGGGTGAGGTAGAGATACAATTAATCAGGCAAACAGGAAATATACATTTCTATTTCCCCAGAATTAGACAAAGGCATCATGTATACACATAGTAGGACTGTTAGTCCCATATTATAAAAAAAAACAAACACAGGCTGTTTTTTTCTTTGCTGTGCTGCATCACTGCAGCTTAAATACAATTAAAAAATGTGTGTACCTTAAGTTATTGTATAGCTTTATTCGTTTCCATGCGGCTCTCAAGCATGTGGACCTATCCTCCTGGTGGTGCTTTGCTTGGTAGACAATAGTCCTGCAAATATCAGGGGCCAAGTCATTATCTTCTGCTCAGCAGGTCTAGACATTATTGGAGTGTTGAACTAATGATATGTAATGAGTTCTCTGTGACACATGTCTAGCCACCCTTACTATCATGGGGCCCATTTACAGATAACAGCAACATAATTAGCTTTCTTGGGAAGCCGAAACCTACGTAAGCTTATTAATTCATCAAACTACATTTAAGTTGTGTGTGCAGTTGTACTGTGCTATGTGATCTTGCACTGGGCCAAAAAACTGTAATAATCTCACTTTTATGGTTGTTTGGTGTATTTAGTTTATATAGTGATGCTTGCATACTATCCATAACACTTGTAGTAAGCAGTGTTTACACTTACAAGAGCCCTCTCTGTGTGTACATGTCTAATTGTCTGCAACAGCTCCTCTTTTTTAAACAAACACTAAGAAATGTATTCCATGGCAAACAGAGGGATGGCTCATTATTTGTTAGGGTTTTCACTTAACTCAGGAAATTGAAAGCCCAGGACACAAATACATGGCTGTCTTAAAAATGTATATTGGAAATGGTTTTGATGTTGTACCCCACTGCAAACACTTTCAGGCTTGTGCAGGTCTCCTAGCAACAGCAAACAAAGGCAGGACCCATCTCAAGTTTCCCGTGGAGCGGCCAGTCCGGCGTGCCTTTGATCTTGACTGGGAAAATAGCTGAGTGGGCACTACTCGCATTTGTCTTTCATTTACTCCAGCCCCCCCGCCCTCCTCCCAAAATGTTCCCTGAAACAGCCAAATCTTCATCTGTCCCCAGCAACCAACACCCCTCCCGGATAATCAACCATAGCAAGGGAAGTCATTGAAGGACTACAAAGTTTTGTCTAAATTGGACGTTTTCGTTTGTGAGCGTAGTTGCTACCTTTAAGAAGGCTGTCATTTGTGAGTGTGTAAACCTAGATAGTTTTTTATCCTGTTTCTATCGTCTCAGTGTAGCCAATGTAGAATTTATAAACCTGTGTCGCATGACTTTGAAGTAAAAGTCTTAATAAACACATAAAGGGCTTTTAACCCTGCATGTGTTTTCAACTCTATGATCTTGGTCCAATCTGAAAGTACAACATGTATCCTAAAATGCCCATTGGCAACAGAAATCCAGGCACACATTGCAGCTAATGTGTATTTTTTTCAAATATGTAGCTGCAACAAAGTGTGCTTATTTTGAATTCTACGTTAAAAAGCAGGCTGCACACAGAGTGAAATATTTTGAGCATGTTTGCTTTCTAAGTAAGTCTCAGGTACCAAAATAAAAAAGAACTCTCTCATTCAATGCATAAACAAGACCACAGATAGATAGGGCAATGCACTGTTTGCTAGGGCTATAAGATGTTTTCTTACTCCAGCTCTGCTCTGCTTTCATCCAAGACAGCTCAGACAGCTCAGGAGATTTAACAAATTGAAGTGTTTCACACTGTTTTGGTGTAATTTACTGTAATTGATGTTCCTATCTAGTGCCGAGGCCTTCTTAAGCGATTGCTTGTGTTTGTAGAAAGGCATGCAGCCCAGTGGGGTGTATTGACTTAGGCTGTTGACTAATACTGCTCTATTGGCATGTTTTAATGCTCTCCCATTCTTCGACTAACAGACTCCTCGGTAAAGCTAAAAGCACACCTTGCAAACTGCTTAAGATGGGGATCAGAGTACGTTTTATTCACATTATTTTCACACTTCTGCAGCTTCTGAATGGAACATGGAATAAATAAGTTTAATTTGTTGTGAATAGGTCATCTCCCACTCTTAGGTATAATTGCATTTTTATAAAAATAAAATATTGTCAATAGTAACATTGTACATATTGACTTCGACTTGCAATGACCAGGTTAAGCAATGTATACAGAGCAGCAGTGGCAGACACAGCTATTGATAATGAGAAAATACTCACCAATTAAAGTAAGGGTTTGAGCAAAGATTCATTCCATATTCTCAGTGTTCAAGATATATTCACAGCCTTTACAGACGTAAAGGTACGGCATAAAATACTCAATTGCATACTAAATCATGTCCAGCATTCTTCATACAGATTATATTTCCCTCTGAAATGTAGTGAAGTATAAAGTTGCAACAATAGATTTAATCAAGTGAAGTACAATTACCGTTATTAAGTCATTACTGTAATTACTTAGTTTACTATTCACCACTACATATTCAATATTCTGTATTATACACTTGATTCTAATGTTGTAATTGTATAAAAGGTTAACAAAACAACAGACAGTGAAGGGCAAGTTTCATTCACCAACTACAGTATGCAATTTCAGAAATATTTATTTTAAAATCTCATAGATGCATTTAAAAATTCAGTGAAAACTGGTAAGTGGCCCTTGAGTTAAGATTATCTAGTACAACTATTATTACCAAGGTCAAGAAAGAACTTTCACACATATTTTAATGATGAACATATACTTATATGCTATTTTGGCTTTGTTCTGTACTCCTGTTGATTTTCTTTTTGTGCAAAATGTCAGCTGCAGTTACAATATGACATCTCTGGAAAGATTTGTATAAACCCACACAATGCAATTAATCAAAATAGAGCAAAACATTTGCCCTGACATCTATATTCAGTATGAGTGCTATTTTTATGTATTTTGAGCAGGCTTTAGAGAGAAAACCACAACTTATTTCATCTGCTATACAGATGCTTGTTTGTGAGACACTCGTCCTAGCTGGATCCTATTTTGGTTTTGTCAAAGCCAAGCTACAGAACAGCAGGTTTTATATTCCTTCATTATTCTTTTATAAAAGTGACTACGGTTTGGCTTGTTCTCTGTGGAGGAAGAAACTGTCCTACCGCTGACTTTAACTGCCTGTATCCTCCCCTGCATACACTTTACATTCATTACCTCACTCTATCCCTGCTATATCGTCGCATTGCTCAGCACTAGACCTCAGGCAGAAAGCTATGCTGTTAGCAGCATGACACAGGATGATAAACAAAGGGTTGTGATCTACTACACAGACACTGAACTGCACCGATAAACAGTACCTTAACTTTCATGCAGTCTTGGGACCTGGTAAGGCCATTAAAAGGTTTGCTTCTACATTTCACCTTCAAGAACTTTCTTCTTACTCAAAGACTTTTTGTGGGGAGAAAAAATAAACAGTGAAGTTTTTTTTCTCCCTCTCCCATAAACCCATCGGAATCCATTTTAGCATATATTTATTTATAGCATGTTTCTGATTCTGAATCCTTTGCGAAAAGGTTGTTGTAGCATCACGTATCATCACATTACCTATGACAAATAATAAAGCATGTCTTCATGCTTGTCTGCACCAAACCCCACACAGAGTTGTGCCCCTCTGATATAACTGCATGAGCCATCTGACGCTGTCGGGCGGAAAAGTATTAATATCCTCCTGAGCCTGAAGCATACGCGTTTACCTTCACTCTCATTTATCCGTTTATATGCTTACCAAAAATAGGTGTCCTGAAAGGTACTTTACTGGAAACATTTCAATATGTCCTCACTGTAGCAAGTGGGTGAGGCTGTTTCTACTGAATGTTCAATCAAAGACATTCTGTCAATGTACCAAATTTCTAGCTCAGATTTTTTTAAATACCGTATTTACCTACCTCTGAGGGGACGTCCTTTTGTTACTCACATGGGAAATACAGACCTTTTTTAAATGAAAATACAAAAGATGTAAAGATGCTGTAAATGTATTTTTGATGATATGGGATGTATTTAAGTGACAACAATATTATTTTAAATAAGGGGTCTCTGAAACCTACTTTATTCAAGGGTGCATAGACGATGTTGGCAATGCTCCGAAGCTTCTGTGGCAATGTGAGTAATAGAGCCTCATATAACATCTGTATCACTAATGTAAGTCAATACTTACACCAGGATACAAGGTCATGTTATCTGCATGTATGTATTAGTAAAGTGTGAATACAAACATGTTTTTTTTTCTCTTGTTGATCTTGATATTTTATATTTTTGTATCTATGTAATTTTCAGCCACCAGTATAGCAGCATTAAGGACAATGCTAAGCAGGACTAATAGCAAGGGAAACAGCACAACATTTCAGATTTTGCAACAGCTCTTAATACACCCACACACTATCGTTTGTACCAGATTTCTGGCTTATAGACCGCGTGAGCAGTCTGGATAGTGATACACAGTACCTGAGCTGCCTTTTAAAAAAGTCAATTTACAAAAATTAAAATAATGCCATTGCCATGCAATGAGATTTAGTTATTTTCAGCAGATGTTAAAACATTAATGACATTTGAAAACATTTTAAACTAGTATAAAGCAAGGTTTTTTTTGAAGGGTTAACTAGTTACCCTGTGTAATCTGCAATCTCAATGGGAAACATATTATTTGGAACTACTTTATATTGAAGAAATAGTCCTTTTCCAGAGGGTGGAGGCAGAAATCCCAGAAATAGATATTTAAAAACCCAGACCAATTAAACCAATATTTTATTTTGTAATTTATATACTGAACCTTTAGCTCAAAACCCACTCCCTGCACTACTGTTACTATCACAGACTATAAAAACCTCATTACATCATCATACTTGAGAGTAGTAATCTTGCCATATTGTTGCTGCAGTCCTGTATAACGTATCATAACATGTCGTTTTTGCAGATTATTTTATCCCGGTTGCGCTACCATCAGACTGCAAAAGAGCACAGTTTAATAATTATGATGTTGGAGCGTGATAGTGCTTAGGATGAATTTTGATAATTTGACTGGTACAAACCCATCTACACTTTTATAATGTAGTATAATGTGAGTGTGGACCATTGCTTCGCCAGCTGTGATTCAGTTTTTCATTTAACCTTCAGAAGTGTTTTTCCCTGTAGTCAAGGCCTATGCACACTCACACATGTTAACATGCCTCATCAATCAGCATTTTATAAATATGCATTAAACGTATGATATGTTGGCAGATTCTCTTTCCAAACTGAATAAGTTAACGCCAACTCTTGGACAATTTAATATGCTGTTATACATGTTTTCAGCATTCCTGGCGTTTTCTGAGTTCTACACCTACACAGAAACATGAGTGTTACAGATTTTCCCACATCACTGAGGTCTGCAGTAACTTTTACCTCCGAATATATATATGTTTCTCTTCCCCTAGGGCACTGTATTTGAGTTCCTTATCCATTTTCGAGAAAAGTTTCCACTTAAATCTCTTGGTATATAAAGAGTGAGCAAAGCTTTCATGGCTATTTAGAGTGAGGCAAGGACATGTTACACCATCTCAATCTGTGTCAGCCTATATGCTATGTACACTTGGAAGACGTCAGTGTCTGTTTGTGCCATATAGAATTACCACCTCTTAACTATATGACATTTCTGGAGAGAAAAAACAATCATGGCACAGACGGAGTGGGGGTGGGGTGGCATTTGTCAGTGCTCTCATTGGGGTTCAAAAGTAGAATTAAAATGTCTGTCTTTGTCTAATCCAACACATTTTATTTTTGTAACTGAGAAATCTGTTCAGGGACCCCAACATTTTTTCCAACTGTCAGGGTGTCATTTGTCAGAAAAAAAGATAGTGAAACTGATTTTCCACCCCCAGTCCTTCTGTATGTTGTGAGGTTAAAGCTGTTTCAAACAAGCAAGGTGGGGGTGTGTAAGAGACGTGCACATGGACACGGCAACTTGTCACAAACACACATGCTTCATGGTCATTATGCCCTGCAGAAATCTCATGGCTTTCCCCTGGCTTCCTCTTTGACAACGTTATGCCCTATAGCCTCATCCTCCATCAGCAAGCGATGACTTTTAAGAAGCCAAAGCCATTGGACTAGAGAGTATTGTCCCTCATGATTGAGATGTTAACCTTCAGGGCAGCCCCTTGCTCTTTAGAGTCTCATTTTTTCTTCCCTCTTATTCTTGTTCTCCTCCTCCTCCTGCTTCTCCTTCTTCCTTTCCTTTACACAAGGTTTCTCTCTGCCAGCAGCCTGCACACTGAGGCCGTCGAGCCATTAATGAGCCCCAGCTCCGATAATGAAGACACAGAGGTGGTCTGAGCCAGTGTGGCACAGGAGCTGGAGCACAGGAGGAAGGTAGATTAGGATAATTACCTGGCCACGGGGGAACCATGAGGAAGATGTCTCACAACCTGCAGGCCTCGATCGAAGGAGCAATATAATGAGGTGCGGACACCCTTTGCTCGGAAAGGAAAGAATAAAGGAAAATTGAAAAATGAGTTTCTTATAATCGAAATGTGACATGTATTTTTCATTTCTGTGTGACAGTTATTGCTCGTTCTGTTTTCTCAAGTTCTCTCCACAACCCTTACATGTACTGTATGTTTATGTATTTGTTTTTGTAGCTGTGCTAGATGTCTCACACATACTATACCTAAGTCCTAAATATCCACACTCACTGATACTTTGAAGAGCCTATGAGGTCAGGTTTTAAATTATGGTCTGCACCCACTCCAAGCTTTCTCGTCCCACTCCTGTAAATCCATTTTCCACACAATGCATTTCAAATCAAAGCAGCGTGGCCATAACAGGCCTTAGGAAACATTAAGCCATAGTGCAGTACTTTCATGTATGATAGCATAGCCCCTGTATGCTTTGATGTGCTCACTTTTTTAATGCTTTATTAATAATAACACACTGGGTCCTTCTCACACCAACATCAGCTACTGGTGCTCCTTTCTCTCCTCCTGAACTACACCCCTTACTACTTCCACCATGCCTCAGTTTCTGCCTCCCTCCACAGTCCCTGAGCCCTGTCTCAGGATTGGCCTGTTTGTGTTTGGGAGGGGGATTAGAGGGAATGACATGGGCCTCCAGATGAAGAGAGTGGCACAGACCTATCAGAGGGCAGAGAGTATGGAGCGCTGCATCACCATTGGTTGCTGCAGAAATCAGACACGTCTTTATTTCTTGCAGCCATCCTCTCCGAATAGCCCAGCTTTCATTTCCACGCCCGAGGAGGGAAGCAGGGTGAGAAAGAGCAGGGGGGGGGGGGGGGGTCAGGATTAGAGTTTCTGTTTGTACATTTAAGTGTGTGTGCATGTGTGTTTTTGCTTGCATGTTGTGTGCTGCAGTAAACATCTGAGAGATACAGAGGGATGGGCGCTCAGAAACTGATAGCGCTCACCTCTTCTAAAGCTGATCAAAATGCAAATGCTCAAACAGTGTTGTGTTGTTGTAGCTTAAAGGGCTGCCTGATTCATAGACATTTATAACCTACTTAGGATACCCATTTCTCACTAATTTCTTATTATTTCAGCTTTATCCCAAGATATGTTGCATTAGTGTTGCAGGCAAAGGTACCCTAAAGCACACATTGGCTGTTCATTGTGATGTTTTCCTTTTGAACATTTCAAGCATGTCTGCAATTTACCGGATCACTTAGTAGCCTATACCCACATTCACATGCGTGTCCACATTATGCACAAACATCTGCTAAATTAATTTCCCTCTTTTGTGTTTAATTTTTCTCTCTGTTCCTTTTTGATACCCCTATTTCTGTATCTTGATTTTTTTGGTGTTATTTCAGCAACTCCTGCAGCAGTCTCTAAAGGCATTTATAATGCAATCTGTGGTTGTATTTTTTAATAATAATAATATGACCTGCATGACTTTAATTTGTCATATGTACCATTCTAGCATGTGTGCACACCCACCGATTAGTCAATGTTTCATACCCAAATCTTCCTCTGTTCTTCCGTGTAACTCCTTCCTATAGTTCTCATATGATGCCTGTTGAGCGTGTTGTGCACCAGACTGTTGTCAGTGTTCGCCTGCTTGTTAGGATGCAGCCAGTAGACTCTGGCTGTCTGAGCAGTGATATGACTGGGGGCAGCGAGGCTGGGTCCTCGCCAATAATAGATCTGCGTGGTCTGCAGGCTCTCTGGGGGCACCTGGCTCCCCTCTCCGACATTTCTGGCCCGATCGATGGCTGAGTCCGTCCCAGCGCAGAGACCAGGGGTCATCTTCAAAGGCCTCCAGCCCACTTCCTGCCACCTGGTGTTCTGTTTCGGACAGAGGGCACATTTCCTTTCCACTCCCTCCACCCTCCATGGCCCTTCTCAGAACAGGTTAAGGACATGGAGCCCATACAGCTCGTCTCTGTGATCCTCACCTCCCCAGTCTCCCCCACGGGGAGAGAGGGTGAGAGATCAGTCCTATCCAAACACCTCAAAATCACACACCCATTTGATGTGAAATCTGCTTTTGATTTAATCATGGCTTAGAATGCATATCATGAAAGTTTTTGGTTATTAATTGTTACCTTTGTTAACATTCTACATTCGT
The DNA here is from genome assembly GCA_031216635.1 of Dissostichus eleginoides. NCBI lineage: Eukaryota > Metazoa > Chordata > Actinopteri > Perciformes > Nototheniidae > Dissostichus > Dissostichus eleginoides. The sequence goes on from CM062271.1 coordinate 15,847,077, forward strand.
TTTAAGAACTAAAACAGGTTTAACTGGATACATTCTCTTAGTATAGTGCATCCACACATTTATTTTTTAATTCACTGACAAAATAACCACATCAACAAAGAGGCTTATATTTCATTTATATTTTATTAAGACATTTATATCATAATACAGTATAATACAGAAAGGTTTGTGAAGGTAATGGTGTATAATGATGCATTAAATTAAGTGACCTTTTTGGCTCTCACTTGAAACATGTTTCATGATTAACTGATCAACAGACCTGTTATGGTAGGAGAATCTCCATCTCTCTTTCCCTGTTGGTCAAGTAACAAATGGCAGGGCTATCGAACACACATTTTATCTCCATGAGGGCTGTCGGACAATGAGCTCCAAGAATACATATTAATCAATTGCGTTTTTTTGAATCTGTTTATTAAGCCCAGCCATTTTTTTTCCCTCCAATACATTAGCAGATCTCAGTATGTCCGCTACTCTTGTGAACAGGGATGAGAAGGAGATAGAGGGAGAGGAAATAAAGGTCTGATGAGTTTGGCAAGGAGAGGATGGAGGCTGAGACAGATGGCATGAAGTCTGCAGCACTCTGGCGTGGCTCGCCTGGTGCTAAAATCCTCCTCTCTCACATTCCAACAAATCCTACCAGGAGGCTGGGGAGTCTGTCACACCACTCCAAGGATCCACACGGCTCTCTTCATCCCCCCTCTCCTCCCCCTCCCCTGTCGCCCCGGCCCAACAGAGCCTCTGACCACTCGGTATCGTATTTGTATCCTCACATATGTATACATTCATACATTAACATGTATAGAGCTCGACCATTAAAGGCCTGATAAGAAGCACCAGGGGGGGGGGCAGATATGACGAAACGCCTTCTCACTGCTCTTGTGAAAAAGGAACCAGGGGAACTAAACTGAGAGAGGTGGCCTTTACTGTCACTCCAGTGTAAGAAATCGTATTCACTAAACACTGGGCCAAATCATGAGGGACTGTACAATCCATTTATATCAGAGGAAGAAGACATAAGAAGCTTTTTGATTAGTTTCACCACAGCCTGCATCAGCGCATGGTGTTGAACAGAAACACTGCAGCTGCAATCTAAATCCAAACATTGCTCTGACCCTTTTTTTCTATGCTCCCCGTGGGCCCTACAACCACAAATGGACAATAAGTGTAACTGTGATTACACTCATAGCACTCGACCAACAACTGGATCATGGGCTTCACATGACATCTTCATCTCCAAACACTGTACTGTTAGATATGCTTTGAATTTCTCAAGCATTCATTTCCTTTGCCATCTCAAAGTGGTTCATCTAATAAGAACAATCTAATTTATTTTACACTTTGCTCTCTCCCCATGTCTCTTTCTCGCTGTCTTTCTGCCTGCCTTCTGTTTGTTCTAATGAATGACTTCTGAGATGAGGGGCTGCTGTGAGGAGGTCATGGGGGGCTTCAGAATCACATTACTGTTAATGATAATAAAAAGAACAATCTGTGCTAAACCTCTTGGTTGTCTTCTCTTCTCGCTCCATATGGAATGAGTGTTTTATCTGCAATTGTTTTGCATATCTTAACATGTTTGAATTGAAGTCTATGCAATTAAAAATGCACAGTAAATGTCTTTTGTGTTTTCTACGAAAGCATTGTTTATTGAAAAAATGGCTGATAAAAGATATACAGTGGTGCACCATCTGGGTTACAAAGTACGTCACCAAGCACAACATCAGGCACATCTTACATGGTGCTGCATGAGGCAACATATTCCCTACGGTAACATTTTAAGTGCAAAACAAATGCCGAGAATGATCAAAATGCAAACAGAAGTTCCAGCATTTTTTTATTTTTGATGGGTTGTACAGGCATCTGTCTTTGTTGATAGTAACTTAAACTTTTTACTGACAAAAGGTTTTCAGCTTTTCATACAACTTAAATGTAAGCAGTTAAGTGGATTTTGTTTTTAAACCTCAATACAATGGCAAGGGAAAAACTACATTGAAATAGCTTAGGAAAACGTTATGAGCTGAAAACACAAACATATTTTACAATACACAAAATAATATACCGAGGGGATCTGTACTACCATAGACAAGTTTTCATCTTGCTATGCTGGCCATAAATACTGGTGCTGGTGCAGGCCGTCAAATCAACATTTCCATGCCAAAGGATTTGCTGGGGTTGTTTACAGGGATCTGACATTCACAAACAGATCATCAGTAACTTTCCCTCCCACCAGAACAGATATAGAATCCTGGCAGTCCTTCCTCTGTGGCAGGGCAGCGTGGCGTCCCTAGGCCGATTGGCACTGCAGCTGTCACCCACAGGATGGGAAGGTGGCAGGGTCGATGGCTTAGCGGCGTGGCTTCTGGAAGCATCCGTCCCTTCCTGGCCCGGTGAAAGGGCAGGGATGCGGAGCCCCATCTCCCGGTGCATTGATCGAGGGCCAGCTCTCCATTAAGCACCATCAGAGCTAAAGGTCAGCTAAGGCCAACGGATGGGTCCTGTGTGCGCATCCTATGGAGTGACTCATTCTCACACCCAGGGAGTGAGTCCTTGTCACTTTAGTCTGTGCTGCCCCCGTCTTCTGGTGGCCGCATGACGATGGCTATTCTTCCCGTAATTGGTACGCACCTCCCTTATGGGTGGGTGCGAGCTAAACTCTCTTCTATATCCCTTTTTTTGTTTGATGTCGGACACATTATACTTTATTGTTGCTTTTAGAGATATTACATTCTCCTGCCAAATTAAAAGAGCTTGCCTTCTAATTTTCCCCAACAGAAATTGCTTAATAAATGAGCAGGGCCTGATTTGCACTGATGATCACACAGCAGCAAAATTGCACCAAATTGCTCACCCAGAGATAGTGCACCACATCGTGCTCATCACTGAGTGGCAACTACCGCCTGGTGTGGTTTACATTAATGCAGCCTGGCTGTGAAAAGGGGATAATTGTGGTGCTAAATGCTGTGGAGGCTGACAGGATCCATTTCTTGACTTGTCAAGGGCAGCAGTGATAGATAGGGTCGCGACGGGGTCTACACACACACAAGCAGATGAGTTCATTTGCACCAACACATGTGCACACACACAGGCACATGAGCACACACACAAAGGCAGACAAAATCAGCAACACTCCACGTAGAGATGATTGTCTCTTGCCTCTGTCAGGTTGTGCTTTTTTTCTCCAGCCATGGAGACCTCATCCTGGGAAATTGAGCAATTTCTGATTGAAAACAGTGGCGGTAATTAGAGCACTCACTATTTGTAACCACTTGGCATTGCATTGGTATGCAAAGCTGGCAGCCAGCTTATCTTGGGGAAAACGTTTGTTTCCTTAATTGCCCTCTTAGGACAAAAGTGAAGGGGGTGGGTGGGGAGGGAAGAGAGTAAAATGTTAACGTGCTGCAGTAAGAATGGAGCCTGGGTGTGTTGAGGGGATGTGACTCCCTGAACACAGGGGTTAAACTCCACTAATAGGCTGCATACAACACACATGGGCACACACACAGGCACAGAGTAACAGTGGAGCACTCATACACCCACATATGGGCACACACTTACATTGGCACATGGGCACATGAAGGCAAAGACAAAAAGACAACTATGATGAGAGCAAACATTCCAGGACACACACAATTAGGCACAATTAACTCCATAGACATACTGTATACTGTAAAATTAGACATGTAGTAATAACCAGTCGCCACACTAATGAATTTAATGACCCTGTCTTTAAATAAAGAATCCATTAAGATGCAAAGTAGCAAATTAGCTTAGTCCGGTTCATCTAATCGTTTATTACACACTAGAATACTCCAAAGTATCATTGTCCCTTGTCGTAAAGCTTCCCCTGCATTTACCACAGCTTTCAATACATCTGTGTCATTTACAATGTTAATACTCTCTAAAGCTCATTACAACATCTTATCTTCCTCATGAGTGTCAGATGGAAGGCAGGAAATAGTTTTTATATAATATTCTGTTTAATTTACCTTCTCCTTATCCCATGTTCACAGGGGGATGGACATGGACATTTATTTGGGTCCTGATGGGATGAAATCAAAAAATGTTCTCAGAATGAAATGTTACTTTTTGCATGAAGTTAGAATTCATCGTTGTAAAGATACACCTTTTTTTTTTAGCAGTGACTTACAGTATGCTGCATTGTACTTTGCAGCATTGGCTGAATTAATATGATTCCCCTCTGATTGTTGGACAAGAGGATATATATCTCAGTGGAGCAGACGGTGAGACATTCTCCCTTTCACAAAACACAAAGGAAACGTTATTTAATTAAGACTTCCTACTACATGAAAGGGGGGGGGTTATTTACTTTTTTATAACCACCTGTTAAACATGGATAACCACCTTCATAAACATGGATTCAGTTTAAAAAACTGTTTTCCTAATTTCAGAAACTAAATGCAATATTCTTATTATTCAACTAACTCGACACATTTAAGTGTAAAGATGAATTCCTTCTGAAAAAAATCGAATAATGCAGCGAAAGGATTATTTGAACAATTCACTCTCTACTCAGTTCAAAACAAGCTAATGTGATGAGGAGCGTCATATTTGTACTAATTTTAAAAACACAAAAAACATGTTATGAAGTATCAGGAACTGAGATGACCCGCTAAAATGCTCTGCCCTTTGGAGAAGCTGTCAGTGTTGAATCCCCTCTTTCGAAGTCAATGCGCCAACTCTCAAACAGACACAAAAACGCAAAATCATTCCATGCGATCTGAAGTCTAAAATAAAATGTATTTATAACACGACAATGTTTTGGTGAATCAAAATCAAAAACCTTTCCAGAAGAGCAGTAGCTGCTACTTATTAGTTGTATCATAATTATGATTTTAATATATTAACGGTTTACTCCTTGGACAATTATCTGTCATTGAAAAGGATGATTTCTAAATTGACATATGGCAACAACAGTTTGAATAAAGTAATTATAATTAACATAAATTAGTTTCTCCCTCTGTAATAATAGTTGAGTGGAGAAAAAATTACACAAGAACATATTTAACACATTTTGATTACACTTTTGAGCGTCTGAATACACTTTTCTACCCTTTATGTTATTTAATAAACATGTTTTTAGTCATAACGAAATAAAGCAGCAGCCCGGTTCAAATAACATGCAGAAAATGATAAGGCTAACAAATTCTAAACAACTTAAACGAAATAGTTGACAGAAGAAAGACAAAAAACACTTACACATGAAAACAGTTTTAATTTTTACATTTTCGCGAAGGCAACTGAAGAAAAGACTCGATGCTACAGGTGGATGAATTCTGATGAAAACCCCGTCCGGACTCTGGGCCTAAAGGCCTTCTGATTAATATGTGTAACTCAGCTTGTCATTAAAAAATCTTTATTAAGACTGTTTTCCAATCAGCTTTATTTTAGCAACTAAAACGATAGGTTGTTACATGCAGGGCAATTCCACATCAATTGGTGCCCGATGTAATAAAGTGTCCTCTTTCTTCGCATCTGTTGCATATCCTATCAGCAACAAGGCAGCAGAAAGGGGAGAGAGTAATTAAACAGACACAGGTTAATGAAAAATACGATGTTGCCTTTTCTCCGATCTGCAAAAATCTGCACCAAATAATAATAAAAAAGAATCTTAAAACAATATTTAAAAAAAATCCCTTCAGACCCACCTGCCAGAGATAAGGGCCAGCGTGAGCATCACACATCCTCTTTTAATGATTTCGATGAATCAGGGTGGGATGATTGATATAGCCTAAAGATAGACGTTGTGAGGACGTTTTAATAAGCCACGGCTAATACACAAGCCGCTAAAATGATCTGGCGTAATTGGTTCAAATAGGAATTATTAAGAGATATGTGCAAATGTTTATATTTACACCTTATAATACAGCATGCGTGCACTCACACGCGTTGGTTTGGCTTTGCACTATATTTGTGCTGTGTAAGATTGAACATTGCCACATTTCCTAAACGCCATGTCACTCAAATCAATCATGCTGGCATCTGTTGATTATTTTTGATTCGATAATTAAATGTCTCCATCACAGTCTGCGGTTCAGTAGTTTGTTAAACTAATCCCGGGCTTATTGTAATGAGAAGGACGTTTTTTTTCCTATTCTTCTTTGCACATTATAATGGAGGATCCGACTGATTTGAATGTTTTTGCATTTCGCCAAACAAAACCTGAACTAACACAGAGGAATGCTGGCTGACTTCAAAAGAAGTCTCCCTTCAGATCATCTCCGGCTGAAGATTTGGGCATGTAAGACTTCCTTAAAGTTGTGAGGGCCAAAATGGCTTTAGGAGAGCTGAATCAGTGTCCGTGTGTACACACCACGTCCAACAAAAGCAGGGGCTAATCCACCTAATTTACACAATGCACAGGGCCCTGTTTACATGGGATATACCCACAGAGGGCCTCTGTCTCGTCTTCCTTGCATTTCAGACTGGACAGATGTACTATTTTATCTCTCTCTTCTACATGGATGAAAGGCAAAATCCAATCTGCAATCAAAGCAGATAACGTGCATTAAACAGAGAGAGCCTCAACAGGATTTAATTTAAAGGGGGCGTCAGCCTCTTTCACTTATTGCTTATTTTCCAGTGATCGCACCCGTGCAATGAAGTTACTTCCTAAAATAAACAATTTATATTTCAGATTTTAGTGAGGCATTTATCAGAAAGATTGGAAAAATCTACTTCATGAACTGCACAGAGTCTACATGTATTAGACTGTTAATCATACTTAGAGTATTTGTACTTAACAAGACTGCACAGTGACACACATTATTGGCATGAAGACCAAATTATTGACCAGGCCCTTTTTTTCTTTTACAAAAACAAGTAAACTGACCCAACTCGGTGCAGCACCTGAAGGCGCTATCAGACAGGCGAACAACAGCAGCACCAACATAAAGCATCGGGATATACTAGAACCTGAATATAAGGGGCACTTTGTTTTTGCTTTGTTATAAATCAGCGTTCATGCGTAAAGCATCAACTTGTACCAAGACCTCTCCAACACAAATAGATCCGCCCTTAAAACGCGAACTCTTTAAAGCGTGCAGCCCATAATAGTTAGTAATCTTTATTTTATGTTAAATGTGTTTGGCCTTAGTTTTTTTTCCACCTTTATGATATGCATATATGATCTAAAACTACATTAATAATTATCCTGCATATTTTCACAATTTTACAGGATTTAACAAGTAAATAATAGTCATAAATATTTAAATGTAGTCTTTTGATTTTTTTCTGTGTGGTCATTGAGTACACATATTGTACGTGGCCATATTTAACAGATAGGCTATACATAATTTTTATGATTCATTCACGCAAAATGATCATCAATCATTACATTTTTCTGCGATTATAAATACATATCAAATATATTTATTTTGCATTCATTGTAGTTTCCTTAAACGCATCACAAATATTCTTATATTTCGTATTAAGTTAGCCTATCCAAAAATAGCTCCTCTCCTATTTGAAGAGTTCACACTCAATCAGTATTTTGCATTTTACCCTGAACACAGCACTGTTTTGTTCTTCATCTTCTCAATTCAATCTCCTATTGACTATTTAGGCAATAAAACAAGATTTGTGGCTGTGCGACTTTGTGTTTGATTACTTTTATTACAGTCCTAGATTTACCGTTTTACCGTGCCCCTAATTTTCCAGAAGGGGTAATTACTTTGGCACTGTCAGGTAAATTCCTCCGCTAAATTGAAATATTCTGCTTTAATCCTCGCTAAATCCCAATTCTCAAGACACGGAGATGTGAGCAGGCAGGAGTCATGTGGAGCTCCGGGTGCTTCTTCAGGTGAGCGGCGCCTCGCGGGGGGGCGGAGGATCTCCTCTCACCGTCATAAGCATACAACAAGATTACTAGATCTTTATCACGGAGCGTTTTACCCCTCACAGAACAGAAACTTCACAATATCTGCTTCAAAAAGAAAAGGTTGCATAACGAGCAGGAAATAATTTGTAAGGTGTTGTTTTTTCAGGGGGGGGGGGGGGGGGGGGGGGTTAAATGAATAGTAATAAATAAACCTCCCAGCATGTCTATTCATGGGTTTCTTCTCTTTAACACAGGAGCATGTGAGCTTGGATGTAAATGAATCAGTAGATGCAGTAGTAATAGTTGCTTGACATCTTTGTTTTGCATGCTATTTGAGGAAGTAGATGCTCCTAACATTTATCAAAAATAGCCTACAATCTATTTCTTCCTTTAAACAAAAACATGTAACACAACTCAAATCTAGACTTTAGAGTATATGCTTTCTCGATTAAATACTGGCAGAAGTTTTAACATTCTGCTCGCATGTGCTGCCAGAATTTACCTTTCCCAAGTCTTTAATTTCCAGTCACCGGGAATAAAAGGCAGAGTCTCAGCTCTGGCAGCTCCCATGTCACTCTTAGCAGGAGTGGGTGACAGAGAACAGCAGAGGCACATTGCATTCTAAAATCACATCACTAGAGACCCCACATCAAAGTAGACCAAACCTCATTTTGAGTGAACTTTTAAGCCAAAAAGACTGTGACATCAGAGCACCTAAAATGTGACTGTCATGTTTTTCAAAACTTCGCTGAACACAAGCTCTCAAAGACTTGAGAAGTATTCAATGGCAAGTGGTGTTCAAACACAAACCCTAAGATTAGCAGTCTTTGTCTTACAGGAACCTCAAAGACCAATTAGATTGAGAGACGGGTGTGACGAATTTGTCAAAAATAAGATGATAGATATAATTTTGGCAGTGAGCAAACATCATGGCTGGGGATTTCACTCAAGCGCAGTCATTGACAAGGCACTGTCAGAAAAGGTGTCATCTTCAGCAGACCTGCCAGTTGACAAGGATGCAGCTTGGGATTGAGACTGATCAATTCCCAAACTGCCAACCAGACATGGATCTGATAGCGTCACTTTATTTTGTGAAGTGAAAAAAGTACGGCTTGTGCATGAATATATTGTCAACTTTTTTTGCATGACAAGCCTGAGCCATCTCAAGATACAGCAGTAAGAGACAGTTTGAAGCAAATTTCAGATTGAACAAAAACTGTGTCATATTTATCTGTGGTTTCAAAACGTTTGACCTTCCCATGTTTGTGTTTGGCCAGACTCACAGAAGGGGCGTATGGTGCACATGTCTGGTTTTGTTGTTTAATGTACGCCAATTCAACACATCTAATACTCGAGCTCGTCTTCGGCCACAAATTCTAAAGTGAAATCCGATACTCAAAGCACTTTCCTCTTCAAAGTAGTTTCCTGTTGTGCATTGTGACCACAATAGTGTCAATCTCATACTTTCAAAGCCTCATCTCCGTCTCAGCTTTGAGTAGCTGTCTATACATGTCTGCGAACAGAGTTGAGGCTTTGATGGCTGGTCTGAAAGCAGTTGGGAACGTTATGACAAAATCCAAAAAGGAAAAACTATTTCTATTGATTTGGCTGCACATGAAATTTGACCTGTGGTTTGTGAAATTGCTTTCATCAGCAAAAAAAAATGTGTCATGGTTACAACCACTCAGAAAACATCAGTTAGCAAACTGAAAAGCATTGTGGGAGCTATAGGAAGGAAATTCCCAATCAGCTGTTAATAATAAAGGCTTGTCTCTAAATCCAGGGATAGCAATACTCAAATGTGGCTAACACTGAATATTAACATACTTAGAATGAGCAGCACATTTGTTATGAACTTATTAATTTGCCTCAATTAGTGAGGCAGAAATCAGATGTCGATTTACATAAAATTGAACATTTTAATCATGTAGTTGTTGAAGTTGGCAAAAAAAACATTCCCTGCTGTCAGATGTCTATATTTGAGTTGTTGCTGCTTTTCTTTGTTTATAAGATTTATAGCGGCTTTAGGCTTTGGAGACAAAACAAGCTCAATGAAGCCTTTGCTTATACAAACTGTTAATGTACGTTTTAAAGAATCTAAAACTTTAAACAATAAAAAACAATAGTTGCATTCCTCTAATACATAAAAATGTGTTGGACTGTAATTCAGTTTGAGATGAATGCATTTGTATTACATTTCTACCACCATGAATCATGGCATTCTTGTTTTTGCTGATATAATAGCCAGAGATATGAGCTTTGTGAACATTTTGGGAGAAAAAAATCTTAGTGTTGTCCTAAACAATAGCCATTGGAAAAGCTGCATTTGAAGCCATGCCAAATGATTGGGAATAATCAAATGACAATAATCAGTTGAAAAGAGAGGCAATCTCAATAAACTTTGTCATTCAACTATTCAAGGTTCAATCATATCAGAGGTGTTTTGCATAACTATGAGACCCTGGTTCTAATCCTCAAAGGGTTTGGGGGCTACTTGGCTTTGCACTGTAGTCATTCAAGGTCTCAACCCGGTAGGAAATATGGGCTGCCATAGCAACACAAAGATGGCCTCTAAAGGCTTAGCATAATTCTTCCCTAATAGAAAAATAACAGCGGCAAATCCCGTCCTTAGTGAACTGGCTTATTTGACAGAGGCAGACTCCCACCTGTGAAGCACATAGTCACCACACCAATGCGCTAAGACTACGATAAGATGAAAAAGAGCCCATCTCTGGATGGGGATTGGCGGCCTAAGCTCAAGCCAAATTCTTTCTCTTCTCTGAAGCTGAGAACAGCCCACAGTGTGTCTCTGGCTAGCTTTAGGTTTTTGAAGCTGGACAATATGAGCTGCCAAATGAATCGTACCCTCTATATAATACTTAACTTTGAAGTGCTTGAGCCATACTCTGAGAAAGTTTTGGCAGACGAAGATAGCTTATATTGGATCACATCTCAGGCAGTGAATGTTTTGTACCTCCTTTCTCTGGTTTTAGTGTGAACAGGATGTTCTAGTGGTGGTTATATTGCATTAAGGAGGTTCTTAACCTGCCTAGTAACGGTTCCTCTCTCCTCTGGTTGTGATACCAAAAATACGTGATCCCCCTCCCTTTACCCCTCCTCCTGCTTTGTTGCCAGGTACCACAGAGATGGATTCATGTCACTGTGTGAGTTGCATCAGGATGATGAGCACCGGGGCGAGAATAAATTACTGCCACACTTTAGAGTGGGAGGCATGTAAATATTAGCTACAGCAGTGCGTTCTCTCTGCGTATGGAATCACTAATGAGGTGTGATATCCAGCGATGTTGCAGCCATGGTGATCGAGCTAAAATCAAAGGCTTCATGAAATCATTACTGTCAAAGCTAGCTATGAAAATTAAATGACTGCCCAACATGGGTTTCTGTAAGAGGTATATGATGCTGTTTTGTCACATGCAAAGGCTAAAATCAAGAGGCAGAGGGAGAGAGAGACAAAGCATTGTAGGCTAATCGAAAAACGTGATGCTCGCTCTGCTGCGCACCTGAGTCAGCCATTTTTAGCTCGACTGGATTTCTGTTTATTCACTCCATTCAACAGCTAGAGCCTCATTGTCTGGCTCAGACGCTGCATCTTCCTGTCAGTATTCACTCGTCTTATTTAGCTGCGTTTAATGGATATGTCAGCCCGCCGGGACGAGTCCTGCTAGCTCATTCCTGACTGTGTATAATCTCATCATTGTTGGCGATGTTTTCCTGTTTCATGGCGTTCAAGAGCTTGTAGTCGAGATGACAGAGCAGAACTGAAAGCAAGATTATCATTATATCACGATGTCCTCTCAGCTCGGGGTAGAGAAAGATACATGCTTTTAGCCTGCTGTTACCAAACAACAATATAAAAAGAAAAATACTTTAAGCTAAGAAAGATCTGCAGCTTAATATCTTAATTTCATTTGCGATACATTTTCCCTATCTGAAAATATATCACTTGAGGTACTGGTAACCATGAGGTATTAGTACTCTAAAGGGACTTTTTGTCATGCAAATCAACCAGCTTTCTTTTCTTATCAATTCATCTTTTTTGCTCTTGGGCAAATATGCTAAATTCATACATTAATATTCTATTCTGCCCATTATTTTAAGAGTCAATATATTGACATCAAAAACAATACCTTTTTCTTTGCCCTGTACACCTTCAAATTCAGCTTTTGCCACCCTTGGCAATGAAAGCCTTTTACTGGACCCTCTCCATTCCTGCGGCTCGCTTACATTATAGAGTGATTCACAGTGGTGTCTTCACATGAAATGGGCAATGACATTCTTAATAGCCATATGCGGGACTGAATCTATTTTATAGTGCAGCCTTAGTGTCTAGGTGAATGGCAGAATAGAGTGATTAAATCAACACTGTATGGACGACTGTCCAATGAGGGGCCAGGAGGGAATCCCACTGAATGTCGGCCTGTAAGCCTCCTGTTCCAGTCTTACGCTGAGCACCTGCCTACATCAAAGCTTGCTCAGCACCATGTCTCAAAGATTCACATCTCCAGGAAAGAATGGCTTCTGCTGAGATATGGGCACCTCTGGCCTCATTTAACGTGCAATGTCCCTTCCCCCTCTTCAGGCCTGAATCCGACGATAGAGTGGCTATCTGACGAGATCACACAGAGAGGTGCGGGAACTTAAAGGCAAAGAGTTACTGTGCATCCTACCAGGAGTCTCAAAAGGGTTCTATTAAAACGCGTTCAATATGCCGGTCAGGGCTTTCAAAGTGCTGCACACCCTCTAGCCCCGGCAAACTCAAAGGGCATCAGTGCACATTCAGTAGGGGGAATCTGGCCCCCATTAATTTAATGAGTCCAGGGTATTAGTATGCTAAAGCCAGCTGCGAAATCACCCTTTTTTCATCTCTAGTGGAGTTTTAAGGAAAGATCCATCAACTTGGGAGTGACAAAGGAGAGCAGGGAACGAGGTGCGCTCATCTAATCTGAGATCAATTTCTAGCTGTCAGTCCTCAGAGGGCAATTTCCAGTGGTTAAGATGTCTTTGTGCAAGCTGGATATCCAGATAAAGAATGCAGAGTGGCACTTTTACTGTCACCAGGAGAACTTTGTAGTCTCTTAATCATGATTGCATTCTCAGAAAACAGACACAAAAGTTGTAAAGAAAAAAAATAATGGGCAAGGGATTGGTGCTTGGAGATATATTTGCATAACATATTTGGAAACATGCTGTGGTCATTATAGCAGTGTGAGTGATTTTCTTTTTTCATTCACATCTTGTCTACAGTCACTTCACAGTTAATTAGCTTGGTAAACAGCGGTGTTGCTTTCTAAAGCTCTAACACCTGACTTAAAGAAGAACACTCCGCCTGTCACTATACTATACAGCGAGCTGACATGCAACTGACAGTCACCTGTAAGAGATTACAGAGACAGCGGAGTGTGCCAGGCCCTGTCAACCAGGAAGTAGCAGCTGCTGGAGCTAATTAAACGCATAGCAACATGGTAACACAGTCCAGCTCAGGGCCACATCAAACACTCCTCTTCATGCCAGTCTGGAGTCTCATCTCTGGGATGTTGAGGCCCTTTGTGACCTGTGCTGGGAGCCTGCTGGGCCCTCGACCTGACCTGAGAGCTGCGAAGTGAATGAGAATGGGTCATGATCACTGTGGGGAGCACCTGGAACAGACTTACCTGCGTCTGTGTATCTGCATACCAAACCGCGGCCATGCTGCTGTGTAGGCGTGGGTGCATGGACTCTGACCTGCACAACAAAGCAAAAGAGAGGGCCTGGGTGAGAGGTCAGGAGAAGAGAGGAGGCTCAGAGAAAATACACCTAGGACGCATCGGCTAAACATGATCAGAGAGACACATATGGCTCAGCTGAGGTAGAACCAGATGCCCTCAGATGTCCAGTTGAAATATAAGCTCAATGTAAACACGGCACCACAGTATGTGTTGGGCGTATGTGATGCTTAATCTAGAGATAAACCACAATTTATAGACAGTAACACTATTTTCATCTGGTTATCTTATATACAAATAAAATCTTAAATGTGCAGTTACAAGCTGTATCCTAAAAATAACACTGATCTCCAACAAAAAGTACCCGAGGCCCACTGAGGAAAGGTTGTTCCAGCGATTATTTATCGACGTGTGATAAAAGATAAAAGCCTGGATAGTTGACTCTCTCTGGTCCATCTGTTGCTTCTCTCAATCTCTATGTCGATTGTGTGTAACTATCCAGTGAGACATAGCCAAGAAAAACATGTATGAACATTTTTCTCAGATGCAGCTGCAGCAATGATACACCGGATAAAGGAGAGGAACCAGTTTAATTTTAGTTAATCCTGAACCCTAGCCTACCTTTGATTAATGCACCAGGGTTTTAGTTTTTTTAGTTAAACATGTTGTCAACTTCTGAACTAAATGTTTTCCTGTTTACTTACTTCCAAGTCAGCTTTATGAGGCTTATAATTGCATGATGAGGTTGACAAGAATGACTACATAGCTGACAATGCTGATTTAGCATGAAATCTAAAAGGAGTCTGCAGAAGTGTGCGGGCATTGTTTATGCCCAGTGATCTGGCCCTGTTAGGTAGAAGGCTCTGGAAGCTGGTGCTCTTTTGCCATTTTCTGGAAGACATTTACAGAATGGCACCATGGCGGGTCTCCCCGGGGAGCCATGCTTCAGCACACAGCCCACCTGAAGCAGGTTTCTCTCTCCACCTGCCACACAGAGCGCTGACACAACGTCACACAGGCATGTGAGTAGGCAGACCTGTCTGCAGGCACGTCCCTGTCAGCCCAGACAGACACCAATTTACCACCATGTTGGGGAGGCACATTTGACGTATGCAGAGAGCATGTTCAGAACTGCCCAGGTTCTCTTGTGTGTAAAACAGAGTGAAGGCAACTTTCCGCTTCACGTCTTTATGGATTCATGCTCAGAGTGACTGGCTGTGAGGGTCCGAGTGCTGTGTTCTTTCAGCAGTCATCGTGTGGTCCCAATCTCTTTACACGTTTCACTGCCAGGCTCCTCTATACCAGGCCTCCCCAAACTGTGTAATCAGCAGATGTCTTTATAGAGTAGCTCACTGCCACGTGCACACCCTGCTTTCTTTGCCAATTTCATTTTGGCAATATATAATTTTTTCTTTTAGATTATTATTATTCTTTCAAGCGCAGAAGCCATGTTGATTCGGTTCTTAATGTGGCCCGAGGTTGCAAATATCGCTTCACTCAGCAGTTTGAATTCATATGCCTGGATGATATATCCAGAGTGTACTTAGGTTAGTCCATTCTATTATACCGCAGACATGCTGATTTAAACAAACTGACGTAAAGTAATTCAACAGAATCACTTGACCTTCACAAAGACAAAGTCAAACCAACTGAGCAGGTTTTAGAGCTCAACACCGCTGAATAGTTTCTCTTATATAATGTTAAAAGGAAGGAATCCAAGGACTCTGCCATCTATAATAACCCTTTTGTAAAAAAAAGAAATCCCTTTAGCCTGAATTGCTTCATACAAAGACACAAACTGTAACAATAATCCAAATGATGCTGACCTCTGTCAGCATTTATTACAGAGTAAAAAAGCACATATATTTCAGAACACATTTGCAAAACTATGATACAAAATATATGAGGCCTTTTTACACGATGAGTACATTGACTTCATAACCACACACATACCTGGCGCTCTATCCATAACACAAGTGCAGTACTTAATTAAAAATGTTGAGGCACTTGTACTTCCTTTGAGCATTATATATTTTATGTTTGTTGTTTGCATGTGAACGATGCATGCAGAACTTTTGACTTTTTGGACAGAATGTGATTATGGAATAAATATATTTTACCAGGTGAAATACTTTTCATACTACTTTATACTTCTACAAACCCACGCTATAGCAGCTCTTTTATTTTTCACATTATTGTATGGTGAGTTCATAAAATGATACGTTATGTTTTAGACAAAGATGGCTGCTTGCGGCTTTCAACAAATTACCATCAGCACAAACTTCACTGTAGAACCACCAGCAACTAAATACAACATATTTAGGTTGGTGAAACGTTGTGAAATGTTGTGGCAAGAACATAAATGTATGTGAGTGCGACTTTAAAATATGAAGTTTGACTGCTTTGTTTCTGAAGTTGCACGGCTGTGTGTCGAGGTGCGTTTAGGTGCATTAGAACGTTTGTCATTTCCTATTTCAAGTTAAACATAATATACTTAGAAATGTTGTTATAGACTGATAAGACTATGATTCAACCCCAAATTGCCCTTACGATATTTGTACAGTTTTATTAATATAATACTTTAAAAAAAAAAAAAAAAGTTTGGAAATCCATCTATTAGTTTACGGATTATAAAGGATAAGAACCCATGTTTTCAAAACAGTATAACATGCATATATTCTATATAATCACCATGTTCAATAACAACTTTTTGTAACTACAACACAGGGATAAATGTGGTATCAGGTCTGCCAGGCTGAGTAACATTTTAAAAACAAGACTTGTAACAAAGTCAGTACAGAGTACCACTACTTAAAGTTTCAGAAGACTTTTCCTCCTACTGCCAATATCTTTATTTATATAAGTTAGAAAAAGTTTACTTTTCTGGCCTGAAGATTGCAACGTACATTCATGGGCATGTGGCAGCATGCATTTCAGCACCACCTGGGCACCATCAGGGCACCATCATGCCACTGCTCCTTGTCTGTCACCATCTTCAGTATTGCTGCCGAAGGTGGCAGACTTGTTAAGTGTTGGGTTCTTGTGAAGTGAGCTGTCAAAATTAGCAACGTTTCTAGTTTGTTTAAAAGGCAAAGCCGGTCGTGCTCCGCAGCATCAGCTAAGACCCAAGAGGGACGCCAAGATGCTGGTTGCAGAGAAATTATTCATTACTGTATGAAATGATATCAAGAAAATATTGCCAATGTTTTTCTCATTACTGTCTAAACTAACCTGTCAGTTAGGGGACTAATTATTTATCATAATTGTAACATATTAATTCATATAGTAGTGTTGATACTTCTGTCACTACTCCTTAATGTCTAACCTGACCTTTAATAGCGATTGTGTTAACGACAACTCCATGAATTCTCTTTTCATTAATTGCAAGTGTAATGACATGCAATAGGGAGGTGTATGTGTGTGTGGTGTTTGGTTTGTGTGTGTGTGTGTGTGTGTGTGTGTATGTGTGTGTGTGTGTTTGTGTGTGTCTGTGTGTGTGTGTGTGTGTGTATGTGTGTGTGTGTATGTGTGTGTGTGTGTGTGTGTCTGTGA
Organism: Dissostichus eleginoides; assembly: GCA_031216635.1. Taxonomy (NCBI): domain Eukaryota; kingdom Metazoa; phylum Chordata; class Actinopteri; order Perciformes; family Nototheniidae; genus Dissostichus; species Dissostichus eleginoides. Next base: position 15,864,186 of record CM062271.1, read on the forward strand.
GTGTGTCTCGAAAGAGGTGATATTGGACTTGTGCACTTGGCAAGCATTTTTTTTCTTCACTCCATTTGGTGACAGATTGGGTTTAAATAACATTTTATCTTCACAGTTGTGACTCACAAGCCTCAGCGTTGCAAAGTCAGGGTGAGGTTTAGCACTTCAGATGAGGACGAGGGAGGACGAGGGAGGACCAGGTCGCCCCGCTTCGTCTTTTAGTTTATCACTTTCCGATGGGCCTAATGTGGGATTCTGAAACAAGCCTTCAACACTTATTGTTGTCAATCAATCTGACCTCTCTCAGCAAAACCCATCCTTTCTCTATCTATCTATCCTATTAACGAAGTTACTGCATAACAAGAGTGTCAAGTAATATGAATAATACTCTTGTTATATCCAAAATGCTTTGAAAATATAAATAAAATACAGGTAACCAGCTGACATTTCAACTCAAAAAAAGGTGCAAAAGGTCATTGTATGCAGTAAATTCAAAAGCTGAGTTGCCAGTGTTTGCATGCCTGTTTTACTAAAATGAATCTTTACATAGGTTACGCATATTGCATTGTGGGGTGCTTAGCATTGCTGAATGCTTCTTAGCAACCATGCTAGCATCAGTGCTACATTTTCCGACATGACTGAATTTTTTCAGAAGAGATCATACCAGGGTGCCTCTGAGCCCGAGTAGGATCTCAGGTAGGGGGACCTTTTTTAATGTCGATGCTCCAGCTCATTATTGCCTCCAACATTAACGTTTCAATGATTCCCTGAATAGCCCATACGTTAACAGTCTGCCCTGCCCCCCTCATCAGCCATGTTTGTTTTTGTCGGTGCTATCAAAGGCTAACTGCTTTACAGCACCTCCTGGTGCTCCCTGGGAGGAAACTTTTCCTTCTGGAAAAAAGAATCCAGCCCACAGATTTAAAGGTAATAACAACAGTTTGTTTTACTTTGTTTCTATCATTCTGTTATTTCATGATTAACGCAGCATTTTTGCCTGGTAATGATTTTACTGTTGAGATCCAGGATATGTATGACTATGGCGCCTATAAAGTAAGGATTGCAGATTTGGGTCGCTAGATCAATTATAGATCCACTTCACACACAAACAGATATCTTCTTTCTCATGCTTCCTACTCATGACTGTTGCCCTTTTTTTCGCTCAACCTGTCTGTAGGGCAGATGAAGCAATAACTGTGACATGTCTTCTTCAGGCAGTGAGTGTTGTGTACTTGTTGTCCAGGAAAGATACACAGGAATGTGGCCTTTTGCTCTGAAGCTTTGCTTACAATCTGCTTTGGCGCAGTTGTTCTGTCCTGAGCTGCCTGTCCTTCAAATCCAGGGCTTAGTATGAGGTAGGGCACAGAGGAGGGATAAGGGCTGTCACTGCTGCTGCTGGGGTGCCCAAACCAGCAGTGCATAGAAACTAATAAAGACGCACACTGGCAGGAGCCAGCCGATCAAGCAATGAGATGTCACCATGAACAAGCTGCAGGACGTTGGCAGTCGGCTTCCTGGTTATATAATGCTGACCCATTTTTAACTGAAACAAATATTGTAGGACTCAAGTGTAATGCACCAATCTCAATTCTGGAAAAACAAGTTTTTGTTATTTATGAATTTTCACTTTGTTCATATATTCTCCATTTTCTTTTAACATTCAGACACCACTTTGTTAATTGATGCTAGCTTTTCATTTGAAAATGTAAGCCTGCTAAAGGTTGTTAAATCTCCCCACTTCTGTCAATTGCAATTCTTCTTCCAAACTTGCACGTCAGAGTCCTTAAAATAAGCACCATCTCCATCAATGACATGTGCACAGGTCACATATCATGTATGTCATCTTTTGTAAATATTGAGTGACATGCAGCGGATATGCCCATAAAAAAAAGTGATGCTTGGCAACACACTAAACTGAAAAGTGTCATAATTTGATGTGTCGTGATGGCAGGACAGGTAGCAACATTGATAACATATTTGAATGCAAAAATATACATCAGAAAATAATTCTGATAAATAGCAAATATAACTCAAATGTTACCCAGAAATGACCAGACTTGGGAAGTAACGCATTACATGTGACTAGGATGACATAATCGCGATATCATTTTTTTTAACCGTAATCTCTTACAGTAACATTACTAGCAGGATTAATGATGCAATACATTTTAAAGGGTGCTCTTAATCCACATACTTCAGTAAACAAAACAAAAAAAATGTGCTGTCTCCTTTTAGGTCCAAATATACGCATACTGCCTGAATTTGTTTTATGGTTTTCACTTCTGTTTGGTTATTTTGTTGCTATATATTTTTTATTATAATTCAGTAAGTGAACCCAAATGTTCATAAAATACGTTGCGGGAGCTTAATCTACTGTAATTGTTAAACGATTAGAGGACACATTCTTGATACTAAATATCTTTTAGTCTTCTTTTCTAATGTTATATCGTTCAGTTTTCTTACGTGATACGCCCTGATTACATTTTTTACAGGTAACCAGTTATTGTAACAGATTACATTTTTAACTGGGACTGTTTTAATTGCAACCAAAGCAGCGATCAAAAAGAGTCAATCCATCGAAACTCACGTAAAAATCAAAATCATGTACTGTATTTAAATGTCAAATAATCATTTAACACTTACACTATTTAGTTATTAAATGTTATTTTACTACACATATATATATGTATATATCTTTTCATTATTGTTATCAATTAAACTCCAAAATGTAATTTTGCAGATTGCCTAAATTATACCTATGTCAAAGAAAAAAGCCTGAAGACCAGAAAGCAGGAATTACACTATTGGAACTAAAATATAAGGGTGATTTAATTTGATGGTGTGAAATTGGAGTGCCTTTGAAGAACGTCCACAAAAACCCACTCCCTATTTATTTCTCATCAATTGCGTGACTCTGACATGTCCCTTTTGTACACTAGAATTATAGCCTGGCTAATGTAAGGTACAGTTAAAGAAATATGTGACCAGAACCTTCAGGTGAATCAATTTAACCAAAGTGAAAGCCGGGCCTCCGTGATATAAGCAGGCCTCCCTCTTTTTGAATGCTTTCTCTTTACAGATACTAATACTGTGTCCTCAATACATTTAGTCATCATGATCATCATCATCCTCATCTTCATCATCATCATCATGATCATTAGCATCTCTGTTTTCTTTATGTATAATAATGGGTACCAAAACATTTAAGCATATATGTTCTAACGCAAATGTCTACAATTCATCGCTTAATTGAACTAAACACAGATAGTGTACAAATATTTATTTTAATACTTTTTTTAAAATGCAATATTTTTGTAATAACGAACACATTTAAATACTATTACGCCGTAGTAAAAATGAATCTGTCCAATGTCGCTCAAAGATAAACTTCACATTTTCCGAATAAGTATTACCCTATAACCGTTGACTTTATAATATCAATTCAATCAAAGTAAGTCCAATTCATTTGATATTGTAACTGTACATAACCCAACTGTGTACGGTTATGTGGATTTTATTTTAGGTCAGAAACTCACTTTTCTTTAATGATTTTATATTATGAAAACATGGTTTTATTTAATATGTAAAAGTAGACCAAAAAAACCCCCAGAAACAATTAAGAAATTAAGCGACAATTAAAAGCTGGATATCTACAGTGTTTTAATTTAAATGAGCAACAATGGATACCTTTTTTTAATTTATCATATCGATTAAATAAGAATAAGGCTTTTTTACTTGATTGAAAAACAATATTGCTTATATTGGATTAACATTTTAAAATGTTAATGACCGCAGGTGTCTCATTTTAAAGATAAATCAGATGAGTGTGTAAACACAACCAAATATATTTCACTAAAGATAAAACTTTAAATGAAATGTATATTTTTTTTGTCCCAGTCTTAGCAGATGGAGAAAAGAAAGTTAGATATAAAACTTCTCCAGCTTATGTCAGACGAAATGTAGTTGCAAGAACAATCGGAAAGTGATTATGCATACTTTGTGTTAGTTTAGCTGTTTGTTGAAGAAGCCATCTGCTTATATGTTTCTTTGTAATTCTTTTTAATTGTTTTTTCATGAGCAAAACTTCATGCGCCGCATCAAAAGACAATGCAATTCATTAGCTCTCTATTTCAAGGTGGTATCTAACTAGCAGACGATTCTTTTATTTCAAGTCTTTTATTTCTTCAAGGGACATTGTCTAGAATGGTAGGCTCTCCTCATTATCAAATAACATGCAATGATAAATAAGAAGCAGAGTATTTGATCAAAAACTGAGAGTCAAGTCAGATGTTTCTCCTAGATTGAAATGTGAAACTTCTCTCAGTATGGAGAATGAAAGGCCACCATCTGCTTTTCGTATGTTCATCTTTAGAGAGGACGTTGAACTGTCAGCAAAGTCCCTCCTACTTATCAGGACACTTAGACATTGCCACAACAAAAATCTACTATTCTATACAAAGCCTTTGTACTGTATTTACACACCTGGGTCAATTCTATTGAAAGCGCGAACAATAACATTTTAAAGAAAATTATGTTCATTCAAATCGTATTATTTACACAAACTGCTGTAACGTCACTATGTAATTTAATTTGACAGTCAAATCTTAAGAACAACATTGATATAAAGTAGTGGGTTAAACACTTAAGATACAAACTAGAATTTCCATTATATTTTAATATTATATAATTTCTTCATTTTATTTTTTTCTTATTATCCTTTATTTCTTTATCTTTCGCAATCGTAATTTACTTTATTTAACGAAACTGTAATCATTTTGGAACATATTGTAAAATAAATATACTAACCACTTAAATCTAGACTTTAAAATCTGAGATCAGTTGAAAAGTATACTGGGAAAGAAAGTTACCAATCTCCTCTTTTAAATCTGGATTAGAAAGAAAAGTATTTCTCACATGATTTCCCAAAGTTACCCTAACATAGGGAGAAAAAAAGAGAACAAATATGAAGGCTTTCCTTGTGTCATACTATGAAGGCTTTCAACTGCAAAGACTCAAACAGACTTTCATATGAAGCTGTCACATTTTACTCATCTCATAACTCACAATTCTGGCTGAAAATATTTAAGTAGTCATCCATTCTAATACTGAAGTCTGTTGAAGCGTGCACTCCTTTTTTATTTACTGCATTTTTCTCCAAATTTTGGAAATAGAAACAACATCATGATAAGAAAAAACGTGTTTTAAAAGTCTATGATGTCAGGAAACCTTAGAAAAAGTGAACCACTTTCATTACACAGCACGTACTGCACGTCTGACCAAAATGTACAAGGGAAGCCAAACCTAATATTATCCAGCTCAAAACAGCCCGATTAAAAATTAGAGCATTCTGTGTGTTGTCTGCTTTAATATTGTGAAAATAAGCTACAATATGAGCATGCTGCTTTAAAACAGCGTTCAAAGAGCATCAGCTCCATCTTCCTCCTTCCCTGTTAGCTTAGCAACAGCGGCCATTTTGTCTGCATTTGCATTGGTTCAAATGTCTTCTCAGGTTATGCCGCATTTCTTTGATATTCCTGTCGGGCGATGGCGGTTACATCAATTTCAAGACATTTCGCAGGAACGAGATCTCTTAATTTGCACCTTTAACCGAGATATATGGTGGAAAATGTGGATTATATTTGAGACGAACCGTGCATGTTCCGAGCAGTAATGCATTAATTTACTGCTCAGTTTCTACCAGAAAGTGTTTAGTGTTAACCACGTGTCTGTCAGAAAAATGCACATGCATACAAGACACATAAGTGTGCACTACACTGGCACACACACACACACACACACACACACACACACACACACACACACACATAAAATAGGATGAGCTGATCCCTTGCTCAGAGTCTGCGTCAACCTCCCGCTGCTCCCACCGACACACTACGTAGACAACCCACCACAGGATGTATAAACCCAGCTGTCCAGAGGTCACCTTGGCTTGTTTACTAGACTGAGTGGATGCACAGTGGCAGAGTGGACCATCCACAACAGCTCACCTACCAACATGTGTTCAGCTCTTCTCTCCTACTGGATCCTCAGTCACGCTGTATGGGTAAGTAGCACAATCTGTGCTTTTTACCCAAGTCAGCTACACCAACGAGGAAAAGCTGTGATGGACAGACCTGCTGGAGACTGTTCCTCTTACGTCTTTCAGCTCTTTGAAAAGCTCGGATTTACACACACGTCATCAATTAATTATATTTCCACCAATTAGCTTCTTCCTTTTCGACTTTGCCAGAATAATTTTCCACAAATCAATACATTTTTTATCTACTGGTCCACAGTTGTAGCTAGCTTGGTCTACCAGGAGACTACTGTGAAACCCTCCCCTTCAACATTTTTCTGAGCCTTAAATAGAAAATGACCATAATGTATATCATGAAAATTGATAACTGCATGTACGAGATTATCTCCAAATTATTGCATCTTTAGGAATCAGCAGCTGAAAATGGCCGAACAAATGTCTACCGATCAACACAATAAAAACAGTTTTAACGACTAACATGCTGACATTTTAACTGTCTTTGCGTTTCAGAGGTTTATGGGCCTGTTGTCACCTCACAGGCCGAGCCACCAATCCTGAACACGCTTTAATGTACCAGGTAATAACTCGGCTACTGTATGTTGCACACGCATGCACCCACTCACCCACACCCACACACACACACCCACCCACCCACCACCCACACACACACACACACACACACCACACACACACACACACACACACACACACACACACACAGACACACACACACACACACACACACACACACGCCCACACAGACACTCACCTCTGTTCTGCTGAAACACACCACTAGTGAAACACTGGAGCTTCGTCTGGTTCTGGTGAGGTCCAAAATGTCCAGGTTAATGGCAGAGAGGGGTGAAAATGACTGACTGGAAGCTGCCCTGACCACCCTGGTAAATATAAGAGAGCAAATCCTTTTCAGGTTGAGAGTATGACACGGGACTGCCACATAAATCAGTGCAGGCCCAGCCCGGCACAGCCTGGGAACGCCATGGGAGTGGTAGGCGGCACTACGGTGAGGTTTTTGGGGAGGATTATGGATTGAGACGTACAGCTGGGAGGCTAAAGTTACACTTTTCATTACCACTTCGAGGGGGTCTTGGCTGCCTGGAAGCCAGTCAGATTTGTGGAGACCTCTTTCTCCCCCTGGAATGGTTGTAATTCTGCAGGCGCATTCTTCACCTGAGGACAATTGTTTTTGATATGGCAAAAACAATTTAGTGAAACGCGATGGGGAATGCGGTTTTTTCTTTTTTCTTTCTATTTTTTGCCAATTGAAGAATGAAAAAAATTGCCAATTGAAGAATGAAAAAAAAGAGAGGGCACTGTGAAAAGTCCTCATTCACCAAAAGACCAGAGTAAAGAGAGAGCAGTATGCCCCCTTCTGGCTCTTTTCTTCTCTCCCTCTTTTCTTCTTCTTTTTTCCCTGGCGTCTGGAGATGTGAAGAAATGTCTTTTGATCAGCTCTGACAGAGCCTGGGCCATGTGAAGAGAGTGGCTAGCGGGACTCTGCCAATCCATGCAAGGCAAAAATGTTCCTAATAAGAGAGTAATAAGCTAACGAGTACTGGGTGTTTGTCTGATCCACATTCTGGGTGCAGTTTGTGCCAGCACACCCAGTGCCTTCTGACGTGTACCCGACTCTCATCAGTCTTTGGACTGTTTTCCAGGTCACTGCATTTCACCTGGCTAGTCCCATATGCTCCACCAATGGTGCAATAGGCTGAAATGTGGAGCCTTGTGGGTAGACCAACATATTTTTCAGATTTTACACACATTTCAGGATTCTCAATCCTCAGAACGTACGATATGTTTCATATTGGCTTTGCTGAACATATACAGGGGTGGAAAAATAAAGTGGAGTGTTGGTTTGAGCAAAGCAAATTTGTCTCACCTTGCCCACACAACATCAACTTGGGCTATTTCCACAACTGACTGCTTCCATTGTATGTGTGGGTTTGAAGTGGTCACATATCAAAGGGCTCTGTCTCTGCAGGGTGGATTCTCTGGTACTCTGTAGAGCACAACAAGGAGATAGTTACCTCTCACAGCTTCTTACTGCAGCATCCCAGCCCAAATAAACACATCACCTCCACTGCAGGGGGAGGAGGACAACAGCACAGCTGCGAACCCCCTCTCCTTTTCCTACCCAGCAGCAGCACCAGCCAAGTCCACAGTGCTGCGGGGCATCCCAGGCATGAACAGGTGCTCTGTTGGTGGAGTTGGGCCTGGTTTTAGGCCTGTCTCTGGGCCTGTGCGGGATGTGTGAGGGCTGGTGAGGACTGGCTGGCCAGACTTTAATGGTGTGTTAGTGAGTCCTGGGCTCAGCACTGGTAATTATGGTGGGGAGAAGGCGATTAGGCAGTGCTGAGCAGCCCAGCGAGGGGGACGGGCCCACGCCCAGCAGGGAGGGGAGTCCTGCCACGGGAGGGACCAATCAAGTGTAAAGCGGAGAGCAGACCCTGGGCCTTGGTTCAGTGGGAAAAGGCTTGGCAACTGGTTCAGAGCGCCGCAACTTTCACGGATTAGTAAAGACACTATTCTGAAGACTGAAAGGGGGAACACAGCACGGAGGCAGCATCAATGCATGCGTGCACGCACACAAACACCCAGTCACACAGTCTCTCTCTCTTTCCTTTTCTCTCTCTCTCAAACACAAAACCCACCAACAGCTGGGAGGAGGGCTACAGCCATTGCCATATTACCATAGCAACGGCATATCTCACATTTGAGCCCAAATGAAGACACTTTGGGCTGCAACCGGGGTATTTTTTCTTCCAGTTAATGGAAGTATTTTAATAGTTTTTCTCCATGCTTGTAGAACGCTTCCCCCTGACTGAGTTAATGAGCTGTAATTGGAGGTGCTCGGTGCATCAGACAAACATCTTGTCATTTTGAAAATTACAGGATATCTACACTGTGAATTTAACATCCGCAACAGACGCTTCAATATATGCTGTAAAGACTCACTCATTTCGGTTAATCTTCCTTACATTCTAAGGTCCACTGTAGTGCAAACAAATGGATCAAATTTGAGAGAAGTCACACTTTCAAGTAAAGTGATGCAGTTTGCTCAAATTAAACAATTTTCTCTGTTCAACGCCTTCAGCAGGTCCGAAATCTTTGAAGAATAATCTTGTGCTTTGCTCCACTTGTAAACGATACTTTTATTCATTCGACTTTAAATGTAATTCTTCAAAAGCAGATAAGAAACTGGAGAGCTGTTTCACTGTGGAGTCGCCTGCTGTGTGGAAAAAGGACCTTAGTCATGATAACTTGACAAAAAATTGCGGATTACTCAAATACTTGTTTCAGATACTCTTTTGAAGAACATGGTACGTATCTTGGGACTTTCTTATTATACTGCTGATACATTAAGACAATTACAGACCATTTTGAATGGCTTTGCAGTGTCATCTAAAATGACACCATATGCTGTATGCTGAGTAAGTTAAGCAATGTGTACTTGCAGTCAAAAAACAAATTGTAAATACCACAGTAAACATCTGGCTTCTGCTGCTGTTGTTGTTGGAGGAAACATTGGAGGCTTTCATCAAGCATGGCAAACGTCTTCAGTTTCCTTAGCATGCTCTTTGTCCTCATTTTTTGAAAGAGAGTAAACATGTGAGACACTGATTTGTTTCTGGATGGGTTTGGAGTATGAGAGCTCAAGTCCTATTCCATTCTGTTTAATGGCGTCTCTTCCCTAGACAGGCTGAGTGTGTGTGTGTGTGTGTGTGTGTGTGTGTGTTTGTGTGTGTGTTGTGATTTTGCTTTCTGTGAGATGAGGAGTGTGTGCCTGTATCCAGGGGCCTGCCCCCCCCCCACCCCCATCCCGTGCTAGCTTTTGGTACTATCATCCTGCAAAGCTTCTCTCTCTCTCTCTCTCTCTCTCTCTGACATGACACACATATACACACACTTCCTGTCTCTTGGTCTTCCTCTCTCTCCCTCTTTCTCTCTATCCCTCTTTCTCTCTCTGTGAATTGCTCATCATGCTTTGACTTTGAAGTCACTGCTTTCTCTTTCCCTTTTTTGTCTCCGTGTGGCTTTGATTCACTAACATTCTGTGCATGGTTCCTCTAATGCCTGTATCCTGGTGCCTTATTCTTCCTACTCTGCCAGTCTAGGAACGGTGAGTCTCTTGCCTTTGAAACGACGTCCATAAATTACAACTTGTCAAGTGTCATTTTCCTTGTTTACAGCCCTTTTGGGCTCCTACTCCCCCATGTTCCTCTCTAGTGTTTCACATTTAATTGCACCAATAATGTTGGTGCTGCTCACCGGCTCTGCACATGCAGCTCGTTGCCGCTAAGGGGGTGCGGAAACTATTAAAATATTTTCCAGGCTTTACGAGTTTTATGTGTGTAATTTGTGTGGATATATCCCACTGTGTTACCACCAACTAGGAGAACAGAATGAGATTGTGCTGTGGCCTGTGTTACAACACTGAGAGGGAGTCAGGAAGAGATGGAGGGAACAGGCTAAAGGGCAAGAGTTAGAAAGGAAGAGAGGGAGAAAGAGAGCAGGAGAAGGAGGGTTAAGTCTATACAGGAAACCTGCACTAAGTGTTCCTAAATAGCTTGTGTTTTTCCTCCCCTGCACAAACAGCTTAATTTATTGCATGTCTGCTGAAGTCAACAGCCCTTTATAACCCCACAATAATTTCCCATATGTTCCATATATCACCACAGAGAGAGGGCGGAGGAGAGAGGGAGAAAAAAAGACTGAGGCTGCAAATACGTTCAAGACCTAATTCACGCACACACACACGCACACACACACACACACAAACACACGCACACAAACACACACACAAACATGCACACGCACACACACATACACACACAAAACAATTACAACAGGGACAAACCATGGTCTTAATCAGACCCGTGCTGGTATGTGTGGATGTATGTGTTATTCCCAGCACACCGCTACACCTGTGGGTGGGCCATGAAATATTAAACACTTTTGTTCATGTTGTTTACTTTCATCATTAAGGGAGAGTCCTTGATAATAGGAAACTTCTCTCCTCTGGATGTGCAGCGGGGAGTACCTTGTAAGGGTCTGGCACAGCCTCCACCTCTCCAGCAGGACCAGTTTGTTCTTGTCAAAGCCCATGTGCCACGACGAGGCTGACGAGGTGTAGGAGTTCTAAATCAAGAGGGATTTGAGTCAGCAGTCCTCCAAATCTCCCTCCTGGTTTCAGTGTTTGGAATGAGGGATGGGCAGAGTTTACCTGCATCTTGGTTAATGCGTGACTCTGTGAGCAATTTTATGTCCTAATGTAAACACACCCGATTCAGAATTGACTATCGAAATATGAGCATAGTGCACTGATGTACACTATCTGTCAATAACGAACTTTCCCCATAAAGAGTATTATACAACTTTGATAGAAATGAGTGAGAGTCAACAGAAGATGTTCTAGTTGTTGGGCTTAATAACACTTGTCGCATTAATATGTATTATAAATTTGTGTTGTGTAGCATGTATTAAATGTTTATATGCAGCTTATAAATGCAAGACGAGAAGGTAAAGTAAAGTATTTACAGATCCATACATATGACAAAGAGAAACATGCAATATTTAATTCCAAGGGAGTTAAATACATCATAAATCATATCTAAATCCGTGTGTTATATGAACAAAATGATAATAATTTAACACAGACCTTTAAAAATGTAAAAATTATCCCCCCTGATGGCTATTTCATGCATTATTTTACCTCATTGCATCTGTTCATACAGTAGCTTTGGTAAGACAGTGCTTTATGTTTTGTCAGTTGTATGTCAACATATGTTGGTATTTGTGTCCAGATGTGAACTTCACTCAGACCAGATAAATGAAAAAACAGGCAGCTCCTTGTTGGTCTGGATGATTCACCCAGGGAAGGGATTCTGGAGGTGGGGGCCGGTTGGCGGGGGGTTAGGCTGTGGTGCCAGAGAGCGGATCGATCCCCAGCTGCAGGTGGCCGAGCAGGTAAACAGGCACCGAGCGCTCCGAAACCTGTCCTGACTACCAAACAAACTGCACACTCAGGCACAGACACACAAACAAAACAGCACATATGGAGGGACTCCACGCTCCAGCAATCATCGGATCAGACAGATGTACCGACTTGAGAAAGTAGTTTAGAGTAACAGAGTTGTTTCGTTCAATAGTTCATTATGATCCTCATACAAAATGCATCTTCATTTGATGACTTAATTCGTGAAGACAGAGCAACAGCTGTGTGGAGCAGGAACAGTTTGAAAAAAGACGTGATATCTGCATGAGTCAAGTAAATGTGATCCATAGCTTAGCCTGAGATTCAAGATGTTTGATAAAGTTATTTTTATTTGTAAATGTTAAAAGCCCAAAAATGCCCCTCATGTAACAGGCCACACCACAGGACCATATTGTGTTTGATCATAAAAAGGTTAAAGCTATTTCTTTCCACGTATCCAAAAGTGAATGAATCATCAAGTTATACGATGAGAGCAGCCCCATCCCCTGAGACTCCTTGTTCATAAATAAATAGGTTAAGCCTTGATGTTTAAATCACAGGCAGAGTGTAAATCTCCTAAAATCCTTTCATTCTTGTTCAGACAAAAGGGTCTTGTTTGGGAACACAACCTTAAGATCATAGTTTTTGGTGGCAGCGGATTCGTTTGAATCAATATACGGTGCAATGGTGTGGGAGATGGATGCAAAGCTGGAGACATCGGAGGAAGAGAGAGTCAGGCGGGAAGAATGAGAGTATTTTACTTTAAGGTTTGTCTACCCTGTGAGATCGGGCACCTCTGCAGACATACAAGTTAGTTTAAAATGAGAGAATGATTTTGTGTTTTGGTCCCTGGAGATGGAAACTGTCTCGCCACAGTTTGCACTCAATAGCAGATCAATATCTCTACAATATCAAGCACACCCAACCTGGCACCCTCCTCCCACTATTCCAAGCACAAACAACATGAAATGAAATTTCATTTGATGTTGCTCTGTGGGCAAATGATTGAAGGTTGCCTTAGGCTAAAGAAGATTTGGTAGGAAAAGAAAACTTAAATGTGTCCCTGGTGCTTAATGACTGTACTTACAGGTACTGCAGTGAGGAGCAGAGATGCATCAGAAGTATTGCCTTATCTTAATTCAAGTCTTTTGCTGTTAACTCAATATTTTACCTTACAGGCCTGTGCGCTCAGGGCCCGGACGCAAAGGGCAGTTTTATTGCTTTTCAAAAATCGAACAAACAGACTTTATTTGCCTTTTCCTACCGACACAGAGGGAACTTATTATCTCTGACGTGCAGCAGTAAAAGAGTGATATTAAAGCTGTGATGAATCCAGTATGTTACAGCTGAGGCTACCACTGTGGCTCATGGCCGCTTATAGCAGTTAAAATAGAAGAAAAATAAAATTGGATCCTTCTTGAAACCCTGACCGCTCACTATATACTACATGATGAAAGCCATATCCTCAGAAATGTGTAGTAATGCCCCCCAAAGACTGTATGGAGATCAGGGGAAATATGTAGTGGTTTGAAATTATTCACAGGCTGAAACCGCCATTTGGCTGATAAGAGGTTCTTTTATTTCACTCATCTAGGAGAGGTTCCTGCAACATATACCAAACAAAGACTTGGGAGAAGAGGGAAATCATGTAGTTGATTAGAGGAAATGAGCAAAATGTCAAGGACTTCTCTTCATTACCAGAAAGGCCTTCTCAAAACTCCTCCCGATGAATGAGCTCTTTTGAATAGACTGCAGCATTCACCCACTATCCTATGCAAACAAGTTGTCCAAGAACCACATTGTTTCAAAAGACCTTGTGACACACAAAAAAGCGGGCAATGTCTTGGACACACATGCTATCCCAGACTCTTTCACGCCCAGGCTAAACGTTTAGCCACCCTGGCTAATTAACTGCTGTGAAAGAGTGCGCATCAAAGGGAGGCGGAATTTGGAGACTCTCTGACCAACCCTCAGGTCCAGGGGTCAGCCCTCTCCAAGACAGAAGTTAGGACGTCCTGGCCCTGGACCTCTGGACGCTAACCCTTAACCCCTTCTGGAGCATATCAAAGCTCCGGCAGCAGAGGGTTGCACAGACGTCCCCCAACAATAACAGGAGGACATCAAAGAGCTGGTTGGAAAAAGACGAGAGGAGAAAAAAATAAAAAAGCGAGCCAATATCAAATTCCCTCTTATTCTGCAGATATTCCAAAAGATGAATATAATTAATCTCTCCAAGTTGTCATGGGTCTAAAAGGCTCTTGCTGTGCTGCAGCCTCCTTGGGGCACTTGAGGAGAATTATGTGATTAAACAGACCTGTGAATTCTGGACACAGGCGGAGAGAAGAAAGCTTCAGTCCTCTTCATAATGCCCCTAATGAAGTGGCTGGTGGCTCCGTCATCCCTGGCTGGGCCTTGTGCAGCCTGTTCACAATCTGTCTAATGACAGAGCGGGGGCTGCCGAGCGCACCAGTGCTTCCCAATGAGCCACAAAGGGAGATCACAGGCTCCATTGTGGCTAGGCACAGGAGCTTAGCACTCATCAGGCCCAATAAACCTGTCTCTAGTCAGGGTAGGACACACCCCTCCGCCGCCAGCCAAGAGCCCCACGCAGCACACTCCTTCAGTTGCTCACTCTGTCATTATGACATCAGGGTGACATGGCCTTATCACCTACTGAAATACAACTTACACTCTCTCTCACTACTGTTTATATTTAGGTGTTGACACTGGAATAACAAGCCTTTTTTCTCTCTTGGCCACTGCCGTTGTGTGTACTGTAGTGCATATAATGTATGGGTATGTATCTGCATACACTGGTTGTTTACTTGCCCGCCCTTTCGCCTCCATTTTAAACAGGGCCGCTCCTCTTGGCCTGTGCTGCCGCCCAGAGCTCCTGCCAAACGTATGCAAATGGGCATGTCCACAATGGTGCCCACAGCTGCACGCAGTCGGCCAAAGACAGAGGACAAGGCGGCCGTGCCTTTCATCCGTAACCCCTGATCCCCTCTCAGTGACACGTCATGTTCACCCCAACACTGGTCCCCTCCAAAAAAACATGTCGCCTCCAAGCCCAGATACCCACTCCCCACAGCTCTCTATACACACAGATGAGCCTTTGGCCCGGCTGTTAGGAGCGTTGGACAGAGCGTCCAGATTCTGCTCAGACATTCACATACCAACACCCTGTCAATGGCTCTTGAACTTATGTTAGACCAAAGTGAAAAAGGAAATGCGAGGGAAAAGTAAACAACTTGTGCCTTTTTTCCTCCACACCCTTGAACAGGCTTACCTCTGTGGTCATTATTTGAGCTAAAATTACTGTGCCGAGTGGACGAGGACAGAAGGAAAGAGGAGGGAGGAGGAGGGTTATCCAAGAAGAGTGGGGGTAAAGAACCTGATTGCTTTAATCTCAGCGCTCGCGGCGCACCCCTTTTCATAAAGCTCTTTGGCCGTGTGATTCAGACCCAGGCCCCAGTGTTCTGCGCCCCACTATTGTTCTCACATGAAAATCAATTCCCTTGAAGACCCTCCTTAATCCCGTTTTTGGCGTCAACAATGGCCACTTGTGCACGGCCTGATAGACTAAGAGCTGGGATGATGCGGCTGTCTGCTCTGATTCCAGCCCATTCAGGTAATGGCGGCCCGCATCACTTTGTAGTGCCAAGTGCAGGACTCGACAGGAAGACGTTTGCGATCATAATTTCCTGCAGAGCAGAGGCCCAGGCACCCTACACACCCACAAGACTTTTAATTAGGACAGACAACCACAGAGATTAGAGATCAGCCTGTAACAATGACTGTCCCTTTGAACGTGCCTCAGCCTCTCTCCCCACTGAGCCCATATGGAGAGCATAGTACCATGATCACGCTAATAACGTTCACCTCAGCTATAGCACACAGCAGTAGTCCCTGCACTGGACCTCATGTTCTGCAGATCTGGACAGCTCTCTGTATACCTATGTGAATTAGATTTTGTTTTAACCTAGAAAAAGGAGTATGCAGGCTATCTCTGGGGTATCTTAAGGACAACCCAGAGAGTTTCCGGCAGGGGTGTGTTCAGTTTTTGGTTTCAGGTAGTCTTTCAGATGCTCAGACTTCACAAAGACAAAAGCAGTCATGTCTTCACCTGTCAGGTGCTGGTTTTCGACAAATGTAGATGTCCGCTGATCTTTTATTGGATTCCCACATCAAAACAGTGCAGTTTCCTTGATTGCTGGACTGCAGATATCATCTTTGATGCCGCCTTGCCTCAACTCTCCAAAGACCAACAGGAAAGGCAGCAGAGAGCAGCATCACAGCAACAATCCCCCTTAATTACAGTCAGAGCTATATCTAAAAATCCTGATGAGGGATACAAAGGCTTAAGTCTACAGAAGAGATTTCATTACTCGTTCCTCTCCTTACCTTTTCTGTGTTTGGTAAAGAAAGGGAACAAAGGAGGAACCCTACTGATTGAAAACTAGCAGAACAGTGAAACAACAGGACACAACTGATCGCTCATGCATGGCTGGGATTAGGATAAAAGTAGAAAGAGCATGGAGAAGAAAGAACACAACAAAAGAAACAGGGGACTGACAAACTTTTTTCTTTTCCTTTTGTGGTGAAAAGGATGGAATGAAAGGTTTGGTCATATGAAAAGATAGAGAGAGAACGATTACCAAACAGAGGCGGTCCTTTTTTAGCCTCTGTATGCCTCCACTCTTGTTCCTTTTAACTACAGCTACATGAAAGATGAAGCACAGGTCTCTGGTGGCTGATATGGGACAAACATACCAGATAAAAATGAATTGTTTATTACTATATCAGTAATTGTTCATTCATTATTTGGTTAAAGACAAGGCGGTTACGTGCCAGATATCTTCAATGTGAATTTCTAAGACCACAAGAATGGAACATTGTGATTCCTATTGACCAACTGGCTTGTGAAAGTTGTTCATTACACACTAACTAACAAGACAGCAGTCTTTTAAGCCACTGCCTCTGCTTAGTGGAGATCATCCAACAATACTCTGAGTGCCTCCCATGCCTTTGGATTTAGTTCAAATCGTATTCTATTCTTTATTTATCTTCCACAACAAAAAAGGAAGGGAAGGCAAGTGATTAGAATTTCTGTCTTTGACTTCTCCTCATTTAAGAGGGTATTTGTGAATGTGGGAGGTGATGGCTACGCCTCTGTTTCGGCTCGTTTTAAGTGGTGCACCACTCATCCTCCCTCAGTTTGGATCAAGGGTGAGTAGGGGGGCATAGTTAACTTGTCTGGAGGTGAACGAGGTCACGGTGTGAGTGTGAAGAGGAGCACAGGTTTCCTGGTCAGAGAATGAAGAATAAACAGGGAGTGCATGGACAAAAGAAAAGACTTAACTCACATCTGAACAGCTCAAAGCACTTTGGTGCTCAAAGCACTTTTGGTTCGTTCAGGGAAATGTTTGTATGCAAAATGTTTGGGTTAAAATAAAGAATAATGGACACTACTGCATCAGGCACTCATCCCTTTATGTAAGAGGGCTCTTTGTATCCTATAGCTGAGGGATTCAGAAATCCATGGACTGGTGATATCAGTAGATTATCTGCACTGTGCATCTCTTTGATACTCTGGAGAAGAAATGCATGTTCTATAATCATGATTTTGGTATTTTCCCAGGTGACATTGCATATAAACAGTAATCTGACATGATGTACATTAAGAGAATAATCATTATTTTAAGTAGAGTAAAGGGTAAAACGTGTTTTGCTCGGATTGGCTTTTCTTCCTAATTGTGTTATGCTCCCACAGACTCCACTGCTGTGTGTGTGTGTGTGTGTGTGTGTGTGTGTGTGTAAAAACACACATAATAATTATAAATTATAACAATAACTAGCATTCTTTTCTCTTTTTGTTCCCTGCCAGATACTATTTTCCCTTTTTCCTGACCTTATTAAAACCCAATATGTAAGAAAGTATTTAATTCGTAACCTTCCCTCTAACAAACAGATTCGCACAGATGGTGACAAAATACAGTGATGAACAAAAAACATTATTATTACACAACATAAGGAAAGACTTCATGTTTCAGATGTTATATGGGCTGGGCATGTACATGCACAGTACATTATGTTATCGTACAGGTTTGAGGTCAGTTAGACTGTTAGAACTGGTATGAAAACTTGAATAGTAGATCACCAAATATAATTAATTGGGAATGGGAGGGGTAGTGCTGCTTAAAAGGTTCTGTCAGCATCAATCACGGATGTAGAGCAGAGGAAAATGCATTGTGTTTTACAATGTTTTACAGTTGAGGTCTCAAGGACCACAAACAGAAGTGATGCCAATTTTTTGGTAGTATTTCAAAAACATGTAATTGGTTCAGAATAGTGTATAAGCCATTCTCATATCATTAACAAAATGTCATTAAATATTAAGCTTTTATGTTTTTTTGTGCTGTGACAGAACGCTTATGGATCCAAAACAGAACAAGAAGGTAAAATCACATAAAAGTATTAATTATCACAGGTAGTGTTACAGCATTGTTAGACACAATATTCCTTAATAATCGAAACGGTTCCTTTATTTGTAAATGTATTTATAAAATCTTTATTGGATTGATCATAGTAATGGAAAAAAATAGAATAAAACAAGGACTAGGTGAGAAATGACTAAAACGATCCTTTAATTGCGAAAGTATCTTTTAAGCATTGATGGTTGCGGGATGAGCCAACAATAGAAGTTAACTAAAACTCAGATTGATAGATATTGTGTGCAGCTTCACATGAGCAAGTCTCTAAAGCGCAGAGAAATCCCAAAAATACTGTTCGGCATAAATGAAAATAATTTGTTTTTAAGTAGAAAATAGTCTCACTAGGCAGCTTTGCCTGCACCAGCGAAAAATGCATACATTTGTATGAAAGCTGTGTGTGGTTTGAACCTGCAAACCTTAACTAAAGGCTCACACCCTAAGACATTAACAAACATGAAAACATCCTAAACCGAGCATCTATTGTTGGCTTGACAACACTTAGCGCTGATGGTGTAGGACAAACATGCAGAATGAAACCAGCATCAACCCAGTGACCCAGCATCAACCCAGAAGTCACTTTGGTCTTATACAGGCAGATGGAAGATGTAGAACTATGTCACATTTAAATGCATTCACTAGAAATTGATTTCTTGGAGCAAATAAACCAAACTAAAACCGACTATAAGCTCCTATCATGAATTAACCACAAAAATACACACACTGACATATGCATGTGCAGACAAACAACAATCACTACACTTTCAGTCAACAGCACAGACATTGTCACATGGTATTCATATATTAGCTTAAGTGCTTCTGTCTCTTTTGAGTAAGCTCTAGCTATTATCCTGAAATATAAACCACGCAAGTCGTCAAAGTGGCTTTCTGGAAAACAATAGTGTCTGTCCCCAAATGCAGGGGTCTAAGGGGGGGATATTTCTGTGTCACCCCCGATTCTCTCGCATCTTGTAGATGGCTTCTCTAATCGCCATGACTGGCTGACCTTTAGACCGGTCCCTTTCTGGGATTTACAGCTTTCACTGGCTTGACCTTTGCCACCCAACACTCCTACTGACACTCCCTTCACGTGAACTCAACACCAAAGCTGGACAAGAGCTACTGCGGGCCGGTGTGTAGGAGGCTACCGCTACCTCAGCATGTCAAAACCTCTGTAGGTGGTATGATTCAGTCAGTGGTTTATTAACCCCCACCTCCGACCACCCCCTCTACCCCCTACCTCCATAAAGAAAGTTTCCCCTATGGCCTGGAGCAAGGTAGACCTGCTTAAAGCTCGGCCTAATGACGTGTGCCATGGTAGAAGAGGCTAAATGCCACCACCACATGTGGGGATGATTACAGGAAGTGGTTCAGAGTAGCAGGGGACCTCAGGACTTTGGGGGCGGGTTTGGGGCACAGAGGCAGTGAATTCCCAGAGGCCATTGTTTTCGGGCAACTCAGCACAAGCCCCATCCTGGCCAGGTCACGCAAATTTAGGACCCAATGAAATAAGGTCCCATGGGGGGTCGTGCTCTCTTAATCTTTAATTAAACATTCCTCACACTTTGCATCAGCATTTTAAAAACAAAAAACATAAAAAGGATCAGTGGTCTTCTTTTAATTGAGATTACACAAGTGAGGCGACACTGCAGTTTTTTGGCTTTTAAATAAAACTTGCCGGGCTCGGTCTCAGGTCGAGCTTCTTAGTCTACAACCCTACTCAGCATAACGCTCCCTTGTCGGAAACACAGTAGCTAAAGTAATACAGCATTTCCTCTTTGGGGGGCAGTTAATCATCCCTGAGCAAACGTGTGTACTGGAGCTTGAAGGCACCATTTCTCGCACACTTCACAATGAACGTGTTTTAAACTGCAGCTCCTCTGTGCCACACCGGCCAACACAGCCAAACCAGATTACTTTTCAGTTTGGAGGGGAAAAAATTGTCTAGGGTGAGATTATAATAAAAAAGTTACATTAACAGGTCTGCCCTTTGCCCAGCAAACAGTTTCAATAGGCTACAGGAGTGTCTTTGTCAGCTTTTATTTAGACTTGCCAGAGGGAAACTTACTCTTCTCACTTCTTTTCCTGTAAACCTTCAAAGGTCACAAGTTATTATTTATTGCCTTGTTTGACTGTGGCTTATGAAATCCTAAATGACTTGGTAGAGCAAGTTGGTAACCTCCTACCCAATGAAGTGGTCTTTTTCTCTCTTTTCTCACAGACAAACAAAAACAAAACAACAAAGAGAGGCGGTACATAAAGGGGCTTTGGTCAGATGGGTCACATGCTGTCCATTGAGTCTCTGGTCCATCAAGACCATTCAGCAGGCTCTATAAAACCGGCAGGCTGCTTAAATACCTGACAGGGAGAAAAGAAACAAAAACAAAGAGAAGGAGGGGGAACAAGAGATAAAATAAATAAGACAGCCCCTGTGACTGATGTGTATAGATGGTGCCGGAGAGTCACTGACAATTCAAGAAATGTGGCTGTGGCCACAAAAGGCGGCTGGAAAATACTGAAGGGGCTTGCTGGGCACATTTTTAAGGCCTTTCCCACTTGGACCCCCTTTTGAGTCTTTGTCTGTGCTCTGGCTCCATGAGAAAAGTCAATCACAGACGCTTGGCTCTAGATTCTTGGTTTTCCTTTTCTTGTTACAGTTTGTTCCCCAGTATTAAGCCAAAAGCAAGATACTCTATGTTTGTGTAACTAATTAAAGATGGGGATCTCTATTCCAGTTAACCAACAATTAAAGAAAATAGTAAAAATACATTGCTTTTCCTGTCATACCCTGATTAAGATGTTACTCATATTTTAGCCTGAAAATATGGCAACATCAAAAGATGAGTGGAGAAGAAAGATAAATACTGGGCTGTGATTAAAATCCATATTTATGCAGCCCAATTTTCCTTGCGAGGGAATTCAATGTGTTGGTTAGCTGGCTCCATTTGATCTGTTCAGAGAAAAGAGATGTCTGAACCTCGGGGGCCTGTGATCCCAGGCTAATGTATTGGCAAAAACAGTCAATTATATTGTAAATTATGGGGAGAAGGGCGTCAAAATGTTTGAACGCCACACTTTTTTTCATAGATTAAAAAAGTCTGTGGAACACAGAAAACGCGAAAATAAACAGGTTGGATCAGTGAGCTTTTGGAGAGTCAGATTTATCTACACTGACGTTTAATTACAGCGAGGTAATCACACAGTTTGTGCAACAGAGCAGGTCTAAAAAATGACATGACCTCAAAATACCTTCCCAAACCTCACACAGCACACAACAATGACATAGGAATTATTTCAGGGACTAAAGAAGGAAGTTTCCATCAATGGCTCTCCATGTTTCTCTTTTCCTGGAACAAAGAATAGGCGAAACAGTAAGATGTTGTTTAGGTCTTTTATATCCAAAATCCAGTCAAGTTATCCAGCATTGCACCGACGCACCCCCTTCTTTAACAGAGCCCCAGAAGGATTTAAGCTTCTCCACAAAACTGAGCAAAGATTTCCAAGCCTGCAAAATAACAGAAGTAGCAAAGTTTACTCTCTATTTGAATGGGAAGTGTTTTCATGTTCAAGCAAAGGAGTAAGTTTATAATTTCCCTAATGCCCCATTTTCATGCAGTGTTTGCTGTAAATCAGAGTGTATGTGCCGCCTCGGGCTGAGAGGAGAGCATTTCAACTGTGTCTGGCTAAAATCCCACTCAGCCTGAATCTGTAACCCTATGTTTATTCTGAACCTGCAGACATATAAATCACAAATATTAACGTAAAGCTGTAAATCATTCTGCAGGCCTACACACTGTTTTGGTCTTATCCATATTGAGGCATCTTTTCCATGTCTACAGTGAGAAATGACCCACATCATCAATACTCTGCATGTTGATGTATTTATTTTAGCTTTCATAAGCATCGATAAACCTTTGTTTCAAGCGAAAAAAAGATAAAATCCATCGAAGTTATTGATAGAGATACTATTCTTCCTCACATTTAAACACATGTTACAGAAAAGCATGTTTAAGGTTCTAATAATCAAAATGTAATATTAAATTGTGCATAATAAAATGCAGAAGTGCAAAATACAATAAAACAAAGCACAAATCGTCATGATGTTAAGATATACTGCACAAGGTCCCAATTTTCTTTCAACATTAGCCATAAGGCAAATGATATATTCACGCTTTACAATAAACTGTTTTGATTCCCTCCGTCTGGTGTGCTTCAGATGTGTGTTTCAAAATTACAATTCCACTTTTTCCCTGTGACCAGTGGGCAAAAACTAAACGCCAGTTAATTCTCTGCTTGAAATAGCGTATACACAAGTAATCATCTGTCGTAATCTTGGCCATGTTTTCCAGTAATGGAATAGATATTATGTTATTTCTTGCATGATGAGATGTGGTCGGCTTCCTCTTTGATCTCGTGCACTCGCCAGGAAGAGGTAGATTAAAAGGTTCATGAAATCAAAATAAAGCTTGAATTGGTTTTTAGTGGGACGCTTGAATACGAAAATTAGCTTTATGCAAAACATTAGGGGCACATGCTGGGAATACCAACAGCTGCCTCATGCTCATAGAAACCAATGTATTTCTATGTCCTCATTTGAAATGCAGTACCAGCCAGGCGGGTGCAGTTTTATTAAGGGATCACGTGTAACCTGAAAATCACACTTTTAGGTTATGCTTTTACATGTGCTCAGAGATCACAGTCTATAAAATAATAAGCATGTCTTTGGTCATATTGCTGTGTGGTCAGAGGAAAGATGAGGGCTCCTTTTAGTGCAGGGCTGAAGTCAGGAGGGTGGCTATTTGAAGTGAGCACAGAGAGCTGGGTTTGATTGGATAAATCTAGGGCTTCACAGAGGAGCTGCCCCTGGTACAGGAGGGGGAGAGGAGATATATCTTTTTTTTTCCCGTGGCATTTTTCCCCATGCAAAAAAAAAAGATGGGCACTGGAGCTAGGCTGGAACGTGATCATAGGCCAGCACCAGACCAGAGAGCTCCCCATTAAGGTTTTGGGTTATAAACAGCATCTGTTTCAAATAGGGCTAAGACTTGAGGAGCAATCACTCCCTTTTTCCCTTTGCCTGTATCACAGATCTGGCACAAACTATCAAGTCTCTCTTCTCTCCCATTGCTTCTCCCATCTCATCTCATCTCATTGCGTCTCTATTCTCCCACTTCTTTAGAGTTTTATACGCCTCCTGCTCATTATGGCCTTAAAAGAAAGGGATTTATTTAGTGCATAAAAAACCGCAGCACAGCACAAGCATACATGCTAGGTTGTGTTTAGTGCCATGACTTTGACGTGCCAGGCTGCCTGCAGCCTACAGAGCCATGGTGTCAACACAAACCACAAAATGACCACTCTTTTCTGGTTTCCTATGACCTTGTCCTTTTTATCCCTGTAAGTACAGAACAAGAAGGACAATGCGTTTTGAGCACAAATGACATGTGGCCCACAGAGGAAAACAGTTCTGACAGGTTCTTATTCAATCTTAGCTCAATTATCAGATATTACAGCAGCCTTTCAATTGTCACAAACAGAAAACAGTCTTCCAGATGAGGCTGCTTCTCTCAGAAAGACTCTGAAAGAGGCTGTGTGCCGCCCTCTGCTGGACAAGATATAACATGATGTTTGATACGGCTGTGATAATTAACCTCATGTACATCAAGGAGAGTGACTGTAATGGAGACATCACAATTTCCTTCCATAATTTATATTTTATTAATTGATTTATATTGAAATAAAATGCATTGAAGGGTGAATAAAAGAATATTTGAAATGAATAAAGAGTTTAGAAGAAAAGTGCTGTTTTTTCACCTTCTGATATTATAAAACTTGAGAATGGCTTTAGTAGCTTCTCCTCTGAGTAAACAGGAAGAGTGTTATATTTACACCAAAACCCCACTAATCCTTCCATCTCTGTGGACTGGTATCATTAGGGACTAGCATGAGAGCGTTCTTGGCAAGTTGCCTCTTCAAATAACAGCTATCAGGGGGCTGCATCTTGTTTTTATCCTACACCAAAGGACATTTGACACCAACTCTCTCCAGAAAATGTCTGAAACATCGCCATTATTTTCATATACAGATTTTTTTAAAAAGGGTAATAGACACTTCATTTAAATCTGGTGCGCTTTTGTTGCTAAGTGATAAGGTGGCTGATTTCAGGTTGAAAGGCTGAGGAGAGGGTGGAGGTAGGTCTTTGTTCCCAGCTTGCTGAAAGTGTGCAGAGCTCTAAGCTGCACCTATTCAAACACTATGTATTAAAGTGTATATCAGCTCAAAGCCCCTGGAGGGAAAGAGAGATAAAAAAAGGAGAGAAATAAAGAGTTTTCAGGAACGAGAAGTCACAGCCTTGTCTATTTAGAATTGACATGACACAAAGTTGCTGCTTTATTCCTCGCCTCTGTTTGACAGCTGAGCTATGATAAGAAATGTGTATGGGGAGACGCATGTACACTCAGCCACTCTCTGTCTGACATCCATGTCAAAATAAATCCTTGCAAACTCAATTTTTTACCACTTTAGTTTCCTTCAAATCAGCCAATTGAAAAAAAAGATGTGACCATGTTAATGGCCGACTCCAAGATTTCAAGGGCTTTCTGACAGGTCTGCTTCACTATAATAGATTGGCCGTAGATTGGACATGCTGCTTGGCACGAAGAGGTTGGGTAAGGACAGGCTTACCCCATCAGCGGACACTGTCTGGACTGAGACTGGCCAACAGATGGTCACCTGGATTAATAGAGTCAATTAATTCATCCCATTATGTAATTAAGGATGGAGTCTGGTGAGCGGAGAGAACCAGGCTTGGCTGCCTAAGATGTTAAGCATCTGATTTATCTCCTAAAAAAAGCAAACCTGTGGGTGTTATCAATCAAACAACACCTCGGTGTGGAAAACAACTGTTCAAAACATGTGCAAAGGCAAGTCGGGGAAGATTACTCCTTTGTTTTTTCTCACACTTTACCCGTATCTGTCATCAGGGCAAAAATAAATATGATGTCCTAGTGAGTCTAGTTTGGTTAAAAACATAAGAAGAGTATTTAAGACAGAAATACAGTAAGGTATTTTGTTTCCCTTACCCTTATATAGTCATTTCTGAATCGTAGCAGGGTGTTGTTGTAAATAGTTTTTACCCTAATGGGAAATGTAATAATAGAATGGAAAATGAACACTGACAAATTGCTCAGCCTTTATGTGATGCCATACTTACTTTAATAAATCACTTAATATGCTAAACAGTTATAGTCTAGAACAAAGTGTTATTTGTCAGAAACTCCTATCTGACCCCGGTTTATCCACTAGAGGGAGCTCTGATGTCGCAGCTCCCATCTGCTCCCCCTGCATGGCTTGCTGTGAGTTTCTGAGTGGATCTGAGGTAAAAAAGAAAAGCAGTTTGAGGGCACAACTGATGAAATGTTGGATCACAGTGAGGAAAGGGATGACATGAAAATGTCTAACTGTTCACGTATTCCTTCCTTCCCTGAAATCTGTGAGCAGATCAATTACATCTGGATTCAGACAGAATTAAGTAATCCTCATTATGTGACTTCCTGCGCTATTGCAATTGCTTTTTCAAGTGTGTGCAAGTCTGTCTGTGTGTTACCATTTGCATTACTGTATAATAAATGCTGTATTTACTCACCTGGTGAAGAGTGGTGCAATAGTCAGTGTGAGTGATTTCCTGTCAGGAGGATCAATGCATTTGATCTTTATCTGTCATCAGTTACCTCATGTTTCAATTATAAACCTTACTTCTACTCTGATGAAAGTTCTCTAACAACATGTGCTCTGAAATGGAGGATGAAAGAAAAAGAAGAAGAACATTTATAGAGAGAATAAAAGTATGTCTGATGTAGCTTTATGTCACTAATAACAGGTACATTTCAAACAGGACAAGTTTTTTTATAAGTACAACAATCTCTGTAACAGTTGAATCCTACAATTTTTATTGGTATATCTATAAAAACAGACGTGTTCATTTGGCAAAAAAAAACACAAAAAAGCGGGAAACGTCTCTAAACGGGCATGTGGCTAGAGTCGCTAGACACTTCCCAGTAGGGAGCACTGTCAGTGGGGGGTATGTCCAGCTGAAGACCTCCTGTGAGCTGGGGGTCACACACACACACTTATACACACACACAGATACAAGCATTTCGTAATCTCAGCTACTCCTATTAATTACCCCTCTGTAATCTCCAAGGGTTTTCACACATATCAAGAGCAGTCCCTGTGCTCATTTAATTTAATGTAGGTTAGTATGAGAGGATAAGAGGTAGGACAATTAAGCTGATCTTTCTGGCCATCCCCCGCTTCCTCAGCATCCCAATGAAAACCCATCCCAGCCACAAAAGAGGATGTTGTCTAAGACTAATCTTGGCGCAAACTCTTAGTAAGTCTAGCCAGCTACAAACTGGTAAACGTCTGAAAACAATGTTGCGTCTGAATCAGATGTTTCTTTGTTTTTGTCCTAAAAGACGGTCGTATGGGACCCGGTGGATTAGACTGGCTGTTTATGGAGCCTCGAGGTCTGAGTGATGGGAGGAAATGGCCTGGCCCTCAGTGTGGCCAGTAGGGTGTGTCTCGCTGCCCTTTGCTAGATTGCATTTGCTACATCAAAGAGCCTTACTTATCCAAGAGCATAGCTATCCATATGGAGTTTAGATCTCACACGGGAGTATGAGAAAATGAGGTTAGTGACACACACTTTGGAGGTTAGAGGTGTGAAAGAGAGAAGAGGACAGGAGAGGAAAGGAGAAGAAGAGAAATAGGAATAGGAATAGGAAAAGGCAGACGAAGCGGAACAGGACGAGGAAGAGAAAGAGGAAGAGGAGACAAGGTGCCAATGATGTCACACCACATTTACACTGTTTATTTTTAGCTTCCACTGTTCGAAGCCAGTGTGTGAGATGCTGTAATTAAACAGTTCAAACTTCACATGCCACTTAACGCTCTTAAAATAGAAACTTAACTGCATATGAAAAATATGTTTCCCAACCTAAGTAGAAAACGTCAAAAGAGAAAAACTGTCTTTCCGTTCGTTGATCCTAGTGAGATGTGACAGCTGTGAGCAGAGACATGTCTTTCAGATGCCAACTCCAGGTCGATCCCAATGTCTGACTACGCCAATATCATCTACCCAAGGTGAGATAAGACACCTCACATTTCATCTTAAATATAACAACTGATATTATGTTTTCTTTCTACATTTCTATATAATTTTTCTTTAAATTCATAAAGATGTCACACATTCTTTAGTTTGTGTTGTGTCAATATATAAGAGTCCCTTGTTTTTTGCAGCAGATGGCAGCATTGCACATAAAATGCAATCCACAGAAATAGGGACAAAATCATCAACATGTCACTGGGGCCATAATTAATTCCAACTATCTCTTGATGTATTTATATCTACAGCATTTTTGTGTTCATCAAATGACAAATGACACAGGTTATTTTCTGGAAGCCAGATCACTTTTCATGCTCTTATAACAATGACAGAATGCAAGTGAACATGTTTTGACATGAGTCTCATGGGATTGTTGCACCTCTGTCCCTTTATCTGCTCACTGTGCTAATATCATTCTGAGAAATGACGTTAAATACACAAGCTAAAACATTTATGTAAGATAATAAAAAATAAGTATATATATTTTTAAATAAATAGTGGAATTGTGTTTGAGCAGGAGGATTTTCGCCGGTCTATAATAGTCTCTTGTCCTGTTTTATATAATGTTCCCACTTGAATCGAACTGAGTAGATGAGGCTTGAGCCCTAAAGCCATATAGTCCTAAAGAGCCTTTACTTGCTCTTGTGTCTAATCGCACAGGGCTGGTTATTGACTCTTCTGTGTGAATGCATCTGCCTGATAGGCCATAACTCTACAGGGAACATTTCCACTTGTGAGGGCTAACCTCTGGAGCCACTTTGTGAAAGCACTAAAACGTGCTGTGGCTTGCTGTCTGTGGACGCCTAATGCACCAAAAAGGAAACGGGGCCAAGCAAAATCAGGAAGTTGTTGCAAAAATGAGATGATGCGATGTAGCTGAGGAGGAGGAGGAGGAGGAGGAGGAGGAGGAGGAGGAGGAGGAGGAGGAGGAGGAGGAGGAGGAGGAGGAGGAGGAGGAGGAGGAGGAGGAGGAGGATCGGCGCACTGAGCCAGTGGAGGAGGTGTGGAGCTGTTAAGAGAAACATGACCCCAGGGCTTTTTACCACTGCAAAGAACTGTGTAAAGTGATATTAGCTGGACCATAGGGGGCATCGACATGGGAGTCTCTGGCATCAGTAGATGATTGACTCGGAATAATCCCAGAGAATATCAGACAAGACAAGATAATGTGGACTTAATAAAACAACTAAATAAAAATGGGACATCTGAGATAACCTCTTTTTGTTTCTTTTGGGTTCAAATGAACAACATTAGATAGTATTTTGGGCTGTCTGGAGAAGTTGATGATCAAAACTTTGCTTGCTTTTACACAAATCTATTAGTAGTAAGCAAGCCCTGAAACCTGCACACACATAGCTTGTTGCTACAAACGAGAAGAGATTCAGTCTTTCTACCATATAAGGTTAATTGCAAAAAAAGTATGTATTTCCCCATGGAGGAAGATAAAGAGTACTGAAGCATCAAACACACGGCCCCTTTCCAACCGTGGCCAGTCAAAGGATTTTCCTACACAGTCCTTACAACTCTCTATGTTAGCTGACGAAATCATTGACAACGATTGCTAAAGGAAGACTGCACTATTTATTTTCTTTCACCGTCTCTGTCAGCAGATGTTGTCTTGACCCATTGCCCCGTCTTTGACCCATTTCCTCTTCTACCTGATCTGTTATACATCCTTGGCGTTAAACTCAGATTGTTTTTCTCCTTACTGAGCTGACAAAATGAGAGTTTATGAAGCACAGGGCATGATAAATACCCCTCCTCACATCTGAACCCCAGAGGTATTCCTGACTGATCCGAATGACCAACCTAATAAAGAAGGAAGTGTATACTGCTCTTGAGAGCTCACTGAGACTTTCAGGTTTATAAAAGATGTATCTATATCGGCAACCTAACACCCAATGCTCCACAGACCTGGTGTGCTGTGATTACATAACCAGAATCTGAATATGGGAGAAAAGACTGGAAGGAATAGACATACTGTATGGATGATAATTATCAAGCACTTCATCCTGGCATTGTAACAGCCTCTGATAATACTGGCTGTACAATAGATCAGAGACGCAAACTCCAAATCCAGATTTATTTAGATGCTTTGAAATATGAATAGATAGTATCTCTTTTGAGGGTGACACTAATACTAAAGAGTTTCTGCCAGTGTAAGGTAGCACGACTGAAGCATTTGTAATGAGTTTTTTTAATAACGGCTAATCTAAAGATCATTGTTATGTAATCTGACTGCACTATCAGTAATAATGGACGTGTGGTTAATAAAGTGATGGGTGAATGATTTGAATCCCAATATGAAGAGAAGTCTTCATCTGTCAGACCTTAGTTCACCCTGTTGTACTTTAATAAAGCCAAATGTGAGATATGACCTTGACATGTAAGTCTAATAAGTATCTTAATGAATCATACATAGATTATTAAGCCCCAGCTGTGTTTATTTCAAATCCTCAACAAAAAAAGTATTGAGGCCAGTATTGATTTCCTGAGTTTTCTCATTTCTTTGAGGAGCAGTGGAGCATTTTTGTTTACTCTCTATTGATTGATGACAATAGCTTTCCCATCTCGCTTACCCACCTGCCATCTGGCTGAAGTAAAAATGAGCTTGTGATGATGTTGTGAAAATGCCAAATGTTTATACTGTCTGAACAAATGTGAATACAAGCTACTTAAACTGAGTTCCTTTCATGCTCCAAAGCCGGAAGAAGATAAACTTTATGCTTTTGGACTTTTACACAACTCAGGGTTTATGACACATTTGCCCCTCCAGGAGTCGTGTTTATAGGCCTTACTTTGCTGAGCATGATGAGGCGTCCTCCTGGGAGTGGCGAGCTTGGGGTTAAGTGCTGTCAGAGGTTAGGTTAGGGTTAAGGCCATGGGTGACATGACTGGGCTTGTAAATCACACGAAGGAAGCAATGACAGAGAAAGAAAGTGAATGCCAATCTGCGTGAAGGAAGTCCAGCTTTTAATGCCTCCTCTGATAAGTGTAAAAATGTGACCAAAGGCCTGTCGGTGCTTCAACAGCCTGGAGGCCCAGGTGGAGTGAAATGGGAGAATGAATGTGTGTCACTGAGGAGCGGACGGCACTGACAGGGACCCCTGGTACGTCCCATGTGGAACATAAAAGGCAGCTACAGTGCCATTAATCTCTGTCATAAAGCTGCAACTACCAAAGAACAAAGGGTTTCTTCTTGTTAAAAGTCAACAAGTTTGATGTTAAGTCAAATTCATCTTTGAAAGTCGTACTATAGTAGTAATTTGCCCAAAAAATATTATCATAATTCTTGTTAAAATGCAGATGTGTAAATAACCTCACATGAATACAAGACAAAAACAGGAACAATTTGACTATCTCCTTTTGTTTCTGGTGTTGGTTGCAATACGACCCTATTGATGTCTGCACTATCCTGCCTCTTATCCAGGGGTTTCCTTCCATTTTGGGCTGTGTGTGGGCAGCTTGCACTTACACATATTTTATGGTGTGGCAGAAGTGGTACAGTAAGGTAAACATACTGTATAAGAAATCAATCCTATTTTGTAACACTGTAACTTGTTTATATCATTAACCATTAACACATCCTGGTTTAGTGACTGCTGTCCCCTAACATGTAGAAAAATTCAGCTTGAACAAAAGCAATTCAACAATTCAAACTTTTTTTTTTTTAAATGTTCCCTTCTCACATCACTCACATTGTTAAAAAAATGCCATTATAGGGAGAAACCTCGTTCAGAATTTGTCAAAGAACATAAGCCATGTTATTAGAGAGTTAGCATGCTGCCATGAAGAAGAACAAAAGGTTTCAAGTTATCCAAAAGATGTCATGTTATTCTGTCCTGTCTGCCGCATGGACTAAATGTAACAGTGAGTGCAAGAGCACTACGAATAATCGCTTTTAACTTTTCTTGCCACAGTTCTATAAATCGTGTCTTTGTGTCTGTCTGGCACAGACGGAACATTTTCTGTCTGACCACGCCCAAGCATCTATTTCCTACTCTCCCCTCCATCCCTCCACCCTCTGTGCCGCCTGATCCTCCCACAGGATCGGCCTCCTTCTCAGTGTCTCCAACAGTGGCTCCTCAGCTCCTGTACTTGTCGTCCTGGGTGACATGAATTAATGATAACAGCAGAGGCCTCACAGACCAGGCTCATCCATTACGTAACCCAGGCAGGTCTGCTGCAGATCTACTCAGGTTTTGACACTTAACGCAGAGTATTGTACCGCACCTTCCACAGCTGACCCTTTTTAGCCTCCTTTCTCATCCCCTCTGTGTTTGCCGCTGCACACAACATATGGTGCAGTGGGTATGCAGCCATATGGCAAGTGTCACAAGTATTTATCCATAACCTGTGCAATGAAAGGATATTTTTGTACATAAAAAAATATGTACACAAAACTTGGCTAGTAGAGCAATGCAGTAAAGCTGGAGATAACCTGATTTGACTGTGGATGTTGGAGACTTTAAAGATACTTTCCCAAGCCAACTTTTCTCTGAAAGTAATAAGCACAACTTTCACAATCAGGATATTCTATTCTGCACTTACAGTAGGGCTGCTCGATTATGGCAAAAATCATAATCTCGATTATTTGGGTCAATAATTGATATCACGATTATTAAAAACGATTATCCATTTACTTTGAAAAAATCCATTTATTGAAAAAAAAAATGTGAACAGTATGTTTTTAACAGTTGATTACCCTGAACTTTAAGTATAATTCAACAGAAAAAACAATAAAAATAAATAAATAATCGTTTTATTTCGATTATGTTGTTTTCATAATCGTTGCAAGCCAAAATCGTAATTGCGATTAAAATATGATTAATTGAGCAGCCCTAACTTACAGTACAGAGAGGGAGCCTGAATTGCTACCAATTAAAGGGATGGCAATCTGCAAGTCATCTCTCCAGTGCCATTAGGAGAGATGGAGGCTGTTGTGCAAAATCATTAATATAAATTCCTCGACCTCAACACACCAGGGAGGCCTGAATGCCCTGGGTCCCCTCTGCACCTGGATGCAGCTTGTTACATATTTTCTAAAAAGCCACACAGGAGATGGTAACTAGGCACTGAGCTCTTGTGTTAGAAAGCTCTTAAAATCAAACTGCCTGGATAATTCTTGATTGTTTCTACCCTCAGCTGTGTTTTCAGGGGTGCTCACCGCTGCAGGAGACAGAACTTTCTACATGAAGTGATTAAAGTATTTAGAACTTTGCTAACCTACAATAAAACAACTCTTATTGTGGATAATGCCATGACAAATTAAGAATCCTGTTAAAAGTGATGAGTTCAGCTGTTGTTGAGGTTTTATTGGTTTAACAGTTCAAACGAAGCTGTGTTTCAACGAGGCTGTTAGTGTAAGAGTGCAAGTAAAGCACCACCAGATATTTCCCTGGTATGATTGTTTCCGTTCATCAAAACTGGACATGTGCACTAAAACCTTATGAAATATTGAGCAACTCCTTGCAGCACAACAAACCTATATGCTGCCTTTAGTATGTTGCACTCTCTTCTTGTTTTTCACATGCTGAAAAACAAGGGGAGTGTTGGAAAGAATACTAATGGTTGCCTCGCAGAGAACACTTCATGAGATTGTGCATTTTGGTAAAAAAGAACGTATTTTTTTTTTACACTGCATTTTCCAAGTTTCAGGTTTTTCTCAGGAAATGTTAACTAAAGTGTTTCAATTCTTTAACATTTTCCCTGCAATGTCATTTATTATTTGTGTGTGCCGTAACACAAATAAGGCAGCAAGCATAGTTGGCACCTCAGTGCTGAACCGACTTCCCATAGATGATTGATACAAAAAAGATCCAATCAAAAAGTATGCATGTGTTATTGTTTAAAACATGTTCTAGGCCTCACGTCTTTGTTTCTTTGTATGCATAATTTGTTAATGGCTCCCTTCACTCTGTCTCGCTTCTGTCTTCTTGACATAGTCCTACTGTTTCCTCCTCCTCTTCCCCCTTATCTAGCACCCCGGGTAAAGACTGCCATTAAAGCTGTGTAAAACCTGTGATAGGCCATTAACAATGGATTAGCCGCAACAATTCCATTTCCTCTCAGGGTGCGTAGTTATCATATTGTCAAATGCTCCAAACCTCTAATTATAGGCTGTTTGAATCATTGTCTCAGGACAAAGAGCTGGGTTGAATCAACTGAATTAGATTTACACATTGCAAAAGGTGTGTGCCAATTACAATTTTATTCTCAGGTTACTGTACTGTATATTGTGACAACAGCACCTGCATTTGATGGGAATCCAAATAGGTATTAACATTTTTATTTTTTTCTTATATTAATGTTTTTCAGACTCAGTGTACAGTTCCACACTGCAAGCTGGGACATCTAAATCCAAAATGCATAGCTTTTAAATTACACACACACACACACACACACACACACACACACACACACACACACACACACACACACACACACACACACACACACCACACACACACACACACACCACACACACACACACACACACACACACACACACACACACACACACACACACACACACACACACACACACACACACACACACAAACACACAAAATGATGGTAATCAGTTCTGACCTCTGCCATGATGGCAAATTTGCACAGCTGTTAAAAAAAGTAGGAAAAGCATGAAGGAGCACATTGGCTGTAATGGAAGTGTCATAAATAGTTCATAGCCGTTTTCCTGCAGGCAGCAGCATATCTTGCAGCCTCTGAATTGCTGCTTGGCTTTACAGTGGGAACTCCTCCAGAATTACATAATGCGCCACAATTGTGTTTTGTTTGCCGATATGCTGGCACACATTGTGAGTGGGTTGCATGGAATTAATGCTCTCTCTTCTGCTCTCAGTCACACACACACAAATTACACAATTTATAAGCATACAGGATATTTTCTTGCAGCAATTTGACCAGCCCACTGCTGGGCAGTCCTTTGGTCCATGCTGTCAAAGTACAAATCATACGTGTCTGTGTGTTTTTGTGTTTCAGACAGTAAAAGAAGTTTATCTGGATTTATCTTTTCAATAAATCCCTAATCGTGTGCAATTCCAAATGAAGTGCTCACTTCTCTGTAAATGTCATCTGTCTGTATGCTGTGAAGACATTATAGAACCTAAGCTGATTATGGAGACTGCAATCCTTGAATGCAGCAGGGAGCTCAAGAGGAGGCTGAGCAGGAACACAACTGGTGAGCATGAAACCCTAAATCCGCTGTCTAAATATTTCCATTAAACAAGCTCTTTATAGTAATCACTTTGGGAGGTGCCTTTGAATGTTTGCCTGAATGCTTATTGTAGAGCTGAATCACAGCTAAGCTTGAAAAAGTTAATTGAAAAGGAGAGGGGTTGTTAGGAAATAGACTACCTCTGTCACAGCTCACTGCTTCCCCCTCTTGTTGTTGCTGTCAACTCTGAATGGCCGTAAACAGCCATTAAGATGCAGCTGAGACGCTAGAAAGGAGGAGTGTAATATGAAGCCGGTCCAAACAAGTCAAATCAAATTTGATTTCAAGTGACCAATCACCGTCTTTATTCCAAAGTATTTTTCAAACTGTGCCCTAGGGCTTGTGATGATTCATAACTTCAAAATCTCAGATGCTTTGTGGATTGTCTCCTTTGAGCCTAGGAGCATATTGGTGAAGAATGGAGTTTTAGTATACCTGAGATTTGTTCACAATTGTCTGCAGTGATGCATCAGGCTGGATGATTAGGATGAAGACTGACAAATAAAAGCACAACATTTACCGGTTGATCCATGCTTCTACCCTGAACACAGCTAAATAGGTCTCATTTGCAAGGAGACAAGGGAAGAAGCTCAGACATCCAGAAAAAGCTTCAATTAATTTGGATGCTCCTTGACATTGGCAGGCAGCAGTTGATATGGTTAGATGGTTAAACCAGAATGTGTAGGCCATCCTACATCAAAATTCCTTGCGATCATCTTGGAATCTGTCAAGTCACTGGAAGAATTACATCAAGGCTACTTTTTCTGCTGTCACATCAACCCAGACACATAAGAGTATTAAAATTGAGGTAAACAGACAGACATTTATCTATTATTAAAAACACGGTCACTATTTCTGAAGGAAAGCCACCCAATATACCAAGAGACCAAATCTGAAGCATGTAAACACCTTCACTCTGATTTCTATAGCTTTTCTCTTGCTTGAAAACTGAGGATATGTGTAAAGCTAGTTCTGAATCAAATTGTTTGCTCTAAGTCACATCCCCACTGCTCTATGATCGATATGGCTGAACTCATAGTTTAAGAAAAAAAAACTTGCGCAACATAAAGCCAACTGTACTTTAGTTACATGAAAAAATTATTCAGTAAATGTTCCCCCAAGAGCTTATTTCAAAGGGTTGCGCAGTAGATGAAAGAAAAAATGAAGGAAAAAGAAATTGCTCATTTTCATGTCAGTATTTTATCTCCAGGAACACTCCGGTCATTGATTTCCACATTAAGCAGACCTTTACACTAACATTGGTCCCAGACGCTGCTCGGAAAGCGTATTGATTGTGGTGGACAGCCAGACACCGCAGATGCATCCTCAATCACCATCAGCAAAATTAAACAAGTCCTTAGATAGCTGGGTCTCTAATTCTACTTTGAGTTTGCATTAGAGAGGGGAGAGAAACAGATAATAGAGGCAGATAAACCCCCTGGCCTTAAATGAGTAGATAATGAGGTGATTTCCTCCTGTATGCAGATAGGCTACTGCAATATTTTTTGTAAAACAATGGATGGTCTCAATGTTTTGAGGCACCATACTGTATATTAAGATTATATAGCATTATAACACGAGCATTATGATCCTCCCATCACAGTCACATGTCTTAGTGTAAAATGCATCTAAGTTGTAATGTCGACATAGACTTCCATCAGACATCCGCATTATTCTCAAGATAAAGTCTATCAAGACTGAAAGGAGAAGTGTGAGGAGTCAACTTCAGTCTCCATGACAGCAAGATCGGAAGGTGGGTGTAGAACTATTCACGAGGGACCGGCCCCCGCAGTGTGACCCTGATCAGAGGAGCTAAGCTACTATCCTCCGTTGCCTAGGACCTGAAGCCTGGCTCTGGGATGCCTGCTCCTCTGCTCCAGGCTACAGCCTTCTCAAAGACATATTAAGTCTTGCTTAGCTTTATTAAGGAATACAGCATTTTAGGCTTGTGCATGGTGTTAGTGTGGAACACAGAAGCCAGTGGGCAGAGTGTGTGGAATTGGATCTGCATTCTGTACTTGGCTTTCTGTGTGTGAGCATGATGTGGTTGAAATTGCTCAACATATAAAATATGCATTTGTTTAGAAGTAGGTCATGAAATGTGAAGACATTTCAGAGACATTTCAGATGTATTCACTGTAAGCATGAACTAAATCTGTTTGTGTATATATGTATCTGTTTATTGTTAGTATGGTGTTTAGGGAGCTTGCAGGGTAGGATGGTTAACCCTGGTTCTACTTCTTCTGTTTGTGGGTTTAACATTTGTATGTTGTTGTCGTTTGCAAAGTCATGGTTCCTTCTCTTGATTGGGAAACGTGACAAAGAATGCTGGCGGCCGTGCTTGTCTACCGAAGTGAGGTGATGGACAGGGGTGCCTTTCGGCCCCCTGTTGAGGCACAGCAGGGGGGTATGTAAAGGTGAAGTCCTGGGTTTCAGGGCCCACAAAGCAGACCCCCCGGGGAGGGTAATCACCATGAGGCCAGCAACAGTCAGCACAGCAGTGGCCCCTCGTCACAAAGACACTCCTCTCCAGAGACATGGCTGCGCCTTTGTGCTCCCCCACACTTTGAGTGTGTCCCACTCCAGGGGGCTTGAGAGGCACCGCAGGGTGCCCATTTAACCATTAGGAGTGGAGGACAGCCCTGACAGCCTGATACACAAATACACACACACTCTCACATACAAATACACACAAGCTTTCGAGATCCTCGACGTGTACTGTACGTACACAAATGCCCTGAGATGACAAAAGCAAAGCATTTTGTTCACTTAACATCGCTGTCAGCCATTTGGAGCCTGAATGGCTGAACAATCTGTCATTTCTGTTTGCTCACTCACTCACTTCCTGCACTCATTGACTCACTTACTGACTGACTAACAGGCTCAGTCATGTACTGTTTAAGTTCAATCGTTTATTGCCATTATGAAACCCTTACCTACAAACGAGATAACTGGTTGGATCCATATAGACTGTATAGGTTTGATCCCACCCCCTTCAGTCAACATATCAAAGTGTCCTTGGGTATACTTACACCTCAATTGTTCCTGTAGGCATGTCTACTGTTTGGAAGTGTATGTCGCTTCAGATAATAGCATCAGCTAAATAAAATCTATCGTAATGTAATGTAATTTACTGAAATATGTTGGACATTAAAGAGTGCGAGGGGGTTTTCTCATGTACCTGTCTATTTGACCTACTTCATGTTTGAGGTAGGCTTAGGTGCAATTGATTAAGGCTTCAGCCAACACCTTGTGTCATTGTAAGTTTCTGCTTTATCAAAAGTAGCCTGGTGATTATTTATTGTATTTAATATTGCTGAAATGTGTATTTTAGTTGTTAAAGCTGATCAAAATAAATATATATTTAGCCTGAGATGTCCCTGTTGAAAGAAAAAAAAATATTTAACTATTTTTCAGTCTAAAATAACCCATAATTAGAACATCTTTTGTGGTTTTTTTATAGAACGTTTACCTCCTTGAAAACCCGGAAAGTAAAACCGGAAGTAAAATGCCGCAAATTCGAATAGTTCGTTCGCCAAGCAATTTGCAAAGAAGCGCCTTGTTAAACAATTAACCTCGCTTTGCTTTATGCTATATGAAACGTTGTTCAACATACTTGCATACCTGCGACTATTTCAGGATTATAGTTCCCTTTCAAAAAAGGCAAGAGTGTTTTGTTTACGTCGGGTTTTTCAAAATTGTATTTAATTTATTTTCAATTCAGTGTTTCACTCATACTTGCCAACCCTCCCGATTTTCACGGGAGACTGCCGATTTCATTGCCCTCTCCCGGGTCATATTTCTCCTGCATTTCTCCCGATTTCTGACCAAATCTGAATTACTCACGACTGTTTCCACTCGGACTTTAATACAGCTACACCATTGTTTGGTTTCCATGGTAGCGCGTTTCTTTAGTAGCGCGCGCAACTGAAAGTCTGGGTGAGGAAGATAGTCACAGAAAACTGAACAAGAATCGACAACTCTTCCCTCTGCTCACTCCTTTCCAGCCCAGACACATATGCTCCATCAAGGGTGGTGCTACAGGCCGCAAGGCATTTCACTTACTTACAACTACAATAAGCATGTTAATGTTAATCTACAGCTCCAGAGTTTGTTTATTTACAGCTTGTTTTAAAGTGACTGCTTCTGAGCCTGTTCTGATCAAACTGGATATGTCACACTGTTGGATTAGGATAACATTAACTGAGTATTGTTTAAGGCATATGGAGAACTCCGTTGGTTTTAAAATCAGGACTATGTTGTCTTTTAACAATGAATAATTATTGTTATAGCTGCAGTGCCATTGAACCTGCCAGTGACTTAATAATTGTTGTTTGTTTTGAAGCTTAATGTTTGCCTAACCTAGGTTTGTCTCAGATTGGGTAGTTGGACAGGATTGCAACAAAGAGTCAGTAAAGCGTTCACTATTTAATTATCCTGTTTTTTTTCACTGTCAAGGACACTTGCATAGTCCTGCGTTATTCAGTCAGTAGGTTGCAGTGTTTGTGAAATGTTGGCATTAAATGTAACTGGGGGTAATGTTTTTTTTCTCTTCTGCTGATATTACTCTTCCTGCCATAAATGGGGCGAAGCCTGCGAGCT
The DNA here is from genome assembly GCA_031216635.1 of Dissostichus eleginoides. Classification (NCBI taxonomy): domain Eukaryota; kingdom Metazoa; phylum Chordata; class Actinopteri; order Perciformes; family Nototheniidae; genus Dissostichus; species Dissostichus eleginoides. The sequence continues at coordinate 15,903,705 of CM062271.1, forward strand.
AGTTCAGGCAGTCAACTCGAGCAGCAATCATACATTAACATATGACGCACCTCGTCCCTCTTAACCAACCAAACACATTCTCCTAAACATGCCGCTCTATTTAAGCTACCAGGTCTTCCTGCCTCTGCCTCGCTATGCTGCTGCTGCTGCTGCTGCCACTGCTGTGTTCACTTGCTATTGCTGCGTTCATGTTCTTGCTGCTGTGTTTCATGTTGCTGCTGCTTAATTGCCTGCTTATTCACATCGCTGCTGCTCTACACAGTCCTCCATGATATTTTCAGGTTACCTGCTGGTGCTTTCCTTTGCACATGTGTCTCGCTATCTCCGACTCTGGAAGCGAATCATCATCCACGGGGAAAGAAGCCTGCCTCATATCCGAAACATAGGCTAGCTCAGAGCATAGCTCAGAGGATGGCCCAGATGCCGCTGGAACGAGCCGCAGCTCCTGCACCACACGCATCACTCGGAACGAATTGCCGGGTGTCCGTCTTCAATCACGAGGAGCCTTTTTCTTTCCGGCCAAGAGAAAGGCCCGAGTTGTACGCCAGCACCGGTAACAACCCCTCTCATCACAGTGTCAATTAAGAGGCTCAATATCTCTCGTCCAGCGGGCAATTCAACACCAAAAAAGGCAGGAGCAAGCTGACTCCGGCATTCCTAAACTACCTGCCATCCTGTCTTTCCTTCTCGAAGTTAAATCAGCGCTTGAAACCTTTAATTCCAGGATAGATTCCCTGGAGCAAAACCCTGCCTTTTTCCGCTGCCTGCAAATGTAAACAAACCCGGTCCCTCCTCCTCAACCCATGCTTCTACTTCCGCGTTTACCCATGCTGCTCCGCTTCCCGCTGACGTCACACCCCCGAGGACTCTGGGAAATGAAGTCTCAGCTCCAACCACGGGTCCTAGCTTCCTGAACCCTGAAGCAGCAATTCCTGACTTAGGAATCACATCTTAGCAGGTATATCATACAATTCTGCATGAAGCAATGTTTTATTATGGAAATATTTCCTCTGCAGTAATTCATATTTTTAGGCAATTTTACAGAAGTTGTAAGTTGGTATACTACTATAAATTATTATTATTGCTGCAAATCGACTCCAGTGATGTGCCAGCTCTCCAAAGCTTTTTTCACCCTAACAGACGTTCGTCCATTACCTTATCACCAGGCTAAATCAAGGTTTCCTAGCAGGTTTGCTGGCTCCCAAAGGGACCTCTGTTAAAACCTGCACTGAAGACTGAGGCTGCAGCCACACAAGGACGATAACGGTCGTATCTGCTACAGTTCTCTATCAGATAGACGGTTCGGCCACACAAGGCCGACATGGAAACGCAGAAAACGATAACGGGTCCCAAGGTGGGTAGATCTGCGGACGAAATGCTCTGGGGGGGCCAAACGGCTCCGTGATTACGCCCTATAACGATCATTTCCTGCTAACGATGACGCAATAGCCCCAGTGTTTCGAGCCAGGTCCCGGTATCTCGCAGGACAGTGCACCCAGCAGGAGCTTCCAGCTAGATTTGATCGATATGGACATAAACGCGAGTGAAGTCTAATCGGAGAGGAGACGTGCAGCTCTGCATGATAACCTGCAGCTCCGCCTGCTGTGATGGAGCGATGAGCGGAACAAAACACACACTTCAAGTTAGATCATCACCCTTAGCTATTTTAATTACCTCTCAAACTACCTAAACTAGTTATAAATATGTTTATTTTTACTGTCGGGTCACTCATTACTGGATCAGCCAGCTGCATGAGACCACGCATACTGACGGGCTGTCAGGAGAGGGGGAGGAAAAGAGAGGCTCCGTCCTCGGTGTATTATTCTTATATTATTATATAGAGTCGTTATTCATTTGTTTTTAAAGCTCAATAAATAACAAAGAAGACCTTTGACCGGCACTTTTCTAATTTTGTCCGGAAGATTTAAACTTTAACGGACATGTTGACCGGCGAAACCCCACCTCTGCTGCTAAATCCAGCGCGGAGAATAAACAGAAGGGCAACCATGCATGCGCGAGAAGTCTTCTTCGCTGCTTTTGGTGTATTTTGTGGCAGAAGTACAGAGCTCTACTTACAGGCCCGGCATATGTACTACAGCGTCTCCAGCAGTTCGAGCTGTCTCGTGTGGACGGACACGTTTCTGGTGCCTATTGCGTGTGGACAGAATACTTTTTTTGATAACGATTTCGGTGCGTTTCCGTTATCGTCCTCGTGTGGCTGCAGCCTGAGTTGTGCTGAAGGAGCCAGGATTATTAGATGTGCTGCTATTAAAGAGTTTAGAAACATGATAGGCGCCCAAGCACAACAAGGAAATATTCTAGCAAAGTATTTTTTATTGATCTGTTAGCTCCTCATGATTCTTCCGTCAAGAGTATTAATAGCTTAACTCCTGAAGAGCTTTCCTGTTTCTAAGCTTCTGTAGATGAAGCCGGCAGACGATTAAGTCAATAGGGTATGTGCATGGCTAGGGAAAGCAAATATCACAGAGACCTTCTGTGGCATACATATGTGACGTTAATGGCATTTAAGGTTTTACACTCCGTTACATTTACATTTGGTTGCTGTAGTAGCTGACATTTGACACCTCGCCAGGTTTTTCGAAACATTCAAAGTCTGATACTTCTGGTCAAGGAACTTGAAAAATCATTGCTAAGACTCACACAGTTTTCTTTGTCCTTTATCTTCCATGCTGAACGTCCTGCATCATTGCCCTCTGACACATGGGTCGGCACCCATGTTTATTCGATGGCTGCAAACCCCTGACGAGATCAAAGTTCTCCTCCAGGCTGCGTGATCTCTGCCAAGCTGCGGCCTGCCCCCAGATCGCTATTCCCATCACAGCCACAACCGCAGCGCCCTATCTGCTACCTCAACCCAGGAGTCCTGGGCTGTCGGTCATCTTCTGCCTACCAGTGCTATGTCATGCTTCACAAGAATGAGACCCTTTCAGCACAACAACCATGAGCTCTGGCACAACTTGGCGAATGCGTAATGTTCAAAGATGTATACCCGTAGAATTATGCGATTGCATATCAGGTGGTTGCTGGTTTAGATTATATATCAACCTTAGCTCAAAGTGTTTCCCCCTCGTAGCCGCTGTACACTTGGGAAAAGGTCATTGTTGCTGCTTCCAGACTTAGACATAGAAGTCTCAACAGGTAGTATATTCCCCTCAAAGCCGCTGTGCTCGGAGGGGGATTGGCACTGGTCTCTCCTAGGCCTACACATAGCAGTCACTAGGTAGTATATTCCCCTCAAAGCCACGGTGCTTAAGGGGGATGGCTTTTCGGGCTGTTCCCTGGCCTTCACATAGCAGTTTCACTAGGTAGTATATTCCCCTTAGGCCACGGTGCTTAAGGGGGATGGCTTTTCGGGCTGTTCCCTGGCCTTCACATAGCACTCACTAGGTAGTATATTCCCCTCAAAGCTGCGGTGCTTAAGGGGGATGGCTTTTCGGGCTGTTCCCGGGCCTTCACATAGCAGTCACTAGGTAGTATATTCCACTTAGGCCACGGTGCTTAAGGGGGATGGATTTTCGGGCTGTTCCCGGGCCTTCACATAGCAGTCACTAGGTAGTATATTCCCCTTAGGCCACGGTGCTTAAGGGGGATGGCTTTTCGGGCTGTTCCCTGGCCTTCACATAGCAGGTTCACTAGGTAGTCATAGGTAGTATATTCCCCGCAAACCCACGGTGCTTAAGGGGAATGGCTTTTCGGGCTGTTCCATTCACATAGCAGTTTCACTATGTTCCCCTCAAAGCCACGGTGCTTAAGGGGGATGGCTTTTCGGGCTGTTCCCTGGCCTTCACATATCAGTTTCACTAGGTAGTATATTCCCCTCAAAGCCACGGTGCTTAGGGGGAATGGCCACATGGCAGTTTCGCCAGGCTCTCTATTTATCAGACTAATATCACCAGCGTCAGGCTCTCAGTCCTCGCAGTTTGGGGGATAGGTATGTAATCTCCACGCAGTGTTGGGGGAGAGTTATCTAATCTCCACGCAGTGTTGGGGGATAGTTATCTAATCATCACTCAATGTTCTATGTACATCTGTGGAGTGATGAGGCCCGAGCCTAGACGCCAAACTCAAACTATATGCTGCTTATAATAAACATATTGAGAAACACGTGAGTTGTCTGACTGAAATGGGGTGAAGTCTGCGAGCTAGTTCAGGCAGTCAACTTGAGCACCAATCATACATTAACATGTGACGCACCTCGTCCCTCTTACAACCAACCAAACACATTCTCCTAAACATGCCGCTCTATTTAAGCTGCCAGGTCTTCCTACCTCTGCCTCGCTATGCTGCTGCTGCCACTGCTGTGTTCATGTTCCTGCTGCTGTGTTTCATGTTGCTGCTGCTTGCCTGCCCCACCACCACCCCAGCTTCTACCTGTAGGCTCGGGGGATAGTTATCTAATCATCACTCAATGTTCTATGTACATGAGACCCGAGCCTAGACTCCAAACTCAAACTATATGCTGCTTATAATAAACATGTTAAGAAACACGTGAGTTGTCTGACTGAAATGTATTATATAATGCAAACATTGCCATATGTTGCAGATTATGTAAACCTTTGACCAAGCTAGCCTATACTGGAGAACTGTATTTGATTTACATGTGAATATAATGGGTGGTAAATATTCCATTCCCCTATACCTGTTATGTTCTGAGGACCATTAAGACAAAAAGTGCACAAAAAATAAGAATAAAAGGGTTGCGCATTTAATTAAACTTTTATGATTGTAAGTTTCATAAGGTTTTTAGTACATTGAACAACTTGAAAGGACATGAAGGAAATATGAGAGCTGGTTGGTTCATCTCGCAAAAAAAGTGTCAGTTGTAGAAAAAATAACAAAAAGGTTGCAAAGTGGTTCTGCTGAAGTCATGAATTATGAAAGGTGCAGCAAACTCTGGTTCAAAAGCTGAGCTGAAGTGAAATGGCCCCTTGCATCTTTAAAATGATCTAACTGTCACACACAGCAACATTAAGATAGCATTACTTTTCCCTTTGTTTCGAGAGCGCTGCTCAACATGCATAAAGACATTCAGTATGAGCTACTCGTATAAACATGGCAGGTGTGTTGATATGATAAAAATATATTATGAAACAATGTACATTTTTCCACAGACAGAGATTCTGTCATTCTGTTTATACCCTGGTAGCTTTCCCTTTGAAAAGCTTTTAGTTGACAGAATTGCTCTTTAATATATTTTTTAATATGATTTTTACATTTATGTAATCAAGCATAATGACCTATAATGTACTTCATTTGCCAGATTAGCTCACACACATTTTCTGTGGGTTATACCATTTCATCCTTTGACTATATCATACATTTCACAAAGATGTAAAGAATAAATACTATACACTTCTAGATGTTTGCCTTTGTCAAGTCTTTTAGTCTTGTGATAATAGGTAATAATTATATAGATATATATATTGAAGTAATATATTGAAATCTAAACCTTTATCAAAATAAATTCAACTCAAAACTCAAAATATAAAGCATGTATGTTAAACAATGTGTGTGCTGATTGACCCAATGCATATGCAGATCAACACGTGTGTACAGATTATAAAACACTTAATAAGAGTACCACTGTGTGGCAGCGGGGTGTGGTTAGGGCGCCGGCTGCTGGAGTGAAGGGAGTGGCTCGGCCGGAGGCCAGACAGCTGATCGGAATCAGGTAATCAGTCACTGAATAAAAGCATGTGGTAACCTGGTTCTGGTTAGTCTTGCAGTAGGCGGGATCCTGGGAGGTCGCCAAAGGACCTGTGAAGAATCCCACACGGGCAACGTTTTGCAACCCGTGTTGTGTAGCCTACTTTGTTTTGGTGCTAATAAACGCCTGCGTTCAACCCACACCCTGCTCTTTCCGTCCCTCTGTGAACCCTGTGTGAGCGGAGAGGCTCACACACTGTAATTCATTTTTGTCAACCAGACTTGCATTCCATCACTAGGCTAATTGATGTTCGATGTGACTTTGATGAATTGATGATATTTTTTAATTCTGTGTGATAGTATCAAGACATACATATGCTGTTGTGAGAAAATTAGGAATAGATGTTCACACAGTGTTTGGAGATGAATGATTTTTTTTAAAGGATTGTGCCAAAGCAACTGTAAATGCTGGCCAATCTGGATAATTACACAAAAATCTTACTTGATTTTTTCACAGTGAGTGTTTTTCTGGTGTTTTCATTGTGAATGATTTAAGTGTTTCCATATCAGTGAATGGATAATGCTGTTTTCTGTCAGTCATCTGACACCCACCGAGAAATCAGGAACTTATCTTTCAAAACATGCTGCCATGCACGTATTATTGTTACATATATGTCCTCTTTGTTTGGCATTTAAATGGCAGCTAAACCAGAATAATTGAAGAATTGCAAATTGCATAATTGGTTTGGCTACGACCCTTTGTTTTTAAAATGGATGCTTGTTTGTAATCTAGCAAATCTGTGCAGATGCTTGCCACCATGAATGATGACATCATTTTTTGGCAAATGTTGTGTTGTGCATTTTCTGCAGCAGCAACATCTTTTGGACAATAAGCGTTTGTGTGCGTGCATGTGTGATTACGTGTGTGTTCAGATATGTTATGTGGTCAGTCATGGCTCACACCATCAGGTCAGTTAAACTGCCCACAAATACTGAAGTCATTACATCATCATTGTGAAATAGGCTTTGGATTTGTTTCTACTCTAACTGCCATGTCTCTGTGTCGATTTGTTTACATTTTAATGGAAGATATTTCCTGATTGCTTGTGCTGAACACTCATGAAAACGAATGTCAGTGTAGATCAATACTTCAAGGCATGCATGTTCAATAAGTCCAGTAGAAGACACACGTGAGAAATAAAGCACATTATCCAGTCAGTCGTGTCATTCGAAAAATATATTACAACTAAAGAGACAGTTCAAATGCTGAATTGTAATCACAAATCTATGGAGAAAATGTAATTGAATTTCTTCTCTGTCACACAAATGCGAGTATAAATCAATTCTTTGTCAGATAGTATTGTAGGTGATGAGAGAAAAATCACAAACCATGATTCATAGCAGTGTTAGAAATACATTGCACTCTTTAGAAATTATGATTATCCTGCTGTATCCTTGAGAGCGAATCAATACATTGAGTTCATACATTGGTGTCATAGTGCACTTCCACATATTCAGTACAAGTGGATACGTTTTGCATATTGCAGTTTTGATTACACCATGTACACCATGTACAATATCTTTGGGGGTTCTGTTCCCGCTCATTGGTAAAGTGCAGTTCAGCAGCAGCCTGAGGCCTGTGGTGAGTTTCTCAGTTTAATTTGACTGGCCTCCTCCATCTCTGTCATTGAAGGGCTGTATTAATAACACTGCTGATACATTCTCATTTGACCCGCCAGGGGATATTAATTATTCTAATGGGCATAATTTCACTGTCGCTCCAATCCCCCCTTCTTAGCCTGTGGGGCAAGAGGAATGAGATTTGTGAATGTGGCGAACCGTGACATGGATGCAGGGAATGAATGTTCTTAAGCTGTGCTGTGAGCATGACTGCAGTGTCAGTGTGTGCTGTGCAGGAAAACACTTTCACCAGAGATTCATTCAAGCGAGCGCAGTAGCAGAGACATTGTTGGGAGTGGGGAACTGTTCAATCATGTCATATTGTAATGACTATAACAATATGACATGATTGAACAATGATTGACAATGATTTTAAATCTTCATTGAGTGAAGACACACTTCTTTTCTCTGGCCTTCTAGTCAGAGCTGAGCATGATACCTGACATTTCCCTGTGTTTTGTTTTTATATTTCTGTTGTAAATTTCTTGTCTTTTCTTTCATATGTTATTGTAGTGTGCTTTTATTACATGTACAGCACTTTGGCTCGACCAAAAATCGTTTTTAATGTGCTTTATAAATCAAATTGGATTTGATTTGATAAGTTTGCCGATATTACCAGGGTTCCCTCTTGTCAAACAACTTCAACTGCTCACTTATCTGCGGGAGGTCAGCCAAGCCAGTGCTGTCCAAAGGGGAAGAAAGCCTTTTGTTCATCTTGATGACTAGCTGCTCCATTCCCACTATCACACTCTTTCTCTCTCTCTTTCTCTTCCTCCCAACTCTTCTGCTGCCAGTGCTTTAGTCCAACTCTGCTTTTCTACATGCTCTTATGACAAATACGCTCTCGGTGATATATCATAAAAATCCAGCAGCCAACTAGTTGGCATTGCCTGATTTGAAACGGAGCCATGCTCTAATTGGAAACAGTGCCATCGTGCTGGACTTTAATTATGGTTTCCATAGCAACAGCATCAAAAAAAGCTTTATTCTGTAGAGTTGTGATGTATTTGAGAGAAAAAAAATCAAGAGCAAGGTATGGTTTGCTTTCATCTGTTCTTTTCCTGCTCTCATGGAATACACAGTGAGCTTTAATCCAATCTGCATTAATGATATGATGCCATGCTGCCAAGGTGTGTGTATGGCAAAGAATTACAGCAGATAAAGGATTATAGAAGTTCTTCGTGTCTCATGATGCCTAGCTATTATACGACTTATCTCACCCAGCGTGAGAGCACAGGTCTGTGAAGTTATTAAAGTTCAGATTTGTGGGTTCAGTGCTCCTCTGGTTATTGTTTTCAGCCGCCACCTCTGTTTATCTCTCTTCCTCAACTTTAAAAGAAAACCATGCAAAAGACACACACAAGCATACATGAACATGCATGGACATGTGCACCAGATCAAAGCACATAACAACAACAACAAATGTTTTAGGGGCTACAACATAAACCTAGTACTGCCAACCTTAAATCACAGAAGAAGCCTCTCGGTACTCTGTGTGGGTGTGCAAACAGACAATCTGCTTAGTGAAATACAGTTTAAGAATAAATTGTGGGTTTTTAAGTTCATGTGCTTTTTGTTTGAGTTTTATTCATTGAGCTAGTCAAGGATTTCAAGTCCACTCCCACTTAACATGCCTGGACAAGTTCCGACAGTTAAGACAAATAGAAATACTATACAAAGGACATTTTTAAGGTGAGTGTCATCTTTTGTCATTCAAATACAGTAGATAGCCTTGTAGTTGCACTGTATAGGCAAATTGCTGTTTGACCAAAATTAGCAGCCTTTGAACTGTGAATAGTTCTGTGAGAGGGTACAAAGTAGTAGAGGCTACTGAGTGTAAAAATACTTTGGTTACTATTGTGATATAACTTTTTTTTTCTTGGTGAAGCAGATCAAGGACATGCTTCTTGAGGTAGGATCGTTATTTAGAGTTGTCATTGAAATGCAAGTTGTTGGCAGTCACCCATTCAGAATATATTAATTTAGGTAATTTTCTTTTTTTCCTTTTTCAAAAATAGCACAATACAATTGAAGTACGCAGAGACCTATAGCCATCCGCTGCCTTGTCGTGTACCTTGGAGAAAAGGAAGAGGACCTTTTCAAGGAGTTTAGCGAAGTAATTAAAAATCTTGAAATACAATAAAATCCATGGGCACAGGACAAAAGCACTGCTCTCTGTCAGTTGCATTTTGAAGCATATTGCACTTTTGGCCACACCCCAATCAATAATATCTTAGCAACGTTCAGCATGGATAGGTGTTGACAGCAATGGCATGGGAAAAGGATTGTGTAAAATTTGAAAAGTGGCTTCTGCTCTTCACTTAACCAATTCAAATATTGTATGGAACCTGCAAAAAAGATGAGAAGGTACACTAAAACTTGCACGGTTGTGATTGACAAAATCTGTCCACATGCATTTAAACACTAGGGAAAGTACTTAAAACCACCTCTGTGTGTCTTCAGGACCACATTGCCATGATAACACACACATGCAGACTCAATAGGTGAAAACAATACCAGCGTTGCTTTAGCAGCTGGTAATAATGGCTCTGAATTCGCTAAGAGTGACAGTTTAAAAAGTATGCAATTACCTAATTCATTATCTCTTATGCGCTAACCTATTATTTAATGTGCTTCAAAAGGACATGAATATCGCCATCATCAGTGACCGGTCCACCCCAGGATCTGACCATACGATGGCAACCATCGTGGTCGAGGGAAACAAATTAATGAGCAAGCATTCTGCGTTAAATTTGTTCATACTGTTTAAAATAATGACTGTCGGCAGTGTAAACATCTTTGTTACATCTTTTGTAAAATTGATGTGTGTGATCTGCAGATTGGTGGCCATTGAAAGTTTGTTACTGTAGTTTTACATACAGATTTTACATATTTGGCACTGGTTTTAAATATGCAAAGGCCTCTCACTTCGATGTGATGGCAGCATTTATTTGCTGTGTCCCCATTTCCCATGGTAATATGGCTAATGTGTTTATTTATTATTTGTGGGGCAATTTCAATTTGTGTTATTTATCTTTTTTTTCTCAAGATTTAAATGAAGCTCAGCGCAAGTTCTTTCAGGAAGACTGGGTGTATATACATTCACTCCGCAGCTGCATATAATCAGCTCATCACAGGCGTTCTCTTTAACCTATTACATTTCACCTCATTCTCCAGCAGCCAATCACCGTGCTGCAGCCAAACTTTAAAATGGTTCTCCTCTCTCCTGCAGTCAGCTGTGATTTCAGGTGTTCATGCTGCCGCCCGCCTCCTCCCCATCCACCTCCTTTCATCATATCCAGTGCCAGGAGAGCTAATCCAAAGACCTCATCACATCCCCTCTTCATCCCATCTCCTCATCAAATCCAGATCTTCAGCATCATCACCAGTGTCTAGACCCTGGGGGGGTTCCCTATATGCTCACGGCTGCATTTCCCCCTTTAGATATACGATTTCAGGATCGGGGTCTAATCGCCATAGACTTAACATTTATCATATGACATGTGTCAATACATGTTCAAACAAAATGAAGTCTCTCCTGTCTGAAATATCATGTGTTGAAATAAACAACTGCAGTTCAAAATAAAAAGGTGAATTGCCCAACATTTTTGTTGTGGAATTAATTAATTTCTTTCTTTAAAGGCAAAAACATGAAAAAGCAACAAAAAAAAAGCCCCGTCATGACTCCAAACAGAGTGGTGTGTGTGTGTGTGTGTGTGTGTGTGTGTGTGTGTGTGTGTGTTGTGTGTGTGTGTGCGTGTGTGGGTGTGAGTGAGCGTGTGTGAGCGCACTTTGCCTGGATAGGATAACGATGACGGGAATGGTATGACACATGTAGGCGTGGGACAGTGCCCGTGTGTTCTTGGAAACCTGCGCTGCTCCATCTGCTGCTGTTAGGCAACCAGCTGCCTGCCTCCCATCGGCCCAGCAACACCAGCCCCAACTCCTCTGAAACCATGGCAACCGACTCCTTGCTGTGGGCTGCCCAGGATGACTGACCCACCTTCTCCTTTTCCTTCTCTTTCTCTCATCTTCTTTTTGTGAATAATGTCAAGGGTATTTTTATTGCTGAGATAAATCCTTTTGTTTGCTTTTCATTTGTTGGAGAGACAAACGTAACCCAGTGCTTTACTAGGCAGTGTACTGTACTCTAATGAAACATATGCAGTGTGTCAATACAGTGTGGCACTGAGAATAATGTGGATGCGCACCTTACAGCAGTAGTGGGTAGTAACGTGTTGCATTTATTTTACTTTTCTGTGAGTCGTGGAGTGCATTTTTTTAATAAATTAACAATATGTATATATTACATTGGGCTACATTCATTAGTAATTTACCGATACATTTAGCTATAAATAGCTTTAATGCACTGAGATCACTCATCATTGGCCGACAGCGCGGACAAAATAGCTCATCAGCCAATCATTGTACTGCAGATGGAACGGAGGTGTGGCCCGACCCCTTCCAAGACCCCGTTCAAGATCATGGCGGAAGATTCATTGTCTCCGTCTCTTTCAGGCATATGTCCCTGGCCAAACATACTGTACAGACCCTGTTTGCCCGTTTGAATGAAAAGGAACAAAAGTCGTAGTATGTGCGTCCTACTTTGTCGGCCCCAAAATTATAAACCTCTCAAGCTTGAAGAATTCCTCATCAAATTGAGAATGTGGGGACCTGTTTTAATGCAGTACGACTATTGATGTAATAAGTTGCATCGGATTTGACTTCTTGGGCCAGTATAAAGTAACAATCCTTTCTTATCAGTACCTTTTCTCTTTTACCCTAACCACCACTGTCTGTGTTTTTTTTACAGCTTGGTTTGAATGCGTAATTCCTAAGCTGTAATTATGAGCTCCTGTTCTAATTACAAACAACATATCTATTTAGGCTAACGTGGTTACAGTTTAACAATACTGTATGTGTTTATTATTTAGGGGTTGAGCAAGGCCATGCTTAGCAATTTTGAAGTAATGACAGCATTGCTGACATGAACATAATTAAGGTGCATGTAATGAGATGTATGTGACAACAAAAAGCAAAGCGATTCTGGCAACCTCTTCGACAGGTTCATCTTTATAAGTGGCTACAGAGCCTCAAGGCAATATGTGTATTCGACTAAGACCCTCTTAGCATGCAATAAGCTATAATGGGTAATGACAAATGCAGCTATACAGTGGCACACACACACACGCACACACGCACGCACGCACGCACGCACGCACGCACACACACATACACACATACACACACACACACACGCTCTTATTTTCCCACCACAGCAATCTCTAACATAAATTATTCACACATGCAACCACCAACCCCATTTTTTACCTGCCAATGAAAGGAAAGGTTAAGATGTGCAATTTTACCAACTGTTTGGCATCGGCTAGTTTCTCCTACTGCGCCAGAGCAGCTGTCATTGCATTACCATTACGCACATTTGAGCCTATTGGAAGTGCCCATATACCATCATTGAAATCATAGTCATCATTATCACACATCAGTAAGATGATCAATGATTCAATTCTAGTGTATGCATGTCATGGCTTGGCAAGATGAACACAGACTGAGCTCATTGAAACACAGAGGGCAGAAATATCAGATCACACTTACGTTAGTGATGTCAGAGCAATATTTTTTCCCACAGCTGCCACTTACAAAACCTGCTGTTACTCCCCTGATTGGGGTGTTGCCAAAAAGGCAATATGCTTAAAATATTAAACCCACAGCACTCCACGCATTGCAGCAAAATCTGTCTGCCATATGTGAGTCAATATTGAAAACTTTCTTTAACACACCAAGTGAAAGAATATACTTTAACAACTTGGCAGAGCAGAATAACTAAATCAGATCTGTCCTGTGTCATTTCATGTTATGGCTTTATACATGACATGTACATGTTTTACTGAGTATCTTACATGCATGGTGGTCTGTGTGTACTTTCTGAGTTTATCCTATAGAATCATTTCTTGAAAGGGTTTTGCTAAATGTCACTGGCAATGCTGGGCAGTATGTATTTCCGTGTGGGCCTTAGTGCGCAGACGTACATATGTGTTGCTGATTACCAGTGGGTGGTGAAGATGCCATATTCTTGCCAGGCTCACCCAGTGAGCTGGCAGACTGTGCTGCCTCTTGGTGAAACAAGCTAAACTATTTGCTTCCCAATGTAAACAGTTGATATCATTATGCTAATGCAATATCACCAAAGACATATTTTCGGTCCATATCTCGCGTGAAAACTACAACTGTGATGACTTGGTCTGTCTCCTACTACACTGTCGTCATTGTACTATTCAGATTAATGTTGAGTGGCTTGTGCTGCTAAGGATGAAGCCATTGAAAATCATGACCTCAGGAAATCTGTTCATGTGGTGCATGGTTGTACACAAGGGCTCTTCTCTCCCTCCTGCAAAGATCAGATTCCCTGTGAAGGTCTCCCTGGGCTGCTGGCTCCAGCTCCACTTAGAGAGCTGACAGACAGCTGGCCAAGATGTCGACCTTCTGGTACATCTGAGCTCCGAGGCAGAGCTGTTAATGGGGATGCAAGCCACCAATCCCAAAGCAAGTGCATTATTGGTCCTAACCACAAGTCCCACGATTGAAGTGGAATCAACAAGTTATTATTTTGAAGGGAAAGGCGGCTGGATGAAAGCAATTTCCGCAACATCGTGTGTAGCACAGAGAACACAATCACTTCTAGCGAAAGGCTAAAGATATGACACACAAGCATAACACACAAGAAAAGCTCCAGGAGGGAGAGAGAAAGTGATTGTGTGCAGCAGATAAGACCGAGAGATAGCAGAACAGAGAGCCATGAGAGAAACTGAGAAAGGGTGTTGTAATAATGTGGAAAGGGAGGGGAGGCAGTGTGGAGTTGTGTGATAGAGGGGGAGAGAGAGTACGGGAGGAGAGAGGGCGAGAGATCTATGTGTGAAGATGGACACGCATTTTATTTGTCTGGCCTGTACAAATAATCCATTAGTGATTGGACCAAGCTGGACTGAGTCCATCTAGTCTGTTCTAGTTAATCTGACAATTGAAGAATAAAGGTGTACACTGGAAATAACATTAATATCTTACCTCAACAATGGCAATTCATTTGCATAAGATAAGAAAGACCTTTTTCAGACACACGTCTTAGAATATTTATTTTCCTTTGTCATGCCCAAAACAATAAAAAACCTTTAAGAACCAAAAATATTTTCCAAATAAGTATTGTCCTTCCCTAAAATATATGTAGATGGAACAAGATGCTTCTTTGTATATTCTTCTGCTGGCCTCTGGTGAAATGCTTTGACAATTAATATTTGATCCAAATTTGGATGGAAGCAATTGTTACAGAACCAGTACAGAAGTCTCAGATACAGTAGGATATTTCAGCTTTAGCAGAATAGTAACCTGCACACCCGTGATGCCCTTAGGAAACGTACAATTATTGCAAGCAGTCAACCTTATGATGAAATAGATGGCTTCCCTGCAGGAAATTTGAAATGTTTCCCCTTTTTCTGTTCTGCTTGTTTGTTTTCTCCTATTACCGTTTTGAGTTTTGTCTGGCTCACACGTGTCCTACGTCCTTTTTTTCTTCCTCTTTTCACTCACTTCATTCTAACATCACATGTGTAATGTCAAGACTGTTTATTTGTATGGGGTTGTTACTGGTATGCACTCGTAAAAGAGGAAATGGCGGCAATATTGATTGATTACCGGACCTCGGCTTGCGGCAGTCACTCGAGCTGGATATTAAAGCCGCTCATGTTGTTTTGACAGGGACAGACATCACAGAGTACATCTTTCACACATTTTGATTTAGTCTTGCTGTTTACCAGTGATGCATATTCAATGTAATATCAAAATGTATGTCACACATTTCATTATGCGATCACAGACACTGATTATATCAGATATCCTGAAGACATCCAGTCTCATCTGTTCCGCTTAATTCAACACATATTTTCTGTTTAGACAGGCAGTGATCTGAGTTTGCATTAATGTTCCCTCAGGCGCACTTGTTTCTTGTTTCCCTGTAACAAATATGGTACTCCATGTTCCAGCTCCCTTTTTCAGGGTGTTGTGGTCGCAGGATTTAATGATGCACGATGGAGGACTGCAGGCAAAATGTTTTCCCCATGCAGACGTTTACCAAGTGCTGTCTACTGTACTGTAACAGGGAAGGGGAAGAATATTTGTACTGCAGAAGCCTCATGAATATTAGATATGGCCCCTGCCTGCCTGCTTACTGCCTGGCTTATTGCTTGACTACATGTGAGCAGAGGTTGGGGCTAGCTGTCTGGCTCATTCGCTCCCCGTTACGTAACGCCAGACCTCACCCACTGCAGTGAGGCAAGAGCTGGGATTCCCTCCTGCACATGGAAACGAGCACAAGGGGAAAGGTAGGCTGGAGATGGAGAGGAGGGGGGGAGAACACCAGGCAGAACAAAGGGAAAAGTGGGTGGTTATTAACAAAAGGAGTGCGGACATGCATGAAGTCGAACGCTACATAAAATGCATTTGGACTTCATATAACAGGGAAATCATGCTAACAAAGACAAGAATGACAGGAAATGATCAACGATCCAATATGTAGTGAAAACATTGGTGCATATGATTATCTACAAAATTCTCCTTTATTCTGGCACATCTGGGTCACCATTTCCATCTAAGTGCACCCCCTTTCTAAACATTCAAACAGTGATGAGAAATGTGGTATTTAATAGCGAACAACCGGAGGTACATTTGTGTTGTTTTGACCAAAAACAACAGATCATAAAACTCTTAAGATTGTCAAATTTGAGTTGCTTTTGTGAGTTAATATAAGTGTAGATGTTAAATGGGTGTATACTATCACAATATCATATTGAAATCATAACTGCATTGTGGCAAATGTTGTAATATATGCAAATATCGTGTTGTTGTTCAAACAATGATTATACAATTGTATCGTGAGCATGGTTAATTGGAGCTGGTGATTCACAGTGCTGGAGATGACATGGTGAGTGTGCTATTTAAGGCAGGGGGAAATTAGTTCTACTGCAAGTGTTTCCTCCAGTCCTGAGGGAATACTTGGCTTTGCACGACTGAGGTTTGAATAAGTTGAGGTAAAATGTTCTAAAGCAAATCCTGTTGGAACAGGTAAAGAATAAGTGAAACAAAAGATGAAAGCAGTATTGAAATGTACTGTAGTTGCATAACACACCATGCTGGTTGTTTGGAAATCTCTTGAATACCTCAGATTTCAATTTAATTGATATCCCTGTCTGAAAGAATGGATTCCATTTATTTATATAACAATGGGGATGAAGGTGTTGAAGACTGCAGAGAAAACACAATAATAAGTGCGAGTGGAGGGTAAAAATATGTTTAGTTGCAGGGTGAGTCTGTTATGGATCTGTTCATTGGATCAGATGAAAGAATATCTCAAAAACAAGACCCAAAAGTTGAGTATGAGATGAATTGAGAATGCAACATCTTTCTTCCTTTGAGTGGTGTGTAAAAAGTGAGGGTATGACTGCGGACAGTAGTTGCTATTTGAACTCACAATATCAAAGTAGATTAAATGTCTCTGATCCTGTTCTCTCACATAACACACACAGCCATACACCCCTCAACTCTCTGTACCACTATTTGTTTGTTTTTCCCATAGACACTAGTAAGTACTGAATTTGTAGTACACAAATCCTCATAACTTTTAACAGATTTACAGATCATTGTGATCGAAAATACTAAATGAAAGCACTACATCTATTGTTCGAAGTGTGGCATATACACATTTCATTAAAACATCATACCAATACCTAATAAGAGAGCCCCGGTGTTATTCGGTTGCACAAACAGTATTCTAACATCCCCGACAGTAAACATCAGGCTTTAGTGTCAGTTCCTTGGATTCAAAGAGGAAGTGCTTCTTGGCAGATAACATTTTCCACTGACATTTAATAATCCTCCTGTAGGAAATGCATCATAACCAGAGATACAAACTCCAGACTTAAACCCCAGCAGACTATATTACAAAATGGGCTCACAAAATACTGAATACTCCCCGCACCCTTCTGAAATTATAAAAGAGCTTAACCTAAAACAATAAGACTACATCTGGCTTTTTTTACCTAAAGACAACTAGGATTCATTTCGGGGGCAAAAACATAATAAATACTCTAATGAGAACAGCTGTCATACACAACAGAAAACATTTCCTCCTTACATTATGCATAATTCACATCCAAAGCTGCTCTCTATGTTATTAACTGAGGATTATCCATTAAATAAATGGGTTACTCTCTTTGTATGGATTATAGTAATGTTAATCTGACTTTCCTGGCTGAGACTGAGATATGTGATCACTCACTGTCACATCATCGCTGATAAAACATTGAGAAAGCCAGATGTGCAGTAGGACTATGTCATATGACAGGTGTGCAAAATATCACGTCATTTCAGGATTTAGCTGAAGTTGCTCGAACCAGACAAAGGGCTTTTAAAAAATGATTTTCCAACAGCTTATGTGTAATATGTTATACTCTGGTGTTCAAATCTGTTATCAAATAAACTACAGATAGTACAGTGCTAGGGGTCTGTCACAATAATGCTATTATCCTGCCCGGCATCCTTGGGTTCGCAAATATTTTCAAACAAAAAATCAGTAACTGTATTTCCTCTCTTGAGAAGACATGCCTTACTGAAATGGGGAACTCTACTATAAGTTCTTGAGTGGGGTCAACCCACGCACATCATTGTGCTGTGAATACTCAAGCATTTATTTAAAGAACTATTACCACTGATATATCTGCAACTACTTTATCAACGGTATATGAGAGCATGATTAAATGGATGTATAGACAGACCCATATACAGTGTAGCCAGGATTAATACTGTAATGTGTTTTCCATGGTTTTATCCGCATTTGATTTACATTATATGATGATTTTGAGGTTGGAGTGAGGCCTTTTTAGCCATACCATGCTATTTAGCCAAGCTACTGGTATAAATACATTTTCTATCTGCGTTCTCAGTACAGCTTGAGAGTTTATTATTGCCAAACTGGGGGAATGTTCTTGACTTGAACAGGCTGGGGTCTCCAAATCTACAAATAGCTTTCCTCTAAAGTTAGTTTGGGATTTATGTGTAAAAAGGCTACACACTAAGCTGTTTACTGATGTGAATGCATGATATAATGCCCTCAAATCATCACGCCTAAAGTAATACACTTTATTTATTTATGATAAGTCAGCACCTTTTAGTCAAATCAAGTGTTATTAAATCCAACAAAACAAAACACTGTCACAAATTATGAGTTCCAATGTATTCTCTTTGACTTCCTTTTTTGTAAGTAAAAGCAAGTGGGAAGAGCCCACATCTGTGATAAGCAAGTACATTAGATCTAACTATAGCCTGTGGAATAACCAGGATGCAACACCCCGGCTGTGCTGCACCTCTAACGGGGTAACCATGATGTCTTCTATTTGTGGTAGATCTTATCAATATGCATTCTCTGGGGAAAGTGTCTTACCCTTTTTCCCCGCCTGTCCCTGGTGCGATGATGGGTTGGTAGGTCTGATAAGCAGAGGTGCGAGACACTCTCTGCTCTGGGTAATCTGTTGAGAATGAAGCTTCTGCCTTTTCTGTTGCCAACCGGGGCCACAAAGGGAGGATGATGGAAGAGAGGGTGTTACAGGGACAAACAGCAGCAGACTCTATTTGGGTTTTCGGCTCTCAAAGGGCACGGGGTGGGGGTGGGATTGAGAGACCTGGCACTTTCCGCATTAGAGGTGGAGTGTTTTATTCAATATCGTCAGTTCTCCACATGACCATTTTGTTATTGCTGAAGCAATGTTAGTCGGCTTGTGTTTTTGACTGCTGTCAACTAATAGGCTTATTTTTTGGTTTGTTTGTTTGTTTTTCATCTGTGAGCTCAGGCATACAATGCAGCTCTTCACACTGTTATTAGACAATAACTAAACTCAAGTGTCACTTTTCTGCTGTATTCTCCCCAGGAGGGATATGCTCAGCTTTGTTTCCCAACAGTAGCTGACTGTGCGACTTTATTTATCTCGCTGTTAAGCCGTTCTATCACATTTTCTTTGTCGCCCGCAGTCTCATGCCTGTTTACTCTTAGTGTGTCTCCGGGGTTTAGAGCCAAATAGCGTGGCATTATTTTTAGGCTGCTAGCTTCATTTTTCCTTCCTGATTGTTTTGGTATAGTTAATTTGCTCAGGGACTTGGACTTAAAAATGACAGCAAAGCTTAATGTTCAAATAAACCAATTCTTGACAACATATTATATTCACATACCCATATCATTTGCAGATAACTTACCATTGATAAGGAAAATTATTTTTAAATCGTCAACAAGAAACTGATATATAAAAGGAGCAGAGGAAGAAAATCTGAGCTGCAGCTGCCCCTCGTGGGAGGATCTGCGTCACCCAGTCAATTACATTAGGATGTCATCGTCTTCTTCGAAGGTTGTAAAGCTTCAATATTTCTGGGAAGCTGCGTTTTAACTAAGTTAAATTGTGTGCAAAATGGACGAGTAGCAAATCACTCCAGCTTGTTTTATAATTAGAGTCATTTCATGCATTGACTTCTTGACAGGCTGGTGGAAAATTGTTTTCTGTACAACATACCTTGAGACAACACTGTAAGAAAACGATAATAAATGGCAACAAGACACATCTGTTGTATCAACATTGTAGGTTGAGAAGACTTTATCCCAATATAGTATTAAAGAACAGTATCACATTTAAAAGGGTTTATTTTTATAGCTTTTACTGTGGGACCGTTAAATCTGATTATAATACAGTTACTTTAATAGCACATACCGTTAAGCATAGCCATAAAGAGGTTGTACATTTTTATTTATGATATAATCAATGTCAATACATCTATAATTAATGCTCTGCTTACTTTCACAATAAAAATATTTTATTGCTAAGCCTTAACAAATAATTTAGTATCCATTAATACAGTCAATAACAATTGTAAAGTAGCACCAATAATCAGGAAGTGAGCTATGATTTAATATTGCAATTTAAAGAGAAATATAGAGACATTCATGTCATTTCTGCCCATGGAATTTTACCGCAAAACAAAAGTGCAATTGTGAAGAAGATGACAAAAATGGAGAGACGGAAAGGGAGACTGGGTGAGAGGGTGAGGAATGAAGCCAGTCAGCCTCAGCTGGCAGTGATAAAGGGTAATGAGTTATAGCATTCACAGGTACACATTGCTCACATATATCACAGCTCCATCAGCTTGGCCTGATTCGTGACAGATTATAGCAGTGGGATCTCACTCCAGATCTCAAATCCTCGCACACTGGAGTGGCAATAGCTTTGCTCGACGTGCGTATAAGTGTGTGTATGTGAATGAGATGCCCCTTCAGGATTAGCATATCAGCTCTTTTTTGGGGCTCATTAGTCTAGCCAGAAGTGAAGGGCAGAATAACTGATTGGTCAGTGAGCGAGAGAAAGACAGAGAAAGAGGGAAAGGGAGAAAGAGATATACCTCAGAGTTGAAGTGGCCGTTCCTTACATAACCTCCTCGGAATAAGGCAGGCAGCCTCCGCTAATGAATTGGACTGCCCCATGCTAATGAATGGAGTCTAGAGATGGGCAAAAGGAAATGAAGGGAGTAGGGGGATGTCAAACTAAATGAACGATGAAGTAGATCATATCGGGGCCTAAATTACAGAGGCCTATTAGTTCTCCTGTCTCTGCTGGCAATGGGCGTAATGAGGCAGTCTCCATAGACGAAAAATTATGCCTACTCTATCTCACACTCCAAGGAAGGAGATCTTCCTGTAATGTTGTGCTGTAGAAACCAGCAAAACGTCTCTTTTGTCGCTTATTCTTTTGTACAATGACAAAACGTTTTAGCGTTCTAACTCGAATTCAGATCCAGCAAAACTACCCATTCAATCTTTGTCTTTGACATTTCTCCTACGTTTTTTTTCATAATCCATTTTTCTTTTATTTAAGTTTTAACTAGCTGGAAAATCAATGGCACACAGACCGAAGATCTGTATCTGCAACTGCAGTCTATGATGCTTTTTGATGAAATACGATAAACAAATGTGGATTTAAAAGGAAAAGAAAGTCAACTTGTTTAATGTTATTATACAAATGTTAAAGAAACTAACAGCAACATATCGATTTAGGACAACTAGATCAACCTCATCTTTCTTGTTGTATCTTTCATCGCACAAACTAGGATTTGCAGTGAATTTCCTCTTACAGTGCTTTATTCTCTGCGTCACATTAATTAACTCTTTACCCTTACCATCCCTGACATGTACTGTAGGCGACAATCAACGCGGATCGACCATGGACAAAACCCCTCATTAAGGAAAGTGCTTCTTCCTGAGATGACAGAGGCAGTGAGTGAGAGGGCTGACCTTATTAAAAAGCCCGGCAGGTTAACACAGTGTCATGCCATCATTCAGATCATTCTTTCCCAGGCTTGTTTTAGTAGCACCTGACACGGCAGCTAATTACTACCTCGTGTCACGTCCTCTCTGCACATAAAGACACCGTGTTCTGATTCAACCCATCAAATTGGATTGTTTTTCCTGTTTTTACTTGTCTAATGATGTAACATGCACAGCCTGCAGCTGCCTTTACTTGGAGTGAGCTCTGAAACAGATCAGGTCTGGATTTGTGATATTGTGCATTGGCCCGCACATTATTTATTTTTGTGAAGAGAAGCTATATGATCCCTTTTACCGAAACAACTATACCAAGATCAACCCTTGGGAATTACAGTTAAAACTGATATTGCTTAACTTACAACAATAATGAGCCAAGGCAGCATTAGGGCGAAATAACCAAATATACAATATGCTTTTTGATCAATGTCTATAATATCAAGATATACGTACATGTATCTATCATAATAATGAACATTTTATGGGTTTAAGAGTGTTCTTCTTAAGATATAACCCTAAAGACACTTGCATATTGACTATGTTTTATATAGAATAGAGATTAAAAAAATGCAATCCTTCTGCTCTTCTAGACTTTCCAAATGTTATTAGACTGAATTGATCAAATTCTGATGTGATTTCGCTGCTGTTCTCCAGCCTAACAGTAGCTACGGAGTAGGCTGAGAATACTTTGTAATGGCTGTTTGTCTGGTTTTCTGATTAATAGAAAAATAACCTTTTAGCCTTATAAGACTCTCCTCCTCAACTCAATGGCAAATTAAGGCATATATACAGTCTTATGTGATACGTCGGTGTTCGAACAGTGAGTGTGTGTTCAGTGAGAGAATGCGTCATCTCCCAATGTTACACCACCAAGGCAATTGAAAGCACAAAGAAGAAAGTCTGACACATTTTAAAAGTATATCTTAATATAAACATTTTATTCAGTGCATTTTTGTGTATACAACAAATAATAAACAACTGGAAGTTATCAGGCAGCCACAATGTCTGCCTGTAAATGTTGTTTTATCAGATTTAGTCTGGTAGTTTGGAACACATGATCCAACATGGGTTAATACACATAGCCTACATCATGCAGCTCTAGACCAGAATTTCCCTGCTTCCTCCCATGCAACATATAGGTTCTCCTAATACAAACCACCTCCGGAGGAAACCAAGAAAAGAAGCCTCCCAGAAGCATGTACCAGAAAAAAAGTTATGTAGCTGAAAGGAAGAGTACTTAGCCCACAAAAAGGGTCATTTTTGTACATCATTTAGTTTGTACATGCCCTGTGCAAGACAGGGAAGATGTTCCTTTTTGTATGTTTTATTTTCACTTTTACAAATATGACGTGTCCTATAAAATGTTAAGCCACCTAAAAGTCCACAGTATTCTTTTTTAAATATAGAAAATATTGTCACCACAATAATTTACTCAAACACATAACAAGCATCCTGGGAAGGGGCTTGAACCATATTCCTATGGTTTTATCAGTCAATAGGGGTCGACAAAAAAGGATGTTGGGGGAGTTGAAGTATGACACAAGCACAGAGGAAAAACGGATCACAGGGACAACAGACGAAGACATCGTGACACAGTGGTAACAAAAGGGAATGGGAACACAGAATAGTCGTTTCATAACTCGGCCATCGAGCATATCAGCAAAAAGTACAACATCAAGCACGTTGCCAACTCCAAAGTGTTTAAAATCACTTCCTTTGTCCATTATTCCTTTTCTCACAAAATCTTTGCTTTCTTTAATCAAAAATGTACAATGAAAGAAAACAATTCCAGCTTTGCCTTTATCCTGGCTTGGTTTTCAGCGGCTTAAAGGGACACTCTTTCTTTCTGTCTTTGGTTTGCCGGAACCCCCTTCAATCATGAAACAGCAAAACAAATACAATACTTAAACATGGTAAGGGAGGAGAACAAGAGGGGACAAAAACAAAACCAGTTTTAAAAAAAAACTCTCAGCTAATTCCAAAAATTAGCAAATACCAAGATGCAGCTGTGGCATTTCTGAAAAGAAAAGAAAAACTGCAAGAGCGCCACACTGTCCCTTTATATTTCAGGTCAGCTGAACATAGGCTTCATTTCCCATGCTAGAGAGCTCAGTCTCTGAGCGTGTGCACTAGGACGCAGGAGAGCTACCGTCTGGCTGGCCACAGTCCCAGTAGCACTAGGATGTGCCACACCAGGGAGTTTATAGGCTTTGTATTCACAGAAGCATGGGTTAGACAGAGATCAGTACTGCACCACTGCAGCGTTGTAGTCCAGCACTATTACTGGCGCCCTGAATGCCTTTATGTCTAACTTCCTGTCCCTGTCTTAAAGATGAACTAGTGCTTGGTGTCTAAATTACCAAAGAAAAGTTATCGTGTACAGGAAATTAAGAACAATGAACTAAGATAAAGATGAGTTATTGGTAAGCGATCATCACCCAAAGAGAGTGGTCAAATAACGGATAAATCTCAAGACCAAAACAGAAATGTTATTTGTCTTTTGAGTCCAGAATGGTTTATGTGACATTAAATTGCTGACTATTGATGATTGTTTGACAATGATTGACCAGGATGGTGTCTAACTCTTTTTTTTATTGATGGTGTTCGTGTGTGGTTTGTTGTCGTAGCTAGTCCTGAACCGTTGATCGGTGAGAGTTGTCTGCTTGGATTCACGCTCTGCTGGAGGTAAGGTTTCGTGGTTCGGCCCCCGGCCTGGGTTCGGCTGCCGGGCTACGTCGACTCATTCTGGCTCGCGGCTTTGCCGCCGTTGAGCACAGCCGAGGCACTCCGACTCTTGGTGGGTGTGCCGCTGCCGGAGCGGGAAAACTCTGTCAAGTCATGGAGGGATGGCTCTCTGTACATTGCCACTGTGGAAACACAAAGTAATTGAGAATCAGACAAACTGATATTTGGTATACATTGAAGAAACAACAGTAAAAGAGAACTGTGATTTATAGAAGATAGATAGCAATAAAGTGGGACTGCGTTTGTTTGCAGTTATAATAGTTCCAGTGATGTTTTAATATGAAATCTTGGTCATAGTTCCTTGTAAAATGCTGACTCAAGAGATAACATCAGGTGCTGAAAAAAAAAATCCTATATTCACGCATGGCATTATACATTCAGAAGAAGCTAGTGCTTTAGCTTTGCTGTGTTTGCAGCATTGGCCCAATGTACATCTCAGCAGCGGCTTTTCAGAAGAAATATCAGTAATCTGAGTCTTTGGTTTCAGGATGTTGTCAACATCCTTCTGCCTAGAATGCTATTTGATGTTCAGTCCTAAGGGAGCGTGTGGCTGAAACAGCAAACGCAGTCCTTCAGACACTTCACTGAGCCCAGCATTTTTTGTTACAGCAGCAATCCAGGGACCATCTTTGTAAACACCAATCAATGGCAGGGTTATACTGGGAAACTGCTGATGATTAGTTCCCTTTTTAAGTGACAGTACTGTACGATTATAACGGTGGCGACTGACCTGATTATCACCTCAACACCACTGCTGCTATTCATTTTTAAACATTAACCATCCATTTTTACATTCATTCACATATCTCCCTGTGTTTCAACTGCAGACGCCCACTTGAAAGAATTTGGTACACATTTTCCAATAAAGGCAGCTCTTTGTGTCTTCCATCAAGAATTTCTAAAAGAGGATTTTCTTGTTTGGGTTTGAATGACATGAGCTGCACTTGCTTCATCCAGAGGAAGACAGAATGAGAGGCTGTGGGCTGCGACTCACAGACTGGAACCAGAAGAGAAGTGAGTAACGGCTGGAGGAGATGCCAATGCAGAGACAGCTTTTTAATTGGTGCCCTGTAACACCGCCGCCTCTAAATCTTTATGAGCTGCTGGATGAAATTCTTCTTTATTTCTCTCTCTTTCCCTTGCAAATGTCCAAATGCAAACCACTTGATACACTTGGAATTTAAATTATAAACAATACGTGGTAAATATTGTGCATTAATAGATATTTAAATTCAAAGAAGGAGTATAACTTACTGTACATCTTTGATATTTTTCTCATTATTGATTTGCTTGTTGGATCTAAAAAATTACATATTTCACTTTTAATTTCAGCCAGCTGAGGGTTTTTTTGGATTAAATGTCTCACACAAATATCTATGATTTTAATCACTTTTTCTTTTTCAGTATTTCTTTTTACAATCTGCATTACGCAATGTAATTATTCTCTGGTTATTTCTCCAAAGTGTGTTTCAGACCTTTTGGATGGCCTGTTAAAAATGCATGTGAAAAGATCATCATAGCGATTTCAAAGGGCAGACAGAAGCTTTATAGGATGCTGCCTGAATGACTCCAGAGACGAAATAGGGAGAGCATAAAATTTGCATAATGTAGAAATAAAAATGTAACTCAAAGCTGAATAGCATTGTTACGGCTTTTGGTGAATCCTTGACTGCATTATATTAAAAAAGAGTTTCTAATATTTCAGGAAAATATAAGAAAACACACAGCCACCCTTACATGCGGACACACAACATAACGTAGTGAAAACATTAAAAGAGCCATGTGTGACGACTCCAAAACATATAATTCAACGATACAAAATCTAAAGAAAATGCCCTCTTTGTCATTGTTTGGGCTTTTATTTCTTACTTTGTAAAGAAGTGCTTTTCTTTTATCTTACTGAAGTGAAAACAGACTCTCTCTCTGTCTCCTCTCTGTTGACAGGTACATCTGAGTCTTTTTGAAGATGAGAGGAAACAGAACAAACCATTTCTCCCTCTGTTCTCCACATTGCCACATTACCACAGACAAAGCCTGGTTGGGTGGGGTTCTCTTTGACTTGACTGTACTGAAAAAAATCACTACTATTCAAAGCATGAAAACATATTGTTCCTGCTGCTTCAGGCTCAGCATTGTTCCTCACTTTGTCTGTAGCAGCGTGTGACCAGCTACAGGAAGCTTGGTCTACACCGGCATCTCTAAGGAGAATGCTAAATGGTACAGGGTCACAGGGTCATGAGAAAGCAGCTCATTTAACTCTTCAGAAACAGAATATCCCCATCGAGAAAATGGCGGCATTTAATTAGAGAAGAGCTAAAGCTTTTCATGATTCTCTTATTGTGAGAAACAACCCATTTACCAAATAGAAAAGTGACTGAATAACTCAAAACCTCAGATTAGTAGTTAAAGTGTTGCACTCATACTGTTTGTTGGATTGTTGAATAGCTTTGAATACCCCCTCCCCCTACACAATCTTTTCATTCTTGACGCAACTATTTTTGCGTCTTAACCTTGATCAACTGAGTGCCTTTCAGGAGAGACACACAATGTGCGCTGTTATTCCCATATTCAAACTACACAACACCTCAATATTTAAGACGGACAGCTTTGTGTTCAAGTGAGGCTGTTCAGAGCAACTTCAAACACTTTCAATTTTCAACATGGTTGGAACTGGCATTGTATGGACTAACTCTTAAAGCTCAACCTGGCCCTTAGTCTTGTGACAGGTAAATGTGAAAGAGGCTTACCTTTGAGAGGTTTGGGAAGGAAGTGGGCTGCTGGCTTGTTCTTCTTGACATGGTTCCCCTTCATGATTTCTCCTTCCTTGTTCAGACCGAGGTACCAGCCCCTGCCCGACTGCTGCTGCCGGTATATCATGGAGGAGTATGTCACATAATAGTTCTCGAACACCGACTCCTTGAATTTGCACTCTGGCGTAAAGTGTTCCTGAGAGGAAAGGGAGAAGCAGTTTCAGTGTATAGAAGTTGTTGGACAGTAATTCAAAAGGTCTCAGGAGTCTTTGACATCCTGCTATGAACAGAAGCAACTGAAATGCAATAGTTCATTACTTGAGAGTGCAACTTAATAACGCTTCATTGCCCTGAATCTTCCATTCACACTGGAGCATGAAACGAGAAGCTATCTCAAAGCTCAAGTCCTGATTTTTTTTGTCTCCGGATAATCTTTTAAAACTATTCATTCAATTTACTGTGGTGAATAATGAATCACTTTATATCATAGATAACAGTGATAGGACAGATACAGAGTAGCATTAATAATACATGCAGGCAGGATGAAGACTTCATTCTCATTTTGCTCCCAGCTGTTAATTATGCATGGGCGATTCATTATCTTTCAGAGTATTGTCCGCTTAGATTCTTTAGACACAATAATTTAGTCCTACCATTTCACTTAAAATACTTATTTAATTACTAATAAACTAACACAAATATTGTATTGCTTTTGTGTGGCTTTATAGGTTTGTATACAATCTGTATGCACTAGGGTAGAGCATAGTACTTCCTTATCTCTTTTACCAATGAACTGGCTGCGGTTCACTCCCTAGAGACATGAGATTTCCTGCTCATCTTCCAGACTCCATACTGTGAAGCCTTAACTCCCCGTTTCTGTTTAGTTTAGAATACAGTGCCTCGGTAGGATTTGGCCATTAACGCTACAACAGCGTGGCTGAGGTTTATTTCCTCTGAGGCATGGATTTTGTGTGTGTTTGTGTATGTGTGTGTGTGCTTAGTTCTATGAGAGTGTGCGTTTGTCCAATTTGTAGAGCTGCTTGGGCAGTGAGTTCACAAAACAGAGTCTAATCAGTAAGAAGACAATTTCCCCTGAGAGAGATCGAGAGAAAGTGTGAGCTAGTCAGCAGTGAACTGTTTTCGCCATGCCTTTTCAAATTACAATCTTAGAACAATTTGTCCACAATTGAAAACACATACAATTTATGCAAACCAGCTGAACAACAAGTTACACACAGTTGCATTAGCCATGGGTCAAACTCACAAAAGAGATGATAAAGTTAGGTCTCTTCAAAAGAGAAGGATGAATGCCTTTTTACGAGTGAGGCAAGTATACCCCGGATTTATCCTATCTTGGTTAAAAAAACATCACTTTAGTGGGTGTCAATGGTGAGAGTGATGATGTGTCCCGAGTGCCAAAGAGCCACTGTGAGATCATGACAAACAGCATGTCACTAGCAGACAGGGAGTCATCTATAACCGCCTCCGTTTTTCGTTCGGACAGCGTCACTCTTCATGTGAACCGCTAACGGGAGTTAAAAAGACTGAACAAGGTTCTTGTTTGGCGATGTGTTTTGCTCTGCTGCTAAAGCTTTTGTATACAATGCATGAGGGATAACAACGTATTGATGAACTTGAGTATCTTTATATTTTTGGTTTAATTTCTGCTGTTTATATCCAAGACTGCTGAATTGTAGTTTTGTAATTATTTTTTAAGTACTTTAAACTTTTTTTCCATTACACAGCCATACAATGCAGCTGACACATACACAAGCTTTGCAGTGAAAAGCAGTGAACTGTAATGGAATTGAAGATTTCACTTGTTGAGCTTGTTAAAAGCAGGTTACAATACTTTCATATTCTATTGTGGCCATACGGAACATCAAATCCAGACCAAACTTTAGTAACTAACAGCCACTCTCATTATTCCCTCTCACTGATTGAGCCCTAACAGACCACCCTGCAGAAGAATCTCTGACAGAAACAAAGTTGAAGTCACAGGAAGGTTGTGACATATCGCCTCTATGGGATACTTCCTGTTGGATCAGCCCTGCTTCTCAGTTAAGCTGCAAAATCACAGGGGTACCAAGCACTCAATTTGAATAAATGCTAAGCCCACCAGGAGGGCTGCAGAACCAGCTGGGAGCTCACAGTGTCACGGTTCAGGAAAAAACAAGTCTTCAAACCCTGAGGACAAAGAAAGCTGAGGTAAAAGTCAAGAGAAATGACAACATGCAATCCCTGTTTCACCTCTGTTTATGCAGAAAGACAAAGGTTTACAACCGGGGTTAGGGTGAGGATAAAGATGGTTATTTATCAAAGACATTTTAGATGTATTTCTGAGATTCAAGCTTCAACGTAGACATACTCTTAAACACATAAACCAACAAATGTTTCACCTGTACCAAACCACTGTCCCACATCTTCCCTTTACCGAACATCTCTTATTATCACTGTTAAAGTGACAATTACGTCCCAAATGGCTTCCTACAAAAGCCGAGCCAACATTTTAAAAATGTATATCTCCTTTCAAATTGAGATTGTGACCTCAATCAATCAATCAATCAATCAATGTTTATTTATATAGCCCAATGTCACAAATGTTACATTTGTCTCAGTGGACTTCACAGTTTGTACAGAATATCAGTATGACAATACGACACCCTCTGTCCTTAGACCCTCACATCGTACAAGGAAAAACTTCCAGAGAAACACCCACAGTTTAAAGGGGAAAATGGGAGAAACGTCAGGGAGAGCAACAGAGGAGGGATCCCTCTCCCAGGACGGACAGACGTGCAATAGATGCCGTGTGTAAATCGAAGAGATAATACATTTTACAGCATAGGTAGACCAAATGACAGCATAGGTAGACCAAAGGACAGCATAGGTAGACCAAAGGACAGCATAGGTAGACCAAATGACAGCATAGGTAGACCAAATGACAGCATAGGTAGACCAAAGGACAGCATAGGTAGACCAAATGCAGAGGTCAACATCTGGGATCCTGTTTATGTAATTATAAGACCTATTTAAGGAGTTATGCAAATGCTCAGGCCAAAACGAGTATCTGAATAATTTATAGTATAAACTTTCAAGAGTTCCAGAGTAGTCGAGAGCTCTGATGCTTTTTTCTATGCAGATGGTAGCACTGTGGCACTCACATCAGCAGAATGGTAAAAGGTTTGTAACGTCTTGCTGCACATATTAAAGGAATTCCTTAAAGAAAAAGTAAAGACTTTGCTGGCTCTTCCCATATTCACATCGAGGCGGTTTGTGAGTTATAGTAATAAGTGGTAAGCTTCCACATAGCAGTATTCTTATTAGAGTTACATTTTAAACACATACTGTAATTATTTGTGCAAACATGATTGACACAGACTACAGTGTAAGCAGGAACAAGGATCGTGCAAAATGTTAATGTTGCTCATGCTTTTTGGACACTAACGCTCAGGTCGGGGCATTTGTCAACACTGTTACATGTGTTTATTTTTCTAATTTAGATATTTTGTCTTCCATTGATATTTGAATCCATCTCGCACATTGTTCATTTTTGACTTTGCAGCAGCAGCTGGCCCCAGGCTCTGGAACACTCTGCCCCTCCGTGTGAGGTCGGCCCAGACACTAGGGGTTTTTAAATCATCACTAAAGACACACTTCTTCTCTCTGGCCTTCTAGTCAGAGCGGAGCATGACACCTGACTATTCCCTGTGTTTTTGTTTTTTATATTTCTGTTGTAAATTATTGTCTTTTATTGTGATTGTAGTAATGTGTTTTTATTACATGTACAGCACTTTGGCTCGACCAAAAATCGCTTTTAAATGTGCTATATAAATAAAACTTGACTTGATTTGATTCATTTTTGACTGTGTTCCTCCTTGAATAGCTTAATGTCTCCTTTCTTTCTTGTGGTCTGACTCTGATTAGCAGCAGCAGTCTTAGAGAGGCTGGGCCGCATCCATCTCAGTTTTAAACAGGCAGCAGCGAGAGCCAAACAACGGGCTGCTCAGCTCTCGAGCCAGCAGATCTGTTCTACCTCTAATAATGAGCTTATGTGGATTTGGCTGGTTACACTCGCCCTGGAAAAGAATAAGAGTCTATTGATAAACAGACTTATACAGATACAGGCACATTTAGAGCCAAGATGGAAGACAGGCTGCTGGCTGGTACTGCTGTATTGGAGTGAGACTATGGACAACAGACTCACACAGACTCACACAAGGAGGGGCCAAAATGGCAGGGGATCCCCATTTCTATTCGAACAGGCCTCTGATAGACAGAAATGGTCATATTCTTTTGTATGGGCTCCAATACCATCTCCTTCAGTCTATTGCATATCTATTGTTCACTAAAACCAATCTGCGAGTGAAAAAATCTCCCATCACTTTAATCACTAATCCAGTTCCAGATGGAGCAAGGGTAAATCACTTTAGAAATAAAAAGCAGGACAATATCTGCCTAGTAATAATGTCAGTTGTGTCATCTTGATCCCCCAGTATGGCTATAGTGGTTTGGCTAAGTGGATTTTAAATGATCCCATTACACTACATGGGATTTTCCTGGAATTATGCAACTATGCCAAGTCCTTGTCAAAACGATGCACGGCTGTGTCAATGCAAGCGTATTTGTAAAACATATCACAGTACTGAGTTTACATAATGCTGTTAGGAGCTGTTTACATTTCATATAGAACCAATAGGGCTAAAGGAACATGGGATGAATGGCTCTGGTGGGTTTGATACGATACAGATTTAGATTAGCTGCATACCGTGGTTGTAAAAGACTCTCAGCTGTTACTTGCCCTCTTACCTATTTCTGCAATGTGTTTACTAGTTGCATTGCTGGGAGCTCTACGTTACATTTCTTCACAATTTGTAAGGGTGAAATAGGAAAAGGTCCATCGCTAGTCATCCTATTTTCTAAAGCATCTCTGTAGCGGTGAGCAGTTTTTTCAATTAACTTTATAGACCTCTCAGTATTAACCCATGATGTTGGATCTACCTGGAAAAAAGGATATTGAAAGAGGATTCAAAGCTTCAGGGCCTTTAACTTGTGCTGTATTCCAAACATGTTTTTTAAACCCATTGCAGTGCCAACAGTCACATCTAGTTTCACCTCGCCTGCCCATACAGTACATGCATTTTCAGTATCTTGGTATTTCTGTGTAATGTGTGTGTGAGGTTTTCCTCACCCTGATTCTGTCATTCCAGTCATTTTAGAACTTACATTTTGATCAAAATTGGTATTTTGAGAGCATACTTCACATATAGTTTGAATATTAACCCTAACTTCACAACGATACAATAATAGGATATTATCTAATTCTAAAGCTTTCGACGTGGTTTGACTTAAAAATCCATCCATCCTGCTCCAGCATCGCTCACTTTTTTTACTAAATGTCTTATTATAACAATGCAAATCTCAGTTCACTGCATTGTGTTTAATTAAAAAACTTAACCTACAACTACACATGTAAACAAATTAATTAACTCATTTACACTTATCTTTCTTAATGAGGGGATATTTTTTCAATTGTAAAGTTTCATTCAAAATGTCATTGAAAACGGCAGAGAAGAATCTAATGTTTTACAGAGAGGTGAAATCACAGCTTAAGTTATGGCAGTTTTGCCTGAGCTCATTATGATGAAATGACTGCTTATTGGAAGAAGACATTTAAAAGCTTATGCAAGTGCTAAGTGTGACATACTGAAGGAAATGTTCCTGCCAATTGTGGGTATCAATTAATGTAAAACACAACAAGCACAGTCACTCACTGCCCATCTGGCAAACCTCTTGTGCTCTATCATACAATTACACTACTCAGCAGTGGAAAATGACTGTTGCATTAGCAAGGCATTTCAAGTTATGATGCACTCTCAAACAGCAATCTGTTGAATTCAGCAGAGTTACTACACCCCACTAGTGTTTTCCTGATCCAATCAGCAGGAAGAGACATACTAGCATAATGGATCTGGTCGTCTCTGTAGAGAATTTGGCAGATTTCTTCTCAAGAGAAGCCAATTCAATACTGCGCACTGCCATATCCAAACTGAGATGACACCAATAATGCCAATACAATCATACGAGTGCTGTTCTAGTTTCTTTGCAGACACATCAATGCTTGTACTCACAAAAGCTAATGCTATGGATGGGCAGTGAGGGCCAATCTTCCTAAATCCGGCTTTTCAGTGTCCCAGTCTTTTCAGGAGAGTGGAAGTGGATTAAAATGCACCTCTTTCTTTACTCATCGTCGTACACTCATGGTGTTCATTTGTTGGGAATACATTGGAGAGCTTTAAGCTAGTGGAAAAGACCCTTGCAAATACCAAAAACAAATAGACAAACCCGCACAAATCAGCAGCACACATACTGTACAGACACAAAACACAAAGTAGTTAATGACACAGCTCAGTGGAGTGGAACCTTAGAGCAGTGGTTATTTACCAAAGGCTTTGTGCTTGCTAAATGGTTGAAAAGGCATGTGAGCCAACTCCATATCTAACAAGAGTGTACTAAATACAAATACACAATGTACAAGCAGGATATACACAGAGTGCCTTGCTGTTTTTATTCTATTTTCTATTCATTATGCTTTAAATTATTATCAGCGTATGTTATTCTCAAGAATAAAATAACCTCTGCTTTTCTTATACAAGGTTTCAGTGACTCTCCTAATGCATCACCTTATCCTCGACTAATCATCATCATAATCATCATTCTTTGTCTTCTTTTATTCATTATTCAGAGGACCTTACTTAACATTTTAGACGTTTAGCTTGCATATGATGCTTATCTGGAAAGCTTTTATAAATTAGCAAGAGTCTGATGGATTCAATATCTTATGCTTGATGCATGATCATTGCAGAGATTCAGCTGGCCCAGCAATTTAGGAAATAACAATTGCCAACCTAAATAAATACCTCCACCCCAAGAGCCCTGAACTCTCCATTTCACACACAGCAATTTAGACTCTACTGGAGCATCAGTGAATCACGCTTATTCAAATATGACCCACCAGGAAATTAATAACACTACTTCAAAGGCACCTCATGAGATTTGTGGACACCGCTTAGCTTATGATCTAAAAATATACCCCCATGTATAAAAAACATACCGAAAAAGCTCAAAGGCTTTTTATTAACGTTTCAGTAGAAAAATGAGTACATTGCTACGGATATGTTATGGCAGAATATTTTAGAATGTGTTGAAAACACTTTTTACTTGTGACTATAAGAGAGGACACTTGTGTAGAGCTTGCTTCGCTGCTTTTGCAAAAGTTTAGGGGCAAATGTTGCATGGAAGGATTGTAAAGTAAAATACATTAATTGGTTCTTCCTCTCCCACACATTGACTCTGACGGATGAATATATTTTCACTGGTGCATTCTGCCTCACCCACACATGTGCACTCTTTTTTACACTCCATGCTCACTCGTTTCTTTCACTCTCTCTCTTTTTCTTGGTGTATGCTCTTATACGCACAGAACACTGGCACATATACCGGATGCAGAAGTGATGCAACCAATTTGACGTTCTAAAAACAACTCAAGTACATAACATCACTT
The DNA here is from genome assembly GCA_031216635.1 of Dissostichus eleginoides. Classification (NCBI taxonomy): domain Eukaryota; kingdom Metazoa; phylum Chordata; class Actinopteri; order Perciformes; family Nototheniidae; genus Dissostichus; species Dissostichus eleginoides. The sequence continues at coordinate 15,938,527 of CM062271.1, forward strand.
TAAACCTTAATATATATATGAATTTACAGTTTAGCATTGAAACATTTAAATCGACTTTACATGTAAATCATATGAATCCAACTTATTATATTGCAAACGCCATACCCTCACATTTCAATTCATGCATGCACTTATGCAAGCATTTAGTAGATAATAGAAAAAACATTCAGATCGCACCAGGAGCCCTTTATCCCACCGACCCAGATTACGTCATCTGTTGTCCTTCCACTGTTGATTGGGAAACAGGAATCTCTCTCCAATGCAGCTATTGGTTGGTTTAATGTGTGGCTTTAAGGCAGCACTATACTGTAGCTGCAATCCCTGAAATACAGGCACTATTAGGCAGCCAGCTACACATTCAATTCAATTCCCTCTGTAATTTCGCAGAAGCAGAAAGCTCCACAACCCATCCCCCAACTGCTGTCTTTCAAGTTAACACACCCACAAGATTTCCTGTATTCCATATGTGAGCGGGTATTTAAAACGACATAAAGGATATACTGTATGCAGCCAGCGTATTTATTTTTAGAATGTTATGCTCTTTAGTATTTGAGTAAGATTTAACCATTTAAAAATCACACAACACACAATCAACAAAACACACAATAAATGAAACACAATACACCCTAAAACGCACAATAGATTAAAATGCAATTCAGTGTTTGCAAAAATAATGTATTATTGTTTCGATTGTAAACTTGGTAGAAATTGATCCTGATACTAGGTCATTTTAAAGCTTGGTTATGAACTTGTTTTAGTCTAATATAAGAAAACAAAATGTTTGATAACTGAATCAATCTTTATTTTCATTAGATACAAAAAAGATCAACACAAAACAAATAAATAAGAGACACAATATAACAACTTATCACAGTTAATTTTGTATTTAAGAAAAACATATAAATGAAAAACCATATAGGATCCAGGTCAGAACCCTGGGGCGAACCCAAGGTGAAAGCAAAGCTAAGACCTATTTACCAATGAAAGGAAGTTCTAACTGCTTGGCATCCACTTTTTCCTTTAAACATTAGCAATAAAAGAAATAGGTCAATACTTCTACTGCTGCTCCACTGCTTGTAGAGACTTTGCCAGCAGAATCCATCTTTATAAAATTAATCCTACACTTACCTCATATTCTTAATTACTGCCAATGACAGCCAAGTTCAAACAGTATCATTCAAATCACTCACTGGGGGGCTGTGGACTGCTGGGGAGCCTTGTTAAATATAGAGATGTGTGTATGTGGGAAGGGGTTGAAGTACTATGTTTTATTTCAATTATTGCTGCTGTATATTCCCATCAGGCATGCTTAGCTGGGGCAACCCCCATGGATATGTTGTCAAACAATTGCAAGCGCTCATTAAAATGTAATTACAGGCAGACCAGAGAACACTTGCAAAAGGCTATACAATGATTATGTTGTCACTCTTTTGATTTAAAAAAAACAAACTATATTGAATACATTTTTTTTCTTTACATAATTGTAAACTAGAAAATAGATATTTACAGAGTCATGAACATATATTTTAAAGAACATTACATTGAATGTGTTGTAGTTACGATTAAATACTGAAGGAAAGGTAAAACAACACAGTCTCATCAGGTTGCAGACTTTCTGTTCAAACTGTCAAGTAAGACCTGCTTGAGTTTGAACTGCAAACGGTGTCCACAAATTTAAAATCTAAAATTCATATACAAAATTCATTAAATTCATTATAATTAATAATAGACCCAACATATTTGCCACAAACATGCCCATCTGCAATACTGTACCGTATAATTACAATGATTTCTTGACAAATCCATATGATACAGCGATTGTGTATGTGACACTGTATATTTGCAGACTCAAATAGCATTTTGTTTTTCAAAATGAGTCCTTTTCAGCAGTATTCTTCTTGTTCTTTGAATTCTTTGAGAGCTTCCTGAAAGAGCAGATCCTCTTATTCAAAATCTAACTGTTTATTCATCTGCATTTCCTTGGAGTTAGTGTCTTTGTCTGAGCTAATGCCTGGTGAGAGCTATCACATTAACCCTGTTTATCAATGCGTTTGTGTGCATGAGAAGAGAGCAATCACGAGGGAGGGAGAGAGAGCGAGAGAGAGAGAGAGAGGAGCCAGAAGGCCTGTTTTTATCATCACATTATTGTCTTAATAGGTCATTTGTCAGGAGCAGCTGCAAAATAAAAAGCTACAAGATCATTAGGTTTTCTTTGCTGTCTCTAAGCTTGTTTGAATCAATCACCATTGTGCCTGTGTACTGAGACCTTTACCAAACAGAACAATCTTTACTAATTTCACTACAAGGATTGCCTGTTACCATTGATTGTGTGTGTCTGCACACCCTCTGGGTGAGCGTCCGACCAGCCTGTCAGTCTTCTCAGTGACGCTTGCCATGCACTTGTGATGGTGGCATTTGGGAGGAAAACGAACAGGAACATTGTTCGGTCTGCAACTGAATTATTCATAACCTTGCACATTTAATCAAAGATGAAGAGCCAGCTGCCACGATCGGATATGTCACTGCTCCACCTGCTTAAAAAGCATCGTTGAACTTTTTGTTGACACCGAATTATTTCACTGAATGATGCTGCTCTTTCATCAGTCCTTGGATGAAGTTGTGTCTGAGTGGGCACAGTGAGAGTGAGCTACCCATTTCCTCAAAATATTTAAATAAAAGAAAAAAATCTATTTATTCTCTCTCACATGTTCTTTTTGGGTTTCTTATCATCACTCACGTCACCACAGGATGTCTTCCGTAGATATAACATTTTCTCTGCATACAGCCGTACGCTAAGCTAATCCGCTAGGATAGAGGTCAGGACCCCATTCCATACACACATACACACACGCACGAACACTCATACATAAATGGAGACACTTACTGATGTGTACAGGAAGCCCTCACTGTTCATAGCCAGATAGAGTTTGGTCTGCACCCCCTGGATAGCCACCACTCGCAGCCCCACTGGAATAAGGTTGAACACGGCTGGAAAGAGAAGGACAACAGAAACAAATGATAAACAAAGAGTACGCTTTTATTTCCATTTAAAATACTTTTTTGAAGAAAATAAGGCAGTGAATACATTCATTATGTTATACAGCTACCTTAAATCCTCATGATTCTATCTTAAGATATTTAGTACATATATATAGTGCTATAGTAATATGGTGAGATTTTGAAAACACAAGCCAGAAAGACAAACATTACATTGAGAATAGCCCAAAGCACGGTGAGCTCCACCTTGTTTAAATGTGCCGTTAAGGGGTTAAAATGATGGTCATTAGTGTTCCCTTTCTCTGTCTGGATGGAAGAGTTAGTTGTCAAAACCAATCCACAAATAGAGGTACAACATAAGCTCAGGGACTATGTCTCCCAAGGGTGGTACGAAAAAAAGCAAATGAACAAAATTAAAAACAAAAGAGAGAAACAGAGAAATTGATCAAATTAGGCTGTTGAGCTAAAATATTGAAAATTATATATCAAATTATTTTTGATGGAAAGAAATTGAACATGCAAACCAAATGTAAATCTATGATGGCGTCACCATAATGCCATTTCCCTGAGCCGATTGTGAAGACGGAGCATTACAAGAGTTTTAAAAATGAGAGAGGAAACACATGTTGGTACATTTACACGTGACACGCATATAAACCTGCCTGTGACCAGCGGGCTGGACTCGTGTCGTGGGGCTTGGAGAGCCAGCGGCCGGCCAGCTGGTCAATGAGGTACTCCTTTTTAATTAATGTCTGCCCGTTGTATACAAGTGCGTCTGCGAGTGTTTCATAAGCTGGGAGGGATTCCACGGGCTGATTATAGGAAAGCACACTGAAAGTCCCTAGTGATGCTTCCATACAAATGATAGCAGCAAACACAGTTATAAAACCTCCAGAAGAAAATCTCTCATCTCAAGTATCCCTTTTGATTGTTAAGACTCTACATTGTCACATTAAAATAGAGACTTCCCTGTTAGGACTTGTGTGATAGTAGAAATTAAATGCTCACATCAGTTAAGCCGTGAGTCAGTGTGCCGTTACTCTAGGTCCTCTTGTCAACCACTTAGATTCCTATCTGCAGAAGCCTTCGGGCAAAGTGCACTATAGAGACTTTTTGATGGGCCATTTCATCTGGCCTTATCGCTTTAGCACTGCAGTCCTACTTTTCTCCGGGCTTTCATTGTAAACAACAGCCCCAGGAATGCATAATGTATTTACTTGGTGGAGTAAACAGGCAGTGCCAGCATATACCTCGCTCAGTGCAAAGGTGTTTACATACCAGAACCACTCTCTTTGCGGTCTTCCATCTACCCTTTCTTCTGCTTCTACCTCTTCTGAGTTTATCGTTATTTCTTTAAATTACATGTTCTAAACATACCCAGAATAATGATGAAAACAAATGTCACGCTTTTGGACTGATAAAGATCCCATGAGCGTATATGCTTGCACTTTACAGACACAATGATGGCTGATGAGACGCAATATTTATAATGTATACATATGATCAGAAATCCTGTCAATTTCTCCTCAAACTGACTTCTCCTTACTAACGCTGTTATCTTCATGGTCGATGGTCGGCTGCGTGCAATTTAAATCATCAGATACATTTTCATTTACGGTACGCTCGAGTTACTTAACTAACTTCAGCTCTCATTTAAATTGCCTCACTTTTCAAACACCAAGTTATTGACAGTCCTATAATGAATCAGTAATCAAAATATGACTTAGGAAGGACGCAGCCCTCTCCATGACAGATTGTTGTCTGTTTTTTTTTGTGTTGCCTGCTTTGGCAGCTTTCTGCAGCAAATCCTGCCAAATTGTATATTTTAAACAACTAGGACCTACTATTTACAACCGCAGTGTTTTAAACACGCTTCACAGTAATTGTGTGCATGATTGGTTATTATTATTATTATGTATTACTATATATAGCATTAGCTGCATCCTCTCTCAACCTTAAAACATACTTATATTAGTGTACTAGTTAACAATTAATCACTTGCAACATTTTCTGAACAAATTATTAGAAAGAATAAAAGCAATATTCTTCGTGTTGAGGTAGATTTTCTTCAATTAAAAAAAGTATCCTCCTAACTTTTGTTACTATTCGGAGCATTCTGCAATACTGCAGTGCGTAGGCTCAACAAATCCTTTCCAGAATTTCACGGTCACAGGTTACAGATGGTAATATCAGCAAACTTTTTCTTCAAACCATTGTGCAGATTGATCTAGCTTGGCAATGCTGTATATGGAGCTAGAGGGGATGTTAGTGAGAAAGTATTTCTTGTAAAAACCAACCTGATTTGCAGACTTTTTTTCCTGTATATAGCACAGTTTTTAGATTATATGATTTGTGTCTTCCTCTGCTGAAACTTCTCGCTACCTGAGCTGTTCTTGTCTTTATAATTGCAAAGCCCACTGAGCTTTCTGCCTTCGTGCTCGCACCACGACACATATCTGCAGTCCACTTCATTTCAGAAGGATTACCAGCCGATGTACCGTTGGAGATTTTCAAGAGCGGAAACTCAATTACTTCATGGCTCCTAGAAACACCTGAGCAAACTGAAGAGGATGACAGCACCCACCCACTCACAGACCTTTCCTAGTGCCGAGAGCCACACAGGATGAGAAAGGTGATGAGGCCTGAGAGAAAGTTTTCACGATTGCATGCAGACTGTCTCCGTGCCTAACATCCATCCGCTAACAGCCTGGGAGTCATGACCAATTTGGTTTGACTATAAACTCGAAGGTTAACAGCGTTCGCTTGTCACATTTTAAACATTTATTATATCTTTAACTTGTTCCTAGAGCAGCTTGCCTGCAATTAGAGCAGACTACACATGACAGCATGACGGCTAAAAAGCTGTAGTGACAACATTACACTGCACTTCTGCTGTGGTATGATTACTGTTGGACTGTAGTCGCTCTTTGTTGGAGGTAAATTGGGTTACACTATACCGGAGTAAATAATGTACGACTTATATTCAGATACAGAAATTGGATTTGATTGCATTTGTGAGTATAGCGTTGCATAAGAGATGTCACTGTTTTAGACTGTTGCATTCGCAGGAAGCTCGAAAGAGACATTATTCATTCAATAGTCACAGGTTAGACAACTTCTCTTAGGACTACAGTAAAAACACAGAAAATGTCCACTCTGAAGAGAGAGAATATTGAATATACAGGAACATTTAATGCCAGGAGTCAAGCTTGAAAACCTAAATAAAATATTAAAAAGTTGTTGGCAAATTAAATTGGCATTTCTCTGATGTGAATTACACTTCAGAAGGCTTTAAATGAATTTGCCTAATTCTGGGATCCACAGCATCCTCAATCTTAGAATAGAAAATGACACTAACAATATCTTGAAACTGTATTGTCTATTTTCAAAGATCAGGGTTGAAGAAATAACATTGCATTTTATTACTGTGAGCCTTCTTCTTCTGAAGAAAATGATAAAGAGTTGAATTACAGCTCGGAGTTTTGATTCTCAGATACACAGTGAGTTTGCTTAGTTGTGAGGCAGCACAAGAAAATAGTTGAAACTCTTTACAACAGGAGATTAATCACCGGGATATATGAGACTTGGATTTGTTATTTTTGCCATTGTTTGCCATCCTAATGAAATGTTAGAGAAATATAGAACTTCTTTATTACCAAAGCCAAACGGCCAGAGCTGTCATCTCAGTAGCTACAGTAGCACAAATCCTTGTATTCGTAAGTGAGGGTGCATTTGAGTAGGTCCTCTCCCACCATCGCAAGACACCAGTAACTCAAAGAGGACTGTGCTCTCCGTCACCATGGAGACAAGCGCACCCAGCGCCTAACAACGCTATTTTTGGAGCAGTGCAAAGAGCCTCACTCTTTCTCCTTTTCCTATTCAGCAGCACTCTTTAATTTTCTCTTCAAAAACTATTATGGAGCCACTGCGGGCCAGTTGTTATGCAAGTCAACAGAGAAGTGAGTCCATGCAGACGTAATGGGTGGGGTGGTCAGTGTGTCAAGTATAGTATAATATATGAGCGTAAATAGAGATGTTGTCATTATTTCATTCATTTAAGGTCTACTCAAAAAGTCAACTTTGTGTAGTTTTATTTTTGCTATCATTTTATTCAAATCCACACCAATTACGAGGTTGTGTTCTGATAGGAGAACATCCCACTTGCACAGAGCTGCTATTTATATCTGAGATACACCCGCCATCTCCACCAGGGGAGTAATTGAATACTGAGGTACTAATTCAGGGACTCCAGAAGTGTTTACATCTGCTTAGTGTCGGGATTATAGTGAGTATTACATCAAAGCTGTATCAGTGTGTCATGTAGATCTTTACTCAACAATATACTGGCAAAGTGGATTTCACATAAGTCACTAACCACTATCCTATTCTAATCTTCAAAAGCATGTATTCACGGCACTGTCTAATTATGAGGTGGTGTATTTCATCTGTATTGTTAGAAGACATGTGGCTGTGTTGTTACTCTTCCATTGATCTCCTCTTCAATCTGCCTATTGGGAAACAGAGAGCTGGTGGGTGTAATGGCAATAATAGGGATGCATCGAGTATAAGACATTACTTGCTCTCACAACAGAGGAAGATTGTAGGAGAGTAAAAAGCCAATCGTTGTGAGTGTTGAGGTTGCCATAGGATGACTTTGATTAGATGAAATAAACCACTTATCCAAACTGCAGCCCTAAATGCACCGGCAATATGAAGTAAGTGTTTTTCTCAGCACTATGAACCGATACAAGCACACTTTTGAAAAGTTTGAAATGATGATCAAGAATAAAATTCACCAAATGAGATGAAGAATTATATATAAAATACGAGATTATCACAATAGTGAAGTCTTATATTATGATGATATGATAGCAATATTAAACGGCTTGTGATTTGCCTATACTTTTGCAATAACTTATATTTGATATATAACAGTTTATTACCGCAAATGATGCGTCTTTTTTAATCTAGTAAGATTTTGACACATTTCTGATTTTGTTTTATAGGTTCCCCATGACCATCAGTACATCATGGCAATGGATGTACGTCGAATCAAGGGGGTGCAAAATATAAGAGTGAAACTTACAGTAACCATTGTCCTCCTCCTTCGTTCCATCAATGGTTCCATCTGCCTGCAGCTGCAAGTGGAAACCTTGTCGACTGTAGAGCTTCGTCACGATCCCCTTCAACTGGGGCTCTGTGGAGGGACACAAAGACAGGAAGACAGGAATGAAACCACACACTTTAGAAAAACATGAATGTTACAATGAGATGTCACCCGTAGCCTTCTAAAGGGACACTTTCAAATGTTTCAGTTTCGGTTTACTCGTCGCCATCTTGGAAGTAACTGCATCCACAAAATTCAGTTTAGTCATGGGGTATCAAGACAGAGTGAAGCCACAGTGGGACAAAAAGGAGCAGCACGACGGCTGACTTTGATAGGCTGCCACACGTGTCAAGCAAACACAATCACCACCAAAACATGTCGGAAGACGCAATTCAATTATTATGAATTGAACTTCTCTTGACATTATTAGGTGAATCCTGTTTTGTTTAACACTTTTAATGCCAGAGAGTGGCAGTCAGAGGAGCTGCAGTTTAAAATACCTCACATTGGCACAAACTCCGTCATGGTGGTTCCCACTTTACTGTATGAAACAACAGGACCGATAAAGGCTCTGAGATTGCTGATATTGTGAATGCATACTTCCCTCTGATCCTGTTGCCATTTTAAATGTCACTTTTATTATAAAGAAGTTGCCTAAACAAAACAGCAGGATGTGTAAATTGAAATTATTTAAACATTTCTGTTTCTTCTTCTGTTATTATTCAATTGGTTTGTGCAATGTTGCTGTATCCACAATCCGCAAACTTTCTTTCTTTTCTCTTTAGGGCAACAGATGCAAAAAAGGCAGCCCCATGGCTCCCCAGTTGAGAAGTCAGACCACAGATGGAGAAGAGCAAATCAAATCAAATTTAAAAATGGCTTTGGGGCGTGAGGTGGCTCAGTGGTCTAAGATGGCTGATGACATTTCTTCTATGGCCCCCCTTCTCTCTCTCTTCATGCTTCCCATCACTCTCTGCATATGAACTGTCCAATACAGGTAGAATTTGTGTGAGAAATATTGGTTTTAAATGCCTTGAATACTTGTTTTTTGCCATCAAAAAACCTCTAAATCCTAATCTCGATAACATCTGTGATATAAGGTATACAACAACAATTTGAATGAACTACATTTCGAATAAAACATTGAACTTTTAGTGAAAATAAAAGCACTTGTGAAGAGAGTGCCAAACATGTTTTTCAAATTGAGAATTAGGATCTGTATTTTTTTACTAGTTTAGGACATTTTAAACAAGGGTAGTAGAACAAGACAATAGAGATGTCTGTTCCATCACATTTGCAAAGCCACACTATCAAATGTTGCAACATATAAAACAAGCTCCAGTGACTCTAAAAGACAATAGTTTGAAGTGGCAGATGATATACTTTTGAAGTGGCTGTGCAGCCTGTCTGTGTTGCATCAGTGTAATGTCTGATAAGAGCTAAGTGCTCTCTCCATTCCCTGGTTACTGTCCCTGGTGGAGTGTCCTTTACTGTGGTTTACCACACCTTCCATCTATCCTTTCATCTCACTTACCTTTCAATACTCCCTCTTCTGCCCTTACTTAGGCTACCTTTGCTGCAGAGAAGTTGTGTGTACTGGAAATATTGTAATGCTTTTGTTGTGAAACTTTGTACTTTGCATTAGTATGTTATGACAGTAGCCTGAACATAATTTCATAAAAACCTATGTACTTTAAACACAGAAGAGCGTCACAATATTCATACTGCATTACCAGACAGCGCACAAAAGTAAATACACGGCCCAAACTGAAAGATGCCAGCTCTTTGTGTTTTCGCAGATAACGTCTTCTTTGAACTCATTGCTTTCTCTACAGGATATGGAATTTAAAAGGGAGAAGGGTGCAAACACTGAAGGACAGTTATTGCATAAGATTGCACCCTAACCTCCAGTTGCATCATATGTAGTTACAGAACAGCTTGGAAATCAAGAGGTTGGGTTGATAACGTTTTGGAAGAAATCTCAGATCATCTCCTGTCATCGTATCCACGCACACACATACAGAAACTGACACAACTAAGAAAAGGGGAGCTTTGGGCCTGAGTAGGATGTGGTCACTTTTTGCACTAGATTGGTAAGGGAGTGGGTGCTTCAGGCGACAGAGACACATTTATGTCATTGCAAGGATACAAGGGTTTTAAGAGCTGCCCTGGATGATGTCCTCATAATACTTTTTCCTTATAATATTATAAAAGTACTAGGCAATATACTTATAGTTATCATTTAATTATTGTACTATCTGCTGAGTATTATGACAGTTGTAAACATCCTCAACAAAGAACTTGGCCAACAGTAAATGTGGAAATATAACTTTTGAGCTGTTAAAATGTAAAACCTGCTTTATTTTTAAATCCGTGGATGTGTATCTTTTTTGAAGTTATAGTCTACCCAAAGGAAGCATGTTGAAATCGTATTAATCCTTTTAGAGACTGAAATAGAATCACCTATGATTAATTGATTATTCAGTATTCAGATCTAACAGTGAGCAATGACCTGCAAGTGACAGTGAAGTCTTTAGTGATTTCCTAAATCGACTTAATAGTAACTTTTGTATATATCTTGTCCAGTGTGGCCTGGATAAGTGGACAGTGAAGAATAAAGTATACTTTGAATATATCCCTCAGCAGTCTGAGATGCCAAAGGTGACTTCTCTGTGGAGAAACTAAATAAAGAGCCCCGTCCTCCCAACAACTCTGACGGACTCCTTCATCTTTAGAAATCTGCATAGAAATGGAGCAGTACTCAGTATAATCTCTGGAGTTAAGATGATTTTTGAAAGATAATGGCATTCTACAATGGATGAAGCTATAGTGATCCTGAGGATGATAGCCTGGTAATATTTCAAAACAGACCTGGTCGTCTCCTTCGCCTCTTCTTGGAGCCAAAGAGTTTGACCCGGGAGAAAACGTTCAGTCGGTTGGGTTTCTCACATGTGGTTCCCTTGACTTTAGTGGGGCTGCTAACGCAGCGGCAGGCATTATTCTTCTCCCGCTCCCTCGCCTGCCTCTTCTGCCTTATGAGGGAGCTCGCTATCGCTGCAGCCATTGCCAGTTTGACAGCGGAAAAACTTCCGAAGAAGCGTGAAAATAATCACCAAGAAGGATCCCGAAGGTAAGCGTCCAGGCGCAGATGCAACAACAAAGGTTCGTCAAATAACAAATAATTTGCCAAATGGACTATTAAGAGTAGACCAAACAAATAGTCCTAGTAATGCGGAAAAGCCTGTTAGATAATGTCCAAATGAATCATGTTTCCAGAATTTGGGCGTTATTCAGATATTGTCCGTTGCATCTCCGAGAGAAAAAAGTGAAACTTAACAAAAAAGAAAATACTTTCACCAAAGCACGTTGCATGTTCTCGCAACTGAATCATTGTCCTTGCATTACAACAAATGTGCACTAACCTAGTCTCCGTAAGCGGTTTTGCTTTAAACCACTAAACTACATGGCCGTGCACATGGTGCTCGGGTAGCAGTCAGTGGTGAATGAGGCTCAGCGCGCAGCCAGAGGATGGGAACACCTGTTTGCAGGCAGCGGGAGTGTTTGCAGGGCTCCTTATCTGCTTTCTCTAATCCCTCACTGAAGCTGCTGCTGTCACAGACTTAACACCGCGTTTTAGAAAAGGCAAAGCAGAGCATGTGAACGAATCGCTAAAGAAATTCCATTTGTGTTTCTGTTTTTAGTTAAAGCGAGGCAAGGCAAAAGCAGCAGGCGCATCATTGTGGGTGCAGTATCCGAGCTCAGCGCAAAGCACAGACTCAGCTGCTCAGAGCATCCCACCGACAAACTGGAGAGGAGCAGTGGGCGAGGAGGGGGAGGGCAGGGAGTCTAACTAGTGGGACACACACCAGGCAATGTGCACAATTAAATCTCCATACAGGCCGTCATATGGGGGAATTCATGTCACATATCCAGATAACGGGGTGTATGCATGGGGCGGAGAGTGGCATAGAGGAGAAAGACAAGAGAGAATAGAGAGAATACCACACTTTTCCATATTTTATTAAACTACGGTGGACGAAAAAAGTGGAATGCCTACTGATACAGCTCGGTTTTAACGAATTTATATTAAAAAAAAACACGTTTCTAACTTGTGTCAGGGCGAGCGTCCACTCGTAGAGAGACTGCAAACAAATGATAAAATAAATAAAATGTGATTTATTAACTAATGTAATTTCCCACTATAGAGTGCAGATAAATGCAAGGGATTTGACAGCAGCTATAGCCGTCATCAAACGTCAGCAGTGATGTTAATGCAAGATGAATAAAGTGGGGCATAAGCAGCGATTTATTTGATTACATTACAGAAAATGCCTCTAACCCTAGGATTACACGGCAGCATACATTCAAACATTATTAATTCGAATTTCCTATCTGAAATGATTCCCCCTTTTATCCTATTTTTTTCTCTATCAATTACTGTAATAATGATGAGTTTAGATCATGAGAACGCCAACGGAAAATCGTGTGTTCAACATAGTTGTATGTTAGTTTTATGTATATTTTTTCCTGACTCTGGAGTTAGACCCTAACCAATGGTGCCATCTACAGTCCTAACCCAAAACTGCCGCTAAAGTTTTATCCATTTCCTCTGTTTAATAATAGACAGTAACACACCTCAATTTTATGCATCTTAACTTAGTTGTGTAGTGATTGAATAAAAGTCGTCCTATAATGAAGTGTGAACTCTTGCTAAAATAAAATAAATGCAAAATAGATCTCTCTAAATCTAAACATCACGTATTATATATAAACAGCATGCAGTTATGTGTTCTTAATAAATAAAAATCTCGAAACAAACAGCGACAAAAATCCAGAGAAAAACAATTGAGATACTTAAAGGCCGAAGACTCCCTTTCAGCACCACGGACAGCTCCGAGGCGGTCAACCAAGAAAGGAACTACTTTTCAACAAAATAATGTCTTCAACACTACTACAACATAACTCAAAGTAAAAAAACTCAATTCTAGTCTAAAACTTGGAAAGCTGGAATCAAAGACACTCGAAAATAAAAATTATCTAATAAAAAAAGAAAATAAAAAAAGAATGCAGCATTAATTTAAAAACAGCAGCTTACCTGAAACGGATTTTCTCAATGGAAAAGTCATGATTCTCTACAGCGGAGCAAAGCGGTGATCGGATAGTAGCAGTCGTTGTGAAGTGGAAGCAAGTAGTCTACATTCAGCAAAGTTCAAACCATTGTCAAACAGCTGTCAGAGGCGTAGTGGAAGAGAAAGTATCGAGGCGTGGCCATCAACAGGAAGATCATTATAGGACATTAGCGACATGCCATTATGACTTCTAAAATGCTCATTAAACATTCATTTGGAGGTCTTGTTGATCCGGCAAACACGGGCGTGTGTTCACTGTATTCCTGCGGACGAAGGGGCCGGATTGAAGGAAAGTGATCGAAAATGCAGGCTGAGATTGTACTTCCTTCTTGAGGGAGGGAAGACTTTGCTCTCATATTACAAAAAAATGATGTAAAATGATCCGATAATGCGTTGACTAAACCGTTATACTGGCCCGTCCACTTTGGACTGAAATATATATTGATGTACATTCAACCGAGACAACATGCATTAGGCAAAGTGTTTTTTACAAAGACAGACCATTCTCTGTAGATCACACAGTTCATGCTGAGACTGACCAAATATGGCATGTTGTTTGATAGTATCAAGGCATACATTACTGACAATACAAAGCATGAAACGTGGCCTCTTGTTTTGCTACAAGTACAGCTCCATTTCTTATTAGTCCCATAAGGTATGCAATGAAGTGCACAGTCTATCTTTCATAAACTCGATTACAGAGGTAAAGCGGATCTATTGATGTAATGATGGACTAAATAATGAGCTCCGAGATAATAAAGCCTCACAGTACTCGTGCGTCGTGCCATTTAGTGGACTCTGGCGCTCACTGACCATGCACAACTTTGACCACTAGATGGAGCTAGTGGACAGGCTATGAGGAGCAGCGGATTAACCCTAAAGGTTAAATCCACATGAAATCAAGTCATGTGCCTCTTTACAAAGAGCATCAGGACTTGAATAAATAATCTAAACACCGTTTTTGAATTGTATCTATGTATGTGATCTTGACAAACATCGATTTAACATTTCATTAAATGTAGCGCTATCAGACCTGTATGTGAATTAAAAAATGTCCTCAAATCCCAGAAATAATGAACTCTACCAACTAACAACAATCATTTCCCTTTCTCAAAGCAACACTGAGCAGCACTCCCATAACAAGTAATATTTGAAGCAATGTGCAATAATAGCAGGTATTTAAGAATACTATATATTTCCAATGACAAATACTGTACACTCATATAGTGAAACAACACATTTATGAAGTCACCACAGCAAATACATAACTATCTGATCAGAGAATGACTGATAATGCAAGATGCTGACTATCAACAATAATGTGGAAGAAACTAGTGAAACTAAGATTATAAATAGCTCATGGGTCAATACCAATATATTGATTTACAGGACATGTGGCTTAAATGACACGTGACATACTGAAGAGATAAAAGCATTTGTTTTCCTGTTTACTGCTATTGATTTTGTCTATATGGAATAGAGAAAATGTAGCCTTTACTCCCATACTGTCTAAAAAAAGTTATTTCAGGGGTAAACTGCGCATAATAGTCATTCTTTATCTTAAAAACAGAATGTACGGTATGTTAATACAAGGAGCAATTATATCCATCAATAATAGTAAAACACATTATTTGTATAGCGTTTTTCCCACTGCTCAAAAGACATTTAATCTCTACAGTGATGATAAGTAGGACGCTTACAAACATCTTTTCTCATAACAAGAAAAACCAAATATCTTGCCACAGCAATGAGCAAAAAACATCCTCATTAATAAGAATGGAAGTCTGAGCAAATCACTAATGTTTCTTTGTAAAAGCATTATTAAATGTTTTCCTTTCCTTGATAACCTAAACTCACAAAATGTTACAAGGGTAATTGGTTCAGCCAAGAAACCAGTTATGTTTTAGTGCTTTTCTAATCAATACTGCATGATTTCCTATTTCCTGCCATCTCCTTCTTAAACCCACAGGAAATGTAGTTCTTACACAGCAACACTTAAAAAAAGTCTAGGACTGAGTTTCAGTAGAGCTGAAGGTCTTTAACATACATCACATAGATGGGAAATGTGTCTACTTAAATGTGGTGTTTTAAATTATTACCAGCACTAAAATCATAGCAAACAAAATGTTACTGTAGCTATTGAAAGGCCAAAGTGTACTATAGTTGAGATTGTGTGTAACTAATGTAAATATAAGATGTATTACAATATGATACATTTGAAAAATACATAGATCCAAAAAAACTAAAAACTTAGATGCCTGAAGAAACTATTTTAGGCAAGAATGGAAAGCTTGTATTGAAAAGGTTAGTAAAAAATGACTTCAATCAAATTGTATGAGAGAAGGAGCCCAATATTACTGTGTATCACATGTGTTGTATACTGTGAGTCCTTGTAAAATGTGACCTCTCCTACAGCAGCATAGCAATAGCTGCGGATGATGCTATAAAGTAAGGATGCAGTGCTCCTACCCTATAATACATGTTACTACCTCACTCAGGAAAAGGTGTACAAAGACCCTCTGTCTATACAACCTAGTGCAGTATACACTATCTCTGTGTGGTACTATCTGATCAATCTAATTCTGCCACGAGCAAACACAGACAGACTGAACACCAGAAGCAGATCCCAGGTTTTGCTTCTGTCATCCCACTCCTGATAAACCTGGGCCATCACTCAAGCAGACAGCGTGGCCCTTCAGGAGGATGGCTGGGTTTATCACTGACAGTTAGGAGGACAGGAAACCGTAATGAGAGTCGAGCTGCATTGTACAACAGCGACACTAATCAAATACCTACGATAATACCAAAGAAGGTGCACATGTGTATAAGCCTGATAATGTCTGTTACACTGTCACTGCTTTTCATAGCAGCAGCAAAGCATGATGGAGGAGGTCAAATAAATAATAGCATGCAATAGCTGAAACTGGAACAGGTGAGATAAATACAACAGAGACTTATAAATAGACATGGTGTTGAAACAAAAATAGTATGAATCATACGCCTTTGTTTCATCCGAAGTGCTTCAGTATCATTTGTTTTCAAACGTCTCTGAAGAAAATATAGATTTAGTCCTCTTTTGTCCTAAAAACAAGACAAGAGAGGACTATATTTGACTCATTTGAAATCTAACACACACTTTAAGTGTGATCAATTGCAAGTGAAAGTTGGCCGCCGATGAGTCTGTCGTCAGAAAACGTAACTTATCAGATGGGCGAAAAGCCTCTGATTTTATCAAAATGTCATAAAAGTTTGTCCCAATAAATACACTGACCTCTGTAACCTACACCTGTACACACAATGTACACAAGTCAAGCAAGGTCATTCATTTATACACACACCCACACAAAAGCTGCCTCTGTGTCTTTGTGTTGTTCTGCTGTAGCAATGTGCCACGGGCAAATTAATTACTGTAGTGCCCCGAAGTGAAGGTAGCCTCTTCGGGGACACCTTCACTGTACTGCACTCACACATACAGGACGACACAATAATTAAGAATATCTAAAAGTATACACTTCTGTAAGCATCCATCATAATGCAATCATAGTGTCTAACTACAATGCACTCTGATTGTATATTGAAAGTAGTGTCTAAACCTAGCCAGATAATAAACTCACTTTACTGCTAAAAGATGCTTTTAAGAGCCTGAACAGTGAAGAGGTGTTTGCCTAGCACAAAATGCTGAAATAGAAAAGTCTCGAGGGTGGTGTTTAATCAATAAACTGTCGAACATAGTCAAATGAAAAGTGCCATTCAGGCTGCACACGCACCTAACTGTGTGAGCAGCGCAGGACTTCACAGACCCAGTAGGTCCCAGCTCCGCTCTGCTCTCGCCCTCTCTGTCCACCAGAGAGCAGAGCTCCAAAGTAAAAGCGGAGATATGCCTGAGAGCTGCCAAGGTTGAGCACTGTGTTGACCTCCGCATTATTAAATATAACCAAACGATTAAACCTATCTCCTCTTATTAATAACCTGAGGCTGTCATGATAACACTAAGGGTTTAATGACTTTTTAAATTCACAGAGAAAAGTGGCATCAAGGGCAAACACTGCACACATTGGGAGGTTAACCTTGCTCGTGGAGTCTAATAAAGGGCAAAGTTGCATACTTAGATTGTGCCACTGATTACATCAAGATATTAACTGTCCAAGTATGAATATCTTAACATATCATTGGAAAATGCAATGGCAGGATTTTTTGTTGAACCTCCTGGTACAGAGTGAGGGGATAAAGTGAAATATTACCAGGGGGAAAAAGAAAACGATCTCTGATAAGCTGAAAGGGTTAATGCTTCATTCAGCCCCCTGGCAGCATTCTGCTGGCTGTCTGCTCTTTGTGCGTGCGCCGCTACACTAAATCCACTACAACAGCAGCTCCCAGCATGCTAGGCCACCAGTGCCATAGTGACACCACTCGTTACCATGGAGACTGCACACACGCAAGAGGGTGTGTGTGAGAGATAGAGGGAGAGAGAGAGAGAGAGCATGTGCGCTGAGAATGGGGGGTTGGCTAATGCAGAACAAGAAACCATAACTCAAGGTTCCAGAAGAGGAGGAGGCTCGGGGACCGTCATGGCCGACTGCCTGCCAGACTAGGGCCAATGATGGTGTGATCCCTCCCACACACAGGGCTGCGTTCAGGGCATGGAGGCAGGGAGTCAGTAGGCTCAAACTAAAACCCACTAGTCCTATTGTTTTCCTAGCACACATCTTCACCTTTGTGGACAAACATTGCACAAAAGTGCCAAAAACTGCTCCTTTGTAGCCAATCATTAGTGAGGGACAGTTACAGGTCTTTTGTCAATGCTGGAACAGATAGAAACTATCTGTCGTTAACTGTGCTTTATTATTGTGCCAGAATGATTTTGTAATAATATTTTTAGCTTCATTAAAAATAAAATAAAACACATAGGCTATATTTTTCAAACATTAACACTGCATTGATGATACCTGAGCTGTGTGCCAGCCTGCTCCTCGTTAAAACACTAGCATCTCAATCTCGCTTTAAAACAGGGGAACTAATTAGGAGCAGAAAAACACAATGTCTGGAAATGTTCATTCAACCTCTCACCTTTTGCGTAACAACTGGCTTCAAAGTAGTACTGATCAGCATTGCCATATTTCCTCTCGCACAGCGACAATAACTGTAGATATTTTTACCCAAGAGAAAGAAACACAATTCTATTTTCCACATCAATAAAAGATAAATATGGCACTGGAAAAAGGTGTTGAGCCTCTGCCAGACACTTTGTATCTGTCTTCTTGATAATGATACAAATAGATGAGGATGTGCGCTGCTAAAAATGATCATCAATAAGATGTTTATTTCCAATTTAGATTTTCACTGCATGACACGAGAGTCTTCATGTGGAAGAAGAAGAGGAAAAGTGACATTTCAATTGATCTTCATTCATGCGTGCCTCAACCAGTTGCGGAATATATTATGTAAATAGTGATGCAGTTCTTTTATTATGTAAATAGGACATTTTGCCACTATAAGAATAACTTTATAAATATATAATATTGTGATTATAATTGGTCAGTGAAATTGACGACATTACAAACCCGAGGGCTTTGCTATCGTAACTCTGACTGTTTAGTGCTCTTTCTCTAATAAGAACCTATATTACAACCTGTATTGTAAATTAATAATAACAATTGACATGTAGCTGTTATGGAGTACACCTTATAAGCTTTTCCTTTTAGATACTTGGTATACCTTTGAACAGAAATCAGTGAATAAAATACTGCAAATACGCAACTGAATACATTTACACAGGTTCTATATATTCTGTCCCTTCTTGATTTAACTGCATTTGAAGTACATCATTTAGCTGGGATCCATGCTGTGGGGCTTTCACATGCTGTTGCCTTTGCACTCTTTGTGTCTGTATATGCGTGTGTGTGTGTCTGTTTGAGAGTGTGTGTGTGTAAGGCTGTAATGACGTGGAGAAATCTCAATCAGAGGCACCAAACGGTGTGTGAAATGGCCAGAGTTCAGACAGCAGCGTGCAGGGAATGACTAATGCTGTACCAGCGATCTGCTCTCATTACTCCCGACACAAGAGTGTAAAACTACAGGCCACAGAGGCTCCCTATCTCTCTTGTGCTCAAACTAGATAGAAAAGATGTAGATGGTTGGCGATACTTTTACTAAAAAGCTTTAGGTCAAAGACCCCGAGACTAATTATTTCTGATGATAACAGAGTCTGGCATGTCCTCTTTGTTTCTTGGGTGCCCTGAGCAGAAATATGATAAGGAATCGGGTTTATTATATACTCAGGGCCGGTTATGGAACATCAAGGGGAATATGTCAGCAGGCCATGTTTATATTTGGGCTACTAATTGAAATATAATATCTGTGCGTGTACGCGGACAACATTTGTGTGGCTTTTACCACCGACTGCATGACCCAGCAGTTCTCAGGTCCCCCAGGGGATTGTGGGTAAATCATAGCTTGTTGTTGTAAGCCAGATGAAGTCTGGACTGATTGCTGTGTATGGAGACATAGACAGGTTGAATGCTTTACAGCAGCAGAGAACTAAAGCAACAGCGTGAGGTTGATTCAATGAACAAGACTCAGCTCAGATTACAGGGAACATATAATGTCATTTTGTACATCCACTGTGCACGATCAGATTGGTGCATACAGTATAAGGCCTGTTTCTGGGTTAGCGACCCTGAGGACACATTACTTTTCCATCAGTTAGCTGAAGTAGTGTATGGGAAGATAAGATCATATACCATGATGTATATACCCTTGGCACTTTTGTATGTAGATAATTCAACAAGCACACATCTATACATACATACAATACACACATCCACACACAGGCAGCCAGCCATTAAAATCTAATAGAAGTCTCTAAATGCCTGTTATCAGAAAAACATCCAGTATCTATCAGTGCCAGCATCACAACAGGAGGTAGCCGGAGGAGGGAATCAAGTGTGGGAGAGGCTCCTTTGCCAAAATGGATGACTGAGCAGCTAACATGTGTGAATCATAGATGGTAAGTCAATGGAGGCCCTTTGGCAATATCCATCACAGTGGGAAAGCTACAGAGAGACGGCATAGGAGCTCAGAGACCGTAATCGACAAAATCACTTTTATTTTCTTTCAAGTTATCCCTCCTCCATTAAGCAGAACACACTCAGGAAATAGGCTCCCGTCACACTGAAGAGGGACATCTGGTATCAAAGAGAAATCCAGCCAGTGTGCAAGAGCCAACAAAAAAAAAGCACAGACTTTCTGAAAGTTTGTCTTAATAACTCCATGCTAATTTTACCCTGTCTAGCAAGAGCCGTCTTAGTCCCAGAATACACTAAGTGAAGTGATGATGTCCTACATATCCTTTCCAGACTGACACATCAAGGAAGGGAATGGAGTGAGATTAAAGGCATCATCTCAGACACCAGCTGGCTTAAACTGTCTACTTACTGATGGAGACACAAAGGAAAGCTCTGAGACTGGCTCGAGAGCGCAAGGTCATGCTTCATCATTTTTTAAGAGTTGCTAACTTAGGACATATTGTTCTCTTAGGTGATGAACACTACTTCACAAGGATTATGAAAGCGGAAACGGTGCTATTCTTGAAACTAAAACTGTAGGTTTTATGGTGATTTGCTTTAGAAGTGGCAAGTAAAGGTTTCTTAAAGAAGATGAAAACATGTTTCTTTCTTGTGCTCACTTGGTGACAAGGAAAGCTGAGTCCTATATATATTTTGTCATCTCTTTCATCCAAGTCTTTGTTACATACCTTCATCTTGTCTATTAACCAGGTCCATGTCCTCAGAATAACCCTGTTACGTCCCAAGTCTGGCCTCAAGAATAACTGAATATTATGCAACGAGGTCAAATGTGCAGTGCAGCGAACTGGGTGTGAACATTAATGAAGCTCATTTAGTCTGGCAACAGAGTCTTTATTTCCCCTGCCACTGTTGCATTTCCTCGAGAAAGTTATTGGGAGTTTTATTCCCCTGATCTAAAACACAGGCAAGTTGCGTGTTTAGCATTTTTTATAGTGTATGTGCGGTGAATAATTGTATATCGTTTCTATCCCTGGTACTACACTTAAGTTTAAAATGATTATGTTTACAAAAAGATCATCATTTGTGGAAGCATGTCGTTGTGAATGCATGGTTTAGATTGGCATGGATTATGTTAGTGTACTTAAAAGCCCAAAGTGTTAGGCGGAACCGATTGGCTAAGCTGGAAATGACACTACAGGAGACATGACTCAACTTATGGTAGTAGGCGGGTAAATGGGTCATGTTCCCTGCCCAACACGGAGTATCCCACTTTTCACTTTCAGTCCCTGTGCATGTGAGTAAATTCAGAACACAGAGAAATCAATGGGAACCTAATGACAACCGATGGTAGTGGACCCGTGTTTGAAATTGAACAGGTGGGAGGAGCTGAGCAGTGGAGAACCCTGCGAGGTATGAAGTAGGCCAAAACACAGCAGTGGAGCCGTAATGGCTCTCTGTGCTCTGTAATAGGCACATCATGTGAAATGCAACACTATTACAGAGTGGCATTGAACTTGTAAATCATAATGAAGCCTGCAATTTTAACACAATGTTATCTAATCCCTTAGCGGACATTACGTCATGCCAAGAAATTAACACCCGCCAGCAGCCAAGGGCTTGTTAACTATACTGCTAACTACAGTACTGTGTCCTGGACAACACTGTTTTAATGACTTCTTATAGTAGAATATAACTACTAAATACCAAAACAAAACTCTTTGTTTCTCTAGCCTAGTCCACTTCTTTCATTTCAAAGGCTTCACAGATATTACAAATTCAAAAGAAGCTTGAACATTTGTACAAAAAAATTGTGCCAGTATGTACTACGATATAAGTGTTTTTTATATATTATCAATTTATCTGCATATTATTTTGTTGGTCTGTAGAATGTCCAGTGCCTTGCTCAAGGGCACCACGGCAGGGCCCAGGAGGTGAACTGGGACCTCTCCAAGTAGCAGTCCACACTCCATATTTGAGGTCTGGTCGGGACTTGAACCGGCGTCCCTACGGCTCACAGACCAAGCCCCTACTGACTGAGCCATACAGTTAAATAAGATTCAACTGTTTGCAATATTCAAGCATTCTCCAATCCTCCTGTCTTTTTGAACTCATCAAAAAAGATCAAGAAGGATCCAAAAAGTCCAAAGGCAGCACAACAGAGTCTTTGCTGCAGAGCATACTGTGAATGCAATCCTGGTGTCGTATTGCTATCTTTGTGAGGACCAAATTCAGTTTTACACTGTCGTTGTGACACGATTTCTGCATGTGTTGCGTAAGAACATTTTGGCTTGTTGTCAGTACTTCAAAGGGTGGGTTGATGTCAATGAAGGCCCTCATGAGTATATATGTTTGTTAATCTGTAGCTGTGTAGGCGTATGTGGCCAACTGTACAACTTGATGGTTCTTGTTTGCAGAGGACAAAAAGTAGACCCATTATCCTGCTAACAGACACATTTTACAGTTTGTTAATTGAGATGGATGAATTGACTAGAACATAATACAGATAGTCTAACTGAGGTCCAGTTAGTTCTTCGAATGACCGTTAAGGGAGTAATTACTCAATGTCCCTCATTCTCTCCGGGCGCTTTCCTCTATCAGGCCCTATGGTCAGATCGACCCGTGTGGCGTGCATTGAGTCAGAGGTCATGCTTTGACGTGATTGAATGACAGCAATGAACCTTCTGCTACCGATTGAAGGATCAGTGCAAAAGACTGGAGTCCATATCATATTACTTAGACTAAGTTCGCCAAGTTGCACAGCTGCTGCGGTATTTTGTCTGTGAAGTTGTCCATTTACAAAAGTAGCTACAAAAATGCAACCATATCAAACAAGTCTGTCTCAGTACTGGAGGGATCTGATTCTCTCACAGATTGTAGAAAAATAACTATCCGTGAATGTCTGGTCATGACCTGTGACACAGACCATTCAGGGTCAATGTGTGTGTATTTGCAATTGAGGAGATAACATGTGGAGATTAGGACATATTAACCCATGCTTTGGCAGGCGGAGGGCACGGATTAGTGAAGCTGCATGACACTGGCCTGTAGTGGTGATGTTTACGTGTGATCAGCTGATCAGCTGAAGGACTGCATCCCTGACTGCCTGATTGCTTCACATTACATCATACTGAACATGCATCTGAGGCCTGTGACAACCTAATCACACACACAACAGAACAGAACATCCTCAGTGTTTTCGTCAGTATATTGATAAGGCACTCATCATTTGATCATACATGTAGTTGCCTTTTTTAAATTTACATTGTGGCACTCTGACCTTTTGTAAACTTTTGAAGAAATATGTTTTTCAAAAAAACGGATAAGAGAAAATGTGAGAGAGAATATGAGAGAAGAAGAAATATGAAAAGAGAAAACAGAGATAGAGACGGAGAGAGAGAGGAGCTGCGCGACAGCTGTAAGTGTATGCTGAACGGGGCGGATGAGATGTGCAGTGTCTAATTATCTCTGCAGCCAGTGGATTAGCGGGCTAACACTAATGGCTGTCATAAGGGCGGTCCCAATGAACGCACGCACACAAAGATCGGAAATGTGGTCTGGAAATGCGAGTGCTACCAGATAATTCTCCTCAAATAGAGAGCATAAGTAGATATGCGGTTTTTAACAGTATTCTACTTTAAATTAAGAGGCTTGTTTTTATATGATGCTCAATGAGATAACAGCAGAAGGCGCTGAGGATAGGAGAGAGCTTCTGGGAGGACATTTGGCAGAAGGGTCCAAGGGGATGGCTCAGAATAACTTTGTATCATCTGTTCTTATTGCTGCAATTTTATGCAGGAATGCATGTGTGTTTTTATGTGAGTATGCATCCTGCCGTGTCTCACCGGCTCCTGACAGCTGAGGTTCACCTCACGTGCATCACCTCCGTGTTTATTCAGTCTTTTGCCCCAGCCTCTCCTGCTTGGTCGCTCGTACGCTTGCTGTAAAATTAGATTTGGGTCCGTGATAATGACTCACGGGCATCATGTTTAGAGAATACTGATGTTAGACAACCGATCGAGGGTCTAGTGAGAACGAGGAGAAGGAACACGCTGTACAACGAAGGAGCACAACACTCTGTTTGATGGAGGTGAAAGGAACGTGGTACATGCCAATTAACTAACTCACATCAAGGCTCTTTGACAAACACCTGCAGAGGATACGGAGGGGCACTGTACATTTTAGTGGACAGAAACACATGCTGGAGGGAGCTGATGAAAGGGGGAGGACTGCCAAGTGCGGAGGCAAGAGAGCACTCTGACAGGTGAACAATTCTCATTTCATTAACATTATGCATTATTAATACATTACCCATCTATTGTTCTGGCACATACATTTACAATGACCTTGAGGAATTGCACTGGGCTCCTAATTATGGTGAGAATATGATATGAACGATTGCTCTACATGAAAGTTTTATGACACGCAATGTTTTCATTAAATATTAGCTTTTCCTGTTTGATATATATATTTTCAGACATTTATTTCATACTGTTTCACAAAAGATTCATGTGCAAACTCGTAATTTGAGTGAGTATTTCTGAAAATGACATATCCACACACCTGCCTATATTACTATAAGACAACTGTGCTGGCACTTAGATGTACAAAGCTAGGAGAGGTTTAAGCAAGACTTAAAAAATATAGAAAGTGGATGCCTTGTCTTACGTTTTTTACAGTAGCTGCTCTTACAAAGTTGGGAAAAATATTGCAAATCACTAAGTATAATTTAATTGATTGAGGCAACTGTGGAATGCACTGGACACTTTCCAGATACTGTATTTAACCACTTTTGAGAAAGAAGAAAAACAATCTGAGTCTCTAGTGCAGCTCATAGAAAAACAAACAAGAAAGAGTATAGGGGAAGTAGACACAAATACTGCCTGGCTTGCAAAGAAAGGTCAGGAATAGTGTTACAAGTCTGATTCAAATCTCATTCTTGAATAAAGGTTCACCTTACCAACCTTTCTCCAACATATGCTAATATGTGGAGGACACAAATACTTTTCTGACCTTTAATTTGGGATTTGCCAAGCTGTCTGGAAGTGCCAAGATTTCTCGAGGATGTCAGGAGACATGATGGGAGAAATTGGGTGTCTGTATGAATCCTAGCCATCGTCAGCCATGGCACTCTGTCCCCTCTGAGATAACACATCCAAGGTCTTTACGTAACCATGCCAGCACCAAAGACCCAAAAACTGTCGGTGTGTGTGTGTAAGCCAAACTAGCGTGTTCTCCCAATCTCTGAATCTATGTGGGCGCTCCTGCACAGAAATTAGGATGTTTACATAATTTGTAAGGTCTTCAATAAGGTCAGGCAATCAGAAAAGTGTTTGTAATTTAATATTCAGTCATTGAGTTATATTAAGAGTTCCATTTTGTTTTACAAATACTATAAGTTTCCATTTGGTCAGATTGACTTCTGAAATTCAGATGATTATGCGTTATTTTTGTTGGCATTTCTCAACAGGATATTCACATTCATCTACAAAACAAAGAATAACAAATAGTTTTAAGATGCCATATCTACACAAAGGAGCCTTATGGGATGGGTATCAGATAAGACTACTCCCTATTCAATTATAAAATAAAGTGTTGGTTATTCACTTTTTTGGGTAAAGTTGACAATACACTCAGAAACAACTTTTGGATCACGACCCACTCTGGGAGCTTTTGAAGAAATGATTAATAGTGTGACATTAAAATGGACAAAGAGGTCTGGTCCACTCATTAATCAAAGTATGAGCTGCTGAGTGCGGGATGTTGTAGCTGATGGCTGAAGATAACAGAAGGTCAAAGGAAGCAAAAAAGAAACTGTACACTTTCTCTCAGAAGGAGCCATTGCAATGGCAAATATAAAAGGCAAATACATAACAGTTTATGCTGTTTAAAACATGATTTAGTATGTCTACATGTTAAATATATTTCATATGAAATGTATTCATTCTCCCAATAAGAGACTATTTTTTGTGTGTGTCTGTAATTGCTATCCTGGCAGCTGTCTGACACTTAGCTAGGCTCCCATTAATGTGATGCTGACTCGACAGTATGCCTCATTGCCTCAGTTAAATAGCTTAACGCTTCTTCACTCTGGGGAAAATGTACAAGCTTGCTTGTGTCACAGTTACTATACCTTGACTACTCTACTAATTGTTTCTATTTAGCTGAAATGTACAGTCGGCCTGTATATAACAGGAAATCTACTGAATAAAACAAGAAAAAGTAAGAATAAAGAGTCAGGCAGGCGTGATGGGAAGTAAATCTAATGCTTGATTTGGCATATGGTATGGTGATGTTGGTGTTGTATATAAAAACGGCATTTTGATAATGAACCTGTATCTTCAAGTTTCAAGATTCAAGTTTAATATCCTTCAATCTCTTTTGCCATTTTCAAAAATAGAATGCAAGCGGTTTACTAAGCGGTCAAGATGTATGTTAGGGATGCAAAAGTTTCAAATAAGTTGTGATAAAGATGATAATACCCACATGTATTACTTATTACAGGAGCACTGTGCAATGTAGGCCTGTCATTAATGATTTTGGTGGGTTTAAGTGTTTTCAAAACGAGTTTAAATGACATGCATTGGCTGGCACAATGCCAATATAATATTAACTTTCATAATGTTTTTTCATAACAAACTGAATCACTGTATTCTATGAACAGAGAAGTCTCGGGTCAGTTTGGTCGTTGCTGAGCCTCCATGAGGAGAGGACCAGGGATGCGAAGGCGAATACAAGAGAAATGTAAATGAAATAGACAATGATGAATGTAATAGGCCTGGCCACTTTACTCTGCTTCACTTCTCTCCTGGTCTCCAGAGTCGCTTCTCATTAATGTTGTCAAAAACACCCACTCCTGCTGTTTGTTTATGTATTTAGTTTAAGCCCTTAAAGAAGTTAGAAATTAACACTTGTCAGCAGTTCTGCCTTAATCTGAGAAAATAATTATTTAAAAATGGTGTGTTTGTACTGTATGTACAGAACAGAGCAACCTTTTATATTTAACATTTGTTAACGATCACATTCTGCTTCAGAGAGGCTTACATGTATTTTGCAAAATACATGAGGCTTATGAAACAATACTCCTACATACATGTGGGATATTTTGATTTAAAAAAAATGGTCTCACTGTGACTTTCATTCTTACTCTTTGATCATCAGCTGTTAAAATACAAAAGTCTTCAATCAATCTGCTTAAAGTAGACGCTCATGCTAAAACTTTGATTTTAGCACACTTTTATGCCACCACAGAGGTCAGGTAAGCCAAGCAGAACCTACAGTGCTGATGTGACATTGACTCGCCCCTCCCAGCCTCCTCTCTCCAGGCACCAAATCACATTATCATGCATATTATTTATTCATGCATAGTCTATTTATGTATTGACTTAGGCAAACAGAGTTGTTGCTTTCATGCAGAAAGACTGCAGAGGAAAGAACGAAAATTAAACAAGCTGTTATTGGAGCGTGAGTGTATCCTGAGGCGGCGTGTTTGTCTCTTGTCAACATAGCAGGAGTGCGCAGGACTCGGTGAGACTCTGCGATGGGATGCGACGTTGGTCCCACGAAATGTAATTGTGCTGTGTCGACTTTGTACTAAATCACCTGCATGCTATTTGCGTTGGTGGTGGGAAATCGATGGAGCTGCTTTCATTCCTCAGGCTCTTCTGCTTACATTGCCTTGACTGAGTGGGCAGCAAATGAGTGAATGTGTCAATAAGACTGAAACAGATAGTGGACTAAATGCAGAGGAACACATGCTGGACTTCAATCTTTTTACAAGCTGAAGTAATACAGCGCTGATTTCATTACTTGCTTTAGATTTAGGAGTTGTATCCTATTCACAGTTGGTTATGACCAAACAAAACCAAAAAAAACATTTGATAGATTTTGCTTTTCAAACAAAGCTTTATGTTTGCCTGGTTAAACGTTTCTAGTTTCCAGTCCTCAAAATGTACAAGCCTTTCCCTGCCTTGGGACTGCACTGTTAAAACTCAGATATTAAATGATACATGAATGCATGTATAAAAAAAGTATGTAAATATGCATCGACTAAAAAAGGGTTTGCTTACATTAATATACAAAAAAAAAAAAACATTTAAAGTAAAAGTGGCACAGTTAAAGGTCCCATGTCATGGCCATTTCTACTGATCATATTTCCATTGTTGAGGTCTACTAGAATAGATTTAAATTGTGCAATTTTCCAAAATCACATTGGTTTCTCATACAGCATCTCTGTATAGCATGTGTATTCACCAGGTATTCACTCTCTGTCCTAAACGGCTTGTTGGAGCTCCTGCCCCCCCCTCCCTGTGAGCCCAGTGTGCTTTGATTGGTCGGGACGTTGCGAGGCTCGCTGCTGCGAGGAGCAGACAGGTTTCCGGGTCGGCGATACAGCGAGAACAAGCGAAACTCATCCTGAGCACACACAAACACTCACAGCCGAAGTAAAAACAATAAGTGTGGCTTGATATTGAGTAAGAAAAAGGTTTATAACGCTGTGAGAATGGGTCTGCGGAGAGCATTTCTCCGCGATCCCAACTCGTCTATTACAGTACCAGCGTTCAGGGAGCTCTATGCAAGTCAATGGGGACTCCCTGTTAGTTAGCCAAGGGATCCTGGTGTGTGAGGTGCTCTGCGGATTTGTCCATTTGGGCCAATCCGGTCATTTGTTGTTGATTTGGGTGTTCACACGTCACAGAACCCAGGAAGAAAACAATGGAAAATGAGAAATCTCCAATGAGGCGTTCTGGGGCAGCATAGACACGTCTTTTCTGTGTTTGAGTTTTACTCGCTACAGGGTGTACTTTGAGGGTTTTTTACTCTGCAGACCGTTCACATGCATAAAAACCTTCATAACACACAAGGGGACGGGTAATAACCAGAAAAGCATGACATGGGACCTTTAAGAAGGATGGAGTCCCTGTAAGATAAAGAGAAATTATCATAAACTAAAGGCTGCCTGAAGTCCATTTATAGTGTGGTTTGGTCTACCAAAAGGTCAGCAGTGATGTGAAATATATGTGATTTTAGCTAAAGGATAAAACAAGCAACACCCCTGGTGTGGGACTTTAACGGTTAGGTTCACAATTGCTAAAACAATATTTAAGTGTCCATATGGCCTTTAAAACAACGAGCTTCCACTGTAAGTTATGGGGGGGAAATCCATTGGCCTTGTTCTGTGCAACTATGTACTGTAATAACTTAATCACATAGTTAAGTTTAGTCTTTTTAGTTCGCTGTGTGGATATACAAAGAGAACATTTTGTACGGGAAAGACTGTAACTTTGGAAGCTACCTCATGAACTAATAGGACTGCAGTTGTACGTATTATACAGTATGGGGGGAGGATATTTTATCGACAAATGCTCATATTACAAAATAATCAGAGCTTACTTGCCAACTTCCGCCTTTTCTT
This sequence comes from Dissostichus eleginoides, assembly GCA_031216635.1. Classification (NCBI taxonomy): domain Eukaryota; kingdom Metazoa; phylum Chordata; class Actinopteri; order Perciformes; family Nototheniidae; genus Dissostichus; species Dissostichus eleginoides. Next base: position 15,968,197 of record CM062271.1, read on the forward strand.
CTCTGTGACATGTTGTCATGCTACATGTTTAAAGTCAATGTGCGTTTTAAATCTAAACCGGCCAACATGAGGCAAAAGTTGCGGCCTGTATAGCCTCTAGGTCAGTTCAATGCATATTTCTCATTACCTTACCTAAGTATTTCAATTGTTGGGCTACCAATGGCGCAAACTGAGTATTTCAACTAGAAAAACCCATTCTTTGCGTTAATCTAATTCAAATGAAACATACAGATACTGCTCACACCCTATATTGTTAACATCTCTATATGAATAACTATAGTCTGTGTTTATAGTTTCAGGCTATGCCATAGATACACAAAGTCTTGCAGTCTTCTAAATTATGGATGGAATATTTACACAGATCGGTCCCCTCAGGCACAAGCTTTTGTTGTTGCTGTGAGAGAGAAAAGAGAAAGAAACAGAAGCAGAGGAAACAGGAGAGAATTTGAGAATGAAGAGGAATCGAGAGGTGGTGTCACGGATCGAGCCAAAGAGCGTGTCAGAAGATGTCGACACAGACAACACACTTTGTGATTGACAACCGGTAGCACACGCAGACCTGAGGGTGGACGAGACAAATCCATTCTATCTGTGTATTACACTCCCTGTAGCTCTGCAGAGATGAACTGATCTGATTTGAACTCATCCTCTGAGGTGCGACAGTCTAAGCCTGTGTGCTGCTGATGTGTTGTTCTGTCAAGTACGTCTCACCTGACTGGTGAAACCAATATCTCCGTCTTTGTATGAGCCATCCTAATGTAGTGCTGGGATGAGTTAGACTCAGAGGAAATGATACTGCAGATCAATTCTTCTTAATGTATGTCTCAAAATCCAGCAACTGATCACAAAATCTTTCAAAACACGTCCTTTCATATTTTACATTTGGTCTAATAGCTGTCATTAAATGGAATACTTCACCAAATCTATTACCATTTGTATATCAATTATTCCTCCCCTGTTACCTTGAATTCTTAAAAGAAAAAAAGTGTTTTTCTTACATGCTTCTAAGGTGAAAAGAAAAATCTACTCCCCAAAACAAATTAAAGTGTACACATATGTGCTGATTTAATTTTGCTGTTGTTTAATGCGGCCCTATTTACAATTCATAAACCCTTCTTTCCATTTTTGTATCATTCATAAATTCAAAATAAAGCACGGTGACTAATTGTTATACAAACTGTTCTTTAGACGGTGAATATTCCTTTAATATAATCTAACCATGTCAAAAAAGTGTTCATGACTTTCTAACTCCAACTGTCTGTCCTCCAATCCACTGTGACTTCTCAACTCAATGTACCCTAAAGCTAAGTGAATATAAAATCCATGCATATGATTAGTAGGTGCAAGACTAAGCAGTTTTAATGATGTTGCTATGGTAACAATGAGAAAAGGCTGACTTTTCTGCTCAGATCTCTCAAAACATAAACCTTGTTTTTAATTATGAAACAAATATGTCAACATTGGATTTTCTTACAAAGTGTGTTTGTGTTCTACACCTAGCAGCTCTGTAGTGTTTCTGCGTGCCAGGCTGCTCCACACATGGTTAAACACTTTCCATCCGCATCATGCATCTACATAAATGACGTCCTCCTGAACAGCTTACGCAACAGCTGTAGTCTCCCCTCCTTGCTTTGTAAATTCAGTCACGTCCAACTAGAGCTGCAGCCAAACTGAATAATACATCTTTACTTTTTTAGCCAGAATACTGCTTGTACTCCACTTCTTTATCTCCCTCTCTCCCTTCCTCACAGGGATAAGTGCATGCGCTCTAGTCCTCCAGCGTGCACACAGACATCTATCAACAGGTTAACTGATGTCCACTTGTAGCGCTACCAATCACAGCCCTCTTTAAGATTCAACAGAAGACAGAGCAATACATTGCAGAAAACATATCAAGAGCAAGATAATTCATATCTTACCTATCAGGAAGTCTGCAAAGGAAAGCAATTTCTACAATCTTAGCACTCTATTGAGGGGTGGATGATAGATGAGGCAGCCAAAGAGCCTGAGCGCCAGACAGTGCATGGTATGGAAGCATGCCTCGAGCACATAGGATTTTCTTTTGTTTCACTTTATTAAATATTCTCATGCTGCTTTAGGCACTATAAATGTAAATACAATAGAGGCAGGGTTAAAGGGGAACAAGGATGCAGTAGGTGGGACTTTTTAGGGAGGGAGGGAAGGAAATAAGAAAGAAAGAAAGAAAGAAGAAGAAAGAAAGGAAGGAAGAAAAGAAGGAAGTAAGGAAGGAAGAAGAAGAAAGAAAGAAAGAAGAAGAAAGAAAGGAAGGAAGAAAAGAAGGAAGTAAGGAAGGAAAGAAGGAAGGAAGGTAGGTAGGTAGGAGGCAGCCACCAAGACCATAGAGGCAGAAGCAGCACACAGAACAAGAGGGGAAGGAGGGGAATTGCTGACTTGCAGTCTGTACAACTTTAGTATTGGATATGAAACATTTCAATCTCACATAGTCTTCGGGACAGGAAGATAAAAGAGCTTTGCCTTTTTTTCGTTCTATGAGGACAGTTGAAGTGAAAGCACATACTGAAATTGCCCAGTCATTGAACTCATTAAGGCAACAGCTGCCTCCATCTATTAGCCGTTTCTTTTGCACTCTGTTTTGGTCTGTGCATGCGCCTCGGGGCGGCAATGACCGAGTTAATGGTTTGGGGTAGGGAGGGGCTACAGATGCTGTGCTCCTCATTCAGTCCAACATAAGAGGTATGCAGGCAGACACATGCACGCTCATACAGTACACACACACACAGTGCTCTCCGACAGGTACTATGTGAGCATTCAATCTTATACTAAATGTTCAAACAGACACACTCACACACGCATTCATGCACATACACACACATGCTAGAAAGGGGCAGAAGCATACCAGATGCTCTCAAAAAAAAGGACAGGAATGAAAGAAGAGTTAGTTTGAAGGGGTGGAGAACTATCAGTTCACACAGAATATGAGAGAGAGGGGAAAAGAAGACGAGAGTGGGCAGGGGATACGAGGAGCATCAGCAAATCAAAACAAGGAGGGGGTGCGAACAAACCTTCGGGCTCTGAGTTGTCTTTGTGGATGGCTTGCTTCAGCGGGCAGCAGAAGATTTCGTGACACTTAGCACGAAAGGGGGACCCTTTACTCCTTATATCCGCAGAGTGGATGGAGTCCTGCCGTAACATAATGTACTCCTGGGTACCTGGGGCAGCGTCATCCTGGACTGCGGTGGTGCCATAACAGAATGAACTGGGGTTAGAGAGCTCACCACAACACAGAAACCAAAGAAAACAACAGCAAAAAACACAGGGCAGAAACACAGGCAAATAAAAGTACATCACTATTAGCAACAGCTATAGCTTTTAATCACTGTAATTAGCAATTATTGACAGAGAAGGAAAGGAGACGAGAGAGGGACAGAGGAGGATCAGAGAGAAAGAGACATGCTCAACAACACCAAGTTCACAAAATAACTGAAATGATAGACAACCATCAACAGTGGGGGCTGCATTAAATAAATCCTTGGTCGCTGAAAAGGAAAAGTGATCAAATAACACAAAGAAAGAGAGAAAGGAAACAGTTTGATGTTCAGAGTCTTTGTTATGGCAGGCACAGAACATGAGCTGCTGCACTTTAATGTGGTGACTGTATGGCCGGCAGAGGACTAAAAGGTTGTGGCACACAGGGCAAGCATGCAGTCTGCTACTGTGTGTATGTCAGCGTCACTGAAACTGCGGTCATGTGAGTGATTATGCCCCCCCTGTTCACCATTTACTGTAAGAGTTGGAAAGCAGATGCAGAAGCAAGCACAGGCTTCCAGGTAGACTGGAGCGGCCAGATCTTCTTTTATGAAGTCATGCTTACTGTAAGCGACGTGACTGTAAGGAGAGCGTCTATGACGTCACTGTTCATGTGTGTGTCCATAGGCACTCTGTACTGGGATGCTCTGAAAGTCGTCTGTTTCTGTCCGTGTGTGTTGGATCTATTGCATCTGTCCTCTTCTGGCCACATTCCATGCTTGGCTTCGTTCATTGACCTATTTTCTCTGTGTTGATGGATTAGCTAAGAGCGAATCAACCCATATACATTTTCTTTTCCTCGTGGAGCTGAGTGCCATGCCTCTCTTTGACACATTTACTACTTAGTGAAAATTACTATAGAGTAGAGACGGCTCATAATCAGTAGCTACTACCCCCTCAACCCCCCTCCCTTTATGACAAGTGCGAGCAGCATAATTATTTTCAGTTGAAGTCAAACATACCAGACAGTGGCATCATGAATGGTGTTAAAGATGAACACAGGGAACTGATGTCCCATGTTCACACAGAGTTTGTTCTTGATGACTTGTTATCCACTCTTCTCATGCTGTGATAATATCACAATCTTGTAGCGCATGTCCCTAACCTCAGCCAACTCTATCCAGAAAGCAAAAACATGAATGGACTACAGTAGTGACTGAGTTTCTACTCCCAGTAAGAATACACTTTAGTACTAAATATAAACTCAAACATTATGCAGACAGACGCCCACACACTGACTTCCATGTAGTCTATTCACAAGAAAGACCAAGTCTCTGCCTTTGTGTCTCAAAAAAAAAAAAAACACATAACCAAGAAAGAGAAACGCATTTATCGCAGGTACTTGGCGCCAATTAATATTGGTTTAAAAGTCCTTTAAAGCCCAGGCCTAATTGGAAGATGGTGTACGCACTAAATATAGAAAATGCCGTGTAGTTAGAATTTAAGGGCACTATTGACAGCAACATAACTTTAGTCTATGTCAGCGCCTAATGAAATGTAAAGTGAATGTTTACATTTAAACAGAGTATTATTAATGAATCAATAATGTATTTGACTATAATGCTCTATTGCCTATTGAGTGATAATCAGACCTGCGTGGGTGCAATGTTAACAGCAGCAAACAGCGACGGTACATTTCTGCTCTGCATTCATAAAGCTGACACACTCACCCTTACTGGAGCCATAAAGACGGAAATGGCTGTAGGTTTACTTTGAATCATAAAACACTTTTACACACATAAACATTAAGTTGGTTGAATTTTCCAGTGAATAGTATTTGAGTACATTATGCCAAATTGGTTTTAATGGGAGTAGAGGGGCGCAAGTACAGGAGAGTGCAGAATACAAATTATATACAACATAGATTAAATAAAGCTGAATGATTCCTAACTGTACAACCTAATGCAACATGCATTAAGGATTTCAAGCATTTTATTCTAGGCATATAATATGCATACCCAAAAGAAACATTGTAATAAAACAGGGGTGTGCTTGCCTTGAAAAACAAATGAAGAATTGAACACTTTAACTTACAATATAAATAGCCTATTCAAGCTGCCCAAGAGTAATTTAAACCTGGGTTGGCAGAGCTATGGATAAATCAACGTAAGATGGTCCTTAATAAAGATGTTAAGAAGGCCATACAGAAATTAATACAATATTTGAATAGATTAATGTGGATTTTAAGAGGCAGCATATGGCCTTATCATTTAAATGACCACAAACCAGTCAATGTATTTTTGATGATTCATGAGTTAAATATAATTTTGAAAGCTGAACTTACTATAGAGGATACATGAGGTCAGGAGGAAATAAAATACGCCTTTAGAAGCAGGGGCCATAAACTACGCCTCAGGTCCTGTTGACAGGTTTAAGATGAATTCTCAAATGCCATCAAGAGCAGGGCCTCTATCCAGTAAGCCAGCCTTTGCCTGACACACACCTCCCTAGTGTGTTTACCCCACAAAACACACACACACAGGCAGCAGATAATCACAGTTCCACACCCAGTGCAATTAATCACCACATGCCTTTTGTCCTGCGGGACTTATCAGTAACTCTGTGCCTCCTTCAGGCTCCTGGATGACCTGCAACACCTCCGCACCAGCAGAAGGTCCTGAATACCTATCAGATACTATCCATTACAGCCCCTTTGCAAGAAAACCACAGCACTTCTGAAACTTTAATGTTGCTTTGGTATGACAAGAGAGAAGGTCTTAGTTTCCTTTCAGGAATATGACCCCATTCTCTGCCCCTGAGGCGCAGAGGTGCTGCTACTGTACTTGATCCATTAGAAACTGAGCTAAACTAATCTCCACTTTTATAAGTAAACTGAAAACATTCTTTGTACAGTTTTGTTAGATTGTGTACTGCTGCTGTGGCATTACATTTTTGCTTGAAAACAACAATGAGTGATATCCTTGTTCAGTTCCGTTTCGCCCCAAACAAATAAAGTATTTGTTTAATTTGCAGAAGACAGGGTTAAAAGTGCACTGAGACATGTCTGCAGGATAGTGGGCTGACTGTCACCAACATTAACACACTAGTTATTTTCTCTCTTTCATTCTAGCTAGTCTGCTTATGTTTAAGTATGCCTAACTGTGCTCATAGCTGAGATAGAAAATATGTGTGTAAAAGGCCGAGAATATAGACTCAACAAATGTATTAGTCCATCCGACGTTTATTTATGAGGCCGCTAACTGCCGGCTCATCCAAGGTAATAAAACTGAGTGACGTGGGGCTAAGAGGACGAACAGAGGAGGGGGTGGGCACCACCTCTTACAGCCTGTCTCCTTCATCCTTGCCCCAGCCTTGATGAAGAGCGCATATTGGGATTGAAGAAGGCTTGATGAATGACACAGCCGGACCTGGGACCTCACTCTCTATCAGACCAGCCACTCAGAATGAGCTGTCACCCGGCTTCATAATAGTCTGTGATCTACAGGCTCTAGTGTTGCCACACTGGACCTTCGGCACACTGCAATGGATGTCCTTGCCACTCTGACAGGAATAAATCTCATAGTAAGGTGAAATGGGTACAAGTAGGGGGAGGGGGTTGAGATGTATCTTGCTTAGTTGCTCATCTATTTAAGGCCCCTTATGAGAGACGGGTCACTTTCAGGTGTTATGGCAACAGTATGGTAGATGTGCTATCTGTGTGGGCAGTATTTACCTTCTGGAGTATATAGCACGTGATACGCAATGACCGTGCTGTGAGTTTATGTTCAAGTGTCAGAACAGAGGAGCAGGCTTAATGAGACGAAGCGTCATCAGTGACACCCAGGCTCATAAATGCCACCTGCCTCATGTTCAAAATGGGGTTCAAGGACATGTGTAATCAACTGAAGCACTGTCAGGCCCAGAGGAATGAACTACACTTCCATGTATGTGGTGCAATCTGCACGATTAACTCAACAAGGCTTATATCCGTCAACCGGTGGGACACATTCATCATGACTTGACAAATAGCACACTCACTAAATTAGAATCAGAATGAAGCACAGAACCAAGTCTGGAGCCTGAGCTTTGTGTTTCCAAAATAGCCTGGCCTCAATGTGGTTGTACTGTACAAGGAGCAGAATCTAGAACATTCTCTGCTGGGATGCCTTCATTGCAGTGTTGCCCCAACGCAAGGAAGTATAGTTTTATTTTGGAAGTCACCTTGCAGGAAGCAGAGAAAATGAGCTCACTTGAGGTTTTCTTTGAAAAGAAGATTGAGCTTAAGTTTGTATTCATGCTTTTTCAAACTCACTGTTTCTCTCTCTTCCTTTCTTTCTTTGTCTCTTTGTCCTCTTTTTCTTTGTTCCTTTGCTTTTTTATTAGAGGTGCAAGGACGCATGTTGGAGCCTTTTTTAATCAACATCAATCACTGGATAACTAGCGTAATGACAATTAAATGTAAATAATGATATAATACAAAATGATGTGAAACTGAAAATGCTCCATTGGTTTGCATTGAAAGTTCCTTGATAATATCAAGGAGTGATGCAAATGAAAGCACAGGAAAACAATTTCCACTAACGCTGGCAATTTCTCAAATGCAATAATAAAATCAATCAATCAATTTATGCCAGTGCGCAAAATGTAAATAAATGAATCCCACTCAGAGGGAAAACTGCCGTCTTATTGAATTTAGTAATCTAGTAAAAAAACATGTGGAGTGGTCCCATCCTTCTCCCACCTCGCATCCAATGTACATCATGACAGTGTGAACCACACACACACAAGGGGAGGTCTACTGAAATAAGATTCCAGATCCTTAAATATATTGCCAGCTGACCTTTGAGGCACCTGCAGGCTGTATGAACAGGGGAAATTCTGGGAATGAAGCACAGGACCATATTGAGTGGATTCACTCCTACTCTGACAGACTGTCACATACAGTACTGTAAAAGAGTCATCATCACAGGCCTGTGTGGTTGCTTGCAGAAAAAGGAGAGAGCCAGTGAAATACTACAGATCCCCAACAGAGATGAATATGATGAAACTGCAGTGAAGGTCCAATGATTGACACATACACAGCGCTCATATGAAAAAGTATTGATCCAGCATCACAGAGTGGCCTTGCAGAGAGCCTCATTCTGACAGCTTCCTTAGCCTCAGGGTTGGTAGTCTGTGCACACACTCATGCGACTCCCACTTCATGAGTCAGAGAAAGGCTATACGCTGAATGCCATGTGTTTATGAGCATGTGTTTTTGGTAGTGGGTTGGTGGGGGTTTGTATTAGAAATATGGAATCTCACACATATTGAAAATAGATTTAACATGATTGTATTTTTAGGGAAAACATCTGCGTAAAAATTCAAATGTTCCGATGGAATAACTTCCTCTGGATTCATCAAATAGGATAGAGGGCCTATGGGCACACACATTCCGTTAAGCACATAAAACAGTGTTATAATATCTCGTTCCACATCTGAAAACAATGATCAGTTAACATGAAGTCCTCACACGCTGTTCAGGAGCAGAACACGGTGAAGTCTTTTTAGTGGTGCAGCATATCCTCTGAATATCTAGATCCTTTAAAGGTTAAACTAACAATCACAAATGGAAAAAATCCAGGAAAACCAAACTTATTGTAGTAGAATATTATTTTTTCCTTTTACTATTTCATACAATAATCTTACAAACCTTTCAATTCACTTTGTGACCCCATTTAGGGATCCTCACTCCATAGAGACCTTGCCTTTTAGAACATTCAATTGTCCATTTAAAAAATCATACACCTTTACAGTATGTTGTAATTTTGCACTTTTGACCCGGGTCTTTCTGGTCAACTATATAAAGGGATTTTAGATTGCATATTTCAACCGTTTTCCTTACCTTTTTATTATTATTATAATTTTCTACCTATCATATGTAAAGTATGCTGATGACACTATTGCTCCTTCTCTGGATATGGCCGTTTCCAATTTAAAATCAGATTTCATCACGCTACAGCATGCGCTTCTTGATTCGAAACTGCAATTGAACAGTAAGAAAACCAAAGCAATGCTTTTTGCTCCCAAGTCAGCGTCCTCTTGCCTCTCCATTGACACCCTTGATGGCGTCTCCGTTGAGTTTGTCGATAAATACAAATATCTGGGCTTTTGGTTGGACAGAAATCTACACTTTAAACACCACATTGAAGTTCTAACTAAGAATTTAAATTCACTCTTGGCTTCCTTTACAGACTTAAATGTTGTTTTTCAACTTCTTCCCGTAAAAGGTTGGTCTCTGGCTTATTCCTGTCCCAGCTTGACTACGGTGATACAATGTATGACTGTCCCAATGTTTTGGCCAAACTTGACCCACTCTACCATGCTGCACTGCGATATATATCAAATGCACCCTATAGGACTCATCATTGCAAACTGTATAGCCTAACTGGATGGTCCTCACTTAGTATGCGTAGGATGCAGCATTGGTTTTTATTAATGTATAAAGCCATTTTAGGTAAGCTTCCACTGTATATATGTGCCAGATTTGCTCCAGTTTGTGACTCTTACAACCTCAGATCCAGTGCCTGGATACGGTTCCAGGTACCTGCCAAGTGGACTGAGGCTGGGAAAAGGAGTCTTTTTTATTATGGTCCTTGGTCTTGGAATGACCTTCAATCAAGCCTCAAAATGATGGCACTTGTCCCTATAGCCTACTTTAAATTGAGTTGTCTGAGGTCCTTACCACCAGCTGCTCTTGCAGTAATAAGCAGTGTACCTTTCTACTGTCCTAATGTGCACAATGTAGTGACTGCTTTTCGTCTTTTTGTTTACTTAGTTGTGTTCTCTGTATTTTATATGTCTGTGTTATGTGTAATAATCTGTAACGTTGCTGCCTTCTTGGCCAGGTCAGCATTGTAAATGAGATTTTATCTCAATGCTGGTTAAATAAAGGTTAAATAAAAAAATAACTTCCATGTAGTGCCTCGGATGGCCAACTGACATCTAAACAGTTAAAAGCAAAGCAATATCTGAAATTATAGTCAACTAAATGTGAGGTTGCTGGAACACACACTCAATGGACAGCTACTGCAGGAGAACTAAGTGTTGTCTCAATCTTCCTTAAAAGGTATACAGAAAGTCTGACGGCTATCTACTAACCTGTGAGGATGCTAACTTTTGCAATAAAGCAAATGAACATGAACACACACAAACTCTCAAATGATTTAATAAAATATTGTCACATGCACCACTGTACATCCCTATTATAAATTAAAATGTTTTATGGAGATCGTGTCAACAGACAGAGATCCAACACACCCCTGCTAAGTCGGATTAATGCTAAGGATCTCTTTCACTGCAATTAACAGCTGACTAGAGTAAATAAGATTGTAAAGCAAATACTGTAAAACTGCCTGCCGATCGTTAGGCCTTTGAATCGAGAGGACTGAAACATTGTGGGAGGAGGTTCAAGTGTAATAGGATCAACAAAGCCTGATCAGTAACCAAGTAGCTTATGATATATATCATATGTCAAATCCCCTCAAAGTCACATATAATTCACATGTGTTCTGTTAACGTTGTCTCTGTCAAACGTCAAATCATAAGTTTGTAATGATGGAAGGACGTGTTGCCTGTCCATCTCGCTGTGGTTTGCTGGCAGCTGACAGTGTGTTTTATGACGTGTGGTTCATCTCCAGTCATAGATTTTAATAGGAAACATCCGTCTTCGTTTTATGCATAAGAATATTATGACTACCTCCTCCACAGAATGATCAGATCTAGTGAACTAAGCGCACCAGTGATCAGGTAATTGCTCTGTTTCACAGTGTGTGATCTTTTAAGTAGTAACACCTACATGTGTTTACATAATGTGTACGGAATACACCATAAACATGTACGCTAATTACCTTAACTATTAGAAACTAATGTGTTTTTTTATTTATGACGACTTGTATAAAATGCTTACCAAAACACTGACATAGTGACATTGGATGATAAATTAATAATAAAGTCAGCATAATTAATGAAGCAGGTAGGGGTCATGTAAAATATATAAATATATATTGATGTTGAATTCCCTAAGAATTGCTGTTATTAATAGTGTTAATAAATCCAAATGTTATGCTATCAAAAAAACGGAATACAATTAATAACGTGAGGTTACATTTTCCAAAAAGGACTTGTTCCTCTCCCTCTCAGTGTTCTCTGTACAAAAAATAAACAAGTCGGAATAAGCAATATATAAAGCCAAACATTTACTTTAATAATCCATATGCTGTTTTAAAAGAGGAAATGACGTTCGGTAGCAGCCGAGTGAATGTGTGCTTGGCTCCAAATACACAGCTGTATAGACCTCTTCTAAAGTCTCAGCCGGGCTATAAAGAGTGACACATACACTATGAATCACTTTGCAATAGGTGCTAGACTAGAACATGTGATCTATGTATTGAATCAAACTACCTCCTGCCTTTATGACAGCATACAAATAAATAGGCTCACAGTACACGACCTTAGTCAACAAATTGAGCGCAATATAATTTACCTTTTACAGTTCCCATAAAGAGTGCACTGCAGCTATGTACAAACTGCTTTGAAGTTTTTAAATCTCACAAATATGTCCTTTATTGGCCCACTAAAGTCATCAATTCTTAACACAAGAAAAATAAACTATGCCAATAGAAGGCTGACGTCTGGCAACTTGAAACAGGAGGCAATTCCAGTGTGAGACCTGCATCTTAAAGCAAGAGAGACAGAGAGTGTGAGCTGCTGGATCATGGCACAAAATGCAGAGATCTGATCAGAAAACAAGCTGTTGACTATTTGAAAGGGGTGCAAGAGCTAAGACTGATAAAACCACACTGTTAGCCAACTGAACACTGTGGCACATAAGTACTTTGTTCTGGTCAGATTAAATGGCATTATATAATGGGAACAGTACACTTGGTGTTTAACAGGAACAGCAGTGACCATCTGTAACCTTCAGTTCGGTCGCAACCCTCTGTGTACTTACTGACGTCTCAATTCATGGCGGACTAAGTGCACAGACCTTTTCACTTCTGTGATCCCTTAACGTAAATGAGGGGTTGATGAAGGGGTCGATGAAAACCTCAGCTCTGACAGACACTGAAAACTTGAATTATCCACCATCCCTTTCTCTCTACATCCTCTCCATCTGAATGACGTTTGACCAAACACTGATGAGATCAAATCAAGTTGACACAAAAGATATAGCAATTTGAAATCTTAAATCACTATTCAATCCAACAGTTGTGTTATTGATTTTTAAGCACCATATAATCACATCGCCAGTAAACCTTCACACATTTTTAGAAGCCTCTTTATTCATTACTTCACCAAAAAAAACTCTTAATGTATCTGCCAAGAACACAGCCCTTGGCAGAGCCAATGTGGAGGGCATCATCTTCCTCTGCATCCTGCCAGCCAGATCAGATCCTAGATCAGCATTGAAACCACACACACTTTACGTAGTTTGTTAACGCTCAATTACAGCCTTGTTGGAAGAAGAAAAAGTACTAGAGGGGCGAAGAAGGAAAGAGGAGTGATGCATTTGTACAGTTTTAAAGAATAGGAGTAAGAGGTGGAGCAGAGGAAAGGAGGGCGACCTGAAAACGGCATTTGAGTGAGTCCTAGTGCATGTAATTTATTAAAAATCAATATTTTACAGAGAAACATAAAGAATGGGGTGACAGATACTTTTACTTTGGAGATTAAAAACGATCCCTGGTTATTCAAAACCAATATTTGGTGGGTACTGGAGCGTTACATGAGTTTGACATGATGCTTTGTGATTATTTTAGATATATTTTCATCAGATGAATGACTATATGAAAGTAGGTGTCTGTTTCTTACTGATATATTGTAGAGGTTAAACCATATTTAGGTGAAACTTGCCAGAAGAAAAGATGGGAACAAAGAGTACTGGCCCATATAAAAATGAGAACAAAAGCAAACAGTAGGGCCTTACATTACTGCATAAGTGAATAAAATAGAAAATGCACTATCAGAGAAAAGGATTACGCTGGTATTATGGCTAACCCTTCTGCCATATTAACAAGTGAAGAGCACACTGTCAATTCCAATTGACCCAAGAGTCCCAACTAGCTTTGCTTTGATGCAGGATTACATAAAGGATTCAATCCAGGCATTCAGAGAGAGGAGATTTAGGAACAGCCAACGCCAACACTATCTGAATCATCAAAAATATGGGATTATGTTTGATGGCTCGGTTTCCTGATGATGCATTTTAAGAGGGACAGACTGCAAACACACACACATGCCTTAGTTGTTGTGCTTGTGTCTAGGTGGGAAGACATCCAGGCATTTGTTACTCTTTGTGATGGGAACATGGAAAGAGACAAGATGAACCTGATGAAATGGGGTTGCTCCAGAACAAAAGTCCTTATTCAAGTTGTCCTTCAAAAGTTAAGTGACAGGAGAGTTCACCAATCGAACAAAACATGTTCCTGTCCCATTCTAATGTGAACCTTACTCATGTGGGTATTTAAATTGTATTACCCGTTCTGCACCTTTGCACAATTCCTTAAAAATCTTCATACATTTTACAAATTACAAGTTACATGGGAAATTCCAAGCAAGGACTTGAAAACGACCCAGAGCTGCTGTTAATCTGACCCAGAAAGCTGTATAAATAGATGTACTTTGGAAAGTTTGGCAAAACTAGAAATAGAGATTATGTGGTGATTTTAGTTTTTGCAGATTTGTAACCCAGTCTGCAGCAGTGGCCAAGTAACAGGGCTACCGCAGGTCAAATATGTGTCGTAGAATTCTCCTCCCTGTATCATAGAACAAACCAAAGTGCATCGCATCATTGTAATGTATCCCACTATTTAGAATATGAATTGAAAAATATTTTCCAAGTCTTGTGGGCTGACACTGGACAGATCCTGTTCACTCGCAGCTGTTCCACAGCCTGAACATTTTCTACTACATCAGCCAAGTCATCCCACCTGTTAACCATGTGCTCAACACACTCCAAATCACATGCACCCACATTCTGAAAGGGGAAGCCAGAATGAAGCCGGTTTACAGGGACTATAAACGGAGGTGTTTGTGGTAAGTCATTGTAATGCAAGAATAGTTGTGCAATGATAAATGTGTACATCTGTTGAATTGTTAATGCAGTCTACTAAACAACATTCTAAATATGGTTTGTTTGGTTTTGACTCTCTTAGTAGATTTATAGAGTTAGACACAGATCAAGACACACTATTTCCTGTTCTGTAATGGTTTCTATTTAACTCTCATGTCTGTTTTATGCATGAGTCAGTGCCCAAACGAAGACCACAGAAAAGGTTATTTTCACCCTGTCCATATTATTACAACTTCTGAAGACGGTGTGACAACAGCAGCCTGCTCTGTTGGCCCTGTCACTTTGAAGAAATCAAACCAGAGCTCTAGCACGTAACTCCCACGTCACAGCACGATAGCAATGTCTACAATCTTCGCCCCGCTGCTTACAGTGAGGTCATGCTCTCTAAACATTTTGCTTGCGTGTGTGTTATGCACATATAGTGTACACAAAGCAGCGATCCAGATTTTATAATGTCATGACCTGAAGCTGGAATGTCTTCACAATCAACCAAGACACTTCAAAACGCATGTTAGAGGAAATGATATAATTTGTAAGTAAGAGAGATTCACTCAACCCATCAACACATTAAAGCAGGACACAACCATCCATTAAACTAATGTTTAATACCTCTTTACTGCATATACTAAATTAGTAATGCTGCACTAACACCTTCACTTTCTGCTGCTGACTTCTCATTTTTGTTATACTCAAAGGTTTGATATTTGAAACATTTAAACTATACTTTGTTTCTTGTCAAGAAAATAATAATTGCTCAGGGTTTCCAAGGTTACCAACTTGTGCTTTCAGTAGGGCCACTGAACCAAACATGTGTCTGCTTTGCTCAAATCCTCAAACTCATCACTTTGTTTGCACCTTTTTATCTCGACTATCCGTCAAAAGTTACACTTCCTGCCTGATAACGACGTTTTGCCAAACACTCAGCTGTCCTGCTGTCCTAGCGGTTAAGATGCAGATCCTAATGTGAGACATGTAGACCTTTCTGGTCTTATCCCAGGTGGCACTCTTGTTGTCTTAACACTAACACACCTTAGCAAACGCTGTCCAAACAAAGGCCGATGCAAGCCTGTACACCACCATGTGTAGGGCACCAATCTCTCTTTTTAAGTTACTGGCTCCAGCTAATAGCTCTGCAGTATATGTTAATTGATTATGTGTCCCCCCTAGAAGTAATGTTTAACAACAGGCAAATAAATTACACATTTCCTTGAAGGAAGCAGAGAACATTTATTCAATAACCTTGTGTATACATTTCTGCAGTTATAGCTACAAATTATGTCACCAGCTGTGTCCACGCAGGCATGACATTTCAAACAAATACAAATATAGCCATGAAACAAGAAAAACAGAAGAAATTGTGAAGATAAAACCAATTTGGATAAGAATGCTCAGAATATAAAATGTAATATCCCTCAAGTCTATCATATACTAGTGTAGAGTGTGTCAGAAGCACACTGTTCATCTTAAACCTTAAAAGCAAACAAATGTTTAAACTGAAGGACGGTGTGATAAATAAAATATGGCTACAGAGGGCTCTGGTCTGATCTGAGTGCAGTTGTGGTTCTGACTCCGTACCAGTCAGTGTGGAAGAGGTAGCGTGGGCATTAGCTGATGCTACCAGAGTTTTATGACAACCGAGAACCCATTACACAGTTGAGAAGGACAGCAGAAGGGAATTAATAGAGGATTTGGCTCTACACCAAGACATGAATTATGCAGCCAGGCCATCCAGACATGGGGCGGTGTATCTTTTGTAAATGCCTTATACAGGGAAAGCAATATTAGCCAACAATTCCTCCTGCCACTGAGTTACACTCGTCGAAAGAGAGAGAGAGAGGAAAAAGGGAGGGAGAGCAGCAGAAGTAGAAGCTTGTGGACCTACCAGTGACAAAAGCTCCAAAAGCAATAGGTCAAGGGGTACCATTTGTGTGAATTAGAGAGGAATGAAGGGTCATTATGTTAAACCCTGCAGATGGCGGCCAATCGAAAAGACAAGTGCTTTAAGTGGCCACTCACTTTTTCAAGCATCATTTTAAGTACAATTCACATAAAAGGGTTCTACAAATGCTCAATATACTTCTTTTTGTGAGCACACATCTATTAGTCCAGGTGTCTTTGTGCAGGAATGCGAGTTAGTGTACGTGAAATAAAGAAGAAGACAGAAAAAAGAGAATATGTGTATGTCCAACACTGAGTCGAGCTCCAGGCTAGGTGTACTATCTGGTGTTTACAGAGCTCCTGATCAGAGGGATTTCAATTACACAGGAACCGCTTAAGACAGCTGCTTTACTCAGCGTTATCAAACCACCCACACACGGCATGCGCTGACACCCGACAACACTCACACAACAAGTCGTAAACAGAGATATACACTCTTCCCGGGATTTACAACCCCTTGCAGTGGCAACAGGTGACTAACCAGGGTGATGGTAGTTTTTATTGACAACATTTCACCAGGGATTACTGGCCTCAAGACTGTTCTCACAAGAGGCAGGTCAAACCTTGAAAATTACATTTCTATTCAGTCAGCATGATCTATAAAAAGACAAATGTAGACAGTGCCATAATAAAGTTTCCTGTAACTGTGTAACCTTACAGCGCTTAATGTAATATGCATGACGAAGTTTGATGTATGAAGCTGGATTAACCAAGATGAAAGCGATTCACAGGACTCTGACCAGAGCCATCGTAGATTTTAGTTTTGATTTATAGTTTAGCATCTGATTTCACCCGTTGATAGCACCACTGATCTGATTTCACCCGTTGATAGCACCACTGCAACATTAGATGGATGGATCGTAAATGCGTTTACATTCCTTAGATTATTTTGTTACACACATGTTCTGAACTGGATGTACATCCAACTAAAATCCAAGAGTAGACAACACCCTGCAATCACTGTTGAGTTATTTCACTGTGATACACAACATCAATCAAGACAATCAGAAGTCTTGCATTGGGAATGACTCATGGCTGGATGTGTATAAGTGAAAAGCAGAACTTCATCAAAGTTGATGTATCAACATTATCAACAATCCCTTCATGCACCAGAAAGGAAATAAAAGGCTCAAGCTGATCAATCACAATTTTTCACAGAATCTGCTGTAACCCCTACTTATAGCTTTATGTTATTTAAGAGGCTCACATCACCTACAGCTTACAGTAGCTATGCCAGCTATGTGCATACTGTTGGCATGGCTGCTCTGTCGTGACCCCTTCACTCACTACTATAAATCCAACTTAAGTAGGCTAAAAAAAAAAAAAAAAAAAATATGATTCAACGAAAGAGTCATGGTGCATTTTCCACATTAACTGTAGCCATTCTTTGGCAGAATTGTGTCATTAATTTATCGACGTACCCTCTTTCCAAATTGAGTAACTCTAATTAACAAAATGCACCAATGCACTCACGATCACTGAAGCTCTTATTTGTCTTTAAACGACATGACAACTTTTAATTCTGACAGACTTTGCTCAGCTATCAGTTCAATTAAGAGAAGCTTTTGGACTGATCTGGCTCAGGATATTAAACATTTTATTTAAACCCTCGGTCAAACCACTGCAGAAGAGTTGGTGATATAATAAGGCACATCAGAATAAAACAACGATATTGCAATTTCAGGTTACCCCAGCAACTATCTTTAACACAACACAACTTAATCCTTAAGACCTGGAAAGAGCTGCCCAACTATTTATTGATGTCGTGCGAGTGAACGACAGCTACAGGGACGGCGTGAGATGAAGGAAGGGACCAGTTGTTGAAGATCCCCGTGTGAAAATGGTTCGGTAACTGAAAACCGCTTGTTACCCTTTCATGCTTTTCCAGAACAGTCCACACGGCAAGGCCAGGGGAGCAGTTGGGGAAACATACCAAAACGCTCTGTCTCGGGTTTAGCTCCACTTGATTTCATTCATGTATTCACTAAACGATCGGTTGCCGATGGATGAATGAATGGCTGAAATACTGAGCCAGTACTTGCATTTTCCGCCACCTGCACACGGAGATTATTGTGTTTTTCCCTCATTAATGGTGCCACAGCTGTTTGGGTGTTTGTATGGACAGCCAACACTGACAAACAGCAGCCAAGGCCACAAAACACTAAACTGCTTGACACTGTTGCAGATAATAACCATGACAACATCCACGGCTTGAAAGGATAAATGAGACAGGGTGGCTGGAGTGCAACACAGCAATGTTACAGAAATCTCTCAATTGAGGCCGTATTTCTCAGGGGATATGGGCTATTAGTGTTGTCGATAACTGTTTAATGAGAGACAATTGTAACAATTAGCCATTAATGTCTTCATCATACTTATCTGCCCTGATTCCTACATCGTTGAGTACAATGTGAGTGGGCTTTACCTGCTGTTTCGTGTCAGAGATGATTCACTTCAAAATCCAACCACCCTTCTTTCAAAACAAGCAGCGGTGAATCAGTATGCATGCCAGGATCTGTGCTGTCAACATGAGCAAAGTGTGTATGTTCCTGTCTATACTACTAACGTGGATTTTGCCTTGTTGTTCTGAGCAAAACAAATTGTAGGCCCTTCAGCAAATACTGCTGAAATGTCTACTGCTCCTCTGCAGTAAAAATCCTTGTCAATTAAGGTTTGTTAAATATTTAATGACCATAAATGCAGTAAATGGCTATTTACGGCAATCACTGCAGGGCGCATTTGTGCTCTATGTCATTCGATGACAGCAGCAATTGTATGAATGCTTTTTCCTAAGAAGGCCTATAGTTCATGCTGAATCTAACAAAACTGGAATAAAAACTACAGCTTCCTTGCTTTAAAAACACAAGTCACTGCCCAGGCTTAAACAGCAATGATCTTTTAATGACAAACTGAAAGCACTGGTATATGTATTTAGAAAGATTTCTTTTGGAGATAATAGGGGTAGTGGTGGTCTAATGGATAGAGTTCAAATCCCACCTGGAACACCACCACTAGTGTGCCCTTGAGTAAGGCACTTAGTCCTTAGTTACTCCAGGGAGAATGTCCCTGTAATTGGTAATTGTAAGTCGCTTTGGATAAAAGCGTCAGCTAAATGAAATGTAATGTAATAATAAGCTTTATAGCCTAAGTTTCATAGGTCAGCTCTGACTTTTCGCCACACAAAAGCAAAAACAAGCAGCACATTGGAAACAAATGCCAAATTACTACACTAGACCAATGGAAATAGAATGAAGAGAGAGATACTTGATACAGCCTCCATTTCCTCATGTTATTATGGTTGTATTGCTAAAGGGCCAGATGTCCTATTCAGCTGAGATGGAGAGATACTGAGAATAAACCTGATATCCTTAGGGCTTCATAATATTGCAGAATGCAACACATAAAGGAAGGCAGCATTTGAAATCATCCAGCATGGTTTACATCACATGTGAAGAACGATATCAGCATCTCAGAATATGACCTCATCCCTGCACATTATGCAGATCAGTTGAAGTCAATATCATCTCCAGGTCCATCATGATCAGGCAATGCCTTCTTTGCAAAGGCTTCAAAATCAACTTCCATTGTCTCACAGATCTACAGTATGGTACACTGAAGTAAATGCTTTATATGTGAAATAAGTAGAACCATATTTGCATTAATGAATTACATCAAGACATTTGGAAGAATCAAATTTGTGTGGATTTCTGAGTTGTTAGAAAAACAAGCCTGAATCCCTTGTGGACACTGATGTGCCTCATCAGTGTCCAGAATGACATTCCAGTTGTTTTCTATTATAGATACAGAATGTACAGGGCAGAGAGAGAAAAGGCCAGTTGTCCCACGTTCACATCAGAGCTGTTTGCTGTCTGTTTTCTAGGGTCATGGATTCATTTAAACTGTTTCGGCTGAATGTTTAGTTTTTTGCCATTCCTTCCTTTTTGCCCTCATTATTTTCAGAGCAGTAGACCTTAGGCAGCAGACATGAACACCCACTGGAGACATACGGTAGATGGAGGAGCTTACAAGTGTATACATCACGCTCACAGTCTTCCAACTGGTGCGCCCTTTACGGTTCATCAGGTTCAAATCTAATGCAGTCTTGACTTGCTTTTGTCCTTCATATGACCTAGCCACAAACATTCCATTATGGCTTGAGGCCATAAAACCCAGAGGGACCGTAGTTCAGTACATAAAGCACCTCTGATCCAGTGCAATTCCCTTAACTGAACTTTTCCACCGTAACTCTGATTACCAGGGTACGTCAAAAAGCCATTAGGGTCAAGCAGTCCTTCCAGAAGAGGGCTTTTTGTGTGCTTCTCATTCTGTGTATTTTGCAATGTCAGCCACTATAGGCTTTCGCTAAAAACCCGAAAATCGAAAGTGAAATAAAGTGAAGTGGATTGTTACTATTATTATATGACATGTTCCACACAGCATGGTAAGCTAAACAGCTAGGATTAATAATGTAGGTAAGAAAAACTAATCAACAAAGCGAGCAGCAGTGGCTTTCCATGACCTTTGCTGCTGCTGGCCTGCAGTTTCACTATCCACAGGGGATTGTGGGTAAAGCAGCAAGAGATGATGGAAGGTGTCTATCAGGATACGACCACTCTGAGAAGAAGGAAGAGACTGATACATAAAGACAAAGACAAAGATGAGGAGACTTGAAAAATACCAAGATTATGGTCTTATCGGACAAGCAGTCTTTAGTAGTGCACAAATTGCACAAATTGCACATTAAATATAAAGAATATTCATTTAAAAGTATCATCCCTATAATTTACCAATACCTAAGAGATTGAAAGAGCCTCTTTAGATTAAAAAAAGGTCATAATTCTCAGAAACAAATTACCTTTGGCTGTAAAAGAGGGCTAAATATAGCGCAGTCAGGCTCTGTAACCCCAATGAACTCATTCAACCTCTGACAAGATGTAGAAGCTATTTCTTTATCCCTCCATCCGCCACACCTCACCACCTCAGGGGTCACCCTGAAAAAAAAAGCATCATAAACACAAGATAAGGCAAATAGCACAGGAGCAATCGACACCGTATCACTCCATCCATCATCATTCTCCTCATCCTCAGCATGCCTTCCAGCTGACTCCATGCCCTGCCCCCTGACCTGGGCCATAAACAGGGTAATGATACTCTGTAGGAGCAAAACTGTGAACATGGAACTCCAAGGCTGAGAGCATGATGACAGCTTAGCAAACAATCATTTCTTTAAACAAATGGTTCAAACTGGATACAACCTTGGTTTGACAACTAAAATGGATTGTGTATTTTGACTGATGGCACCCGGAGAGCGGAGTTTAACAACAGGCCAGAGGGGAAATGAACGCTGCAATTAGGCTTCTGACCTTGGGAAGGTGTTAATGTATTGTGACAAGAACAGACAGAGTGTATGCTGAGTTTTAAAATTGCAGCTTTTATGCATTTAGTATTACTGGGTAAGATGTGTATGGGCTGACACTGCTACATTATGTGTGGTCCCTGGCCAACTACTGTTTTGTTAATCTAACCTCTGGCATAGTGCTGCTGTGCCATCTGGGCCCCTCAACATAATTTAAACATGTTTTAATAAAGTATTTGTTGTGACTATTTTTAAAATGGAAGGGATAATGTTTAGGTGATGTAACATTACCCTTGTCATTTGAAAGACAGCATCACAACAGATGCACAACAACCACTCATCCTTTCAAATACAGATGGAATTTTGAATCAGTTGTTTGTCTTATCTTCTTCCTCCATTGTTATATGTCATTCTCCAATAGAGACACAGAAATAGAAAAAAGATTGATATGAACGGGTCTCCCGACCTTATCTAAATATATGACATATATCACACACTCTGTATTTATTTTTCAGTGTACAGCAGAGACAAAGTAGATATGTGCAGGTTATTATGGCCACCAGAAAGTCCTGCAGTAACAGAGGTAAGAAGGACATAATGAAAACCATGGAATATATTGGCATCCTGTTTAAGACACACAAAATATGGCAATATAATCTAGAGGGTTTTCTTTTTTATATAATATTCAAATGTGACTTTCCAGAAATAGCTTATTGTCAGCTTCATCCAGTTTAGCTCTCACTCATGAATAATTCAGAGAACATTTTACAGGTGAGAATGAGCTCTTCCACATACTCCTACAGTGCTGCATCAGAGGCGACAAAGATGCTTCAAATAACGCACCATGTATAGTCATATCCGTCCACTGCGTAACATGACATCAAACATTATGTGTGCTACATCACACATGCTGGAGACATAGAGAATGGGCCGCTTCATGGCGATTCCCCCATTTATGCTTGGTGTTACTATGCTCAGAATATACGGTACATAGGCTGTCCTATAGCCTACATTCTGACCTAGATGTGAGAAAGGGGGCAGCAAGGAGACTTAAACACTTCTCTGTTTCTCTGCTGTCTCGGTGGAAGTGTAAAGTCCTTCTCCGACACACTTAGCTACTTAATGGGGCCTATTCAAAGTGTTTTTGTGTGTGAGAGAGTGAGACACGGTAATCCTGCCTCCCCTGCCACCAACCCCACGACCACCTCACCAGCCACTAGGCTCAGGCAGAGAGCATGCACATTAAAGATGATTGCTCATCACGTGAGCCCGCTACGGCAGTGCTTTATAACTGCCTGCTGCATTCAGGCTTTTATAAAATAGACTGAGCATTGCAGGTTTCTGGGTACAGAAGATGAGAATTGTCACACCATGTAAGGGCCCAGACTGCTGGAATATATTCTGCCTTTCATGGTTAAATTGAGCAGGTTGAATTAAAGTGGACTGAGCAACTGGGCTAGCCAGATCTGGTCTAATCTGGGCCGGGCTGTTCTGGCTCTGTCTGTTGACTGCCCCCTCCTCAGCGCTGCCACTCTATACCCAGAGGGCCTGTTATTTTGGGAGCTCAGCTGAGAAGATATGACAACATCATGAACTGCTTAAGCTGCTTACATTTCCTCAAGCACTCCCAGTGCACCCTGGGATCGACACCCTTGTGTTGCTACTCTCACTGTTGCTCAACCATGCACCGATTGCATGTTAACAGGCATTGTGTTGAAAGTGCAGATGCAAAAATCTACACAGGCACACTCATGATTAGAGAAACGCCTCCTGTTTCATCATGTTGAGTGATATCACAGAGAAGCAGGTGAATACCTGATGGATGTGTGCGGATCAAGAGGAGTGCTAAGCATGAGGACAAGTCAGTGGAGCTTGAAGAGGAGAGAATCCAAGAAGGAAAAAGAGGGGTTAGATGGGGTAATACAGAAGTGAGGTGATGAGGTGCATGTGAAGAAGGAGGCATAACTCAGAGTTGGTATAGTATTGAAATGATGCTTTCTTAGTTTTTCTATTCCTGCATTGTTTGATGTTCAAATGTTACTGCACTTCAATTTAACTTCAATCCTTTGTTTGTATTACTGCTCACTCTGCTCTCACACATCCAGCCCCCGATGCAGAGAGCCCAGACGGCCACTGTTAAACTCCTGTCCTTGGATATTACAAGCTTGTTGGCCAGCAGAGCAACATAACATTTGACAACATAAAATCTAAGGGTCACTGAGGGAGGAAAAGAAGGTCAAGTGACATTTTGTTCTCAGTGGAGGTGATGGAAGAGAAGTAGACATACAAATATTCAAACCCTTTCAAAAAAGAGATAACTAATGTGCTGCTTAAAGTAGTTTGAGGTGATGTAAAAGAAGCAAGTCATGTGAGCACAAACAAAGAGGTGATGACAAAAAGTCTGAGACATTTTTCTGTAAGGTTACTGCAGCAGTGGGCTTGTTACTAAAGCACTTACAGCATTTATCTACACAAAGTTATAATTCTTTCTCTGTCAATGGACGATCATTTGAATACACTTGAGAAAATACATCAGCACATAAATGCTGATTTCCTTTGCCATAACTGCTCTTGCTGTAGTTCAGCACAGCTCAACAGTGCTTTGTAGATGTGTGTGACCCATATGGATGTATTTCTTTTTCTTTCTTTTACTTGGCTGGATACACCAGGGTTGAATTAGAGGGAAGTCAGACAGGAGATCAGTCGCAGGTTATCTGTGCAGACATTCATCAGCATTCAGACTGCTGCTGGCTCAGACAGCATCCTACAGTTCAGCACGATTCAAAGTGTGAGAGACGGAGAGAAGCTGAGAGAGAGCAGGAGTGAGGCAGAATGCAACCCTCAGGCCAGAGGAGTCACTTGAAGTAACCTTGCAAGACCGCATGCATGGGCCTCTGCCATGCCAACCCTAATGGACACATACTGTACATTAATAGCAGTCATGTCAGGCACAAAGGAGGATGATCAGCAGCTGTGTTCAATGAGTGTGTACTCGGAAGTTAATAATTCTGCATTTTACCTTGAAAAATACCTTGCTTTGGCTTTAGCTTTATTATCTTTACATATATTCCAGTCTTAAACAGTAACTTTGAGTGACCAAGAACTCCTCCCTTCCACATTCAAATGTGAAATATATTATGCACTGATGTTGCAATAGGGAATCTCAGAAACTACTTAAATAATGATTGTTTTAAATTCTGGTGTGCTGTTTGGATGGGAGTAACTATTCATTTGTAGTCATTTTAAAGCTGATGCTGTGCCTTGAATGAGAATGAGCGTGTGTAGATTTGTTATGCGTGTTACCACAAGCCCTGACTTCATCCATGCTATATTCATGCTACAACACATAAATGCATCTGTATGCAAATGTTCATTTATATACTCGCCAACACATATGCATACAGTGCATACTCAGACACGCACAGTCTTTACCTATTAATATATGATCATGCATTGAATGAGACATGCACACAATGACACCTTGTTTCAAATAATGTCCTCGGGCTAATCTATTATTACATGACTGCTCTTCCTCTCCCTCCATGTTGTGTATTAAATGACATGAAGTAGCATGGGGCCGTCAATAGCCCAAACCTACCCAGACACAGCAGATGGGAAAGCCATTAGGGTTTATACCAGTTCACACAACCCTGCCTCTGAGGGTTTGCTTTTATACACTGTGAGGTAGGAGGTCAAAATAAAAGCCAGGATTTCACTTCTCACTGCTGTAATATTCAAACTGGACACATGCTCAGCAGGGATAATCTATCTATTAACAGAATATTTTATTTATTTCCACAAATGTCCTTTTTACCATCTCTATCTATTTAGAACAAGCAAGAACTCAAGAAATGCAAAGAAATAAAAGAAAGTGCCAAACAATTAGTATTGCTAGTCTCCCAGAGGCAGGTAAAAAGTGCTGTGGTCGGCTTGAATTAAGATCATAAAATATAAAGAAATTGGACAATGGCAAGTTTTAAGGCAAAAAATTCATGGAAACTACTCAAGCTACTTTTGCAACGTTGACCCTTTCTCCATTGTCCATCTGTGTGCTCAGTATGTTTGAGCCATTTTTGTTGCCAAAATATGAGTAAATACACCGCTTTGGTGCCGTTTTATTGGCCTCCTCAAGCCCTGCCAGTATGTAGCCATATTTTGGCAAAACTACTGTATGAGTCTTTGTAACATACTTATAATACAGATGGACCGTGAGGAAAAGGGAGTGTAATAAGGGGTTTCATTAATATTTTATAATGTTTTCATCATTTTTAAACTGGGAAATTGCAGCCATGGGAATGCATAATCATGACTAAACAGGACATAGTTGATGTCAAAGCTCTTATCAGGATTATGGGGCATGTGTGTTTGAATCATTACTTTTAATTGTATAAATCTAATGAACAGTACTCCCATGTGTAACAATTTCTCCTTAATCTCCAGTGTGTCCAAATCAAGGAAACACGTGTTGTGAAATACCTCCACAGGAGCCATCAGAGTACCTACACAACTGCCTGTTAATAATCCCAAACTGGCACGAATCAGTGACGTGTACAACAGATTCAGCACAGCCTGTTAGAAGATATTCCAACATCGGGTCATTTTCCTTCCATTTCTCTGCTTTCATCATTCCTTCAATCAGCAGGCAGGCCGCCGTGACACAACTACTCATTAGTAAGCAGCAGTGGGCAAGCGGAGATCACTTTGCAAAGACAAACAACTTAATTAGTTCAGCTCAAAATAGTTTGAAAAACTGGGCGAGAAGCATAATATCAGCAGCACTGTAATTATGTCTGGGCTACATTTGGATTTAACACTTAAAGGGGAGGTTTACTGAAGCCCTTACTGTATTTATGGGTTTCACCTGGACATGGTGTCAACAAACCAACAAGTGATGCAACTGTTTGTATTTTAATGATGAGCTTCTATAATATGTTGTTCTACTTTACTGACATGTAATCAGATCACACAGCCATCACGTGGGTAATTTACTTCTGCGAGCAAAGATTTGCTTAACATTGTAAATCTGAGGGACTGAGAACATGTATGCGCCTGCAGTTAACACCCATATCCTCTCCTGATTTGAGTGTGTGTGTGTGTGTGTGTGTGTGTATTTGTTGGTGTGTTACAGCCTGTTCTTTTGCGTATGTGTTCATGCTCAGACTGTTAGGAGCAAAGAGAGAGAAGTGCCGTGCTTCCTGTACACTCGCCTTTTCTTATCCGTCTCAAAATCTTCTACAAAGGAGAGCAAACACGGAGATGATTGAATAAAAACACTTCCTCAGCTTGACACACCTGCACAAACATGCATATATATAAATAGATGCCAGAGTTTTCAATTGTATTCAGAGCATAGATGGAGCAGCTGTCATTAAATCTACCATGAGCTGGGGATATATTAACCATTTCACCTCACTCCACTCTCTCTTTGTCAATTGTAGCTCACTAAGGCCAAAAGTACGCCGACCAAATCCACACTGCATCGTTCACTCAATTTGCACACGTGATTTTTTGGTAATTAGTGCCTCATTATTGAGGTAGTGGCTAATTACACAATCAGGGACTGGAACTGCATTCTAACGCTTTCTTCTCGATACGTTTGTCTGTGTAAGCAAACTCATAGCAGAAGATACGCAGTAAGTAATGATGCTGCATTAGAATACCAATTAAAATTCCAACAAATGTATAAAGGTCACAGTTCAGCTGCACATAGAAACAACTGTTTGGGAATCTCCGCTTTAAAACTGTGTTGAAATATAGAGTGGATGCAATAGGAGCCAGATTTAACTAAGGATTTTTGAGGCAAATATGAGGTGCAAGGTGTGTTTCGTGTGTGTTTTCTTTTGAAGCAAGTGCCAAAAAGATATTTCCATGTTATTCAAATCTAATGGCCGATACAGTAATCTGAATCTAAAAACAACTGGAAGTTATTGCATGTTATCCCGATAGCTTTGCCCACGTATCACCTTACTCAGCAGGTGAAGGCAGCAGTAGAGCTTTAATAAGACACAGCTTATGAAGGCACTGAAGGTACTTTAAAACCCTCAGCGTCTGCTACACTTATGTCTCATTTTCATTGTAAACTAATGATCTTTAATTGGTGGTGGTAGTTTGTACATACATGGGTACATTGCAAACATGAACTACAAAAAGCATTTCTACTTTTTATGGGGCACTTATACTTGAATTGATCATCTTAGATAATGAAATGAAATGGCATAGTAATTGGCAGAAAGCTCCATATAGAAATGAAGAACAACTCATAATGTGGACGCTTAAGTTGAACTAATCGTTAAGTAAAGTCCATAGGCTTGCATATGCTTGTAAAGTTAAGTGATGCCGCCATTAAGTTTAATTAAAAAGATGCTAAGCCTGTGGCCTGTCGCAGCAATGAGCGTGTTGCTTTAGATTCCAGCATGGGTCAGGTCATTTTCAGCTGCAGGGTTAGTGGTTATCGCAGAGTGGGCAGCTTGGTAAGCCTGCTGGGTAAAAGGAACTAAGACACTCCCAAATGTGTGTGTGTGTGTGTGTGTGTGTGTGTGTGTGTGTGTGTGTGTGTGTGTGTGTGTGTGTGTGTGTGTGTGTGTGTGTGTGTATTGTATGGGTCGGTGGCTATTACTGTGATGTTACGGCCAAGACAGGATAGAGACCAAGAGCCAAAGACAAGGGACCGGTAGAGCAGCTCCCAATGAGACTGAGCAGCCATCTGTCCCTCAGAGCTTTACAGCATAAAGTGCTGAACAGCCACCCACACACAAACTATGCAAATCTCACAACACATTTAGCTGATGGAGCCGGTGCATTTACAGTATAGAGTAGCATGTTGTAAGCATTAAGCTTTTACACTTCCTGACACTCCAGAATTGCTGGCTGCTCCAAATCCTCCTATGAACATAAGCACCAGACTCCATCAATCAGAAAGAGTGGATTTATCTCTTTTCATATGACCATATTTTAATTTGGATGATAAGAACCTTTTGGAATCTTATGCCAAAGTAAAGGGTCTGCTTTGTTAATGGATTACAGTCGTTATCATCTGCACCAAAAGATGATTGTCGGGGGATGGGTGAAGGATGCATTTTGGCACCAGAAGCTTTTAATGGAAAAGTCGAAACTGCCAGGAGTTCAAAGAAAATACCAAGTGAAGGAAGTGAATTGATCAGTCAGAGAATAATATGATGTGTTATTGTTTTTCACTTTCCTATGTCTCACAGCTAAGAAGCCATACAAGGGCTTTTTTAAACGGTGTGATGACTGATTTTAGAGCAAGTGTGAGGACTGCCTCCACACAGTGTTAACAACACATTCTGGTAATCCTACCAAATATTGCCACTGGGTCCAAATACAGTTTTCTAACTGACTAAATAGTCCACACAATACCTAAAATTAAGCCATGAAACGTGTCAAAGCATGTGAAGAAGTAACGATGTTCAATAGATTGATAATGTTTTTAGAGGGCTTCTAAACTCAATGCTTGGTCTCAGAAATATCAAACGTCTAGCTTTTTTTACAAGGATGCATGTGTTTTTAATGGTGACATGAGCATGAAGGCATGTACTGTGATTACATGAAAATAATGTGAGTGCATGTGAGGGTCTACAGATGTTCACATTTCATATATTATTCATGCTCCAGTGTGAATGTGTTGAGGTTTCAAGTGCATGAGATGTGGGTAAGATTACACCATATTATTTTTAGACCAAAATGACAGATTTAAATCATTGATTTATTTTGTCAATCAACTAATTGAGCATTAAACAGACGTACCGTAAATAGATCCAGACAAGCACAGTGCAACACACAATGCAAACACGAGAGATAATCTGAGCGATAAACAAACACCAGATGCCTTCCATTTTCATCTACAGGGTACAGCCAAATACAAAGATAGCCATGCAAGACCCTTAGAATACTCATGCAGACCAAAGTCAAAACACATGAACACCGGATAGGCCAAAAGAGATTATACAACAAGCAAGAAAAAAGCCAGCTCAGACTCTCCTGGTTGGAAACACGTCTTACAGCGAAGGTAATGTACTGCAGCATTTCCTCCGCTGTGGGACCTGTTTTAAAGGTTGCTCTGACACAAAGGTATTCATGGCATAAATAGTTGAATAATGATTAGAGAAAAAAAAGTTTAAGGAATGTTCCGTTGCCAAAATACCACTTGGGACATGAAACACAGGGACATGGCATAATTGTCAGAAATCAAACATTTGGCTATATGAAGTAGTTCTGCTCTTTTTCTAAGGACAAACACTACTTGCTGCAGAGAACAACATAATCAACCTGAAATTAGAATGAACTGCTATGGTTAATGAAGGGGGTATTAGACAAGGAACAACAGCCAGTCAGGCTATTTAAATGTTCCGCTGTAACCTTTAAGCAAAGCTGCAGCGTTTTGTCGTTATTGCATATAACCTTTTAATCAGCACTGTTCATCTTCTTTATGGTAAGGATTACTGTTAGATCACTGACTGCCATCTCTTTCTCTCACTCTTTCTCACACTCCCTCTCTCTGTCCCTTTGCCTCACTAGCCATCTCTCTATCTCTCTCTCTCTCTCTCTCTCTCTCTCTCTCTCTCTCTCTCTCTCTCTCTCTCTCTCTTTGTACTGCAGTGTAGGCAGAGGCTTGTCTCCTCTAATTACTCTGAAAATTATGTGATCATTCACCACAGAGTATCTCTGATGACATCTGACAAAAAAAAAAGTTTGTCGGGTTGGAAATTGAAATCACACTGCAGTCCAGCTAAAGGTCGACTGAATGCAAGGTCAAGTTACGTTTTTGTTGGACTACATCACCATTTGATCTATTGGAACTTCAGTTAGTAAATCTGTGAATCTGAAAGACTGTTTTTTTTATTCTATAGTTTGTATCAGAGCTGTGTGGAAATGATTGTTTATGCTAAGGAATAGTAGAGCTCATTCAAGGTGTTTACTGTTCTCACTTTGTTAAAGAGTGAAGCAGTTCTCCCTGCAGTTTTCTTGCAGAAATTAACATTACTGTAAACATTTCTATTTCTACAATATTTGTACAATGTTAACATGTTTCATCTTGTCCTTCTCCTGACAGGATTTAGAGCAACCATATCAGAGTGCGACACACAGGTGTTAAGATTGGATTTCTTTGCCGAGGCATAATTCAAGTCTTATTATAGACAAATCAGAGACATAGTCAATGCTTCTGCCAGCGTGTTGACCCTGCTAGAGAGGATCCTTTGGAGGTTAGGAAAATATGTTTTGTGGCAGAGAAGGATAAATTGATATCTTTAAGACTAACAGAATGAAATACAGAAATGCAACTCAAAAACTCGGGGCTGAATGTTATCAAACACCTCATACTTATAAGGTACCTTAGACTGACCAAAATGCTTTTAACACTAAACCACAGGTAACTCTGTTATATGCATATCACATGATCACAGTGCCCACAAACACACCTCCAACCCTTCCAGCATCACCACCCCAGAGGGACCATCCATTTACAGGTGCCTTCCTACCCTTTATTTTCTAATCAAATACGACACTCCGTACGGACTCTCTCTCTCTGGGTCGATGAATATTTCTTTGTGTGTACACATGTGACGGCATTCACAGCGCTGCAGCCTCCAGCACATCTAGAGCGCATGTTCTGAAGGCACCTTGGTATCCACCCCCATGACTGACGACTCCCATGCTTACTGGGGCTTTGTTGCCGTGGCAGCGTCTCATTATGTAAATGATGTCTCCCTGATGGGAAGGAGGCAGGCGCAGCCGTGATGTTCACTGCTCCAGACTGTGTAAAATTGGCTTCAGGGACCAGTAGAGGATTGCTGCTATATTTAGCACTCATCTTAACAATGTCTTTATTCCCCATTCTTTCTCACATCCTCCAAACAGAAGCCTCCTCACATTTAACCCTCCCATCATCAGTTTCATACACTCAAATTTGACAAAAATGAACCACACACGTTTAAAGGCCCACACCCACATTTCTTTTGACATTTACTACTTCACATATGTCATTTCAGCCATGTGCCTTATTAAATGAATTTATTTGATCTTCTTCATGTTGAATATATCTCTCTGAATATATTAACCTTACGTCCATCCTCTGTCCTCATCAATGCTGAATGAATGAATGAGCTTTCTCTGAGGAATGGGACTAATAGCTTTCTGCTATATATCATCTTTCATATTCCAACTCAAGAGAAGCCGATACTAAGTGCCTAGGTCATTCCAGGACATTAAACCTGGTCCAAAGATCTGAATCTATACACTACGTATATATGACTTTAAAGTAGCTGCAGCTATTTATTAATCTATGCAATATTTATAACAGTCTTTAAGCTGTTGTATGTCCATCTTCTTTATAGATCTATTCTGCACCTATGCTTAGTTTATGTTGACCCGTCCTACCCTTTAGTCAAGACACCTGGAAGCTCTTATTTCCTGTATCCTCAGCCTTCACTCTAGAGACTGTGACCGTACCTTCATTTTAATGAAAAAGCTATTTTGAGTGAGTGACCCATAGATCAATATGGTCAATAGTATTAACCTCCAGAGTGCACGCAGCTTGGAGAAGGTAGAGGTGAGTCAAGACCTTAATTAATGAGCCACGACTTAAATTGCTTACTCTATCTCTGGCTTACGACTCCTGCCATACGACAACTACAAATTCTCATCCACTCAACTCACCAGCAGGTAGCACAGCAATATGTATGCAATATATGCAACAGTGCATCACTAGAAAAACACACATGTTTAGTCAACATTTCTATTCACACAAAACTTGATTTCTTATACAACGGTTTATGCCTACAAACGCCAAAATGAATGTGTCCAGTAGTGCAGATAATGAGTCCAAGCCATTCCATAGAATGATTAGCTATGGTTTATAAAAACATGGCTTGCATCACAGCTTTTCTTAAAGTATTATCTGCAACACAAAGAATATACAGAAATGTAAATGCAGTTTTAAGCCAACAGCATTAGCCTAGCGACATGGTGCACTGGCATTACTGTATGTCGTTAAAATAAATGCAGAACAATTATATCTTTAAACCCGAGGTTGCTCCACTCACTCCTCACTGTCAGTGTGGGCATCATTAGCTGTAACTGCTGGCTGCTTTTTTGTTCCCGGTGCCTCACACCTTACTGACATATAGTCTGAGCGTTTAGGAAGAGTTTCCAGGGTTTCTAAGAAGCACAGTTAGGAGTTTTTGACATGGCATCCATAAGTTACAACACATAGCAAATCAATTTTCATGAAGCTATTGTTAGCCCTTTGAAAACTATTTTTAATAGGTCAGGTCAGGCCTTCCTCTTTGCTTTCCAAATTGACGTTTCTTTGCAGTGGGACCTGCCGAGGTGAGACTGATGCAAGCTGATGTTAGGCCCTGTTAGGAACCTGTTTGTGAAATGAGCTGCAGGATTTAGGAAGAGCAAGAAATGGGCAATCCTGTTAACTATTCTCTGACTGATCTGTATTCTTCTCAAACCAGAGGCAATTTGCCCTCATACTACAGAGGCCTTCTGGCCATTTAGATGCTGTCTCTCAGCCCGGCTCTGTTCCAGCCTGTGGCTCCTGTTGATTACCATTGGTCCAGCCTTATCGCCTCCCTTTCTTACATCGCTTTAATCCCCTTTATAATTTTCACCCACTTTAATTAGTCCATGTCCAGAGCAACTACTAATCCTGAGGTTGATTTAAAGTATAGAATCCAGCAGGCCCTAAAACCTTTGTACACTACATGATTCAGAGACCTTGACTTTGACTGTTTCACCAGTGCCGGTCTGAACAGAGAACCCTCTTCTAAATCTTTACCTCCACACTTTGATGCTTCAGTCTACCAGGCTATGTGCAGTTCGTTTTTGATGACGACAACAAGTGATGGCAACTACAGTGACCTCAGGACATTATATTTGCTGCTCTGACCTCTTTGTGTCCTTTACAATCTACAACAGCTCTTATGTTTGGTTTTACTTCAATGTTTGTATATGTTAAGCAAACTATAGTATTCTAGTCTGAAGCGAACGTGTTGACATTCTCTTGAAGGACTTTTAGTGGTGCCTTATTCTCTTTGGAGATAAACAAAGAAGACTTGTGGTATTCAGCTCCATTAGAAATGCATGTGGCAAATACTGTCCACAATATGAAAGTGAGCTCAGGGTGGTGTGAATTCTTACAGACAAATGAGTCAGTGCTGTGACATGCTCAGTTGAACAGATGAGATCTTCTCTTTAATCTCTGATGGGCTAAACGCATTGGACATATGGTGAGCCCATTAGCACTCAGAGTTGGATTGTCTCACGCCTGGCAAAGGTAAAGGGTACGAATTGATTCACTTTGCAATTTGTCATTTCTTTCATGTGATGAGTGTGAGAAAGGAAACTAGAAAAACGACCAGTGTGCTCTACTCAGAGCAACTCGGAAAGCTGACCAGATAAAGATACACTTAAGGGCTATTTTCTGTAGATGCCATCTTTGGAAAAACGGTCATGGCGACTGCTTCCTCGTCCAGATTGCTGTCCTCAGTTTGGCTTCTAGGTATTAACATATATAGGAAAGGGTTAGTAGGTCCCATATACTGTGGCTGATGCCAGTGTAAAGCCTTCCTGACATAGTTTTGAATATGCCATGAGAAAAACATTCATCCCACTCTGAAATATTTCAGTGCCCTGGCCCTGTGGTACCGGGGCAGGGTGAAGCACACAACCACGATGACAAGGGAAGGGATTATCTTTGGATGGGATTAACTACTGTTGCAGAGAGTGCATTTCTGAAACTAAAATTGTAGTAATCTTAAATCCACAGGTAGGACGCTAATGCCACACCTTTTGCTGAGCTGCACCATTATTTTGATGACAGAATTTAAGTGTAGAAATGTAATTATTATCATGAGCCAAATGGGCCAAAAGTACTCAAAATCTAAACCGAGGCTATTGAAAAAAATATTTGTATGTGCCGACTCAGTGTTTGGCTGCGAAAACATTCCCTTCATCGCACATAATAAATTATCTCTAAAATGTATTATTAATGAAAGAAATTAAAAAGAAAACATGTTGCATGCAAATATTTAAAACATTGTATTTTGTGCTTCAATGTTTGAATGGCTTTAATGTTGCTCACAGCTACAGTGGACACAACGACACACTTGCAAACACATTTTTAGGCCAGTTTGTAAGATTACACTAACACATGACCACGTCTGCTGCTGTGTTTGTGTATTCTCGTGTTTGCAAAAGAGCAGTGAGATTGAGCGGAGCGACAGATGTTTTAACATTCATGGCCATTTTGTAAACGAGGATTAAAACCCTTCAGTTCCTCTGAGTGAAAATATTTAGAGAGGAAGCCAGATGACATGAGCAACTTAATGTCTACCAAAAGGAGTATTAGCACCGCAAGAAATGATGAGAATAAAAAAGACTAATGTGACTACACTGAGGAGGGGAAAACGCTGTTCAGGGAATCCGTGACATTTTTCTACTGGTTCTGTGGCAGGGCAAATTAAAACAGAGGCTGACATGTGATTTCCCAGTAGGCATCGAGGGGACGGATCATAAAGCCATTCACCTCAGAAGACATGCGGCTCTGTGGATTACAAGCAGAAAGCTGACTAATGCAGCAGAACAGTCAGGTATTTAGAGATTTTAAGGGCAGAACACTGGCAGTGATGACGTAAAACAGAGCGTGATTCCATGTCAAAGTCATAGAAATTAATAGGATAAAAAATGTGCTTTGCCTTTGCATGTGAGTAGATATCTTTCACTGCTTATTGATCTAAAACTGGACACTATTAACTCCTATGATGTGGTTGGCACACTCAAAAAACATTGAACCAAATCCAAGAGAATAAAACTGAACCAGAGGCCAATGCACCAGTCACAGGGCGCCCGTGTCACTCAGAAAACTAAACTGTCAGAGGAGTTTTAGAGAAGGACTCGGAACATTCCCAAACAGCGATCAGTGTGAAAGTCAGCGATTGAGAGTGGCAGATCTCTGATGTGATGCGAATCAGGTTCCTCCAGGCAGTGTGGCCGGATCTGCGTCACTACCAGGAAAGCTTCTGACAGGCAACAACTCCACTATCCTGACACCACATATACTTTAGAACAACATGTCCTCACAGACCCTGCTGTGTACATGCAACAACATGTTTTGTTTTAGTAGAATATGTTGTGGGATTATACAAGTTGCTTTCAAATAAATACTTAATGATGACTTTAACTTAAAAGAAAATCTGAATTGCATTATTTTGCTTAATGAATTGGTGTTTTTTTACTTAAAGGATATTACTTAGTCAAGTCTACAAGTAAACTTTTAAATGTTTGCATCGTTATATACTTTGGTATGATGGTCTTTGTTACAAGTGGCAGTCCAAAAGGTTCACTGTTTGGATTGAACGTTGTCATAGTATCTTAGAGCGAAAACTTTTTTTGCTGACCTTGTCAAAAAACAGGAAATCCTGTGAGCTGGCTGGGTTTTTTAAGTCATTTTCCAAACCCTCGGATTAAAATGTGAGGACCCCCACATGAAAATCTCCTGCACTTCGTTGAGCGCACACACACCCATGTGAGTGCACCAGACACTATAGTGTGTATCACTGTGACTTGTCAATCTATGCACACTGTACTGTATGACTGCTTGTCACAGCTAAAATAGAGGCTAACTATGCAATAACAAGCAAACTAATTGTATATTTCAACTACTGCAGAATAATTCAAACATTATATTGGAGGTGACGATTAAAGCGAACAGTACATATACAATTATGTCACAATAAAACAGCCAAATCCTCCCTTGACCACATGCTATTGAAAGGAGCTTCTCTGAGATCCAAGATTTTGATCACAGAATGTTATCGCCGCTGTAGAAGGCGCGTGGTTCTCCTGATGATGTTGTAGGAGGTGTCAGTGTTATGGAGGGCTCGGCTGCCTGCATTGTGATTAACGAAGCAGCTCTGAACTCCTCTCTGGGCCTCTATTGATGAAGTTCTGTGGCGGGCCCTGCGCTGAATTCATCTGCCTGCAAATATGCAAGACTTATGCCTTCTGCTCGGCTGGGATCTGCAATTTGAAGCGGACATGAATCCAGTGGCAGACACTCACACCCAGGAGTGGAGTAGTCCATCAATGCACTGCACTGTAATGAAGTGTGAGCAGAGTGACAGGAGTGCAGTCAAAGTTCTTTGCCCACATGTACGTGGCATTTATGAACTATCTGCAAGAAATGCATTCATGAAACGTGATCATAAAACTGTACAAGTTGGCGTTCTGAAAACAGATCATGAACATTTCATGGTGTCTATTAGGCTGTGAGGTTGAACTGTATTAATGTCATATGGCCAGACAGTTAGAGTGGAAATGTCTGCATAATCGATGCAATGTTGCATCAACGCATCTCCTCCAAAGAGTTGGTATTTCATGCTCTGGAGAGTTGTAAAGCTGTGAGAATGTGTACGTCATGATTCGACACATCACTTTGTCTGCACAGCTTAGCTTCACATGGAGGGGGGAAACTAACACAACGTGATTCAGCGGTGGTGATACTGAAGCTCTGCTACACACTACCTCCCTCTACCCAACATGTCTCTCTCTTTGTCTCTGCATACTTTCTGTTTTCACATGTGCTGCTTCACCATGAACTATGGCCTTTATGACTGAGCTAGAGGGGATTGAAGAAAAGATTACACAGTGACAAAACTGAACTGAACTGAACTGAAGTCCTGAGTTACGCAATTTTAATGGCACGTCAGTTTGTGGTGATAACTGGGACCCCCATAACTATAATAATGTAATACAAATCATACTGGAAGATATTTCTTAACCATCGATCCTAACTCCTAATCCTAACAAGAAATACATGTTTTGCTCGAAGAACCATCATTCAATTTCCTAGATCTGCTGTTATGGATTATGTTGGATCAGTTATCAGTTTTATTTGGCTGTACCAAAGGTTCAGAAAGGTTGAAATGGGGTAACTGAAAGTCTCATAAAATTGCAGACAGAGTGTTAATGTAATAAAGATTACATACAATAATGTATTGTTAATCACCCTGGTAAATAAGGAAGGATAGATGAGACACACTGGATCGAGACCCCAAAAAGAAGAGGGCAGATGAGGGGAAATGTGGGGTGTCTCTTTAGTTCTGGATAAGCAGGGCAGGCAGAAGCTCCTGTCGGCCAACAGCATGCAGAAAAAAAGCTGCGGAGATGGCAGGTGGTTCCGGCTTTAATGGACTGTTTCCCTAAAATAATTTGTGGGACAGGTGGTTGCCAGCGTTGGCAGGGTTACTACTGATCCCCCCCCCCCCCCCTCCTCTGTACAATTCCCCGCTTTCGTGCCATTGGAGTCTCTGATGGAGGACAGCTGGCACCAAGTGACCCTCTCACTGATGTAGATAATGAACTGCAGTTTAGTTTTTTTTGGAAGGCATCAGAGCCACCCCAGCTTGTGGCTTTCTGCTGTGCATCTATAAAACTAGAGCCTGCTTTGCTGAGCATTCTTGGTAAAGGTGAGAAATGTATTTTCTTTTTTTTTTAACTCGTCTCTCGTCGAGAGTTTTAGAAATGTTGCTGCCCTAGGGCTTGAATGAGTCAGCCTTTCACTTATGCCATTGATTTCCAGTGGGAGATGAGAGGCAAAGTTGATGTGGAGGTTAATCTTGAAATCAATTCTTTTGAGCATATTTGGCCCACTGTATTGTCAGCATGACATGCTTCTATAGCTTTACAAGTTAGTTTTATGTACATTTGTTTGAACACGGCCCTAAAAACATGAATCCTTTATACAGTAAATAAAAGGGATGCTCCGTACCAGATTTAGTTCGCTCTGCACCCAAGTAATTCTAATAACGTTTTTTTAAAGTGATCGGGATAGATGAGCCTAAAAAGCGTTCACATTTAACATTAAAAGGTCTAAGGGAGGGAATCTTGTAAAAGTACAGTAAATGCATCATTAACACAAATGATAAACATCATACTACGGTTGTTATTTTTCTGTGTTACATGTAAATTGATATAGTTTTTTGTCTAGGCCATTGGTGGATCAAAAATATTCCTACTGACTATGAAGTAAGTGCAGTATTATAGCCTATACAAAGGATAACAAATTGTATCTTAATATTTAATCATCCATAAAAAATTAACTTCTAAGCTTGGGCTGTAAGTAAATAAATCAACAACTAAAGAATAGTTTCTGCATACATGCTATATTTAGAGTAGGTTACTATAGTGCAACCATTGTATATGTAACATTTATAGTAACAACAGGCCTACGTCATCATTTGTAGCAGTGCCGCCAAAATAAGCCAATTAGGTTTATTGATTTGTTGTGAGCACCTTAAACTGAGCCAGGACCTGACAACAAGGGGATCCAATTAAACTGCTATACTGAAAATAAATAGGAAGGCTGCAATGGGCAAGCTGCCAAGGTGTAGTGTAAGTTGTGATAACACACCCAGGAACACTGTGTTTATAATTGACCACAGACATATATTTATAGAAAATGATAACAATACAGGCTAAAAAGACAGTCTGTGATTGTTGCAAATAGATTTACTGACGCAATAAAACTACGTCATTGTTAACAACCATTCATTTGTCTATTTCTCTAATGTATTAATAGAGAACCGAGCAGCAAGACAAAGGAGCAGTGATGTGTGTGTCGGTGCGTAAAGTGTCGTGCACACCCGGGTGTAGATGGAGTGGTTACAGTGATTAGTCCCCGCCAGGTTTCTCTGGCAACCCGGTCTCCGCTCCGTGTCCATGGCAATGGCGAAGCAGTTTACATCTTTTTTTTCTGAGAGGGGAAGGGGCTGATATGTAACGCCATGGGTCATAAGCTAAGGCTACGAGACCAAAAAAGGCTCCGCGCGTCATGATCGTGCAGATGTGACGAGAATGTGCAAGTCAGTATGCGGATAAAGGTGCGAGCGAGCCACACAAAGGGACATCTCAACAGGATGCCAGTGACACAATGAGACATCACTGTCATCATATCAGCGTAATAATGTTTACTCGTAATGTAAACATCATTATAATCTCAATATGTGACCCTGTGTAGACTGCCGGTCTGCAACATATTGGATCTTCGCTCTGCCTAATTGCCTCTGTTTACGAAGATCACCAAGTCAATGCAAAGAAAGCATGTGATCTCAGAGACACACCGTGCAGCGTGTAGGCCTACGGTAGCGACTGCTCAAACAGCAACATCCACAGGCAGGGAGCTGGGGATGGCAGACTCCCCATCCAGTGGCTGCTTTTGTTTTCAGTCTAACCTCAAAAGGTGATTGGAGCACCGTGTTGGGCACCATTGGGTGCACGGTCGCGTTAAAACCTGTGATTAAGGGGGCAAAGCAGTCAGTGCAAGGCAAGGCTCACGTCTTACCCTTGGAGGCATCCTTGTCTTCTTTAGGCTTCGCCACTTTTCCGCTCATAGATCCCAGTTTGGATGTGTAATTCCCGATTTAGACAGGAATCGAAATCCCTTTAATTGCTGACTGTCCTCAATGAACTCCTTACCACAGGTTCCAGGTGCTGAGATAAGGTTTCTGTGGAGAGATAAACATTCATCAGAAATGTTCCAGTCATAACAGAAATGCAGCAGCGTGTTGGTGTTAAAGCAGGGCCATATCAAGAGACAATGGACCGTGGGAGCTTCTCGAGAAGCAAGGTGTTATTGAATATGCATAGTAATTGCTTATCAGTCCAAACTATTGATGATATATGAACACACAAACGACAAAGAGCCCATATGGTTTCAATAAACACCAAGGACCAGCCTGCTTTGTGTATCTTTCAGCAGTGTCTTACAACCACGC
The DNA here is from genome assembly GCA_031216635.1 of Dissostichus eleginoides. Lineage (NCBI taxonomy): Eukaryota > Metazoa > Chordata > Actinopteri > Perciformes > Nototheniidae > Dissostichus > Dissostichus eleginoides. The sequence continues at coordinate 16,008,632 of CM062271.1, forward strand.
GTAAACCTACCTTATCTCCTCCACGTTTTCTGCTACATCAATGCACATTGATGACAGGAAAGGCTCCCACCGCGAATCCCGTTATGTTGCATACAAAAATCACGACCTGCTCTACTGGGACAAAGGAGAGGCGCAAAAAGCTGAGAAATTAATCGCAGATTGTCGTTCCTCCACAGGTCTTTCAATCAATGTTGAAAAAGGGAAAAAATAGAGGTCAAAACACTGACGAACAACCCCTGGGGGAGAATTATTATCCAGTGTAGTTGGAGCGACCAGGTTCTCCTGTCTGAGGCTTTTCCTACTGACGAGCTGTGCTCCTCTGAACGCTCGGCAGCCAGGATCAACAGGATACACAACGTGAGAGCCCCCCACGTTATAGCGCCAGTTCACACCGTGGACATTTGTTTTTATTTTACTTCAGTAGCACCGCTGAGATGAAAACGACCCCCCTTCGTAATTGCTGTCAGTGTGTTCGCGGAGCTGTCGATGCGGTGAAGAATTAAAGCAGGAGTCTGCGCTGCATGTTGCTCACCATCTCTCTGTTGCTCTCAATCAGTTGCGTTTGCGGAGCTATGCGTCATCCCATTCACATACAGCTTGCACATTTACCTCTCAGATGATCGCTGGGGTTTTCTTTGACATCATGACATGCATTAACTGTGTTGAAACAAACGACAGGATGATATAAGTATGAAATAGAAAACAGAAGCTAATTCATTTTCATTTTTTTTTAGGTAAGATAAGCCTACAAATGGATGTATTCGACGGTAAAAACAGGGAAACTTGCAATTATGTTTCATTTTGTTCAAAATCATCCAGGACTTCATATTTCATAATATTAAGAGAGGTTCAAATAGTGAAATAGAAAGCAGCAAAGACTCTGCTGCAAACAGTTGTGTTGATTTGTTGGGCTGGTTGGTTCACCCAACTTACAAAACAGATTTTCATATTCATCCCTTGTGGTATTTTGCCATGTAAAATGTGTGTAATTTATTTGTACAGGTTTTACAATATCTGTCCTCAAAGCTTAATGTTAGTGACAATTAATTTAAGAAATGTGAAAGTAAACAAAATGTTTTTTTCTTTTCCAAAAACAATGCGCTGTTTGCCATTAATTATCCATAAACTTCACAATGAACCGTTTACATAATAAATGGTCTTTCCTTACCTTTAAAACTGGTCAAAACGATGGCTAAAAGTTGCTCCTCATCCTTCACCTTTACTCGCATCAAGCCGTCCTGATAAAATTGTCAGAAATCAGTAAACCAAATGGTTTTCAGGACTCCTCATTCCCTTTTATGGTCACTATAATACAACAAATTTGAATTATTATTTATATCAGCTGTCATTCAGAAGTCCCAGTCCAATCCCAGTCTGATTTTTGCCAGCTTTTTGTCTCATGTCTGGGAGCAGGTCTGTTAGCACTCAGTGGCAGCAGAGAAAAAAGACCTGCAGGTTGAGGGTTACAAGATCTATATAGTTGCTATTTTTAGAAGAAACAGGACTCCTTTTAAACTTTCTTGGCATGCTCAAATCTTCCAGAGACATCTAAGGCACACTGGGGCCTGTTTCAATGATCTGCTATGCCTCAAATGGTCAAATTACACATTTAAATTGAACAACCTTGAAGTACATTTATAAGTTCACACCAGTATGGTGTGTATGGTATAAAAGTATGTACATACGCACTTTATTGATTTGTGTTATCTTGATAGTCTTCAATCTCTTGTACACATAAACCTGTTCTTTGTTTTTATGGCTTTTGACTTTTACAGTTTTAGAACTATTCATTTTTTCCCCGGTGGTTGTTGCCATAATTAATTTAGGGAGACAGCTGAATCGATGTCCATGTGCCTCTTAATTTTTTATTAAATCTTAATTTAAAGCCCATTAAAACGCTCAGGAGCTGTTTTAGTCCCCCCTGTTTAGAGTGCTTGGCTCATTTAGCTCCTTATTAAATGTATTGATTTATTACTTTTTCTTAAATCAAGAGATTTTACTCATCATTTACAGTCACTGGCAGTGAGCAGGTGCTCGGTTATTATTTATGTCAGCAGAGGCTATCTTAGCACCAGACCAGAATCAAGAAGACGTTAAATCGATAGGATCTGACTCCGTGCAGCTCAGGGTCAAGAGGTAACACTGGAAGAGAGGTGAGGGGGGACAATGAGAGGATGTCTTCTTTAAGGAAAAACTAGCATCATCCCACAGAAACACAATGGCTGTGCCTTGTGTGTGTATCTGCCTCACACACACCTTACTACTTCTTTGATGGTAGCGGAGGATTGTTGACATCCACCTGGATCCATTTTCATCTTCTTCTTATATATAGATTTATATATTTCTAGCATTTGGACTGTATACGTTGTTAATGTATAACTGTTTAAATGTATAAACACAACACCTATTGCAGGTCTGACCGTCCTTGGAGAGGGATCCCTCCTCTGTTGATCTCCAAGAGGTTTCTTCTGTTTCTTTCCCATTAATTGTGGGAGTTTTCCTTATCCGATGTGAGGGTCAAAGAACAGAGGCTGCCGTATTCTGTACAAACTCTAAAGCCCCCACTCTAAAGAGAACATATAAAATGTATGATATTGGGCTATATAAATAAACGTATAATCATAAACACATTAAATAAATAATCTGCCTTATTTCAAGAAAAATGTGTAGTAATTAATGAAAAATATCTTATTTTCATTATTATATAACACGTTGTTGAGTAGTCTCAACCAGGACATTTTGAGTGCATTTTGAATATCTTATCCTTAATTTGGCAATAATCAAAACTAACATAACCCAAATAAATTGTGGTGTTTTCGCTAAAACTAAATAGGACGGTTTTGAAGGATACATTCAATATGAAGTGAAAATATGTATAATGTGTAAATAAGTGTAAAAACTGTTGAGCTGGCAAAATACCAATGGAACAAAGTTGCTGGAGTTTATGACAAAGCATAAGGAAGGGTAGGCTATGCAGTCAAGATACATATTGAACTATACGCAAATACAAATTGAGACTGACATAGGACACATGAATCTTACCACACTTAAACAGTCATAGTGTTTACATGACGTAGAGCTCTGACTCAAATGCATGTATGTTAGGAATGAATGGGTTAGAAAGAGTGTGAATGTCATTGGGTTGTGTTCCCTCTGTGTCCATAGCCTGTGGCCCCCCATGACCTTTGCAGCATGGCTGCTCTGTTCAGAACCACGTTCAGCCCGGCCTGTTCAGAGCAAAGCCCTGCGGCACACACAAACTCCTGACTCACACTCTGTCACCTCTGATGTCACATCACAGGCTGTGACCACCAAGGACACACAAAAACCCTGATTCACTTTTCTTGTTTGCTGATTGCAGGATTTCTGCTAGAATGCATCATCACCTTATAAAACACGTATTCAACTGTTCCTATGAGAGGCATGTTACTGTAAGTAATGTTGTGTATGGTGCCTACCCACTCAAGGTTCTTATAATATACTGCACACGCCTTTTAAAACATGATGATTTATATTGACTTGCATGAAATTGTATTCTGAAAGGTACACTTCAGTTGTTTTTGTCGAATCCAAGCGCATGAATCTGCAGATGTCCTCCAAATGCACTGTTGATGTATTGAAAATCTTTGAATTGTGTTTTGTATCTATTGATTGGTAGTGTTTATGAGGAAGAGTTGTCTTGGCAGCAAACATATATAACTTGTGTACATTAGCCAGGAATATTTTCCATGTAGACTAAGATCATAGTGTGTGTTTGTCATTTCTGTTAGCAGTATTTATGCATGATATTAGGATCTTTCCAGTTCAAAACAATCACTCAGGGCAGTATGATGTCACGGAGTGTGCAGGGGTTTACTCCAGGTGATGTGCTTTCTTTTAATATTTATAAAACATGTGATTCAAACAGCAATGTTATTTTTATTTATCAGGCATCAGACTAACCCTAACTTGTATCATATCAAAGAGCAGAATTTTTCAGAGGAAATTAAACTTGTTGAGCTTTTTGCGAAGAGCTCTTGATTTGATTTGCATCAGATTTTGTAGACGTCGAACATAAACGTCTATAAAATCTTTACACACCCTCATACGACCATATATTTTATAGACCATGTCATGGTTTTAATTACTAGACATTCAGTTAGTTCAAAATCAATTTCCAATCGCAAGGATAAGGGCCACTGCTCCCTATCTACACACTGAGCTGACTTGTAAATCTGCTGTAGGAGGACTGACTGAGTGAACCGATAGAGAATGAGATGCTTTATTTGTAACTTGGCTATGGAATCACCCAAATCAAGAAGAAGCCATTATGGTGAAAGAAGAGATCAGTCCTAAAAAATCATTCTTTGGGACAGACTGTGATTAGCACCGGTTGCTCATCTGCCTCTGTTTGTCTGTGTTAGCTGATACAAGCTCTGAGTGTGGCTGATAAGGTGATCCGGCTGGTTCTGTTTCTGGCTGCTGATGACAGCGGACACAAGCTGAGGCCGAGGAGTGTTTGTAGATTGTGTGTCTGTGGTTTGTGTAATATGGATGGGATTTATCACAATCCAACAACAAATATTGTGTCACTCAATCAAAATGTGCCTAAAGTTACATAAATCACCACGTGTGTTCGGGACACTCCTAGGAGAGGTTTATTTGTAAGGATAGATTCATTAAGTACATTGTGCATTTTTGGATGCTATACGAACATCTATTTACTCAATAACTTTGGAAGTTGTTATGAGGTTGTTACCGTAAATGAGTATATTGGATAATAGCAGCAAATGCTTAATTAAAGCCAAGGACTGAAAATGAAGGCCATAAAAAATGTTGTGCATTTGTGAACACTTGTTTATGTGTGTGTGTGTCAAAGCCTCGCACATAAAAGTGATTGATTTCATCAAACACTATTTGCAGGACTGTTGCACCTGCTCATTAATCTCAGAGCCTCACACAACCCAGGAACACTGACCTCACTTCCAGAGGTCACCATGGGGTTAGCAATTTATTTCAAAGCTAAAGAGGTCAGGGTCGAAAGGTGACAGTATGTCATATTTCTCTCATGTCTCCCTTTACTACACCACATAATGAACTTGGCAGCTCTCCAGATTGCATTTTTATATCTTTCATGTCACAGACTCAGGGTGTATTTCCTCTTTGGGCATGATGGTCTACATGTCTTTGGTGCAGCTGAGACTCTGCCCCTGGTGATTAAACCTTCATCAGTCCACTGGCAGGCGAGTTACGTGCATGTTTTACTCTGTAAAGTTGGGCTTGGTTTATTATAATGAAACATTTATTTGAACCATTTCCACCTCATTGGCTCTGTCCAATGCTGATTTTTGCCAAACCATTTTTGACATTTAGCAAGAAAACAGTAAGCACTTTCTCACCAGGAGGGATGAGAGCTCCACTTTTCATTAACGGTGGCTGAACATCTCGAGCTGGCAGCGTCTGTCAGCTCGGCTGCATCACGGCTCACAGGACCAGGGGTGGACTGGAGCTCTCATTTCTTAGGAACTCATAATAGTACTTTGTTTCTGGGTCACTATCGGTGAGAGTTAGTACATATATTTTTGCAAAACCAGGCACTGGATAAGCATCTTAATTCATCTCATTTAGCCCACACATGGACATGTAGTTACTTTAAGAGAAACCATTTTGGACCCATAAATGATGCTTTTGCAAATTTAGCTAAACCTTTAAACTAATTAGACCAAGCATAACTGGGTCAGTGACCTAGATACAGTACACTCACCTTATTTAATAACTTTCTTATGCAATCATTATTGGAAGGGAAAAGTTATTATATCAGATATAACATGTTAAATGCCCCAAACAACATTTTATTTCCAGCATATCTAAAATTGCATCATGAAAGTAGCCAATACAGTTCGTAAAACAGTATATCCTGTATGTTTCCTGGCATGATTTCGTCCGATAGACTTCTAGTGTTTAAGATGATTGGACTGTGATGGGAGTTATGAGCCTGTAAATCCGAACGCTACCTCTCTTGTCTTCTGCAAAATATCAAGCCAATTGTTGAGCTGCAGAGTGTTTGGCTTGGTGGGAATGATGTGGGCAAGCGGGGGATTGATAGTGAAACATCAGGCTTTCAAATTACAGAAATGACTGTACTAATTAACGAAGCGAGGCTCTCTCAAATATCACATTAATGTCAATGACTTTATCCAGAGGGGGTGATAGAGGGGAGTAGTGCTTTGAGGCCTGTGGTGCTTCTTTTTACAGCTCACATCATAGAAGCTCCCCACGGATATGTAAACTCACAAGACTGAAGTGGAGTGAGAAATGCCCCGAAACACAAGATTGGATTCAGTCTTTGACTATCAAAAAGATATTACATTCTTTTTTACTAGCACAGTAAGCTCCTGCCCAAGGTTGTAATGTTGGCCAGTGTTTAAAAGCTCTACATCACCAAGAAGAAAGACCAACTGCCTTTAGAGCATGGCTGTAGCATGTGTGTTCAGACGGATTAGTCACTTCTGCTTCCTTTGAAGGAATATTCTAACATTTAGAGAGGTTCCTTCAAGTTCTTGCAAAAATATTGAAATCACTCTTATGTAATAAAACATTGTAAATAACATTATACTATACAATGGTACAGCTAGGGGATGGTATAGGCTTAGTTTACAACCAAGACAAGAAACTGGAAAAAGCTGCACTCCTGTCATCACTAAGCATTTGTCAGATATTTAACCCTTCATAAAATCTAGACTGTAATTTTTCACTTTTGCATTGGAAACAAATACGATTTAATGTGTTATTCTGTGAGCTTTAGAGGTAGTCTGGATAATTGTCCCTATGAGAGAGACAAGCCAGCTGTTTCCTCTGGTTTCTGGGTTTATATTAAGCTAAGCTTAGTTTAACGGACATGAGAGTGTTATCAATCTTCCTATTCAGCTCTTGACAAGGAAGCAAATTGCTCAGAATAATAAACTATTTTTTAAACATTTTCTTCTGTCTAAATTACCTTCCTACTGTTTTTTTCAGCCTGATATATATAGTATAATTTAATTACACCATCTCTCTGTCTAATAATGTGTTTCCAGTGGGTGACATTGCAGGGTGTCTCTTGAGGATTTCCCATAAAACCAACATTTCATTTGCCTGCTCCTGATGGTATGCTTTTCTCACTTCAGAAGCAAACACAGTCTGCGACAAATACAAAGTCCTACCGCTCACTCAGTCTTCAGTTCCTGTAATGTTCCTGACAGCTGCTCATCTTCCTCAACCTGCCAGTGGGATGTTATCCAAAACCGTCTCAGAGGAAAAACAGGCGTTCATAAACTAACCTAGATTGACAGAGTGCTAACATGTCACCGAAAACAAGTACAGGTTTTCTTTGCATCTATATATAAATAAGCCTCAAAGAATATTAACACTTACATGTTAGGGTCTAAAGATGCTCTGAGCTCATGTTATCCCACGATAAAACATGAATATCTTCTCTGTTGTCTTTCTGTATCAGTCAAATGTGACTTTTTACAAACTCACCCACACTTGTTGAGATAGACAATTTTCTATAGTGAGTAAGTATGTCAATTTAATTTCTACTGCACATTTTAACACATTTGAAGGTGTCCACAGTGCAGTACAAGAAAATAAATAACATTGAAATCTAAAATGAAAAGTAGAAATAGGGACAAACCAATGACAACAATACACAGCCAATTTCAGATTTAGAATTATAGACGTTAAACATTTTAAAGAACTATTGGGCCTAAAAGGTAATTTGATCAAATACATATTTAGCTTAGATTTAAAAACAGAGTTAGAGGGAGCACATCTGATATCTAAAGACTACTGGTTCCACAGTTGTAGGCTTTTTCTCCTTTAGTTTTAGTTGTGATCATTGGACATATGAGAGATTTGTCAGTGAATTAAGGCATGAGTTCTAGTTGTTTCTGGGTCTTATGAGTAAGAAAGGGCTGATAGTGATAAGCAAGGTCAAATGACGAGAGACTAGTAATAGAGTATGTACTCGCACTTATTAGTAGAAAATATAATCCAATCAGGGATTATTCGGACAACAGACATCTATATTATTGTGATTAGATCAAGACAACACAGTGTCTGTCTTTGTAGTGAGTGACCAGAGCTGCTGCCAAAACAAATCGAGTCTCTGTAATGAGTATAGATGCAAGGTCATTTTGGGAGAAAGAGTTTAATTCAGGCACAGTAAGCCCTGATTGACACAGCCTTTACCTTGATGAAAAATCTTCCCTGTTGTGAGTTGTCATCTAATTATAATTAAAAATGCAGGCCTGACTGATTAGCCCTTCACAACATCGAAAACATTAGACACTTCTTTTTATATTTGGATATTTTTAGTATTAGATTATAACATTCAAAGCTCCATCAACTTGAAAGTGATAAGAGATTGATGTATATTTGGTAGTGCATTTATCCTTTTGTGGTTATATTCAGATCATAGATGGTGCCTCTTTAATATCTCAAGATTGATAAAAAGATATTAAAAATATTACTGCGTATCTGTCATTGTACAGATTTTCCCAAATCATGCTGCTCTTGTTTGAGCTGTGCAAACATTTTTGCTCCACAGCAACAGAAGAAAGGTTTTTACCAGCGCCGAACATAAGCCTTCTGTAAATGACACTGAGTCCCCGGTGAAAGACAGAGGTCTGCCTGCAGCCCAGGAGATACTGCGCGGTAACAATCAATAGCACTGAGCAAGCATCAGAGTTTTTATTATCTGGGAGGCCCTGACTCGATCCCCCACTGTAGTGACTAATCTAATTGGAGCTGACACACACTCCCCAGCTGTGCGGAGCTGCCAAATAAAGAGTGAAGACAGAGATGTCAGGGAGATCTTCATCAATCAATAGTCAGTCGCAGACTATTTTACTTCAATCTATCCATCCATGCATCCACACCGTCCAGTCTTGTTAGTGTGCTGAGATCACAATTCATTACCTCAGCACTACAGAAATAGCAAAAAATGTGTTGCTATTTTCTCCTGTACAAACTATAGTGAGCCCAGTCAATTGTCTACACCTACTCTAAGTTGGTTAGAGTTACTTTTAGAAATATGACTCAGCAAGGGCAAAGTGTAACTATAGAAATGTTTTGGACTGTAGTTGGAACACATATCAAAACCTTACTACTTTACTCCTCCTGGCTTGAAATGATTGAGAAGCTCTTGTATTGAGCAGACAGTGTTAATTACTCAAGCGAATTAATTATTCAGCCTCTGAACGATTCAATGAAATATAAATGCCTCCGGTCAATAGTTGCCAACACTCGAGAAGACTTTGGACTCCCTCTGGGGGGATTTCATAGCCAGAGATGGGTTGCATCTTCTACGCCAGAACACAGAATGACACCGGAGTTAAATCTTGAGCTGGCTGGAGCAACACAGGTTTCATATGACCACTGCAGCATTGTCTTGGTTATCGATTGGAGAAATTATATTCTAGATGTAAACACATGAAAGTATTGATCAGTATGTTTTACCTTTTACACTGTCTTTATGTTAAATAGTCCTGTTTGTCATACATACTTTGTGGTGTTTTGCTCTTAACCTGTTCAATAAATGTAAAATCTAGGCAAAATATAAATAATACTAAAACTTTACCCAGCCTAACTCAATATTTAATTGATAATATACACACATTTTGTGGCTTCCCTTCCTCTAATTGTAGAAGTTGCTTTTCAAATATAGTCATTGCTATAATATGTTCATGTTATTGTATTTGTTTTACTTAGACTGAGAGCTGTCTCTCTGTACAGTGATGAAGAATGGCGTACGTGATCCCATAACCCTCCACTATTTGTGTGTAATTTGGATGACTGAGGTGTATGTTCGCCATCTTGTGGTCAAAAGTCAAAAGTGCATTTTATTATGGCACAAAAAACATGAAGAAAATCTTTATTTATCAATAAAAGATTCAATTAACTTATATAGTTAATTTAGTTGAATGTCATTTCACAATAATGATCAATCATTTGATCAATATATCTTAATCACACATCACAATAATTGACATTGAAGATGTATGGCACAACAATAACAATAAAAAAACATATCAGTTAAAAAAAAACGTTTACAAACCGTCAAATAGATCATTATTATTGATGGGGTGGGTTTAAAGAAATACAATACAAATATTGTCTTGGACATTTTTTAATTTGTCTCAATATGTTTACATATTTTCTTATTTCAATTTGGTAACAAACTAGAACATTTAATGAACAGGTCTGGTTTAATCCTCTACTCTGATGTCCCCACTGTTGGTTTATTTACAAAACTCAGTGCATGTGGATGTTGACACTGGAACTTCCAGACAGTCAGGACGTTTTTCTTTGAACAAACATTCAACTAATTGTGAGCGTACATGAGCAAACACAGCACTGTACTTTGGAGTGATGGTGGTGTGTGTTTGTGTGAGGACACCAGAGCAGTTTGGAATGGCTCTCGTTTCTTTGTCTGTCTTGTGTTGCCTGCTTTTGGACTTGCAGCTGGGATATGGAGGTAATTTATGCTTCATCTTTGTGGTGCCCATAAATAATTTCTCTCTGGAGGTTTATCTTAGACGTTTGTCTTACTTTTGGAGTGTTGCCAATACCTGTGCTGGGTAGAAAAAGAAACAATCAATAGAGTATCTATACTTTACATATTTGTTGTTTTGGCGAATGATTTGAAGAAAGTTTTTTAGACTCTGCTAATATTTATATTTGTGTTTTACTCACCAGCTCCCGCCTCAGGCCCTGTGTTCCTGTCCGGTCAGGCAGCTGACAACGTTCTGCGGAGACACAAACGCTATAACACTGGTATGTTTGAGGAGTTCCAGGAAGGCAACCTGGAGAGAGAGTGTATAGAGGAAGTGTGTGACCTGGAAGAGGCCAGGGAGGTCTTTGAGAACTATGACAAGACAGTGGGTATTTATTTATATTTGTTTTTTATTATACATGCTCTTGGCATTCCTTGCTTTACTCACCATAGACTTTACTTGTATTTTAGATGGAGTTCTGGGCTGGATATGTAGGTAAGACATCCGACATCAGCCTCCAAAGATGCTTCTCTTTCTAACCTTTAAACCTTGCTGTACAAAAGTAAAATGTCTGGGTTTTTCTTCAGATGGCAATCAGTGTAAATCAAGCCCGTGTCTGAACCAGGGGTCGTGCAGACCACCTGGGCTACTACACCTGCACGTGTCCGTCTGGCTTCACTGGCAGGAGGTGTGAGATCGGTAAGTGAAAGATCAGACGCTCAATATAAAATCTAGTCAAAAGAAATTAGATGTTTATGTTACATGATCCAAAGCTTCTCAGAACATGAAATCAGATCAGATCTCAGTCTCACAGGATAAACAGCCAGACGCCTATGTTACCCTCCTTTTGTTTCTAAATTAAATCAAAAGCTCGCATCCAGCATCATTCAGGTTTTAGGTTCCAAAATTAGATTGTTTGTCTTCATGGATATTTAAAAAACAGCTTTCAAAGTGCCCTCTGTGAAGTGAGTGCCATTTCCTAAGTCACACTTGTATTTGACAGTGTTGAAGGTGTCCTTAAAGGATAGGTTCACAATATAAAGTCTGTCTTACAATAGGTATGAGATGTGGACATTAAAACAAGTTGTGCTTGTGTTAATGATTTCTTCTGTCGATGATGGACGTCAAAAGATATCTTCTCTATCTTTTTCAATGTAAAAGATGTGGGACAAAATACGTAGACCTCGTTCTGTGCAAAAAAGTATTCACACAAAACAACACGTACACAGTATGGCATCAACATGTCACTGTATATATGTACTAAGAGGATGGGTTTGAATGAATAACGCATTTTTTCTCCTCAGCTATAGCAAAAAGGTGTGATGTGAACAACGGAGACTGTATGCACTTCTGTGAATCAATGAGAAACGTTGGAGCAAAATGCTCGTGTGCGAGAGGATACAGGCTGCTGCAGGACGGAGTTAACTGTGAAGCAGAAGGTATCGATGTGTCTCTGATTATGTCTCTTCTAAATATCATAATAATGACTTTTAAATTCAACGATGCGACTCCTCCTTTCTCACATCACTAGTGGAGTTTCCATGTGGCAGAACTGCCCTGACAGAGGTGAGTGCAGTACTCTCTCGCTCTCTGTTCGGCCATGGGAATGCCAGCCTGCAGAACACCACAGCTCCGACCATCATCTCCACTACTGCATCCCCTCCTTCAACTCCAGCCAGTACCCCGGCGACTTCTCCCTCTACAAATAACTCTGTAAAAATCCACTCCCGAATGAAATTGCCCCGGTGGGTTTTCCGTGATGCTGAGGCCCCCGAAGAGGAGCCACCCATACCTATTAAACGCATTGTAGGAGGCACGGCGGTGATCCCAGGCGAGATCCCATGGCAGGTATTGTTTAGAAGTTCAAGTATATCTGGCATGTAAGGCTTTGGTACACAAGAGAGACAGAACAGCAGCTCTATTCACTTTCTTGAACTTATTCTCAGCGATTGTCTTACTTTTTGTCCAGGTAGCCTTGGTAGAGCGTTCTGGTGATTTATTCTGTGGGGGCTCCATCCTCAGCGATCAATGGGTTATCACTGCTGCTCATTGCCTGATGGAGACAGAACGCTCCTTCTTCATCAGAGTAGGTAAGAATCACGTCCACCGACAAGTATCACCTCCGCTACGGCCGGAGGCAGGAGCTCTGTGAAGAGTTAAAATGACGTGTCAATTCATTGATTTGTTGATTAACAAGTTGTCTATTTTGATAGTTGATTAATTGTTAATGTAAGCAAAAAGGACAAGAGATCTCTGCTTCTAGCTTCTGAGTTGTAAGGAGTTGCTGCTTGTCTTATGCAATATTTGACAAAATATCTGAAGATTTTGGACTGTTGGTAGTCCAAAGAAAAATTTCAATATATGACTTTTTTTTGTACCAGGCCTATTTTTCTACTATGCAATTTACATGCATGTACCAAATTATTGATAGATAAATCAAGCAAACGATTGTTGGATTTATTTAATAATTGATAACAAAGACACTTAATACTATAATCATACCAAATAATCATGATGAAAGCCCAAGAGTAAAGCTTTGCAGCATGTGCGTAGTCCTTGAAATAATTTCATCTTAATGTAATGTTATTTATCACACTTCCAAGGGAAATGTATGATCCCTTCTGTTTTGAGACATCCACTGCATGTTTTATTTTATAGAGTTAATCTATCCACTGATATCTGTAATGTCTCTACCTGCAGGAGAGCATAACATCAACATCAAAGAGGGCATGGAGCAGGATTATGACGTGTTGGAGCAGCACATGCATCCCAGATATAATGGCACTCTAAGCTTGTATAACCACGACATCGCCCTGCTGTACCTCAAAAACCCCATCAGCTTCTCCACAACAGTCCGACCCATCTGCATCGGGCCCACGGCCTTCACTGAGGCCCTGGTGAAGGGGTCTACCCCGGCCACGGTCAGCGGCTGGGGCCGGATGCGCTTCCTCGGGTTGACGGCGGACACTTTGCTGAAGGTCCAGGTTCCCTTCACAGGCCGGACGGAGTGTAAGCGCAGCAGCAGCGCCAGGATCACTCCCTTCATGTTCTGCGCAGGATACTATGACGAGGCCAAAGACTCCTGTCAGGGGGACAGTGGAGGGCCCCACACTAACAGTATGCACGACACATGGTTCCTCACGGGCATTGTGAGCTGGGGCGAGGAATGTGCAAAGCAGGGGAAATATGGTGTGTACACCCGGGTGTCCCTTTACTATCGCTGGATCAACCATGTGATGGGGATAACTAAAGACGGACTGGCTATTGATGTGGAAGACCCTGACCCTGAAATTGATGAATTATAGATTTCAAGAATATGAATGGTAAACAAATGTTAAAATCTCTTTTTGCTTTCTAATGTTTTGCACACGATAGTAGTTTGATAACTAAAGGCATTAATACATAATTGACATTGACCGAAGAGCCATTAAAATCCACCATGCCAATTTCATACAAAACCATTATAAGGAATGCCCAGGTAAAGAAAATAATGCTATATGTGTACTTTTACAAACATTTGAAAGATACTTACGTGATTTTCTATGTCATTCTATATTGGATAACAAATATTGTGAAATAAATAACATCAAATGTATGTCATGCCTGTAATGCATTGTTTACAGTAACAACACACATCACTCCCCTCTGCTGGTGAATACATGTGATTGCAAGTACTCACGCAGGGAAACAAAGGTCTCCAACGTTAAATGATGTGACCAAAAACTCACACAAGGTAAAAGTCTGCACAGTTTTATCATACAAGTTGGCTTACATTAAAACAAGAATACAGACATAATATGAAAAAGAGCAGCCTTAGGTTTAAGCCAAACATATCACTTTGTTAAAACAAGTGTTGAATTATTTCAATCACCAAAACAATTATTGCATTACATAATTGATTTTTGATGATCGTTTACAGTACTGAAGCTGTTCAAAAAACAAGCCGTTTAGAACAGTGAGTCCAACAAAAGAAACCTGCTCATTGTTCGGTTGCCATGCATTTTCATCTTAAAGGAACATTCAGCAACAAGCTCAGGCTCATCAGGATACATAATGTCTCAAGCAGGTTTTTCTTTTGTTTTCCAACCTGGAATCTGTGCAAAATCTGCAGCATATTGGATTCAATTTCCAAAAAGAACAATAACTCAATTTGTAAAAGCTAAACAAATGAAAATGGGGTTTTGATGTGTAGTCAAGCGTAACTCCTGTAAATATATGGAGATGTTATTTCATTCGGCAGCGCATATACACCTCACAATATGAAGGAACAACATGACAGCTAAATAAATAAATTAACAACATAGGAAATGTGTAGTGCGCGGCAGCCCCTGCTGCTTTCAGACTCATTTCCATATCAAAAAAAAACAAATCAAAGGCAGCCCTCTGACTGGGGCCTCGATTTGATGTGGTAAATTCATATAAGTCTGCAATCAATATTTAATTAAGCGTTCGACACACAGGCTATATTTCATGTTGGCTGTATGATCCCTTTTAATGGGGAACCCGAGATGAACTGAGCTGTAATGGGCAGGAGGAAACAATCTGCCTCTGTGATGGAGGGGCACTCGCAGCACAATCTCTCTCTCTCTTTTGGGTCTACTCTGCGCTCACAGCACACACTGAGGAATACATTGCCGTCAATCATCATCATGTCTGCTTGTGTCTTACATTACAGTCACTGACATGTCAACTGCTGCCTGCATGCAGGGGGTATTTCTCCCCCGACTCCCTAACACATCATACAGTCAGGAATAAATAAAGGAAATAACAGCATGAGTAAGAGACGATACACAGTGAAAGAGGCAAAGAAAAGCACACATTCGTTAAGACAGTTGGTGGATTTTCTGTCTCTCCTTTCCGTCCACCTTATTAAAGTGCCAGTTGAATATTTGTGAGGTCGGGTTAAAGCGATTGCAGTATTTGATTTTGCAAACCAGTACATGTAAGAGACTCTACAAGAGCAGGAATACAAAAGGCATTATGGCATGGCACATTTTGGCAATCTAACTCCTAGACTGTACAGAAGAGTGGTGCCTTGACAGATGAAATGTAAGAAAACTACAATGAAGTCATTCAATGGACAACTCACTACACAAAGATGAGACACTGAGGTACAATACGTTAAAAATGATACTGTCTATGTACAAAAATCTTTGCTGTAAGAAATGTTCAGGCAAATACTGGACTAACATACATCCAGCACATTCTGAGACAAACAGGGAACACACACGGAGATACAAGAATCTCCAATACTAGCTGGAAAAGGGTTGTGAAATGAAGTGCTACGGCAGCAACCTTCCATCCTGACTTTTATGTGTGTTGCAGATGAAAAAGAGGAAGACAATTCAGGATCCACAAATCGTCTGTTGATTGTCCAAAAGAGGAAAGCAGTTTCTGAGCCTTTGCACTGGTGCCACAGCACATCTTCACCATCAGAAAACAACGTCCCAGTAGATTGTCAATCGTAACCTGGAAGAAAATCCGGTCTGTACATTCCCACTTTTTTCTCTTTAATGATTGAACTGTGCTGGAGAAAGCAGACGTCACCGGGGAGCGAGGAGTGGGTGGCGGATCAGTGGTCAGACAGCTATGGCTCAACATGTTCCTTCTGTTCATCGTCCACAGGTAAATATTAAAATACATTTACTGTGTTTTCTTCGCTACGGGGAGCTGAGCTTTCTGGCCTTCAGGTTCATTGGGTCTGCAAGAAATAAAGTGAATTGTAAGAAGAACAGTAAGTAATACTATGGCTCGACATTATACTGTTTGTCTTTTGTTTACCTCCGAGTCTGGAGGAGTGTCCTCGGCTGCTGTCTATTAGGATCGGCTGCAGGCTGGTAGCTGCTATGAAGCCGTCTCTACGCTGACTCAGGTTCTTCACCAGCCTGAAGGAGGAAGAAAAGTCAGAAGAGGGTGAGAAAGAAAAGGGAGCGGAAATTAGATAAATACAACTTTTCACCTCGTTAGCGTTCCCTTCGGTGTCTAACAAAAACATCACATCTCATATAGCTGCTTTAGCCAGATACTGTACTCATTAAAATACGGGATGTTTTGGCGGATCACTAAGCCACATTGACAAGCTGAGAACTCGCCAGCGCCCCTTGTTGTCTTCACACTGCAGTTGAATGATGTCTCCACATTTGATGGTGATGCTGTCTGGCCCATTTTGTAGACAGTCACCCAGAGCCATGTATCTGCCTGGAGACTAACACAGAAGGAAAGACTGTCAGTCTAGTATCTATAGTGAGTATTTAACTATATCTAATGTGACTTTGTTCAGTCTCCAGGGTGGAAAGACTCAGTTTTATTTAACTTAAGTATTTCCACTTTCTGCTACTTTATACTTCTACTTTACAACATCACGAGGTAAGTGTTGTACTTTTCAGTCTAGGACATGAATTGTTTTTGGATCATTGTATTACTAACTGGAAATCCAGGAATACAATTTAAACTAATTCTGAAATAGATTTTTCTTTTATTATTATCTCATTTATATTATTTTTTATATTATTATTCTTTTAATTACGTTCTTTCTGACGTGTTTAATTGCATAGTATACAAATGTTTTGTTTTTTTGCAAGCTATACTATGACTTTGTATTTTTATGGAATAACATACCAATGGTTCTCAACTGCTTTAGCTGCGACCCCCGGAATAATCAGGTCGGTGTTAAACAGTGAAGATAAGATCGATATACAGATAGAACACTTTATGGTTTCATGTCTTATGTGGAGCACCTTTTATTGATTACAGATAGGTCGTGAATTTATTTTAAATAAATATTTTAATAGTGAATCATTATTTTTCAATAGCTTTCATGACATGTGTCACGTGACTCCAAATGCATTATGATATAATAACTACACTGAAAAAATACTTCTATTACATTACACTTTTATGAAAATTCTGCTGTATTCTGTTATTTTGTCGTTTAAGTCCTGATTTTTTTCAATAGCTTCCATGTCACGTGACCCAATAACTCCCACGACATCCTTCAAAAAAGAAACGTGTCCTACTTGTCTAATGCAGTAATTGTATTTATCTGAGTTATGTTGCATTGATACAGTGGACAAAGGATTTCTTCTTTGTAAACTATGGTATTGCTACTTCTAAGTACTTCTTCCACCACTGATTGGCTCACCAGTTGCACCAAAACCTCCTCCTCTGTGTCAGATGGGTGGAAGGCGTCCTGACCTCCAGACCACTCCTGCAGACCCTCGCAGATGTCTACCGAGTTGTGAGCTCCTGGCCAACCTGGGACACACAAACTCAGGCTGTGACAGCTATTGATGAATGCATTTATCCAAACACTACACCTTAAAGGCACCACGTAGATACTTAGTAACTATATCCACATTATAAAGACCCCTTTGTCACTTACTGGGAAATTAACAAGAACGTAGAATCAAAAGCTAATCTCAGTAGTTGGACCTTTTTCCCCCACAATCCTCGATGTATCTGGTTCTTCAGGTCAAAGTGCACCTGAACTGCTGAAGGGGGGAAAAAGTCAAATACCTACATCAGTTAGAGATTATGAAGAGAATCAGCAGTCAAATACTGTCCAAAGCGTGTATGATTTGCATCAATTCCCATAACCTCTTTTATGTGATTTAGTTACCAAGTATCTATTTGATTGTGGCATAAATGTGTGTGGACCCATCACTCACTCTTGCGGTTGTGCTGGTGTTTAGGGGAGTGAGGCTGGGGGTCTGGACTGCTCCTCCCTGACTCTGTTTCCTCTGAGCTCACTGACACCCTCTGCTGCTTGCTGTGGGAACAACACGCGTCACCAAATGTGTATACAGTCAGCACACACGCTCAGGATAGATGTTATCCTAAGCCACACAATCTAGGGTCAGCTCTAACTTCCTGAATCTGATCCACACCTCCAACAGTTTAGCTGGCCCCAGATCAGTGTGAAGGAGCAACTCTGTCCTGTTGTTTCTCACACATGGCCATGACCAGACAGCTGCACAGAGCACAGATCAGCCAAGTGCAAGCTTCTCTTTAAAAATAGGACTCAGTGTTCACACATCAGAAGATCAGGTCTCGATTTATCAAGATCAAAAATGAGAGATTTTGTCTCTGAGTAAGAAGGTTTCTAGAAAGCAAATTCTACAGTAGCTGCACACGAGCCCCATTTTTAAAACCAGCTGTCATGAGGAAATTAGGGAAATGTATGGAATGAAAACCAAAAGTCTTATTTTTGTTGCCCTTTGCTTTACATGCAAAATAGCAAATCGGAGAGGCAGAAATAAGAGGGGTTTTTTTTATACCATGTTAGAAATTCCATGATGAGCTGCTGAGACAAAGGCCTTTAAACGTGTGGAGGGAGTGTGGGGGTAAGGTATGAACCAGAATGGAGGTTATACAAAGAGGGTGCAGGCGACGATCAGTATGCAAACACAGCAACCCTTGGTAATGTCCCCAAGCCAGGCCGAGTGGGTCATGCCAGGGCGAGGCGAGGTGAGCCAGGCTGAGTTTACCACTAAGCGTTAGGGCAGGTCAGTGGCGCTGGGAGTGGTGGCGCGGGCGGGGCCGTTGCCGGGGGCTTCGGGGACGGGGGCTCCGGGAACGCAGGCACAGAAACAAGTCAGCTGACAGAGACACAAAGTCCAGCCCCGGCAGACAGCCCCTGGGGACCCCTCTGGACGGCCGCATGCCCCTGCAGGTGGGGGTGGGAGGAGTGGGGATAGGCAACCAGACAGCAGTGGACAGAGTGGGGCCTGTGCCCGTTCTCACACACACTAACACACACACAGCTTCTACCACGGCAACTTGACTCACTCCAGCTGTGATCAGACATGAAAACTCAGCAAATGCAGATAGTGCTGTGAATGCATGTGTGTGTTTTACATATGCCTGTGTGTTTGCGCGTGTATGTTTGTGCAACAATAGCCTATGTCATGCCCCTAAAACCCTACTGTAAACACTGTGAAAAAAACTGACCTCTCAGAGAGGGAGGGAGAAAGCTGCATGTGTCCAACCATTTGGCTGTGTTGATATGCTTCATCTGTGACAGGAGAGAGAGAAGGTAGTTTAGGTTTTATGTGATTTAAGTGGAAATCAAAGCACAAACATCCACTTACAGAGCTTTCAACAGCATTTCAGGCACTCGGGGTCTGTGTGATGGAGTTCAAAGCTAGGAAACTAGTGATTGGACATCTTAGCTTAGATTGTTTGTCCAATTCTTTGTATTGAAACGAATGCACCAGCACTTACAATGGTTTGGCTTATTGGTAGCAAATATACCTGCATTTTTCTTGTTTGTTTCTTTATGGTTTATTGCACTTATTGTAAGTCACTTTGGATTAAAGCATCAGCTAAATGAAATGTAATGCAGTGTCCCACATTTACTTTAGTTGTTTACAGACCTCTAAGCAGCTTTTGCTGGCTGGTCAGGATTCTGCGAAGCTCATTGAGCCAGGCCATCTTCACCTCCAATGTAGGAGCCTGAGAGACAACAGAAACATTATTACAGACGATTGTTAAATTGTTTACATACTTTGTTTCTATCAAGCTACAGTGTTGCTAGTCGTTGTCAAACCTTTGTTTACACTTTATACAATAGGATTTTTCTACGGTCCCATGTCATGCTTTTCTGGTTATTACCCGTCCCCTTGTGTGTTATATAGCTTTTTATGCATGTAAACGGTCTGCAGAGTCACAAACTCTCAAAGTACACCCTGTATCGAGTAAAACTCTAACACAGAAAATACCTGTCTATGCTGCCCCAGAACGCCTCGTTGGACATTTATCTTTTTCCATTGTTTACTTCTTGGGTATAGTGACGTATTTCGGGTATAGTGACGTAACCTAACTTCCGCGGAGCCGTTACGTTTGGACCAATCCGCGGACTTCCTCACACACACACACACACACACACACTCGGCAGGACGTTGCGAGGCTCCCTGCTGCGAGGAGCGGGACACTGTGAGCTGGCTCACTGGTGTGGGGTCGGCGAGACAGCGAGACACCGCGGAACTCAGCCTGGGCACACACACACACTCCCAGCCAGGCTGCGGGTGTGTGTGTGTGTGTGTGTGTGTGTGTGTGTGTGTGTGTGTGTGTGCCCAGGCTGAGTTCCGCGGTGTCTCGCTGTCTCGCAGAAGGCCACTGGGCTCACAGGGAGGGGGGGCAGGAGCTCCAACAAGCCGTTTAGGACAGAGAGTGAATACACATGCTATACAGAGATGCTGTATGAGAAACCAATGTGAGTTTGGAAAATTGCACAATATAAATGTATTCTAGTAGACCTCAACAATGGAATTATGATCAGTAGAAATGGCCATGACATGGGACCTTTAAATGTCAGCAAAATCATTGAAAATGAACCCGGAGCCTGAACAACAGTCCTAAAACGGAATTATTTTAGCATATTAAAATAAAAACAATGTATATTTGTGCAATTTTTGGCTTGAAAAACATTAAAAGTATCATTGATAATCAAGACTTATTTCCGGCTGCTCTGTACTAGCTACAATATTTAACCACTGGAAATGCTGTCATGAAACTTTTTGGGCTCCTTACCTGAACCACATACACTTCCTCCCTGCCACTGTACCAGATCTCAAACTTCTTCACATCTCCCTTGACGTTCTCTGTGATCCCCACAGCAGTCATCTGCCAAGAGACATACACTGTTTACACCGACACACACACAGCATTAAAAAGAGCAGGTCGTCATACATCAGACTTACATCATTTAACACATCTGTCCTGTCAGAACACAACACTCTCACACACCTCCGCCGTGTGACTGCTTCCTCCCCACATCCTCAATAATAAATCAAGAGCAGCAGCTGTTGGTGGGACACCTGCTGCGATCACCTCCAAAACAACACGTTCAACAAAAGAAGTCTTACAGGAATACACCAGCTTCTGTGGCCAGCTGGATAACTTAGACGTGTTGAAATGTAACAACACAGACACGGACAACAACAAGGTGTCTCTGGTAGATCATTCCCCTCATCATTTAGTGCTAAAACCTGCAAGGTTAGATAATGTTGTTGATAATGATAGTGGTATTGAGTGATTATATGTGACTTAATTTGATCAATGTAACAAACTGTTATATTAGGGTCATAATAAGTTGTGATAACATTTACAATGACAGTTTTTTGGATGTGACAAATAGGAAACCCCCGTTTTCATGTATCCACTTATTCTTTATGATCTCTACAAGCTGTGAGCTGTTATTTAATAGTATAATTATTCAGAAGTTTCTTTATAATAGATACACAATAGTGTACTTTATAGGGAGAATTTAAAAAAAAAAGTTTTATTTTGTATTAAATAATCAATGTGACAGGTTTCATGTATAACTGTAATTTAACATCAAGTCAGAACATTAAGCCATAGTACTGTATACACTGTATGCTATGGACACTAGCATTCAGTCAGATCCATAGCAGGTAGAACATATAGTAAGTGATTCACTGAAAAGTCCTGCATTCAAAATCTTACTCAAGTAAAAGTACAAGTATATCAAAATATACTCAAAGTACCAAAAGTAAAATAACTCATTACAATATGTGGCATGTCAGCTTTCAGAAACATATTCATTATATCTCTGGATCATAATTAGTGATGCAATGTTGCAGCTAGTAAAGGAAGGATTACATTCTTAATAATATAACATCATGTTTAAGGTTATTTATATTCTGTATTAACAATCTAACTATGTAAAGTTCCTAGTAAGTAGTATCAGACTTAAAATATGGTTTATAGTCATGTAGAAAAACACAAGGAATTTGTGAAAAAAGAGCATATTTTGAAATGAAAATGTGTAATATGAAAACTTTTACATAAAATGTTTACAGGAAACTTAAATATGCAACACTGAAAATACAATAGGATTGTGACAAACGACTGTGCAAAGATATGTACAGCATTTCTCTGAGTGAAATAAAAAGAGCTGTTTTAAGAGTGAGTATTGGGCAGAATTGGAAAAATTGTCAGGAGTGGGAGAAAGTTTAAACTACCGACAGCTTTAATAACGGTAGTTGAGGAAAAAGTACAATATTATAGAGTAGCATAGTATTCAAGTACCAAGACCAGTGTATTCCTTCTAGACGTACACAAACAAAGATGCACATAAACACAGACGCACACTAACCTTCAGACAGTGCTTGAAGCTGTATGAGGGCGTCTTGTCGCAGCCGTCTCCATGCTCCTCCCTCCGCTTGCAGAAGAGCAGAGCTCTCTCGTACAGGAAGAGGTGTCTCTGCATCGGCTTGAAGCGAGTCAGCTCCTTCATGCGAGTTGGTCCTTTCTTATGGCTGATCCACACGCTGAAGGAACCCTGCATCAACACCCGGCCCAGCTCGCAAATATCACCCTGTATACAACGGAAAGAGGCGTTTATTTATGAGCTTTTATTATCAATACATTCACTGTGAAAATGTGCATTAGAGATTCAGAATGCCGACCTCATATCCTGTGATGGCTATCTGGTGCATGGAGTCATTGACTGATTTGAGCAGGTCCAGCATTGCTGTCAACGCCCCCTGCAGCTCTGAAGTCCCCTCACAATCTGGGCTGTACTTTAGAAGCTCCTGAATAAACAAACAATCAGAATCAGAATACCTTTATTAGAACAATAGAACTAGCATGTAGGTAGATAAATGCACACATACATTTAGTCAAAACAGGGCAACAGCACACTCTGGTGGTCAGGACTTAAAATACAGAGGGGAATCTTAATTGCTATATTTACTGTATGCAGAAAGGCATCTGTCCTATAATGTGAAAATGTATTTATTTTAGCGACTTCATTGATACAGAGAGGCTTAAGGGGTGAACTTAGTATGTGAAGTACACTATGCTGAACCACACATCTAAATACTAAATCAATGAACTACATCATTTAGATCATTGACTGTTTGTGTTTCATACCCCTCTGTCTCACCTTAAGCAGCAGCTGGTATTTGGTGAGGCGTTGGATTGGTTTCAACAGGTATGAATCCAGACCCAGTTTGTGCTCCAGCTTTTTCTGACAATCCTGGAAGGAAGACAAATACAAGCAAGATAAATGTAATGGTGGTCGATGACAAATCACAGTTCCATACATTTTCTACATTTTTTAAAAGTGACGTAAATGTACTAACTTGTTTCATTCAGTTCAGAACTGCAGTGGTTCATATTAGTTTATGAAACAACTAATCCTATCTTGCATGTCTCTAAAAACAAACATAAATCAGCCAAAATGTTATTTTTGAAAGTGAAATCAGTGAAACTGACCTGAAAGAAGACACAGTCTGAGAATTGTCCCCACAGTGCCTCAGAGCGTGGCTTATTCTGACAGTAGCATTCATACATTTCAAAACTTTCTTTCTGAGGAGACAGGAAAGATACATCTTTTTAAAACGTAGGACAATTTGGAACACATGGTTATTACTTAAACAATTGACACAACATATCAACATTTATCATCTCACCCGCGCCAGAAAACATGCTCCTACACTTTCAGGAGCTTCCAGGCATCCTTCCAGGTCCTGAAGAAAAACCCTGGATTCCCAGAAAGGTCAAAGGTCATCAGATCACAGTCATATTAACCCATATCTAGTAAGCATTATCCTTAATACAAGTGGCTGCTAGGAACCATACCAGCGCCTGTTTCATGTGACTAGTCCTACTAAGTGTTTTGCATATATGAATTTCCACAAACATATTTTATTAACATTAATATCATTAAACTACTTTATTATTATTGAATCTCTCAGTACCACAGACTTATGTCAAGCAAGCATGGTGTATTTATTTTTTAATATCAAACTAATTTGTCTTAAGACAATGTGTATTGAATCTTTTGCATGCTTAACATACTTGTACATACTTACCTTATATTTGAATAGAATCTATGTGTGAAGTGAGTTGACTTGCCTGCTGTGAAAATTGTAGATCTCAGGCATGTTTCCAAAGAGGATGTCTCTCTTGCTGCGCAGGATGGGGGGCAGAAGCCCTGACAGAGCTGGGTTGTCCATCTCAGCTCTGTAACCCTGAAATGTTTAATCATAGCATATCATTAAATAGGACTGCAACTAATTATTATTTTCTTTATCGATTAATCTGCCTATCATTTTCTAAATTAAATGTTTGGTCAATACAATTCTAGGGTTTCAGTCTAAAAACCAAAGATACTAATTGTAATTAGTGATTAATGATATAAAACACAAAAGCCAGTAATCTAACATATTGTTTTTTGCATGTAAAACTACTAACCAATAATCG
This sequence comes from Dissostichus eleginoides, assembly GCA_031216635.1. Classification (NCBI taxonomy): domain Eukaryota; kingdom Metazoa; phylum Chordata; class Actinopteri; order Perciformes; family Nototheniidae; genus Dissostichus; species Dissostichus eleginoides. The sequence continues at coordinate 16,033,381 of CM062271.1, forward strand.
ATTATCAAAATAAATGGCTATAATATTGCTTGCAGCACTACAATTAAGGTTGTTGTTTTTTGCATTAAATATATTCTGGAGTCACAGCAACAACATACAGTCGACACAAGAATCAATCAGACACTTTTTTTCTACTTTTGTGACATTAAATGTAGTCGTTCTCACCAGCAGAATTGACAGCAGCTCTTCCACATAGATTCTTTCCGTCTCTATGAGTTCCCGCATCACATGACTGTGACGCAAACAAACAGACAGGCGAAGAAGTAGACCGAGAGAGAGCCAGAGGGCATCATTAGCACTGAACAAAGAGAATCACTAAGGTAACAGCATGAAGAGCAGTACTGAGGACAGATCCTCCTCCTCACCGCTTCAAGAGATCTGGGCTGTCCTCTCCATCCAGGAAGTACGACACGCAGCTCCGGCTCTCCTGGTAGTCGTGGATCACCTCAATCTGAACACACCACAGATCCATTACTCTTAAGCATCCAATTGAAGTCACAGAACATTATATTATACTAAACAACTTTTGGACCAAACTAAAGAATGATGAGTAACATTGGTTGCCTCCAATGCATCTGGGACAGGAAATAATCGTACTTTTCTTGAGTTGGGGCTCTTCCGGGATGCTCTCTTCCCTGGCAGAGAGAGGTCGAATGTGAACTTCAAACCATCACCTGTAAAAGCCAGATCGGCAGCTCATCAAAGTGCGTTAGTATAAGTCACATACAATATTTAACCAAGATGTTTATTGAGAAGATCAAGCACCCACGCTATGTCAGAAACCATTATTTTTTTATAATGGCACAGTGTGAACACGGTGGCCTCAAAGGGATTTGCTTTGCCCTTCCCCTGACCTGTTCTGTTCCTCAGAAACTTTAAAAAGAACATGAATCAGTCCTGATCGACATTTGTGGAAATCAATGCTAATAGGTGGCCTCTGCTAATAGGTGGCCTCTGCTAAAGGTGCGGCCAGGATCCGGTATGTAAAGATCTAAAGGAGCGTTTGGCACGACCGTCAGTGTCCTTTTGATCATAGCTGCTGAATCCTTACATGATAGTCCAAGTTCCACTGAGTGTTGTGCCTTTGCATATGCCATGTTACATTCATCAGTGATATGCATGCATATATGTGAGTGTATACATGTACCGGATCCAATCGATCAAAGCTAACCACTTTTCCCTTCATCTCCTCTCCTTCAAATGGCTGCTGTCTCTGATATATCGGGGGTTTCATAATCACTGTCATTCTCTTTCTTGTTACTTCTCTCATTAGTATGGCTTCATATCATGAAGAAAAACCTTAAAGACATAAATGGAAATGGCCTATTTGGATGTATACTCAATGGATGAAGACACATTAATTGGACACAATTGATATGTTCAAATAAAAATGAAAACAAACCAGAAAACACACATGGTATTAATTGGGTACCACTGTACTGTATATGGTTAGCTGTGTGCAACCTCCCTTGAGACCCAAATGGAGATGAAAGGGTCTTTAATATGAACCACATATGGTTCTATGGCAGATATCCTGACTAATAGAGCAGTCAGGTATTTCCCAGCGGACTGATTATACCTTCTCCCCTCGTAGCAGCCTTTTTGTAAAGGTGGCCTGCTAACCCCAAAGCCCATTGAGGAACACCTTAGGCCTGCTCAGTGGGGCCCTATGATGTGTTAATTTAACCATGGAGCCTAAAGCAAAGATCCAAGTGGGGGAGGGACTGATGCCAAGCCATAAGGGCTGGCACAAGCCCCCATACCGGGCCTGGGAAACATGGGGGGTGGAGAGGGAATTCGTTTTTTTTCGTAGAAAGCCTACTGTACAGTATATGTTGAAAACTAGGACAGTGCCAGTTTCTTTTGTTTTTTATAGTGATAGGTAGAGAGACTGTAAATATGACGAAAGAGCTGTTAGGTCACCAATGCTGTTTAATCAGCAAGTGTGTATGAATTAGTTGACAGAATCCCCTTTTTGTGTGTGTGTGTGTGTGTGTGTGTGTGTGTGTGTGTGTGTGTGTGTGTGTGTGTGTGTGTGTGTGTGTGTGTGTGTGTGTGTGTGTGTGTGTGTGTGTGTGTGTGTGTGTGTGTGTGTGTACTGTACCATGTTTGGGGGAGAAGAGGGGGGACTTGGAGCGTGGTGGGTTTTCGGGGCGGGGGGCCACCAGTTGGATCGGTCGCACATGTTTATCAGCGAGCTTCCTTAGACAGGCCTGTCGACTCTGAATCATCTGCTGCACGCCTGCATGCTTCTCAAACGTTTTCCCTATCTGGGCCTAACAGCGAGAGAGAAGGACACAGAGGTAGGATACACAATTATGATGTATAACACAGAAATAGCTCTCATTATTTAGAAACAAATAAACACAGAAATATGGCAGCAATGTAATCGTGTCCCCATCGTGCAATTTCTATTTTTGGTATATTCTTAGTTTCAGATGACTTATCACTGTGCTCACTTAGAACAGTCATTGCCTTTTCCTCTTTATTAGCAAGATGCTCAATTCCATTTATATGGAAGGATGTACAGTAACTCAACAAATGGATCAAAGATGGGAACATGCAGAACCTCAAGCGGCTTTTTCAGATCTGTCTGATTCGGATGATGGTGTTTTGCTTTTTTTTTGTTTATTTATTTCCTATATTGTCTGTACATATTTGTTACGTGAGATGATAGCTTATGTGTTTGTCTTGTCTGATCAATAAAAAAAACACCTATAAATAAAACATTAAAAAAGAAAAAATATATAAGATGTTAGTGTGTACTTGAGGCCTGAACAAATGTTAACGAAAAGTTTCAAACCTTTTCCTGTTCCAGTCTGAAGTCAAAACATCCAAAATGATGTTAAAATGTAAAAGGATTGCTGTGGTCACTGACCTGCAGCTGAGGCATGATGACAGCCTCGTACTCGATGGTCAGGACGTCCGGTCCTGAGCTCAGCATAGACGGCGCCCCCTCCAGGAACCTCTCAATGTCCCTCAGAGCAGCCTGGGCCCCCATCTTAGACTGGTACTTTTCCACCAGCTGATTGGCCAGCAGATATGCTCCATCATCGCACCAGGTTTGGGCCTGAAGGTTGAAAACACACATCACTGTAAATAAATCTGTGTTCTCGGATGTCTGTTTGTCTTGATGCAAATGATTTAGTACCTGTCCAAGACAAAGCAGCAGCTGGTGTGTTTGCAGAAGATGAGTGTGTTTGGTTTTGAGAGCAGCATTTAGTGTATCACAGTAGTGGCGGAGCTCGTTGCAGCGCTGCATAATAAGAGCCATGGCATAGTGGTGACTTGCGGAGAGCTGGTGTCCATGAAGGATGATGATCTGAGCTCGAGACATCACCTCCTGATAGAGCCAACAGATAAACACAAGAATAAGGAGTCTATTATTTTACATGCATACATACAGGTGCTGTTAATGCATGTATTGCCAGTTTGACAAAGAAACACTGACCTGTGCATTTGATTCCAAACTGTCCAACCTTTTGAGAGCCTGTTCTGTTTGAGCCAGAGTGTCCACAGATATGGACAGCTCCTTCTCCTGCCCTGTTAGATGCTCCAGACACAACTCCATCTAGAGTCAAAACACACATTGAATAAACAAAGATTAAAATGAATAAAAACACCAATACAAAGCCAACCTGGTGGCTCCCAGAGGTATTACAAACATAATATAATCTTGAGGCTGAGGATTGCCTAGAGCAGTGGTTCTCAACTGGTCAGGCTCTTTGTCAATAGATCGCGACCCGACATTTTTAACCACTCAAATCTATTCAACAACAAATCGTGCTGTAATATACGCTTTTCAGCATACAATATTAATAAAAGTGAAGTGCAGTGCATATATCCCTTATATCCCTTCACAGAACTAAAGTATGCCTTTAAAAAAGGTTTAATGAGATGATGGCATCAAAGCTGAACTGTATAACATAAAAAGGCACACATGCTGAAAACCCAACCCCAGGGGGTCTGGGGGGATTCTCCCCCAGGAGATTTTTAGAAATACTAACATATAAACTACGCATTCTGGTACACTCTGAGAAGAACATAAATACATGTATTACTACCCGACATATTAATAATATTTTATGCCATTGTTTGTTTTTCACTTTGTTCTGACAGCTGAATTGCTGCTCCTCACAGAGAGAAGAGCAAAAGAGGAGAGTCTGTGTGACTTACTTTAAATTGTGGGTAAGGGTAGATAGCCCCCATTGTTCTGTGACCTGTCAATCATCAAACCGGGGGTCATATTTCATTATGTGTTCATTTTTATCTGAAGTTGTACCCATGGATGTATAAAGAATAGTTCTACCGCAAAGTTATTGTCCGTGGGGACTTCCGGCAACAATCTTGATTCTGATTGGCCAGAAGACTCGAAAAAACATCAGCAAAGATGTTTTAATGAGAAGATGATCACTACATGACAGAATTTTTCAAAATTGTTTATGGTCTCCGGTACTTCCAGTCCAACGCCTACTGCATGCACAGCGTTAGAAAATCGGGCCTTCAAAATAAAAGTTTGACCCTCTGGCCTAGAACCTAATCTCTGGCCTAGAACCTAATCTCATCAAGAGATCATATCCTCTTGGGTGTATGGAAATATTGGCGAAAACACCAAAAAGCATAGACACATGTACACATGATAAATATATAGATGCCTTGCCTCCTGAAAGCTTTGTTCATATCTGAGCAACTGCATGTACTGATGGAGTTTCAGATGATGCTTCTCAAAGAAACCATCAAAGGCTGACTCCATGTCTCTGAGCTGGGCAAGAAGCCTGAAAAAAACAAGTCACTGTGTCATAGATCTAATTCATTGTGAATAACTAATAGTTAACAATTCGAAGTTTACAATTATATGATGATACATGAGAATTTTCTTAAACCAAAGAGGGCAGCCTTACCTCTGTACTGTCTCCCAGTCCATCTTCACATCCCACTGGGAGTCATCCTCTTTTCCGGAGGTCTCCAGGCTTGCAAGAAGATGACGCCCTTCCTTTGAAACTGACCTGATTGCATCCTGTCATACGGAGGGCAATTTAAATATTAAATTAGCAATATTCAAAATAGTGCGTCTAGATATATTCGGAGGATACATATATATATAATTGTGGTAGTATTAATAAATTAATCCGTACGAAAACATTTGAAACCTCACCTTGAGTTTCCTGTACTTTTCAGTATGAGACTCAAGGAGATACTCGATGGCCTTCCCATTATCACACAGCTCCGTCTCCGCCAGCTCAGTGCCAAAGCTCTGCAGCATCTGTGCAATGTCTTTAACTGTGACGGCAAAACTTTCAATGCCCTTTATAGAGTCAAAAAACAAAAAAACGAAATACTAAGACTTGTGAAACAATCTGTGGCTCAGTGTTGTTTAGATACAGAGCCATTGGTTGATATCAGACACCAAGACATATAGTTATCCAGTATTAATGTTTGCTGCTTACTGTTCGTAAAACAATCCAGTCACTATGACAATAGTCCAAAGTGCCTCCGAACTCTGAAGTCAGCTGGTTCTCATCGATGTAGTGCAGCAGGTCTGTGACAGAGCTCAGCATCACCACCTAAAGGTGCAGATACAATCTAAGACCGCACACAGAACACTCTATACTTTTAGAAAAAGTTATGAGTGCCATGTTTAGAATTTTTGTTTTACGTATATCCTTACTTGGTGTTTTTGAAATATATTATTGATTTTATTTTAATAGAAATATAATTTGGGTAAGTCTGTTCGCCATAATGGGTGAGATGTGATTGGTCAATAAAGGAGTGTTCAAACCACTGGCATGTACACAAGGTTGTACAACATTTTTTGGGGGGGATTGCATGACAAACATCAGATATTTTACTTTTGATACTTTACAATTAACTTAATGAAATTACTAGAATCCTTTCTAGGATATCTGCTTTATGTATCTTTATTTGTTTCAAAACTGAAATCAACATGTGTTCTTGGCTGTGTCCACCAGAACATTTTGACTCATGGAGATCAGGGTTGTAACAAGAACGAGGTGTACCTTGTTGTGGTGTGGGACATGTTTGGTAACTGAGGAGGAGCTGCCTTACTGGCATCTTGAGCATGAAGTCCTCTTGGCTGAAGCGAAAGCCAATATCTGTAACAGTGCGGTGGAAGAAGCTGGTGGGTCGGAGCACCAAGACCAGGTGGAGGTTCCCAGGAAACGAGGCCTTGAGAAGGAAAGAGGTTTGTTGTCATAGTGATGATGCTGGTATGGAGGAGGATTCAGTAAAGAAAAAACGTTGTGTTTCGGCTCAAGGGGCAATATAGACTTACTCCTGTATGCATGCTGGCACAGGTTTGAACTGAGCAAAAGCATCAACAAGCTCTCCTCCTGCAGATCTGACAGGAGAGACTTCAGGTCTCTGACATCCTGTCAGTCCCACTGTTACTCCAGCATAACGGATTCAAGGTTCACTCACTTAACTATACTACTCATACAGCATGTCATTGTTAAATGCTGCATTTCATCTTTAGGTCGTTTGAGGTCGCCTGACTGTGCAGGAATGTCTGCATTAGCACAGACCATATACAGTATGGAGCTCTAGCCGAGATTACAGCATGTATTAACAGTACATTATGACATATTTTTACCAAACAAATAAAAAGGTAAAATAATGACATTTCATATAGTTTAAATAATCGTGGAAACTTTCACATTTACATCATAGATCAAAGGGATGCAAAAGCAATCTCTGCAGAGGATTTGTATGCAACATTGCCTCCTATTTTGTATTGATATCACCATGGCATGCATTTGCATGTAGGCCTACGCAACTTCTGACATTCATATGTCCTCACTCGACCACGAAGGGTCGTTCACCTAAGCTCCTGATTTCAACATAAACACGCATTAAAATCCTGCATTTAAGTCTGTTTGGTTTTCACAGACAGCCAGTCGCATGACTAAGCAGAGACGCACCGCAGTGCTGCGCTCAGCAGAAAGACAGCCGGGGCCAGTGCCGCATTCACCCTGCCCGCCCAAAAACTTCGCCCTAAACTCTTCACACGGTGAATAAAACTAATTAGGATTTTATTTTACCGCTGTCCGGCGGATCTTCGGCGTTACCCGCCGGTAAAAAAAATCAGCCATGGTGTGTGAAGCCATCTCGGTTCAATGTAAGTTCCCGCCCGTCCGTTGGAGATGGTGCCGCGCTGAGCAGCTGGTCGGCGGCCGGCTGAGCCGCAGCGCCGCTCCTCTCAGGCGGAGGGTGGCAGCCTGACTGCAATGTTTCCCTCCCGCCTTCCTGCTCATCCCCTGCTCAGCACCCCGCGTCATCACAACACGTTTTGCTTACTCATTCATTTGCAGCAATATGTAACAGGACATTCAGTACAAACAAATAGTTTACCCTTCACCTCAGACTAAACACCACATAGAGCTACCCACCAATTCGAAAGATGCAGAAATGGTAGTTTGATTTTTGACTGTGCTGTCCAGATATGTCTCAGGTTTTAAGCACCATGGACAACGACTCGTAAATAAAACAGTAGCAATTGAACACAGCCACATTGCAGCTGAAAAGCAATGGTTAGTCATATACATGATGTCAAAACAGTCTAGGAATGGTAGATACAAATGGCATTGATTAAAAGAATAAAATATAATATGAAACTCACTGCTATCCTGGCAAGTGCAGTTTTGATAGAGGCCCATGTATCCAGTCTCCGGTCTAAAATGATGATAAATTTGACTCCGGGTTGCCTCGTTCTGCAAGACAAATTGGGCAAATGTGTACAGCTTTAATGTCATTCTTTGATTTAAAGCTATAACACGAGAAAATGAGATGATAACCATTCAAGAGCAGGTGGATTAGTCAAGTTATAGGTGCTTTAAAGCTATATACATCATTTCTTTATTATTGCAAATGCACTGCAATGACATTATCTAATTTCCTAATCTCTAAGGGGAGTGAGGTTTGGACATAGAGGGCATGAGTAGGACATTTGACACTATGGAGCAGTAAGGACCAGCTGTGCTCAGAATACATGAGCTGGGCTTTTGGTGCACTGCAGAAAGAGAGAGGGAGAGAATCAGACAGCTATTTATGAAGGAGGACGCACCGAGGGATGAGAGTGAGGTACGTAAAGACTTTGACTAAAGCTTCCTCTGGAATGTCACTAAAAGCCGAGCTCTCTGGGAGGGTGATGATGACGCTGGAGTCTTCCCCACGGCCCCCTGGGAAGAAAGATATGATCAATCAATTTATTTGTAATCATGAAATCAGAGGTTAGACACTTAGTCACTTTAAACTCTTATTAAGATATATCTCAAAAAGGCCTCACCTGACAAGTATGCCACCTGTTTCTCTATGTAGCCTCCCACCTCCTTCAAGCTTAGAGGGACAGTCACCTCTGGAAGATGAAACAAATGATAAAGGCTTTAGGAAAGTGGTGTGCACTGGAAAACTAAGGGTCTCAGTTATAAACAGAACTTAGTTTAAAATAATCAGTTGTAAATGGCAGTCAAGTAACTTTCAAATTAAAGAACAATGTAATAGTCTTTTAAATACACAAAATCCCAGTCCAAGAGTTTTTTTAATGGGTCTTTTTCCCAAGTCTTTTTAGTTTTATACATTGAAAACATTAAAGTAATCGCATTTAAAAGACGGATAATCTTACCTATATGCCTTAATCTAAAAATATAGATGTTATTGTTCGTTTTAAGTGATTTTCCATGACATTACTCAGAAGAAATGTCGACTTTATATGCTTTCTCACTGAGGCTGATGTGTATCCTGCATCTGGTGCAAGTTAGACATTGACATCTTTAAAAGACATTAGCTAATTTACTGTACAGCGTCTGAAGGGATGTTGCTGTAATATTAAGTTAACTGGCAGATGGCCCAGTGTCTCGTGCTTGGTGCCATTAGACTTATTCTCTGAGTGGCTAATAAATGCAGTCTCTTATAGAGTAGTCAGTGCAGTTCAAATCAGGGGTGGATGGAAAGGAATTATTCGGGTGGATGTGTAGACAGGAGACATGTTGAGACTGTATTTTCTCACAATGTATACACAGTAGACTTTTTATGTGTGGGTGAATAAGGGAAACTCAACAAGTCGTTTATAGCTTTCTTTCCAAGAATATTAACAACAACACAGGAATACTAATAATACTACTAATAAATAAACACATTCTGAGGGACTTAGTTATTAAAACCTTACTAAACTACATGTTTAGCAGTTAATGCAACAGATTGACAGGGCTGTCAATTTGCTCACAATTCACCGTTTCCTTATCCATAATGGATAAAGACATTAACAATGAATTGCAGAAGAGAATATGACAGAGGTCAGAAGAGAGAGAAAAGGAAGAAGAGGTGTTATTTTCCATGCGTCGACTGCAGTTACAGAGTCCGTCAGGCTGCCAGGGAGAAGGTAATGAGCTCTACTGGTACCTGCTGAATATTTGATGTACGTCTGTAACAGAGAGGGGCTGAGCCAAGCGGGACCAATGGCTGAACTGTGCACACACAGATGCAGGGTAAAGTTACCGTCACACTGCAATAGTTGTATAACCATTTATACCCTGTGCCACAAGAACTTCTGGAAGTTGAGACAGGTCTTAAACAAATAGATGTCATTTTCTATTTGGATAACTGCAGTGTACAGATATATCATGCTTTGATTTGTCTATATAGAACAATATGTACGCTGGTGAGATCTAACTGGGTTTATGTAATGGGTACATTTTCTAATCTTGCAGTCGATGCAAGAAAAAAGGAACACACTGATACACAAACACACACACTGCGGACCTCTACTGTGTTTGATCAAAGCAAGGGCAGCCTGTGCAGCAAACTGCAACGCTGTTAATAAATTTGCCAGTTTGTGGAAATATTGTACTTTTCCCTCTCCCTGCCAGACACCATCCTATCACATGACTAAGTTATTTTTAAGACACTGCCACATGAAATGCCTTGTATTCCATAAATTAAACAAGGACAGTTATAAAGTGAAGCACTGTTTTAGCTTTAATAACTCACATCTACACACATTTTAAACCGTAAAATCAAATCAAAGTAGGACAGTTGCGGTTCTGCTTGCATCATGACCTTTCCAGGTGACATGCTGGATGGTTTGCACAGGCGAAAGTCAAATAACCTCTGTTTGCTCTCTGCTCTGACACACACATAAAGAATAATGTTTGCCAGTGTGGATGGAAACAGAGCTTAGCTGCCAGTCAAACAGATCCACACACCAAGACCAATCTTCCAGTCTGCATACAAAGCTGAAAGCTTATCTCTGTTGTCCAAACAGTGATAAGCATCCACACTGACTTCATTACATACAGTTCATATGAAAAGCCTTAAAACCCTTGTACTTTTCCACATTTTATTATTTTACAACATTGATTCAAAGGGGATTTCATTATTGTTATTTTAAAATGTCTCATGAAGAAAATGAAGTGTGTCAAAGGAGTCAAAGAGACATGTATACATTTTCTATGCACCATAAAAATGTATTTGAATAGGTTGACAGAACATTTAACCCACACATATTGAGGCTGTTTTAAGATTACTTTGTTCTGAATATCTACTGAAGAATTCTGTAAATAAATACCTTTTTTCTCAGGGCAAACGATATCATTTTATTTACTGAATGACCAATTATTGAACAGGCGCCAAACATTTTTCACATAGTGTAGTACGTCTTAGTGAATCATACCAAATGTCAGCAAAAGGAGAGGCTGGTTTTAATGTAAAACACATACCCAGCATGAATGTTATTTGTAGTGAGATTTTGCAAAAGTGGAAACATGTAATCCCTTGCAGAAGAAGAAATCCCTTCTTACAAACATGTTCACAGTACCCACAGGCCACATACTGCTTTGGGTCATGAGATATTTTGCTAAACAAAGCTTTCAATGCTAAGGGGATTAAACTGGTGGGCGGCTGCATGCTGATAGAAAATGGTAGAAGAACATGTAGGGATACATGAAAACTAGATTGGTTAAAGGCCAGAAATAGATAGACAGTAAACCCTAGATAATAGCTTTACATATTTTACTGGACAGCCCCTATGGAAGTAATGTCGTGGGTTTGGTAACATTTGATTCATTCAAATAGATCAACATATTTTATGGTGTCGAAAGAAGAATATTTTAGTTTTCCTTGATCTATCGGTTACTAGTTTCTGTAGTATTCTAGTTGTATAGTGGTTTATCAATGTGACTGTCTGTCATATAATCAGATTGTTTAGCATCTACTACACTGCTGTAGAGAAAACTAGAAAAATACTATTTTTTTTATAAAGAAGATTCTATTCTTATTGATGATGAAAATCAAGAAGCAAGCTAACATGTATTTTAAATGGTATTTGTATGCATGCAAATGTGGAAATTGCAGTCTAAGTTGAGGCATTTTACGCATTTAAAGGAGTTGAAGTGTCATTTCCTCGAAGGAGAGGACATTTGAGTTTCACATTAACTCACATAAGCCCTTTAAGCAGCTAAACGATAGCATTAAACCAAATGAAAAGCCATTCAACGAATAAATACTAAACTGTCTGTTGAAGTCTGAGAGACAACATTATTTGGACTGCTATCTTAAAAGAAAGGCAATGAACTACAGTTTAAACAAAACTGTTGGACTTAGTTGGGTTCCGTGCCCTGTGAATAATTGAAGTCTTTATCCTGTTGTGTAGTTAGGTAGTAAAGTGTCAGTCAAACAATTATGAGTTGAAGTCTAGCCAACATGCAGAGACTAAAGGAAGTCAGACAGTAGTTGAACTGGCAGTGCAAGAAGGAGAATGTTTTAAGAGTCTGTTTTATGTACCAAACGGCAGCGCCAGCATTGAAACGTGTTATTGTTTACTGAAACAGATTGAATACTTGTTTACAGTTACATAGACTTTAACTGATCATTAAGAAAACACAAAAATAAAGATTTAGCTCATACTCAAGGGGAAGTAAAGTCTTCCTTAGGGTTTTGCCTAACAACACAGTCATAAGGCCCCGGGTCAAAAGGCCCTGTTAGTATTGTGATTATTGCAAGTTCACTTTGAATTGTTCACATTCTTTAAATGATCCAAAGAAGGCTCAGACAGAAAGGAAAGTGTAGAAATGTGTAGAGGGAAAAGGGTAAAGGTGAGCTTTGTAGAGGATATTGTATCATTACCCATTACTGAAATGATGATCTATGGTTTTTGTTTCATACAGCAGTGTTTTTTATGCTCACCACTGCATCCCCTATAAGCAGATTACGACAAACCCAGAGAGCGAGGCTCACATTTCACAAAGAGAGATAAAAAAAAAAATGTTGGCTGGTATAAATAGAAACTCAGCGTGGCCTTGTCTCTGTTACCTACACACACAAGCCCAGGTGCAATGAACCCACAGGAGTCATAAAAAGGCAAAGGCCCATCAATTAAACAATGATGCTGCCAAGATCCCAAAGTAATCACATTAGCTTCTGGAGGACGCTCCTCGATAGTGCTGTCAATCACATCAGACAGTATTTCTGTCCATCACCTTGCCTTCATTATTTAATTTACTCTGACATTTGTAAAAATACACGGTTAGAGTGATGACTGACAAATGTTGAGGAGGGTAATGCTGTTTGTGATACAGACAATGTAACTGTTGTATGGTAAATATATGTTGTAACTCCTAACATTATTTAAGAGCTAATAAAATAGTATTTTAAAGGCCATGCACTTTTCCTTTCCTGACTAAGTGTAGACAGTTTATTGGCCCCCCTATTTAATACATGACACAACATCATGAAGACACATTATGTACTTTCAGAACATCAGCAGTATGGATTTTTCTTTGAGCACTGTCCCAATTTAACATACAACCCACCGTCTGCAGATATTCTCTAAATCATCACTACAGATAAATATCTCTCCATCTGGGATAATGACATAATCCCTGCAATGGCCCGGTGTTTGAGCAAAGCTGCATGAACTGGCCCATCAATGATACTGACTAACCTAAGATACAGTCTGCAGTTCTCCAGTTACTTCCTGTAATGGCTCTCAGAAGTTACTAATGTTCACTGTCAATCAAACTAAATGGACCTCTGCTACGGTGCTTTTAAGCGTCAGTCTGCTAAAATTAGGTAATGGGAAATAGTTTTAAAGCAGATACAGGATTATATTCAAAAGCCTGCATGAGGCCAGCAGAAGTGAAATGAGGACAGTCAGCATCATGTGTACTCACGCTGCAGAGTGCTCTCTAGCTGAGAGCCGGCCTGCAGAAGGCAGCGGTAGCTCTCCATCTCCCTCTTGGACTCTTTCTCCGACTCTCTCTCCTCCTGCAGTGAAGCTGGGCCCATTCCCTCCGTGTCCGAACCTGGATCAGGCTGAGAGAACTGAGGCTGTGGTGGGAGGTATTATCCAGGCCTCACATCCTCCAGAGTCCTGCAGCCCTGCATAGTGTCCCAATGATCCAATCTGGGAGCTGCCACAAGGAAACTTATGCCCACCTGCCTCTGCGGGTCCCAGGATCCAGACGGGACAGTTCCCTGAGGATCTTCCTGACCTTGAGCCGCATAGAGTGACTCCACACTTCACAGTGACAGAAGAGGGTTTTTAGTCCTGTTGTTGCCTAGACTAGATATTTTCCTACACATACAAACTAGTGCCGGCTGACTGTCCTGCTTTAGCAGCAGCTACTTCAAAACAAACTAGGCTCCATCTGGCCACTGCTGTCTGTCTCTCTGTCGCCCCTCCCCTCCTCTCCCCCTCCCTCCCCTCCTCTCCTCTCTCCCTCTCTCTGGGCTTCAGTGCGTCAGCTCTGCAACAAGCAGTCCTCAAGAGTCTGCTCCTGCCAACTCCCTCCCAACTTTTCCTCTCACTTCGCACTCCCTGGTGCTGTTTTCTATGTCCCCAGTATTAGGCAGACTGTACTACAGTAGGCTGGATCGTAGGCGGTCTGGCTGCCATGTTCATGTCCCCACTTTCTTCAGCTTTACAATAATATAGATGCACACACAGTGGAGAATAGATCTATTGTAAACAGAAAATGAAAATGCACCACACCCTCAGCCAACAAGTTTGATACACAACAATCACATTCAAACAGAAGAACAAATATGAAAGGGTGTCATTGTGGATACACAGAGCCTTTCTCAACTCCATTCCCCACTGCTTAGCCCACAACTACTGTGAATGGATGATTGCTTATGAACAGTAGATATTTAAGTGGAGAAAACTGATAAATACTTGTAAATGTATGTATGTAAACCTCCTCAGTGTTTGACGTGTTCTTGATGTGAGGCCACAAATGGAGCAGGGGGAGAGCAGCAGTACGCCGACCTGGTACGCAGCCACTCAGCTGATCCAGCTTAGCCTCTCAGCCATCTCATTACCACAGCATCTGCTTAGTGTGGCCAAATGCACACACACACGCACACACACACATCAGACAAACATGCTGACATAAACATTGGCATAATGAAGCACTACAAGGCAGTTTATCTTCAAAACATTCTGCTTTATTTCAGAAAATCTTCAGGTTTTTGAACATACTAGTTTCAAAGAGGTACATTCAGCTTGGAGGTTTGGAGTGTTGAGGCTGGAGACCCAAAGGGCTGGAGGTGGGGGGGGTTCCCTGCTGCATGACGCAGGGCTGCTGAGGTGCCTGAAGAAGTCCACCTCCAGCCCTTTACAGACAGGCACAGCGTCCACAACCACAGAGCCTCTCGTGCTTTTTTTCTTACATTTTGACATTTTCTTACAAAAGTGGCTGGAAAAAGGTTGCATTAAAAATACAATCCATCATGTTATACTTTTCATTTAGACAGGCAAAACGTTAGATTTCAAGATATTTTTAAGCTCTAAAAATAGCATTTCTGATGTCACTTAAAGGTTTTATATATTTTTAACAAAGCAGGCAGCCCCTCTCAGCGTGTCCTCTTACATCCGGGGTCTCCGGCTCAGTGCAGTGTGGAGGTGACATGTGACATGTCACAGAGTAAAGAATAGCATTCGTATTCGTCAGAAAACAAGCGGCCTTTGTAGAAAATGTCGCTGTCCATTTGTTAAGAACAAATCAGCATTAACTTAAATGTAATCTGGCATTTATGACTGCCATTGTGCAGATGCACGGTATCAGATATGTCAGGCTACAGTCAGTGGAGTGGAATACAAGGCCAGTACTTCAAAGTACTGTACTGGAGATATGTGTGAACAGGAATCAGCATATTACTAAAGTATAAAATCCTCACACTGACAGATTTTGTAAAGCAAAACAAAAGATTAATGAAAGGTATCATCAGTAAAAGGAGTGGCATTGGTTCAGAGTTTGACTCTGGGATACTGGGAGTGTTGGGGGGGCTGCCTGTCTTTGCATGTAGGACAAAGACTATTAAAAGGGATTGGCACAGGCTCACATCAGGGCTGCAGTAAAACAGACAAACTCAACTGGCACAAAGCTGACCCCTTGGACAATAAAAAAAGATTTATGTAATAAAAGTATAACATTTGTGAGTAAAAGTACAGGTAACAATAAATATGCCAAATACACAATACATGTTTGTGGAAAAAACAGAAAACTATATTCAGAAAACTGTATCTAAAGGTGATTTATAAATGATGGCATGTTTGAATGGAATGTATGAAGCAGTACACACAAGAAGTTAGAGGAAGTAACAAAACTCTGTCTTCCTGTCAGTCAGAAAACGTGACCAAAAACAGAAGGAAGGAAATGGAGCGTGTAGCCGCACGGTGACACAAACTGTGTTGACGCGGCAGGTCGGGAGTTGATGTTCTTTACACTCCAACTTTAGCCTGCTTAACTAGATAATGAGTGATGAACATAAATACCTCATTTAGGCTTTAGTGCATGTGCGCAATGTGTGGATATTGTGTGTGTGTGTGTGTCCTCAGGCATATTGTAATGTGCCTAAGTGACCATCTATGCTATGAAGAAACCAGCTTCTTTAATAGTGCAGCAAATGTCTAAGCAAACTATATCTAGAGGTTCAAGTAGTCCTGGTTTTCATGACACACGGAGGTGTCTGGCTTTTCTCATCCAACACGCACTGACTTCTCACTTTCGGGTCACAATGGTGTGGACAGAATCAGATCGCATTACGTTCATCTTTTTGGCTTGGAGCAGATGTTTTTACACATCCCTATAGCTATATATACACAGTACAGCACATATATTAATTTTCTCATCTTAAATTGAGTCTTAAATTATCTCTGAGGTTTGAAGATTAAGGTCATTCTCCAATGTTAGATTGCTTTACATCTCTAATCTATCTCTCAATCTTGCACACACACAAACTTTTTGGATTGAGTGGTAATATGGCCTCTATTAACTCCACATATAACAAACTAATAACAATATAATCTTTATATAATCATCTTTAACCCGAAAAACCGCCGGTAACTTTTCTTCATGAATTATTTTGACCCGAGTGTAATTTCTGAAAATAACCATTTAAATAATAACCGTCGAAAAGTGTCATGACAATAAAGTGGAATAAACGTTCAAAGTGTAACCGTTGCAGAATATAGGACATTATGTCTTCTTTAAAACGTTGCAGCATACAGTGACAGAACATCAATGGAGTGAAGCTTTCTTTTGAGCCGTCTTTCATGCAGGTGAACCATTCTTGGAGTGGATATTATTACAACTGCTTGTTAAAACACAGCAGTGGGATAGAGCTACTGACAAGGCAGCCGTGTATGCATTCGTTTGTAAGCTAGTATTTTTAAAAAGTAAAAGAAAGAAACTAAATCATGCCTGTCATCGGAGTAGATATATTAAAAAGAATGCAGGGCACTGCTCTGCAGGCATGCGCTGGGGGGGTTGGGAGCTATAGGGAATGTGTGGAGAAGGACGGATCAGAGTCAAAAGACTGCAAAACCCCTTTTCGTCCCTTCCCCCATATTCATCTCGTCTTTTTCTTCTGCTCTTCTTTTTAGATGGAGCCTGATGGCAGCCAGATCTGACCTGAATGGTACAGGACCCTGGAGGTGTTGATGCCACCGGTCCTCGCTGCCTGTCACTGGCGCTCCTTCAGGTGCTTATAGGTAAGTGGTGTGACGGGTGTAATCTGGAAAAGCACAAGCAGACAGATTTTATTTCAATGTTTTCCATATGAGCTTATGCCAACTACAAGGAGAGGACGAGACACCTTGAAACCAGAAAAATCATCAATCAAGAGAATCGGCAGTGATTGGCAACGTACCACGATACGTGAAAACCACTCAAAGAAAACATTCCCGCCACCAGAGACAAGCAGAATTTAGGAAAGGAAATGATCCCAATTTTTCTTCCAAGCAAACTGATCATGTTGAAGCTCAGCAGTGACATTGAGCAGACACCAAACATTGAATTAGGTTTGTCTTGTGGTAGTTTACCTGGCTGTTTGTAGGAGGCCTTCCTGTGACAGCTATTGGGAGAATAGAAATGCATGTTAAACAGTGAAACCCGTAGCAGAGGGCCTGGTGCTGTTGTTAGGCAACAGTTACTGGTGATCCTGGTCAACAGTGATGGGAGAGTGTAACATTCAGACCTACCGACAGAGGGTGGACAAAAAAATGAAAACACTTAGACATTTAATATCAAGCTCACAAAAAGGTGTCAAGAGATGCCCCTTCACCTCTGAACACCTCCAGTGCTCTTGATATTGCTGCCAATTATTTTTCGACATCTACAGATAGTCCAATTTGACTATATTCACTCAAGGCTTCTGTTTATTTGAGACTCACAAGTGTTTAACATTAGAATAATAAATAGGAAATTATGAAGTAAACAATCATACAAATAAATAGAGACTGAAAATTATTAAATTGTGAAATTATCCGACACATTTAAAAAATTCAGCTCATTATTATCAGCTCAATTAATCTTGCTTCTTTGCAAAATAAATGTTTCAGTTTCAGAGTTAATTAAAATGTGTTTTTCAAACCACAATAGCCTTCTTTTTTTTTTAAGTGATGTTTTTTCATATTCAGACGGGGCAAAGCCTGGTTTGTGATACTAAAGGAACAGTCATTCGCTTTTTGCCCTCTATACCTGTCATCTCTCTACTGTCCGCTATCGAATATAAGCAACATAAAAAAGAAAATAAATACAAAATATTTAATAAAAACAGACTGAAGAAAGTAGATTTAGAACTTAGAGGATATATATAATAAAGAGCTGAATTTTTTTTAAACGTGTTTTTTCAACATCATTTCCCAATTTAATATACATTTCATTTGTGGACCATATTTTCTTTATTCCATAATGTTTTCTCTATTTATTATTTTATTATTAGATTAATCTCTACAAATACATCTTCAATATTATATCATGTCGTGTTTCTATTCATTTTTTTGCCCCCTTTATGTGATGCAGCACCAATGTCTGAGGTTAAGGCAACATCACACCATGCAGTGAATCAAGCTCAGCACTCACAAATGCATACATTGTTTTGCCAGGAAAGTAAACAGGCGACCAAAAACACAGGTTTGTACGTGCACACAGGACGACACGACCATGATCAAACCACAACGGTACATGAATGTCAGACTGCAGATGCAATAATGACAGACCAGCCCTGCTGATTCAAACTGTCGGATAATGAAATCCAAGCAAACTAACACCGACACCTCACGCTCACACATTCCTAGAACAAAAAATAATGAGATGGAAGGAAATGAAAATTTAAAATTGGGTTTTTAAAAGCACATGCAGAAGCCAATATAAGCGGGGCTTCCAAAGGGAGGCTGAAAGGAGCATGTTTACAAAGTTTGCAGCATAGGGCCTAGAGATGCATGTATGTGTTAAATATGTGCATCATTTGAAGTAGTAAAGTCTGACACAGAAAAGGTGCATCTCTTCAGGCAGCCAATATCAGCTCACAAAACACAGAAGAACACACTGTGTCCTGTTGTTGAATGTTTGCCAGTAAGCCTTTGATTCTGAAAACTCAGAGTTAGGGACCAGAGAATCTGGACAGTTTGGCTGGGAGGGGGAAGGGGGGGCTGGCGAGTCTTTGATTGGCTTAAATGGCCTGAAGCTGGTACCTGTTTAAATGACAGTATTGGACTCGTCTGAAAAGGTTCTCATGAGCAGGGGCCTGGCTGAAGACCGGGGAGACTGGTGGCCCCCGGCGCTCGAATGAACTGGCTTCATCTAGAAGGGTGAGGCAAGAGACACCAAGACATCACTACGCTGACAAACACACACTTTGCCTCTTGCTCCATCCTGTGCTCCTACTTGCACACAGACAAACATATATTGACGGGAACACACATAGGCATACACATGTAGACAGGTGGACAATGGAAACCAGTCCTGGGGCCTTCTTACACGCAGTTTCCTTGCAATAATATTTGTTAAGAAACCTTGGCTCTATATGAATTGGTTCATATTATTCGAAAAGCTGCTATGCTTGCACATTTCTCAAAAGCATTAGCGGTATAACACGCAGGCACAGACAGAATGCAGTGGCCCTCAGGGTTTGTGGTGAGGATCCAGGATGAGATTGCTGACTTGAGCCTCATGCAGGTAAGTTTGGGTGCTTTGATGATGCATTCACCTGACTCGACATGCGGAGGCAGCAGGCATCGAAGCAGCACGGCAGCTGGGAGGAAACACTGACTGACGCGACTGGACACACAAGAATGGAAGACTGACTGCACGTTTGGACATCCGGTCCTACTCCACACTGCTTGGGCACGCACACCTGCCACTGACCTCACAATTTATTAAGCATATCTAAAGACAATAAATCCTGTTGAGGTTTAAAGATAAAGCCATCCCAGGATACATTTTTGATGTGACATCTCATCTGATTATTGTCTAACCTAATGTGTCTATCTAAGTGGGTACTGTTTAAAGCCACAGAATGCCACCTGAGTTACTTTAGAAGGTAAGGAAGGAGTCAAACAGTGGGAGAGGAAGGACACAGCAGGTAGGAAACAAGCAAGAACAAGTGGCATACACAAAAACTCAGCAGGAAGAGTCTTGAGCATAACAGCGGACAGATAGAAATAGAGACCTCAGTCGGTCCACGAGAAGCTGTGAGTGCTAGCGGTCTGCGACAACATGAAGATAGTAGATGTCCCCGAGGAAGGAAGGCGATGCTTCATCTTTAGAGAGGCAGGTCAGGCGAGGAGGAAAGGAAATAAGAGGGTGAGAGAGTAAAGGAACACTAGAGCAAGAGCACTACTTAGCAAGAACATGTTGGAATGGTAGAAAATTAGTACAAAATAAGGTTAAAGGGGGTGTTGTTCATTAAAAAGCTTTAAAAAGTACTAGAATGAAGACACAACCTAGAGCAGTCATTTTGATCTAAGGAATGCAAAATCTGCAGTATGCCAGCTCCTGCAGCTACATAAACAATTATTTATTTTGTACATTTTTTGTACAAAACTGCTGTAAGGTTCCCCCTCAAATATGTGCAATACATTTGGTTTGGTTTATTACTTTTCCAAAATAAAACACGTCTAGACACAATTTTAAAAAACAAGTGCGGATCGAATGCCCAGAAGCACAGCGCATAGCAGCAAACATCTCCAGCTGCTTGGGAAACACATTAGCCTCAAGTCGAGTCAATTGAAACTACAGAATATGTCTAGGAATTATAAATGTGTACTGCTTTTTGTTCTTTAAACCATGGTGATCCATACATTTTACAAACTTGCATATTGAAGGATTCAAATGTCTCTTAATTAAGACTACTTTAAGTCTAATGAGGACTAGTTATGCTCGACATGTCACCTAGGTGCAATGCGTAAATAAACATTGTAGCCCTGCAGTGTGCAAACTGTTTATTACCTCACTTACAGCGTAACATTTGCCCTATTTGGTGTGAATGTCCTTTTTAGATGACTCGTCCCAAACACATACATAAATACAATGTTGTGGTTTTGGCAACTAGCTAACCCCAAATATCAAAAAACACAAATTGACCGTTAGCGAGAAGTTATTGGGCTATTGGCGTGTGTTTGAATGTGTTTTAGCTTTTAAATGAAAGCTTTGTTTGCATTTCAAAACAATATGTAAATGTCCATTTTATTCATGTCACCCTCATGCTCCACCTCCTGGTATAACAACACATATAAGAGAGTTGTTGGTTGAGGCTAATAGGATTCTGCACTGAAGCATTTCTCCGTATACACAAAGTCCTGCACACGTGAGCATTCTTACCATATGAGCAGGATTTGATTTATATCCCCCTTGTAACCATACCCCACCCCAAGTCAAGGATGGCTTTATTAACAATGACCATACCTTTGGGAAAATAAAAGGTTAAATATCACAAAAACTATATGTCAAGATTGAGAAGAGATATTAACAGACAGAGAGAGAGAAAACGTGAAGTAGAGAGTAAATGTGTGTGTTTCAGCTTTACCTGTCCAGCGTGGGGCCCGCGGGGCTTGCGGAAAACCACCAGCAGGATCTCTGGCAGTAGGCTGAGCAGGATGAGCAAGATGATGACCAGCCAGGCTGACACCGAGCTCAGCATGTTGGCAAACACAAAGTACAAACGCTGCTGCTTCAGGAAAGGCCTGCAGGAAGGAACAGTTTGGTTTAGACTAACTGAAAATGCTACAAGGGTTGAATAAAATACAAAATAACAGGTCACCTACAATGAATATGAGTTATCCTATCGTGAGTTGTTTTCTTACCATATTATTCCTCCCCAGAAGAAGCTGAAAAACACGTAGAAAGCCAGGGAGCCCCAGATAACAAAGTGGTTGATCCATGTCCAGTGCCGTGTGTCCAGAGCGAGCTAGATAGGCAAAGGAAATGCACTAAATATCATGCCAAATATCCAACAAAATTAGCCAAAGACAGATGTTCGGCAAGGCACTACTGTATAAATATAAGACAATAAAACCTTACCTTAAGTGTGACGGTGAAGACGAGGACAGTGAAGACAATCGTTCCATACGACCAGTTGCCAAAGACCTGGATTTGAATACCACCTATTAGCAAATGTACTTAGCAGACGATGCCTGATGAAGTAATTGAATTATCACACTCATTAAGAAAGTCCAACCTGGCCATTATCCTGCAGTGCTGGGTTACCAAACAAATATCGAACACCAAAGAAGAAGAGCAGGCCGTGGAAGACTCCGAGTAAAGTCCAGTAGAAGAAGGGACGCCAACGTAACATGCCGTTCTTAGCAATCCCTCTGAAGAAATTCGAGAAGTAGAAAGATGAATAAAGTTATAATCAGTATTAAACATAGCATATAAGCTCTATTATCAAAAAGGGAAACAATGACATTTCAGTGAAGAATGGGAACAGCTCTCCTTTGTGCAAATTGCCCACTCAATGTCTAATGTAGAAGTCTAAGGGGGACTGGGATTTCTGCACACAAGGGCATATATCAGGTCAAAATGTATTATACAAATAAATTGAACATATGAGGTGAATGCCTAAACAGCATTAACATCAAATAGCCAGAGTGGGATGGGGCGAGAATTGTATGTGATATGTTAAAGAAGCAGAAAGAGCTTACAAAAATGTGGCTTTGACAAATAGACCGGGTAACTTGTTTATAAAATAAATAATAATTTATACATTTATGTGAACATTGTTGCTTTTCACTTAAAGGAGGTAAGTTAGTAAGGAAGTAACATTTACATAGTACCTCAGAATGTACTGCAGATAAGCGCATGTTCCCAGGTTTACCTGTAGAGGGTAGCATTGTCCAGCAGAACCTCCATGCAGATGTGCTGCTCCAAAAGGCTGTAAGCCAGGATGGGCATAGAGGTGAAGCAGATGTTGTACATCGTCAGATAGGCTGCGTCATACAGGGGCTGGGGAGGATGGGAGGGAGGGAAAAAGGGGAGGGATAGGCAAGGAGGAGGTGGACGGGGGATGGGATGGGGCAACTGGGGGTTAATATCATGGAGAGGAAAAATCTCAAACACACCACCATACGTAAACACACACTCATTGTCTCATATAAGCAAGCTTATATACATCTTTCATGCAATCATGGAAGATCTGTCAGGGGCCCTGTAGCAGGAGATAATGAAATATTCCTGCTTAAAAAGATAAAAAACAAAACTTTATCAAAAATCAATGCGAGGAAAACGTTTTTATATAAACACTGTACCATTAAAAATGTATCACTTGTACTTATTTCTAATTTATAAACAAGCAACTTCATCAATGTGCTCCAAACTGTAATCAGGTCATCTTAGCTGGATTTGAATAATGTATTATATAGTATGACACACACACGGGCAGATACGCACACATGACTACGCACTATAATTATATAATATCCACATAGGATGTACCTTGGTGGCAGAACATGACACATGTCTGTTTTTATTTATTAAAGTGCTATGTGCTCTTAGTCAGTCTATAAACATATCAATCAGAGCTCAAACATCCCAGGGGGCAGTGAGGGAGGGGCAAGCTGAGGGAAAAAGACTAGCATTCAGGAGGACGAGCGGAGGAGGTGTTGATTCAAGGTATACTGCCTCCTTTCATGTTCAGAACATCTTTGAACCTCAAAGGGCCTCAGGACATACTCACTTGCTGGGAATAGCCACAGAAGAACTGGTACAAAAACTGAGGTAAGATGAAGCAAAGGTTCTGCAGGCAAACAAAAAGAGAAAAGGCTCACACTGATGAATAAAAACATCAAAAGGACATCAAATGCATCCAAGTCCCCGTGTGTTTATTATGTAAGTACAATAGTGCAATACATTTACCCGAGTTAAAGCTAAAAAAAACGTTTAGTTTGTTTGCTGTCAAATGTGTCTCAACCGTAATCCTCAGTCAGTGTGTGCGCAGTGTGAAATGGCCAAATGAAATCAATGCTGCTCCTACCTTGTAGAAGAAATATTGCACCAAGTGTGCAATGCGAACATAGTAGAGATGCCCATGAGCCAACAAAAGTTTCTTGAGGTGCTTGAGTTTGGGGATGGCATAATCACTGTTCCTCACTGCCTGTCGACCCTCTTTACCCTTAATACCTGGAACACCAAAAACAGATATCAAACACTACCTTCACCAAAGAAAACCACCATTTCCTCTATCTGATACAGTTATTAAAGAGCGCTTTGTCAGCTTCAGTGTGAGATTTCTTACCAATCCCGACATGAGCCTCCAAAATCATGCTGACATCATTTGCACCATCTCCAATGGAAAGGGTGATGGGACTTCCTTTAGAGTTTTTCACCATTTTAACTATCTGTAGATGCAGCAAGACAAAGGGGCAAACATTTAAAAACCACTGTGAAAATCATATATTTTAATCACTTAATGAGGAAATATTTCCAATTTGTTCCAGATTCTTCTGACCTGTGCCTTCTGTAGAGGGGCCATGCGGCAGCAGAGCACAGATGTGCAGTTTTGACAGATCTGCAGGAACAGGTTCTTGTAGCGACTTGAGTTGGATTCAGAGGAGGAGTTGAGCACCATGGACAGAGTGGCTCCATCTATGATAAAGCCGTAGTCATGGTTTGCTGAAGACCAGGTCCTACAAAACAAAAACAAATAAGGGAATAGGTTCAAGTTTAGTCATTTATATTATTCAGTTTAAAGACACAAGAGCAAAGTATCACACAATAACTTTAATACAGATCATTTAAAGGTCTCTGAGGGCGGCTGTGGCTAAGTGGATAGGTGCTGGACAGATAGAGTGCTGGACTTTGAATTAGGGGGTAGCAAGTTCGAGTCCCGCTGCAGTCAGCATGTCGTTGTGTCCCTGGGCAAGACACTTCACCTCAAATTGCTCCTGTGGGGATTGTCCACAGTACTGAATGTATGTAAGTCGCTTTGGATAAAAGCGTCTAACAAATGACATGTAATGTAATGTCTCCTATTATGCTATTATTAGGCATATATGGGTCTCAGATATATAAAAACATGTCTATGGTGTGTTTAGCTCAAAATACCAAACAGATCATGCATTTGAGATATCCCTCCTATCCCTCTGTTTCAGCCCTGTTAGAGAAACGCAGATTTTGGGTCCTTAGCTTGAAAGAAAAAAAAAGAGGAGGAGGAGCCAATGCCTGCTCAGAATTACCCTGCAGCTACAATTAAATGCTGCCGTGATTAAACGCCATCATGTTCCAAACACATCAAGGATTATTTCTGAAACAGTATGGAGCTCAAATGCTTTTTCTCTTGCAAGTTTACCACAAGGTGAGTTCCTTTTTTTATTTCCCGCTTTTTTACACATACTCTCTCCAGTACAGGTTAGCTCTGAGTGTTAGCGATGCCTGCTAATGTAAACAAAGACTATATTACGTCCAAAACACGTCGGCATTGTTTCTGATAGCAACTTTCTGATAGTGCGTTCTACCCATGGATGTATAATAAGAACTGGATACAGCGTGGGAGGCGGGGCCTCGTTCATTCCTATGAGAGTTGCTCATTGGTGCATGAAGACAAAATGGCCCAACTTTTGAGAGAGCGAAACGTCATGAAAGTATAGATATAATCATATAATCCGTTCTTATTGTGCATCCATGGGTAAAGGTAAAACTCATGTAGTACTGAATACGTCACATGAACGTGCCGGGCGGCGCGGTCCCGTGGGTTAGATGTGCGTTCATAATGCGAGGAAAATAACTCTCAGAATAACATTATTAGCACATTTTACAACTTGAGGACCGAATGTTTTCAATAAGGGCTATACAAATGTTCAAACTGGGTAGTTTATTTAGTTTAAAACAAATTATCCAACGATTTACAGACGTCTCTTTCCAATGTTAGTCAATGGGAAAAAGTCTTTCCGGGCCCAGCGACTGATACGGAAGTGTAGTACCGCCGTTTGGCCACAACGAATATTTTCCTCAGAGTCCGGCGCACTTCCTGGGGGCTTGGTTGTACCCCCGTTTTTAAAGATTTGGGTACGGAGGAAAAGAGAGAGGGTTTTCTTTTCTGACCTTTGTGAGTTCCCTGACACATCGGGGACACATTTATGTATAAAAGACATCAAAAAGTGCATTTTGCATGATAGGTCCCCTTTAAGGTCAAATGACTAACCTGGTGACGCCTGCCTTAACTGGTGGTGCATCCTGTACGGCTTTCTTGTGATATTCAACCAAGAGTTCATGCAGTCGCTCCTCACGCCTCCTGCCTCCATCTTCTAAAGTACGCACAGTCAGCTCCAACAGTTCTGTGTTTCTCTGGAACAATCTACAAGCATAACAGGTGGACTTTGCTGTCTCCATCTTGTCCCCCGTTAGCACCCAAACCTTCATGCCTGCACCCTGGAGAGCCTCCATGGTCTCTGCTGCCTCCTCTTGTAGCCTTGGGGATAGAAACAAAGATGATTGCACTAACTCTTAGACATAAATGCTATCATGAGAAGGAAAGGAAAAAGTTCACCAGTTAAACAAAGCAACTGGCATCTGGGTTATATCTCACAAGAAACATTATGCATGCAAAGAAACGCTTAATGACAATCTGATGATAAAATCTGAAGCTGCTGTGTCACAATTACTCTATTATAATAGTCTATTATACTGATATATTAAAAATGTGTTTTAGATGTGATGCATTGATGCAAACTGATACAATTAGGTGTTCCCTACCTTTTAGGTTAGTCAATGCATTATCTATCTTAAATATTAACTATAAAACAATAATCTTGGATTGTGAAAGACCCCTTACCCAATGTCAACCACAAGAGGGCTCTGTGAGCTTACATTAAAACTCTCACCACACTCAATCAGATTAGATTGTTTCCTGTACTGCATACAGGAAACAATACCAGAAGTGTAATGAGGAACAAACTTGAGGAAAAGTTGAAGTTAAAGAAAAGCAGAAATGAATCGCAAAACAACAAAAGGGGCAATCGGAAATCAAGACGAGTGAAGACAGGACATTAATGACACATTTTATATAACTGGTATCAACCAAAAGTTGGCCTCTTCTATCAATTTTAGATTTAAAGCCTCCTAAAATTATTGGCACTGTTTTTTAATGAGAAGGAGAGGAGAGCAAGGACAAAAGCAGCATGCAAGTCATTATTCAACTTTATATGTGAGCAGGTTCATCAGTGTGAGCTGAGTTGTTTGTTTGTTATGTTGTGTTGGCACTCACCGATCTTCTACAGCAGTTGCTCCTATCAGACTCATGCCGGTCTCCACTTGGTTGTAAACGCCATGAGCTTCTCCTCTCTGTCCTGCAGAGCCAGCCTAGCATCCCTCAGTCCTGCGTCTGCCTGGGCGTACTCCTCTGCATTGAGATATTTGTAGGCCACACACAGTGTCCGGTAGCCCTCCTGAACAACACAACATATGGCACCCAATGTTAGAAATACAAAACAAAGAAAATATCTGAAAACATCATTATTATCGTTAATTCAAACCTGTCTGACCATAGTATCATACAGTGTAAAGTAGTGCAGGAATGAGTATTAAAACCCGGAAATGAGTTAACATTTTACCAAATCTTTTTGACTCGTCTCAAAATGTTGTTGTTTTTTTGGTCACAACCATACATTTTCGGAGCTTGTATGTATTGTAAAATGTGCAGTCTAAATGAGATTACTAAATGTCATCACGCCAAACATGAGTCCGCCTTTAGCTAGGGCTGTGGTGATGGGCAGCCATATGACCGTGATGTAATTTGTTCATAGCGTTAGATTTTACTCATGGCGATTGCATTTACGCTTCAAAAATCATAAAAGTGGTGTTAATATGTAAAGACTATCATGCTGAACAAAACATGTAAGTAGAATAAATATGGATCAGCCACAGATCTTGTTTTTTACAGTACTCAGAAATCAAATTGAGAAACCTATTGTTGTTTTTTTAAGGACCCCTTAGCCTACAAAAAGACATCATCACTGCACCACTGTACATACTTAAAAACAACAGATATTGACATATTTAGAGTGGCAATCTGTGCATGTCACCCACTGTTGCATTACGCTCGACATTCATGCGTATCCTTTCGACCTCTTCCTGTCTGACCCGAGGAAAGATGGATGAGTCCGCTCCCTTACAGAAAAGCAGTGTATCACCTGGACACAAAACATACAGAAATACAAACACAGAGCATGGTGAGGGCTGAGGGCCAACATTAAATCATAGTCAACGCAATAAAAATTACAGCAATCTCAAGCTCACCTGATTTGGATCTGACTATAACACTCATTCGCCTTCTCACTGGGTCAAAGTTCAACACGTGAAGCAGTTCATACCTTAAGGTGGTACAAAATGGACATTAAAAAAGCTGTAGTACAAATAGAAGCATATGAATAAAAACTATGTTGGATAACCGACGTACCTTTCAACATCATTGTCCCTGGTGAGAATTTTCATGGTTTTACTTTCAAAACCCAGAAATGTGAAGCCGTACCTGCAGATGGAGACAAATCATCACAAATGAGCCACTGATGTACTTGATTAATGAATGTTGTGATGGAATGCATACCATGTAGGCTTGCTCTTTGACCTTTTGTTACAATGTCAGCTGAACACATTGAGTCACAACAGCCCTCTTACCTCATGGCACCCTTGACCAGAGCCACCTCATCAGGTGAGGAGGCGATAAAGCCTCTCTGCTCCTGTGGGGGCGGATGGAGCCCCTCTCCATCCGCCCCTAAGCCATCCACCCCTAAGCCATCCACCTGGTCCATCAGTCCGTCCCTTTGGCCCTGACCCTGCTCTGGAGACTCCTTCACCTGGACTGTGTGGCACAGACACAGGGCACGCAGAAACAGCTCTTCCTTCTCCTAAAAACACAACGTGAACATGGTTTAGTGAAGTAAAATAAGATATTATATAAATTGTGATTAAACAAAATTAATGTATACAAATTGTTTTATTTGCAACTTTAAACTAAATATGAATACAGCCACACATGGAGCCATATACAGTAGCTGGAATTTAGATAACGAACTGATTTTACAACTATTTGTCTAAATTGACTCCTTATCAGCATGTGTTTTAGTGCAACAGTGTGTAAGGGTTATCAGGCGCTCATGTCAAGAGAACACAGCCACTTTGCTCCCCCTCCATGTTGAGCGCTTATGTTGACATGTCAAGGAGACTGCATGTGGGTGACCGGTGAAGGGTCTTTCTGAGCAGCGAGCTATGTAATGGCCATATGTTGCCGCATGTGTGACTTTTACAACAGATGGAGGGACACCACAACACCCACCCTGCCAGCTTTGTGCTGCACTTTGTTTACAGGTCCATCTGTGACACAGAATCCGTCCAAGTCCGTGCCTGCGTCCTGGTAATTGTACTGGAAGCCATCGATGCAGCACTCTATGAACTCCATGTTGTTCTGAGTGAGAGTGCCCGTCTTGTCAGTGAAGACATACTCCACCTGCAGGCAATGTGATAAAGAGATGTGAAAGGCTCTTCCAAATCCATAAAGATTTGTTTTCCTATTTAACAGGGTCCAACAATAAGATTAGGCAATTACTTCCAGAAATAATGACACTGCATTAATCAGTTTAACGAAGCATCAACTTTAATTGAAGAAATCCTCTGGCAAACCAAGTGTGACTGATCTATACAGCACTGTTTGAGTAAGCGCCGTAAAACAACAGAAGTCAGGACAGCAAGACCAATATGGAGTTATTATAAGCTCATATTTTGCAGTAGCACTGTACAGATGGGCTGTGGCAATGCCAATAGCATGTAGATGCTGCGGACGGTTGTTCCAATTAACTTTGCTACATTTTTGTTCTTTTTTTACTAGGTTTAATTGTATTAAAGCAATTAATGCTGCCTTGAATTGATTAGAATACAATTATTTATCTGTAAATATATTTTCCTTTAGAATACGTTAATCACATTTAAACACTTATTGTGGGCTTGTGCATCACATCCTCATTTAGGCTTTGCCAAGAGATTGCATTCATATATATGTATTAATGGAGACTGCATATTTACTGTTGAGAAAAAGGTTTACTTTCTGACATTTCTGTAATGCTTCATAATATCATCAGTGCCATTAAGGGGGTTACTCAGCTTTAGAGACACAAAATACATGACCCAGTGCCCCTTAAACAACATTTAAAGTTCCAGAAAATCAATATTCCAAAAAGGAGACTCAATGGCTGAGAGATTTCATAAAGAATGACAGGTTTTGAATAACAAACAAGAATGGTGACTTTACAGAAAGCATTTTTCCAATGACATTTATGCCATTGAAATGTTGTTTTATTTTACTTTGGACCATCTGACTCACCTGTCCAAGCTCCTCATTAAGGTCTGAAGTGTTGACCAAGGCACCCTCTTTTATTTCAGGGTCAAAGAAGTCCTTGTCCCATGTGATGAAAAAGGATCCCAAAAACTTTTGCATCTCAACCGTCACATACATGGACACCGGGATAATGAAGTTGAAGAGCACCATGAAGGACAGGAAGTCAGTGAACATCTTTAGGTACTGTTGGAAAAACATGAAAACACAGGGAGATGATTTAATGCTTATCTTGATTACCATGAACTCCTATGCAAAACATAAACATGGTGGATAAGGTGAGACCAGTAGTCCTTGAAAATAAAATAAATAGTGGAGTCCCAAGGTTGTATCACAATGTTCACAGTTCATTGAGGGAGACGGTAGAGGGTTATCAGCCAATAAAATGGACCATGTCCCAATATAGGTTTGTGTTGACCCCATTGCTGAGAGCAGTTTTTATTAGTATGGATCAGAAGAGGCTAACACTTGTAAAACAGTGTAATACAAGGAAACTGTGCTCTGAAAAGTTACAACAACAAGCCTACAAAGGGTGTTTACCACAGTAACACATGCCTTCTAGCTATAATAAAATGTGTAATAGATATAATACAGTGAACGGATGCAATGGTATCAAGCCCTATTAGCTCTTCTTTTCCCAGGAGTGGTAATTCCTGCACGACTGGGTGGTGACACTTAACTCACATTGTATTGCTTTAAAAACATGGAGGCGGGTTGATAAAACATTCTCTCACCAAATTGGTGTCTTTCTCTCTCTGGGTTTTCTCGTTGTACCAAGGCTCGTCCTGTCCGGGCTTGTTCTGCCACACATACTTAAGTGTAGTGCACACTAGGGCCTTGCTCACCAATATGCAAAGGTAAACCAGAAGGAAGGCATTGATGGACCTGAAATATAAAAATGAAATAAATCTGTGCCAAAAGCTAAGTCACATATTTGTTACTTGTTTACTTAATTTCCTCTAAACGTACTTCTCCACAGCCGAGCGTTTCTGAGACTTGCCCTGGTAGTTGAGAGCCATCTTTGTCTCCATGCCAGTGTAAATTGCAACACCTTGAGGGAGATAAGTGATTAGCTTTTAAGCTATCTCATTAAAATACGTTATTAAAAAAAAAAGGCAATATGACTTGACTCACCACATATTCTTTGAGTGTTTTTTAAAGTTGACCCTTTCAGGAGGAGGTTTTCTGGGCCCAAAGACCTGCAAAATCACATGGGAAGACAGAACAGTTTAGTGATACAAGTGATGTGCAGTCCACACAATCCTCTACTCTCTAAATGGAAACCTGGCAGGCCAGCTGGCATCCACTCTAAAATATGCAGTGACAAAACACAGTATGACGGCAGTCTGGGCTTACACCGTTTCCAGTGTTCTTGAGAAGGACATTGGCATTTGTTTGTACGGCCATTACAAATCAGTCAATGATAAATGCCTGTGGGAGTGCTTTGGAAGCCGAGGCTGAAGCAATGCCAACCTGTTTTAATTTTAATGCTTTTCTGCAATGAAGGATCAATGCAATAATGATTTGTTGGTTGATACAGAGAGAAACAAATGAGTGCTTAAGCAATCTGTTTTGATTTTGCTTTCACTTAAAGTGGGCTGGGATTGTCGTGCATTAGCGCTCTCACCTCACTGCAGGCTCCTGATCGGTTTTGTAGATGTGCATACGGCCGACGAACCTGGAACAAAATGAAAAACGCGCTCAGAAGCGGAAGTAATTTGTACATGTGATATTTGTTTTTTGTATATTAATCAATCTGTTAATGCTAGAGTGGGTTTCAATTTTAGGTATCCAAATTTATGCTCAGTTCATTTCATTTACAAAACTTTAAGTACTTATGTGCAGAGATTTGGGAGCCAGCTTATTACTGGGGGTTAGCCAGCAGCAGGCTGTCACTTTGATTTACTCTTTATAGCAAGCATTTGGCGCCATGGCTTACTTAGCTTTATCACGTCTCTAACGCCATTCTGATGTCTGGTTAAATGACGACTAATCCTACTCCTTGTCCCAAGGGGGAGCCAAAGGCTATGTGTTGATAGAGAGGAGAGTCCTACAAGTGAATAGGAACCAACTGTGCTGGCTATTCCTAATAGGAAACACACACTAAGGCTTGCCTAAATGTGTCCACTTAACAATCGACATGTTAATATTAGAGTCATTTAAAACATTTTTAACTGGCATTGAGTGAATCCCTTGCCCGGCAAACCACCGGCAACACATGCTCGTGGTGTAAATCTGTTGGGGCCACAAGATGAGTGCCTACTTGTAAAGGTCAGGCTGTGGCTGTTCACACTCGATGGTGGCGTTGAGAGATTCCAGATCTTTCTCCGTGTCTGGCACTATGTAGTGTGTCTGAACAAGAGGAAGAAGCAGAGAGAGAGAAGTGTGAGCATTGACTTCGTTATTATTTTTGCCATCCCCTTTCTCTCACACACAGGAAGTATGATATAAAGAGATACCATTTCCTATTAAGATATGATTTGAAAATTAATAAAATATATACATTTGCTTTCATACCAACTTCCTTTTTCCTAATTCTAATAAGCAACACATTTATAAAATCATAGGGTCAAAATATAATCAATATCATTTTACCGAAACAAGTTTTTTTGATGAATATACTTCGACAATGTAATCTTAGGGAAGAAAAAGGGGACAGCAGAGCGGCCTGTCTTACTTTATGGTTGGACTCTCCATCCAGACTTGCTGTGGTAACAAAACATGTGTCATCTTCTCGACTAGACTGCAGCAGTATTAAATCACAGGGAAAGGTCTCGTCTTCATCCACCTCCAAAACATCTCCAACCTGATAAAGAAGCACAACCAAACGGCACTTAAAGAAGTTCCACAGTTTCCTTTCTCCCCCTTCTTCTAAGGCACCAGATCAGTAGGACTTAAACCGAAGTTTAAACAATCACAGGGAGCAGAAGGACTCCAAAATAAACGTACGCCGCTGCCAATTTCCTTTCAAGCCGTTGTGGCTAGTTTGTTAGCAAGCAGACCTACTTGAAGTGATAGCATAAACAGAGCAATATGACCATCCCTGCAGAGTCTAACCATTGGTCAATAATCACTCTCTGATGTAGTCTTTCAACTACTGACAAAAATCTGGTTCTTTGGCTTGTTTGATGTTTATTTTAGCCCTAGTCCATTTAACACTAGGAGGTAGCCTGCAGGGAGCTTGGGTGAGCTCCTGTGTGGGAAGCAGCTGTCCAAACTTTTATACAAAGCATCAATGTTTTGGTTTTGACAGCTGGATGATCAGTCTCAGCGGGGTCATGAGCACTAGCAGCGCTTAACATAAACATTTGGAGTCGTTTTGTTCACTTTACATATTGGAAAATATTGTTTAATGCATCATGTTTAACCTGAACACCCATTCATCTTTGAAAAAACGATTGCCTTGAGAACATAAGAATGCATAAAATAAGTAACGTGCACATGACACCCTGGATACATGAATTACCGTCACAACCATGTTTGAACGTCAAATCAGTTCAGCATACAGGGCAAGTTCTCCCTGTGCATGTATTCAAAACACAGCTTTTTCATGGCCATGTAGCTAAGAAAATATTTATTCCAGTGGATGTGTCTGTTGAAAAGTACCTTGATCTTCTCACTCTCCTTCTGTATCCTCCGGCCTTGCTCTAGCACTGTCACTGGGTACTTATTCACCTCATTGTCAGCCTTGTGCCGTAACCAGTCCTCGTAGCCCTAGGGCAGCATATCAGAATCAGAATTTTGTTATTTGCTTAAACAACAAAAAGTACAATACTTGTTCACCAGGGAACAGGATATCGACATCAGTACATGCTGACACAGAGTAAAGGTTTGACAGAACCTCTCACCAATCACAATAGAAGACACAAAGAAATGTCTGTGCATACATATAAATCATTATGAGAGAGAGAGTGCCTGCCGCAGCAGAAGGGGATAATCATTGTCCAGCAGTGCATTGGAACAGTATGTCATGAAATAATCCCGGGGCTGCAGCAGCACGAGGCACAAATACTAGTGTAGACTTCATAAGTGCTTTAAGATAGTGAAGGAGATGGTGCAAAGATGCAGGGGGTAGAGAGGCGAACCACAGTGTGTGCCAAGGTGGAGCCTGAGCCAGAAAGCAGGATTACCAGGAAAGGTTATAGGAGGAGAGAGAAAGTCTGGTTGAGTGATGGAGAGAAATGATGCCAGGTGGATGAAAGAGGAAGAAGAGGGAGGAGGGCAGGCATTCCAGGGATGGTGGAACTATACAACCATCATCACTTTAGTAGGAGTCGGGCGTACCGCACTTCAAAGCATGATGAAGGCGGTTCGGTGCTATCAGTGTGTTCCATATATTTTCCCAAGGAAGTCCACCCACTATTGTGCATTTCAAAGGCCCAGCAGCAGACTAACTAAAAAGGCGATCCCAGAACAATACATCTAAAGACGTGACATGCAAGCAACAGAGTCGAGGAAACAGACCCTCCCCTTGATCATTTGTATCTCTGTAATAGACTCTCTTTCTCTCTCTCCCCATTTTCTCACATTCCCAGAGAGCCAATTTCATCTTCTTCTCAATCAGGAATAGCCAACGGAGCACATTATTACAAAACCCACGAGAGCCTTCGTCACATACGTTACACAAAAATCACAGCAAAGGTGTTATGAAGGCAGGGGATTTGTTGTGTTATATGTAGAGGGAGGAAGGGTATAAAGAAATTAGGGAGAAAAAGAGGCAATATAAATCCCAATTATTCTTTATTATCATACACTTATTAGGGTCTTACCTGCTTGATAGCCGTTACTGTAATCACAAAAAACAAGGGTAGGCCACTGGTGACTGGGCTGGTAGGGGTGTCCACTATCACCTATTGGAAGAAAAAAAAATCACTTGAGAGGAATGTCACGTGACATTAAACTGTAAACATATGACCTTTAAACTGTAAAGCTATGCATTCAATACTAGACATCCCCACAAAGCGTTACTGCAGCACATGTGTGTTACTGTGGTTACAGAGGGAGGAGTCTGTGGTGATAGTATAGAAGATTGGGAAAGCCTTCTAAATGCAGGGTGTAGTCACTTTCTGTGAAGAAATTCTACTATTCCCCACATTTGTTCATCAGTGGGAAACACAGGAAAGACATTTACATTTTGGAAGGCATCGAGGGAGGTTCTGGACTGCAGAACCTTTAATCAAGCGGTCCAGGGGCAGAGTGCTTAATCTGCAGGCATGCCAACACTTTTGTGTCACTGCCAAGGAATGGGAGAGGGCCAACACAAAGCTATTTTGGATTCACTTTACCTGCCGAGCTCTGCGTGAGGGAATCTAGTAGTATGCAATGGGTTTCATTTCTGTGTGTAATGAGTGTGTGACCAGCTATCAGGTAATCCCAAACAAGCAGTTTAGGAGCAGCACCTGACCTAGGCTCCCAGCTAGAGCCCCACTACACAATTGGCCTTGTGTGTTTCTTAAAACCATCACAAGATGGATTTACCCTAGCTTTTCTGATCCTGCAGGCTGGCTTCCCCCAGAGCCAGATTGCATATTACAGCACGCACAGACACATCCAGCTCGTTGGTATTCTGACATTACAAGCTGTCAGATAGCCATCAGCTCAAGGAGAGCAGGAGATGCGTTTCGAAGCAGTCTCTGGTGTTTTACTTACCTGTGTGTGGAATGAGAATGAAATGAAAGCCTGCTTCCCGCTCAGTAATCACGGTCAGACATGAACACAGAGTGACACTCTGCGCCCACACTTACTCATGCACACACACTCATAGTAATGACAAGGGCAGATAGCTGCCAGCCCAACTTCATTGTGATTAAAATTAACTGTAGGATTAATCAATTACAGGGCAGAGAGGGACCAGTGCACATCGACTATTTGGAGCAGTGCAGATTTAGAGGAGAGCCTGCATTATATTTGTAGTGCTTGGCGATTCCAGTGAGAAAGAAGCAAACGTAAGGATTCTGCCGCAGCCTCAGGTGTAGAGAGCCAGGGGTGGGAGTGCTCAATGCTTCAAAAGGACGCTGCTGTACATGAGGATGTGATAGGGCTCTGTTTTAAAGACGCATTACACCTTGGACATTGCTATAGGATAAGTAGCTATAGTGAATTATTGGATCTCAGTCTCCTATTGTTATTTTATTCCTCCACTGTTTGTCATATACAGATCCTCAAAGGAAAACACGACCCATGGATGTGATGAGTATTGGAAAAAGGTCATGAAGAACTTTATTTTTGCCTATTCCCATGACAAATTAAATGTTGGCTGATTACAGAAACCAAAAAAGAAGCTGCAGGAAGGACCGAGGACAGCATGTCCCTCTGATGCTGCGGCCAGATGGCAAAACTTGACAGAGGGTGGCCACAGTACAGAGAGAATGCTTAACAAAGCCAACTTTTAGCATAAATGTCGCTTGATTTATATTTGGTGTTTCTATGACAATTACAATGACAACTGTTCAATAGAGAACTATAAAAAGAGATAAATGAAAGTGTTCTTTTTGATTCCATAAAAAGTTATTCTATAAAAAGCAATTTCATCTAACACTAAAATAAAGTGTAAAAAGACACTTGACAAGTTTATAGACAGACAAGGACAGCAATTAATTTTGGAACAGTACGAGGGTGAAAACTGCCCTTTAATGCTTCAATGGAATCGTTCTTGAAAATACCGCAACTGCAACCTCCTGAGAAAAAAGAAAAAAATACTACAGAAAACCTCCAGCTACTGAACTTCTGCCAAACAACACACAGTTCTCCCAGAGCTCGTCCTTCAGAGTTTATCCGTGTTGATTCACAACAAAGCCCACCAAACTTCCAGATGGCCAAATACCTTTCCTCCTCTGCACCAAATGCAAAGCCAAAACATCTCAGCAATAGGAGTGAACTGTGTGCTGCTGGTGTGATGCCAGAGCTGCAGAGCGGAGCAGCACGGAGCCCTTCATCTGATCTGAGAAGTGTGTCAGAGTGAGCGACCGACAGCGGGTCCCCGGGGTCCCAGGGCAGCGCTGTGAGCCCCCTCGCGTCCCCCTACCCCTTTGCCCTTTCGTTCCCCCCCCTCTCCTATTCTTCCCTCCTCTCTCATCACCATTTCTCGTACTCTCTCACTGCGCTCTATTTCCATTTGATCAAATTCAAGCAAAGACATGCAGGGCTATTTATAGCGGAGTGGTGCTTTTTTATCAGCCTGTGTCTATTTGTGGCACTCCGATGTAGAGAGGGCTTCCTGGCTGCTGACGTCAGCAGTGCAGCGCTGCAGAGAGATGGGTGGAATGAGAGAGAGAAAAAGGGAGAAAGAACGACAGAAAGAAAGAGACCAAATGACAAAGGCAGAGACAAAAGAGGGTCGGATGGGAGGATGCATGACATTGTATTGTTGGTAAAGCATTGGCATGAAGCCTCTTAGGGGAAGTGAGAGGGTTGTGAGAGGTTTATTTCTGTCTCCGAGATGCAAGCGTAACATTTGAGCACACGGGGTCTGCGTTCCTGTTTCTCTCTCATCCTTTCTCTCTGATATAATAGCAGGCTGCATGGGAAAAACTGAGTGGTTGGGATAAGGAGCCCCTCAAGAGAGGCTGGATTAGTGGAGAAACGCCAGCCACGCTGCAGCTTGGGTAAACACCGTCAGCAAACCCAGGACACCCACTGAGTCATACATTAACACTCACAATCACATACACGATGTTTTCACAAACACACACTCTACACGGCACACACTGATAATCCTTGTGTGTTTGTGGGAGGGATGCAAACATGCGCGGTAGCTCACTCCCACATAAGTGTTCTGCATTAGCTCATGATAATTTAATATGCTAGCTCACAACTGTCAGAAAACGTTGCACCTTTAGCTCACGATAATGTAGAGTTAAAACAGAAAAACTGGAAAATAGGGCAGTCAAGTGTAAATACAGGTGGAAACAAAGCCCGGAGGAGTAAATAAACACAGCAATTGATCTTTTATTGAGTTAAGGATGATGGAATTACTTTGCGACAGCAGATATTTCTCAATTTAGTACACTGCTGGGCTTCTGGGAGCAGTCACTCTGTGAGCTCATTCAGTCAGTATGCGACTAGATAGAGCACATCCCTCCTGAGCAGACCCAACAGCAGCACCTGTTTACACTAGAGGGCTGTTTGCAGCCATAGTTTAGGTTACTGCTAAAAGCAGAGAGGTTAGTTTCCATCTCCATGGATCAGAACAAAAATGGAGAAAGAAAGAGATGACAGAAGAGCTGGTGCAGATGCAAGCACCTTTTTTTTTCTCTCCTACTTCAATCAACAGCCAGACCCCAAAGAGGAGAGAGGAGAGGTCACTTAAGAGCACGCAGCAGGGGAGGACGGATGCCAGTCAAAGCATTTTAGTCAGCACTCTTGGCCAGCTCACAGTTTCCACTTATGAGGAAAGGGCAGCACGTACGAAACACAACACAATCTAACAATGACAGACATGAAACTGAATTTTGAAAGGTCCCATGTCATGGCCATTTCTACTGATCATAATTCCATTGTTGAGGTCTACTAGAATAGATTTATATTGTGCAATTTTCCAAACTCACATTGGTTTCTCATACAGCATCTCTGTATAGCATGTGTATTCACTCTCTGTCCTAAATGGCTTGTTGGAGCTCCTGCCCCCCCTCCTTGTGAGGCCACTGTGCTCTGATTGGTCAGCTCACCCACTCTGTTCTGATGAGTCCACCACCGTTACAGTGGAACATTAGTGATTATGTGTTACAATGGCGTTAGCAACCAGAAAATGACAAGGGTTGCAGTCGAATAGTCAAAAAATCAGCTCCTATCGTCTATCCCTATCGTCTATCCCTTGACCTCTGTGTGAAACGTCACGGGGTTAAGGGATAGTGGATAGGAGAATTCAAAAGGACTTAGGAGAAGACACTGCGGTACTTTAGAGAATCCGGCTGCACTTTCACTATCCGACGTGTTTATGATGCGCCAGCGGACGTCATAAATGTGCGTCTGTTGCTGTGGGGAAACTATGGAAACTACAGTTTTTCTATACAGCGGACTACAACATGGACGTATTATAAGAACGACGGACTACTGTAAACTCATCTAGAGACTCTGCACCGTGCTCTGATGCTGTTGTTTTATGCTTTATGAACGTGGACAACAGTGAAACATATTCTTCATGACCAAAGTAGGAATTGAAATAAAAAAGGAAAGTGAAACGTATGCTCGTCACCCTCTCCCTCCGGTCCACATTAATACAAATGATCCCAATACGTATGATTGTATGAACTATAAAAAGATCTTAAAATCAATACAAATGTATTTATTATAAACGTTAGTCCTTAACATCTATCACTGTGCATATCACCATTCAAACATCTTTTAAAAGTTGAACAAACCCCACACAGCTCAGTAAAGACTGTGAAATGTTGACTTTATTTGATCATTTCAGTAAAAACTAACGTTCATATTTCTCTTTTTGATTATAATACTGATGAACGTTCAACACAAAGCACTTTGGCAAGTTACCACATACGTTTTAAAAAGCTTAATAAGCACCGTAACTTTCATGATATAATTTCTCGGTCATAATCGGTTGTTTCCCTGATGGCCGACTGTTGTGTGACGGCAAATGCTGCGGCTGCAAGGCATTGTGGGGCAGCATTTTCTCCTCTCCTTTCGTAAAGGGAGGTCCAGTGGTTCCTAAGCTAAAGGAGGTTATAAAAGGAAGTTTGAAACCTCCTTTCCTATCATCTAGAGAATTAGAACGGCACTTATCATGGCTGCCACTGAGGGACTTCCGGTCATTTCACTCCGTTAGGAAGGTTCCTAAGCTAAATGGACTATTCGACTTCAGCCCAGCAATGACAAACAGATGAGAATGCTGCGTGGGGTCTGGGTGCCGTGTTGGCGGGACATTGCGGGGCTCGCTGCTGGAGCGGACAGTGTGCTGGTGTTGTTTCCTGGTTGCTGCGTGGGGTCTGCGGGACGCGGGACACGGCGAGGCCCGGCCCGGGCCCAGTCCGAGCACACACACAGACCCACAGCCAGGCTGCTGTCTCAGGCTGAGTCCAGGCTGAGAAATCTGCGGAGCTGCAGCTGAGAAAAATAAGGCACGCTGAGTGTGTGCGTGAGGAGCTCCGCGGATTGGTCCATTTGGATCGTCGTTACGTCACTTGGTTCCCGGAAGAAAAAAATGGAAAAAGAAAATCTCCAACGAGACGTTCTGGGGCAGCATAGACACGTCTTTTCTGTTTTAGAGTTTTACTCGCTACAGGGTGTACTTTGAGGGTTTGTGACTTTGCAGACCGTTTACATGCAGGAAAAGCTACATAACACACAAGGGGACGGGTAATAACCGGAAAAGCATGACATGGGACCTTTAAATCACCTTATTAAACTCTTGTAAAATATGTCTTTTTTGGATTGCACTAAACTGTGTTTTCTTGGAGAGGATGAATGTAAAAATAGGACAACCTCAAATACAGATTTACTCTTTGTACCCTGTGACCTAATTCTAGGGAAAGTGCATATTGACATGTTAGATAAAAATACAATTTACACGCTCCTGAATCCTGGTAATAATAGCCCATTAAAAACCCATTAATTGGTTTACACATGATCTCACTACTGTGGAACAATGAAGGCAAACATTGTAGGAGGTTGGATAAATACTTTCTTAGAACCATATGCTTATGTATTTCCAATGTATCTCGAATCAAACTAGGTGTGATTGATACATTTATACTAGTGGTGGGCAATACGGCAAAACTCTGCTATTACAGTAAATGTCATTTGATACAACAGTTACCTCGTGTGTCAAGATATAGTGATTTCTGTAGTGGAAATCTAATTAAGAAATGGTTCAAATATACATATCATACATTTTATAATTATCTTCTATTTTGCCTCCATGATTCCTTCTTTATCAAATATGTTTTCTTAAAAGGCAATACGGCAGAGAGCAGAATTGCAGTCAAAATGTTAAACAATATGTGGCACGCGACTCAAGCCTTAAGGGAAGCTATAGCAATTTGAACACCTGCTATGATTGCACACACATTTCAAACATTACAGTTGACACATACAATATCTCTTTCACACCTGTCATGCCCATATGCAAATGGTAAGACTTTCTCACTCTTTTTCACACACTGGGGAAATACACATTACGTAGGCCAGAACACAGGATGGGAAGACAAGTTGGACGAGACACAATAACCCGTTGAGATCAACAGGCTGAAACCCGGTTCACAGCGTGGTCTGAAAGGGTCACATACGGACACATAAGAGCCCTCTCGCCACGCAATTTGTTAAACAACACCAAAGACAACGCAGTCATTCAGTAAGTTGTTATTAAACAATGATAAACAGACTTTGGATTGTCCTTACCTGCACCAGGAAGATGATAAGGAAGTAGAAATTGGCAATTCTTCTAAACTGTTCAAACAGGTTCTTTGGTAGGAAGTTCCAAACGGTATACTGTGGGAGGAAAAAGAGAAATAAACATTCAAGTAAGTCAAAGAGATAATAAATAGGCATTGCTGTTAGTGGATTGCTTTTTAATGCCCTTTTCTGTATACTTTTTTACATTCAGGCATGATGTTTTTCAACA
Source organism: Dissostichus eleginoides (assembly GCA_031216635.1). NCBI lineage: Eukaryota > Metazoa > Chordata > Actinopteri > Perciformes > Nototheniidae > Dissostichus > Dissostichus eleginoides. The sequence continues at coordinate 16,075,070 of CM062271.1, forward strand.
GAACTTAGGGAGGTTAAAGAAAACATTTACAGTGGGAGAGAGATTAGAGGAATCCAATATTCACAGACTCTTGGATATGTGTGCTGTGTCTGAGCTGGGGAAAGGGAAGAGGAAACGCAACTTCAATATCTTTTAGTCTGTTCTTTGTACTGCCTGGGGAGACGGCCCCTGGGGGAACACAGGTGTTCCATTGATTCAGATTAGCGATTTATCTCCTTAATTTGGCTGCCCTTGAATGCAGAGCCAATGAACTTATCAGGTTTGTATCCGTTTCTGTGGATGTTGTTCTTTTTTAAGTGGCCATGACTGCTGATACCATCGGGGCTGAAGCGACACTTTTATCTGCTTAAATCCCGAGAGACGGCTCAACAATACCCTGCTGGTCTTTGGAGCCACACAACAAAGTACCAGTGTGAAAAAGACAAATACATGCACGCTCACATGCAAGGAAACAGCACTAAGGCACTGTTTATGAAGGGGAATGTCTGCATGGGGATAGTGTTGAAATGCAGCCGCAGCAGAATGTCCCATCTCATTTTGCCAGAGAGAAAAGAGAGTGAAAGTAATGAGAAAAGGGGGATGGCAGCAGCAAAGAGTGGTGGTGCAGTAGTAGCAAAGAGAGCAGGAGATGAGAGGCGGAGATTGGTCATTGCAGAGAGCAAAAGCAACAGGATGATGGAGAGTAGAGGCATGGAGGAGCATAAACACTACAGCCGGGGTAATTAAAGGCTGTTTACCCTGACATACCGGCAGCAGCCAATTGATTGGCCCATCCTCACTGGGACCCTCTGCACCACTATAAATCTCATCCAGTCTTACTCTCAAACCGCTTCCTTCTCCTCATCACTTTCACACTTCATATCCATAAACAAGCCGCCCAAGTACCTGCCTGATCCTGCCACTGACACACGACTGAAGGGTCTGATTTGGGTGAGGAAGAAGGGTGTGGGGTCTGTCAGAGCCCGGGTGGGAAAGCACCAAATTGCTCACCCTGCCAGTACATTAAAAGCAGCCATGTATTTCACGGCCACAGACAGTGCTCCCTGACAGACAATAATCACCTTCCCTTAGGTGCGAAGAGAAAGCATGTGGAGAGGCAGTGGGAGGAGGAATAAGCAAGGGAAGACACAGGAACGCTCAGGAGTTCATTCCAAGTATTAGATAAGAGGGGGGGGGGGGGATGCCAGAAGGCACGTGAAACATAATACAGAGAGAAGCTGGAAAACAAACAGATGTTTATGAATGTGTTATTGGTGTTTGGCCAGACAGGAGCCCTGGCATGCGATTGTGTTTCTTACCTTGGAGGACACAATCCTGTTATCGCAGAACTTGGGTGGAATGAAAGCCTCATTGTTGGAAGAGGACCGATGACCAACGCAGATAGTCCTACTGTCCACTCTTCTTTCATCGCGGCCAAGCTGCAGGACGAAGCACCGGAGGCATGGTGGAGATGGGACGAGATCAAGATAAAAGAGAAAAGAGAGGACATGTTAGTAATCCTGGGTACGACTTTTCACTTAAACAGAGATTAGATATCGAATGAGACAAGGAAATCTAACCAAAAATATTAAATGCTTTTTATAAAATAAAATACATTTGCTGAAGGTGAGCCAAAATGACACCTGCTATCTGTAGCATGGGGGAAGTAGAACTAATAAATTATACAACAAACAAGTTTTATGGATGGTTAATTCAGGTGTAGCAAATCCACAATGATCACAGAGGATTGACTGTAGCCATAGAAAGTATAACAGGCTGATGAGGCCCAAATTCCACTTATAAGTCAAAAACTCAACAGTGGAGTATCTACTGTGGTGCAGAAAGTTGAAAGACTTTAAAGCCATCTACTGTCCTCTGACAGGGGACATATAAAAAGGTATGACACGGGTCAACAGGCCAAAATGGTGATTGTGCGAGGTCTATAACTTCATTTGTTCTCTCCGAGGTGTTTACTCATCGATGATAAACGAGTCATAAATGCAGGCAGCCAGGAGAAAAATGCTGTGCTCAGATTTATGGGTGGAGCTGCCTTGTTGTGAAGCACACGGCAGGGTGATATGTGTATGCATAAGTGCAAACACACACACACACACACACACACACAGGCCAAATGTCTGACAGAGGAAAGACTTCAGGGACCAGGTCAGGAGCCAAAGACAAGCAGGACTCTCCTCAACATGAGGTGGCCGGGGCATTCCTCTTCCATAAAAGGCAGGTAGGGTGAATCACGGAGCATGGCAGAGGAGTCAGGCCGCTATGTTAACTTCTACTCCTTATGTAAATATCACAAACTGTAATATAGATGATTGCCAAAAAAGGAGCTAAGGAAACTATCAGGTAGGACTTTTTTCTACTTGAAAATACCAATACCTATCCAGTCTATCTTATTACTGCATCATTATCATTAAGATCCACCCTCATTAAATTGGATTTTAAATTAATTCCAACTTGGCACAAGCACACTCGAAAAGTTTCTATCCTGGGGAGTGCAGCCCAGAAAATTTGGCCTGCGCTGTTCCCTCAATGGCCCCGATTTCTATTCCTGACATCCCACACACAAGGAATCCTCAGGCTCTGATTGGACAGCCACGCAGGGCTGGAGGATCGTGATAGCAACAACGGCAGCATACTGGAACAGCCAGAGCTACCTCTCCTTTCTTATCGTCAAGCATGTACCTTATCTCATGCATGAACACTATTCCCACCTTTTCCAAGTGTAAACTAACAGCCAATAAACATCTAAGCAATTACAGAGATAAACTCTTGACCAGTACGACAAATTCAGTGATATCTACTTTTTTTCTGTATACATGCGTCTCTCTTTAATTGCTGCTCTTATCTATTAGTAGGTAATAAATCGGAGGTCATATTAAAACATTTTACTTTCAACCAGAGATAAAATAGATAAATATGTATCTTGTTGGTGGAGTTGTGAAGAGATAGAGAGAGCACACCTAACACATTTTTTAAATGAGCTTGTCTACCGGAAGGTGCCATAGTTCAAAGTACGCTGGGAAAATGGAACATGACTACCACTGAATACTTTCCGTTTTTTCATCAGCAAGTATAAGCATGCTAAGTGAAGTCCAAAGTATTTTAAAGGACCCTGGGTTTTAGAGAACTTAATTTATAATACAAATACATTAATAAAAGGAACAATTTCAAATGGTTAATGCGTTGAATGTGGAAGTGAAGTGTAAGACCAATAGGAATCAGAATCAAATGATCAATGTTTTTCTCCTCTGACAGTTAAAAGACGTCATGCACTGAGGACCCCACCCCCACCAGTTCTAAAATGTTGTTGTGTTCTCAGCTCAAGTACAAGTTGTGCAGCTATTACTAGGCCTGTAAATTATTAAGGTTATGCAAGCAGGGAATCTGCTTCATCTAACACAAAAGCCAGCAACATGTGGGTTGAGGGGGACAAATTACCATGAACATCTGATCCCAGACAAGCACCAGGGAAACGTGTGAATTACAGCCACCTGGACAGCAAGCTGCGCAAGGTCTGTTGCTGACAAGAGGTGAGATCAGAGAATAGCCTCAAACACTTTGAAAGCTAATGTGTGCAAGTGGAGAAAAACAAACATATAACAATTCCAGTTTATGCAATAATTTGCACTTGGTTAACAGTCATAACACAAACAAAGGGCAAAATTCCTTATCACGATTCCCAAATATTTGCTATCGCGTCTCGGGTCCAGACTAGAGAAGTGAGTGGCTTACATAATATAATGCTCCCTTATGCATGAGCAGCCATGTTCACACCTCAGTATGACTGTCAAATCTACCAACCCCTCGCCGCTGAGAGCACACTGACACTCCTTCAGCGGGACCGGACGGACCTGGCAGCCAGAGGATGAAAAGAGAGAGTGGGAGGAAGAAAGAGTGCGAGAGAAAGGAAGTACAGCATCCAAGGACACAAGCACATCCAGGTGTTCTTTATCAAACAACAACCAGCCCTCAGGAGAAGCAGTAAGCCAAGAACAGCCCCATAGACCACTTTGTTCAGTTATCTGAATCAGAAGCAGCGTTTCTATTAGTTACGCTTCATCTATGTACGTGGAAAAATGCTACAAATACACTTGTACCATTCCAGATATGCAATACAGCGAAAACCTTTATGACATTAGGATACAATGTAGATCCAGAAAAGAAAGTAATCATGTACAAGGGCGCAAGCAAAATACAAAATACAAAATGCAAGTAAGGAACAATTTACAAAACAAATTGAGTCATAGGAGCCACAAAGGAATCTGGCTCGACGCTTCAGGTCAGACAGTAAACAGTAATAGTTGGCTGGCTTCTGCTGCTGCCAATCTTTCACCTGTGCCCATCTCTTTAGGATTGATTATGCACAAGAGCAATGCTAATGCACAGTTTCAAGGTCGTAGGCTTTTCAGTTAAACAAACACTACAGCATTGTTGCAGCAACCTACAAACGAACGCTGTGGGCCTCAGAGATTATTCTCTAGAAGAAACGTTGCACCTACACACAGACATAACTCTTGCTGAAAATGAATTTCTATATAAAATGAGGAAGTAGTCCAGGCCTTGGGGTCCTAAAGATAAGAAAATAATTATTGAATGGCCATTGATTTAGTGGTGAATTCACTGTAAAATATAATGAGGGTCAGGACACGAAGCCCACTCCATTTTGGAGCAGTTACGTGATCAAAATGCTCATCTCGAAAATATTGAGCTCAAGGCCAAACAAGAAATGCAAATGTGAGGAAAAATATAATTGATTGCATTATCTATACCTCATTGTCAAAGGTCAAACAAAACCATTCAATGCCAATGATGTTAGCAAGTAAAGCAAAAATGGCCGCGAGTCAAGTGCCAGTATGTCAACAGCAAGCAGCAGATTCATCCTCAACGAAAAAGCATCAGAAACAAAACGCGAGCAGCGATCAATATAGTAAACGTCCATTGCTCAGATGAGCTGAGACGTAATCGCTTACTCAGAAATAAATGGTGCATTAGAGAATTGTGTGTCTAAATATTTACATGAAATGATGCTGCTAGATAAACTATGCTCCAATTGTGAAATAATCACAGGAATGGACTGAGAAGATAGGTTCCTAACAGAGACTCGGGAGAAAACAAGACTGCATTCAGCTGCTGCCAAACTCCCAATCATGACTCGGGTCTGATGACAGTGCGTCCTGTCACACCATCTTACTATTCAGTGACCATGGCGCTTTGTCACAATCTGCATGCTGTTAGCGGATTAGACACACTGGGTAACCAGAGAAGTACGAGCCCATGTACACAGTATTACAATTCATAACAATGCTAACTGTGTGAAAGCAACATTGTGAATCTTTTTAAATCATTACTTTATATAATGTTTGATTTGGATTTGTGGTCATACTGTAACTAGTGCTATAGAGAGGTGAAGTCCCGCCCATGTACTTCCGACCCATGGGACCTTATTTCGGAAAAATTATGTATTGAAGTCAATGGGGAGAGAAAGATTATCTTTCGATCCCGTTTGAATTGTGCCACGAATTACACATATGATGTTTGTCAATCTTAAAAAATAATTTCCATGTCAAAAAAGTCACAGTTTGTCGTAAAACTGTTGAAATGTAAGACTATGAAAAATACGCAACTAGAAAGACTACAAATCCCAGAATCCCGGTCCCGCATGCTGGCTCTTACGGAACCGACTAACTCCCCTTTTGTGTATGTACAGCTCTCAACATGGCCAGACTTGTAGTGATTTTCACCTCTTTTAATACTTTTCGCCTCATTCTGAAAGAAAGAATTGAAATGTGCCAACGTGACGGTGCGAGACGGGAGATGTAGTTCATTGAGCGGTTTCACACAAAATAAAGTGTTACTTCACATTTTTACGACACATTTTTATTTTTTTGACTTGCAAAATTATCTTTTAAATTGACAAACATCATATGTGTAATTCGTGTCACAATTCAAACGGGATCGAAAGATAATCTTTCTCTCGCCATTGACTTCAATACATACTTTTTCCGAAATAAGGTCCCATGGAAGTCCCCCGGAAAGGGAGGGACTTCGCCTCTCTATAGTCTGTAGTGATGTACAATGTTGCATTATAAATCCATTAAACATGTTAAAGAGTTGAACAAACAATCAGTCATGCATTCAGTTGCATTACATCGTACAGGTGTTTGTAGTTTTCTAAACGCTCAGTCTAAACATATCATGATGTTAGTTTGCAAACCCATCAACACCTCTGTGTTGTATAATGTGAGTAACCCAAGTGTGTTATCCACCTTGTCAAATATAATCTTAGTTAACTGCTATATGAACTACGACTGCAACTAACAAGAGACTTATTTTCTCGATTAATCCATTGCTCATTTAGTCTAAGACATGTCAAACGATGTTTGAAAGAAGGTCAATATAATTCTTCAGAGCCCAACGAGAAATCTTAACATTGTAAGAAAGGTGCAGTCTTATAAAAGCAGAAGAAAAAGCCATTCCAAACATTTGAGCAAATGATTGGACTTGCTATTTTTTACATTTGCTTGAACAATGACACCAACAATGTGTCCATTATCAAAATAGTTCTAAGAATTGTTTCTGCTCCCAACTAAAACCACAACCACCAAATCAAAGGAAGTCCGATGTGGTGGTGTTAGGATCACTCACATAATTCATGCCAAAAGACACCTGTAAAACTACTTACATCAAAATCAACCAATATCATCTTATGCAGCTCTCCTGATTGGTGGACAGTCCCTTTAATGTTTTCTTCCTTCTAATTGGTCACATATTATCATGCCCTCGGGTTACAACATCATGTGACTCCCACATGATGCAAGTCCAACGAAAAAAACTGCTTCCTTTAAAGTAGCCCTTCTTTATTGACATTAACAAGGTTAAGGTTTAACTGAAGCATGGCAGCAAACACGTGTATCTCCAGACACAGAGTATTCGGTGTCAAGAAAGTTAAACTGACAAGCATCTCTAAGCCAGCAGCAAATAGAGATGCTACCAGGGTGCACAGAGAGAGAAAAGGCCAGTGACAGAAGGCTTGACATCGGCACAGCGAGGGTTATTTATCCTGACACAAATAGATGTTGAGGTCAAACAGAATCGATGCTGTAACTTATTTTCACAAAAGTGCTGAAGCAAATTGAAAGAAAGTAAGCCCAAAAGAGTACAGTAGGTTAAAGCTTGTCTGCTTTTGTGGTTTCGCAACTTGGGTAGAGAGGATAAAAACACTCATTCGGTACGGAATGCAGGAGCTGTGCCATTAAGCTCCTCTTAGAAAATCTACTTAAAACACATTTAATGAGGTGTGAGGGAGCTGTGTGAAGAAGAGAGAGCACCGGGAACTGTGCTTGTACAGTACTTCTTTATGTCCTGGATCTTCTAATACCGCTGCAATATACTGAGAACGGCAGATTTGTTATTAAGTACATGTACCCATTTGACCTCAGTATCTATTATATTGTAGTTCTCTTCAGAAAAATGAACCAAGCTACAAGCAGTCTTGTGTCTTTCAGTTGTACCAGTGCATGGTAATGGTGGGTTAAAGTGTGTGGGAGACTCAGTCCTTTATCATTCTCAACTACTGCATGTTATCTATACTATCAGGCTTTATGATGCTCTCAGCTTAAGTGGATTCATATCAGGTCAACCTTATCTGCCTCTTAATGCGGTTCATGTTTGCAGTTTTTCCCCTCAACACGGCACACATCTGAAAGACCATAACAGGGAAAGCCCCAAGACAAGACCTATGACATTAGAGTAAGTCTAAGTAGGACTAAGAGTAAGGGAATGAATACATGCCAGAGCAAATACAGTAAGCTGGTGCAAGAAATGAAGATTACAACAGTAAAAAGAGCATAACTGCAACATAAAGTTGCCGTTATGGCAGGCTGAATGGAGTTGAGTGATGTATGTTTTCATGCAAGGGGAAAGATGCAAGTCGATGCTGTTAGTCACTGCAGTACTCTCTCTGGCACTCGCCTCTCTTTCATTCTCTTTTTCGTCAGCCCTCTCCCTTGTATGCTTTCAGCAAGCCCACTCTGTCTAACTAATTGTAACTATTTCAGATTTGATTACACATCCAAGTGCTCATTGCCTACGCTGCAGAGAAATTACACAGGCTAAATCATCTTTTGAAGAAAATATAGACACATTGTTGACTTTCGAAAAGACTGACCTCTTTGTGGCATTTCCTGTTCAACAAACGTTCCAAATAAAGCTATTTCACACTAGCTAATTGTCCAATTTCAGCACAAAGCTCTTCTGTTTTATGTAAGTGAACAGATAGTCAATAAGATATTCAATAAATCTGTAATCACAGAAATCTCTTTCAGTTTAATTCAACCAACTTATTCCATACTCCAGGACCATAAAATGATGTGTTCTTATCTAGCTTTAGTTTTCCTTTAGTACACATTCTAAAACACAGTTAACAGGTTGGTTGTCCGCACTTTTAGGCAGTCAAATCAAGAAAAAGCAGAGCATTATCCCACCATAGTGAATTCATAACTGGTGTTATATTCACCATGGATCCACCAACACTTGGCCTATGGCACAGTCTACAGAGCCCATATCAGAGGCTCCTCTCTCTCCTCTGTCCACTGTTTGCACAGTGATGAATGGCCCCACAGAGTAATAATAGTCCAACTTGAACTGAGGGCTGATCCTAAGGAGCTGTTGTGGATATGCAATGGCTCATTGTTCTACTAGCCTCCCTGCAGCTGTACAAGACACAGAGAGTACTGTACTATGGGCTGGTACTGGCCAACATGCCACTGTGACCCTCAACAATGGGGAGGAGGGGAAACTCATCTAGCCCTCGCACTGGGCGCTACTTCCTCATCCTTTGACGGCATAAAAAAACGACATATAGACAGATATTGTTACTACTTATACCAACTTTTGAAATGTGTACAACAAAATAACTTGACATTTTGTGACTAGGTGGCTGGGAGGTAAAAGTAGAGTACAATGTTACTATGAAAAATGTAAATCACTGATGAGAAACCGGTGGCCACTGTTGACAATCTACCACAGCTATTGTTTCCAGAGAAGTTGATAAAGAAATGTTGTAGAGCACAAATGGGTGTAGACATTGCAACAGGAAATGTGTAAGCAAGTTTCACAGTGCTGACAGTGGTGTGTGAACATCAGTGTATCTAAGGCACACTGTTCCTTAAATAAAACCTTACACAGACTACATACAAGTCTAGAATGTACCCTGAACTTCACGAATCAAACCTGGGTACAAGTTCAGTAGTTGTTTTTTTAACTGTTTAAAGTGTTTAAGTATTCATTTACTGAGGCTTTGATTGTGCTTAAGAGATTATATGTTACTCCAATTTCTCCGGATTGAACTTTGCCCGAAATGCTTCCTTCCTTAAGACAAGTAAGCTTAGTAAGACTCAGAGAGAATGACAAAAGTGAAAAGGGTTTTCATGGAGAAAACCTCCACACTTTGTGCTTTAAGACGGGGGAAAGTGAGCACATTTGGAGCTGCAGCCTTGTCACACTTTAATCTATAATTAAAGAGAATTGTAAGTAGTGTAGCCATAAATGGAGTATGTTTTTTCCAGCCAAGTGCACATACGCTCTCTTCTCCGTTTTGTGTATGTGTGCGACAAATCGCCAGATTCAGCTACTTGGATGAAGGTTCATGATCCAGCTGCTTTTTCTCGATAGTGTATGGGCTGTAACTTAACTAAACTGCAAAACACAATGGATTTCATCCCCACCCACCACGTCTGGCATAGAGCCATGCAATACCAACAAGAAGGCATTTACTGTTCGTCCTACTGCTGACAAGGTTTAAAAGATCTCTATCTCAGCTACTGCCCTACTGATGACATTATCTTTAATAATGTACTGCGCTACACTGACTGTAATTGCTATTTCATTAATTATCCTTAGACACTGCATACGAGGGCAACGGGTCTAATGACAAAAATCAATGTGGTTCTTTCCTGCAGATGGTTGATCAGGGCTTGGGTTTTCTCAGCAAGCCTTTCGTCCCACTGAACTGTGACCACATTAAAAAGAATAATTTCCCTCCATGTGACTGAGCTAAACTGCTTGCCTAGCTGGGAGTTTTTGGTGTAGATAATCATTGCAGGCTGTTGCTTAACCCAGGTGTTCATAAGAGCGTGTGTGGGAGGGGGCATGTTTGCATGTCTCCCAGCACTCGTTAAATCCTCACATGGACTCTGCCATTCCTCTTCTCTCTGTCAGTAAGCACCCCATCATCTCAGGTGACGATACAAAATGGGATGACAAAACATCACAGATGCTGGCGTCCCCTCTCTTTCCTCCGTGCTCAGACACAGAGAGTGAGACATAGACAGGAAAAAAACAACAACAAAAAACATCCCCCCACACATCTCAGCATTCTCTTCACATCTCACTGCGAATGCTCTCTGGGTAATGCTAGAGCTGGAGCATGGCACAGAAAATCCCTGGGTGAGCCTTTATACATATATGGATGACGAGGATGCTTTTGGAGTGCCGCTAGCATGGCGAGGATGCGTGGGTCAGGAAAAGGAGGAGCGATGTGAGGAGAATTCAAAATAAATGAAGCAACCTGAATTATTTAGAGGTACAAACTGAGAATTCAACCTAGCTTTTAAAGGGAAGTGGGAAATTGCCACAAAAAGCCATCCACAATCCCCTTGTATCCAACCTGACCTGCCCACTTCAATGTGAACCACTGAAAGACTCCGTCCATTAGGCGGAGAAATGGATGGAAAGCTGCAAAGAGGCTACAGGTCCACCCCCTTTTCACTCCACTTTCTCGGGTTTGAGTCACGCAGGGCTTTCCATACCACCCCACTATATTTCATCAGCCCTCATTCCAACCCTTTTTTCTTTTCACACTGCCTCCTTCACACTAAATATATTTATTATCCTGCTGTGTGTTGCAGATGAGCTCCTTTGGCTGGGTTTCCATTACTGGGTAGAGTGCAGGGACCAGATGGATAGCGGAAGGAAGAGAAAGAAATCAGAGTAAGCAATTCTGTTCGCAAGCCAATTCACGGTGCAAGACTAATGGCGGCAAAACTGAGTACAGCTCTAATCAATACACATCTCTCCTAATCAACAGAGCTGATAAATCAAATGGTCCCTTGTATGGCCTGTGGCCTTCAGATGGCACTTATAACCTAACTGCTCACCCAAGAGGGACAACTCTGTTTGAGGACCTCAGTATCTCAGTGGTTAATAAAAACTCCCAATATGTTTCCAACAGATGCTACTACCTGACATGTGTGTACATCTAAGCCTGCCCTGAACGCAATATGAAAAACACACTTTGAAGCATTCTGTAGCATGGTGGGTAATGCAGCAAAAACAAAATACAGTAATAACAAAATCATCAGGTATATTTGAAATTGCAAAGGGCTAATAATGATGGAAACACTTGCAGGTCAGATGAAACTACTGTATAGCACATCAGTACACAAACTTCCCCTTTTATTGCTAAACCAAACATTAGCTTCCCCTGGGACGAGTGATAAAGTCTCTGAAATGTATTCAACCTTGTGAATTTACATTATAGCACAAACCACCTCAATGTGCATGTGTGTGTAGAAAGTGTGGAAATATTCTGCACTCACTTGTGTTTGCAGGTCTGTGTGTACAGGTGTGTGTGTCTCAGCATGCGATTGCTGCATGTTGACCTGAGAAACAGGTTTACAGAGCCTTGGGGCTTTCAAACACATTTGACATGCAATCTTTCAAACATACACACAACAACATCTCCTGGCAGGTAAGGGCCTCTTTACCAGTGCATGGGTCAAGTAGAGAGAGATCTGAGACTGGCAGGCCTCGGTGCATTGGCCCGCAGCAGGATGGAGAGACTGAAGTGAGCTGGAGGAGGGCAGAAGGTTCAGAGGAAAGCCCCACTGAGAAGAGGAGGACCTGACTGAGGCAGGATATGTTTGAGACCTCACTACATGATAAACCACTATCTCAAAATGTGTATGTTAAAGCCATAATGACACAAGAAAAAAGACAATTCTGAGCATCAAAGATGGATGTACTATGTTATGGAAATAAATTGACTAGCCTAAATGTCATGCATCTCTTGAAGGCACATCAAAATCTAAACCGCGGTTAAAAAAATATAGGCTAGAATTTCTTTGCCACCCTTTAATTAGGGTAAGCTACATTTTCACAGGGTACTTCAGCATGCTACTGAGACAAAAGACAATATTTAAACCTTCTGCAGCTCTGACCTACATATCCCCAAGAGACTCCCTTTGAAATGCAGTCCTACTTCTCGGTGTATAGTGCTGAATGAAAAACAACCTTGGCGTTTTATACTTTATACTATACAATGTGAATTACAACCATAAAACAGCTTACTTCTTTTTAAACTAATCCGTCATATTAGGGAAGGGCTGCACAATAGACTATTGTTTCAGCATCACAATGGGCAGTAGTCACACAACAATGTTTTGTCAAGTAACGTAAATGAATCATGCTTCAACTTTTTTCTGCTTGATACAAAAGGAAAAAATGTTTAATAACTAAACTAAAAGGGAAAACTTTTACACAAAGTTATTTGCTAGTGAGTGAATTGAGCGAAACCACAATTCAGAGTCATTGTTTATCTTTTTACAGGATACAAATACCAAAAAAAGGAAGTGTTGGTGAGAAAAACTAATCATTTGTACAGAAAAGATTATGTTTACCAAATTAGGTATTTTGTCAAACAATTGCAATGTCTGTTATTTCCAAAAACCTGCAGCCCTATACAAAGGTTTCATAATTTTCATGATTAATGGTTCAGTAAATACAATTTTTTTTTTTAAATGTCCCAACTGTGAAGCAATAAAGTGTAGAATGTTTGCCATTTTTGCCTGAAAAACGACTTCACATTTACTTATTGTCAAAATACTTTATTTCAATTGATGAAATGCCTAATTGTTTCAGCACTGATATCTTTGTATCATCAACATCATCATCATCAAGTAAAATGAATTCCTTTACTGTCAGCACCTGTCGAGCTCAAAAGTAATGTATCACTGACTGAATAGAAGAATATTTGCTACAACGGAGTCAAAACCTCACACGTGTGATTTCAACCGAGCAAGAGAGTAGGAGGAGGCCTTCTGGTTACCATGGTGCAGAAAAAAGATAGTGTGTTGCTGCCTGGGTGATGCTGTTTTCATGTTTCAGTGCTGTTCTCATTGCAGTCAAGGCAGGAGGCTCCCACAATGAATACTATCACATTTCCGCCAGGCTCCACCTCTCGCAGATCATACTGCTGCCTTCAAGGGCTTGAGCGAACATCAAAGGCAACTGTGATTTTGCATTCCTGTCAGAGCATTACAACCTCTGGAGCTTCCCCCTCCCCGATGAAAAGCCAGCCCCACTTGCTCCCACAGCCATCTTTAATGATTTCCCAAAGACACACTCAGGGTTTAGTGGCACAGCGCATCGTAGTGGGAGAGTCAAGTGAGACATAAGAAGCCCCCTCACTTCCTTTTGGTATGAGCAGTCACATTCTCTATCTGTTCTCCCTCTTCATGATGCACATGTACCCCCCGTGGGCAAGAAGAGGTGGTGTGAATCAGGAGGCAGAGAGCCAGAGCCTCAGATAACGGCACTGTGTGCATCAATGACAGTGTGGCTGGCTGCCCTGCACAAAATATTATTTACAGCTCACACTGAAGAGAAATTACAGCAGCAATCCTCTCCAGAAGCAGGAAAACCAGCTGACCTGGCAACACTTAGAGAGAGGCCAGAAGGAGGGTCAGGCACTATAATTATTATATGGCTTCCCCTTATTCCCTGTTGGTATCTATACCACTCACATAGCGTGTGGGGGATTCAACCCACTGATGACAACAGGTTACTGGTGCATAAGAAGAAGATAAAGAGGCAGTAAAGCCCGTTTAGAATTTATAAACCTGGCCTGGCGGAAGCTTACTCCACTTGCAGCTATAGCACACTCGTGGCTTATTAACGTACGAGAAAGCCAGTGAAACCGTTGGATGAACTTTAGAAGGGTAAGCATTAAATTGACCAATCGTGAAATATGATGTCAAAGCAGTTCATGCTGGCAAAATACCAACTTCTGAAATTGAACAAATGGAGCATAGAAGACTGATTATTGATTTTTTTTTTCTAAGCTTGTCCAGGCAATCGTCTAAAACCCAAATATATTCTATAAAACAATATATAAAAACACTAAGAAGCAGCAAATCTTCACATTTTAAAGCTAAACCCAGTGATATACTAAGTATGTTTAATGGCTGAAATGATTTAATTGATTATCAAATAATGCCATAATCAATTAACCATCTCATTGTTTCAACACTAGTGTTAACCACACATGCTACAGAGAGGGGGAGACATGCCTTTTGATGCAGGTCTTTGTGACTTTAAATAGAGTGCATATTTTTAGCTTTTGGGACCCCAGAGAAAAGCAGTCCATGTCTCTGGAGACAGGTAGAGCCCTGTTTTAAAAGAGCTTTAGATCCAGGGCTGTTTTATATAGAGGTGAGACTCACTGTACATTTGATAATACGGTTGTTAAAAGGTGAGTTTGACATGTTGGCAGGTCAGAGACAGACAACAATACAAGTGTGTGACCTTAAGGCGTAGTTTAATGACTCTGAGTTTAGCTAACATGAACTTGCATCTGTCGTGACTTCCTGGCTTGCTCAGAACTTACCTAGCAGTGAGCTAACACTAACACATGATGTGTGACAACAGCTGTTTCTTGTTGCCAGGCAGTGTGGAGTAACAGTTTGTTGTAAGTTTCACAATCAATTCCAGTTAAATGGGAAAAGGAAATGCCTGTCCACATTGTTTGAGGGCAGTATCACTGCAGTTAAACGCTAGCCGGAGCAGCAGGATGTCACAGGCTAACAGAGTGTGTGTGTGTGTGTGTGTGTGTGTGTGTGTGTGTGTGTGTGTGTGGTGTGTGTGTGTGTGTGTGTGTGTGTGTGTGAGAGAGAGTGTGAGTGTGAGGTGTTGATGCCAGGCACACATACCCATCGGTTCAGTCTTCTCCGTAGCATCTTCCTGTGTGTGTCTTCTCTGATATCTGATGAACTCTTCTGATTCAACAGACGCCTCCGGGCTCAGCTTCTCCGGGGAATAACTTTACATGTATGTTAGTTCACCTGCTAGCTCCTTGGCTATCTATTCTCTACTCTAACGTTAGTTCTAGCTATATGAAATGCCGCAGCGTCGCTACATCGTTTCCATTTTGTTTGATTTCGGTATCTTCGCACCATTCGCATTCTCTCCCCCTGAATATTTTCCGCGTTGCGGTGTACTAGTAGCGCTTCCCTTTGCTCAAGGCTGAAGCAGTCCCTGACATTTCTCTCTCTGCCCTGTTGCTTAGACTCCTACAAATCATTTGAAGCTCTCGGCTCTGCCTCCCCGTTGACTCGCAAACTGCCAGACACCCTGAAAACTAACTTCTGTCTTCTATCCCTGTGCACAGGTCGCCTCCCTGTCAAACAATTTTCTACTCCAGCAGCAACCCAGCGGCAAAACGTTCCCACGTTCACAAGCTCCACCCGGCGAAGGTGCGGCGAGTTTAGTTCGCAATGTACTATGGGAAATGTGGTCTGAATTAAAACTACAATCCTTCCTATTTCCCTGCATGTTCTGTAGAAAGGAAGCGGCAGTTGTCCTTGTTTCTGTACCATTGTGTATTTAGTGATTGTCCTGAAACAATTATTCTCCTTTTTTTTATTGTATGCATTCTGAGGCTTTATAGCTGGATGAACATGATTGGCTTTTCCAAAAAAATGGTGATATACCAAATGTTTCGTACTTTAGACAACCACAACATTTTAGTCAATAATATTGTTCTTCTATAGTCATTTTATATTAATACAATAAAAAAAAGCAACTCTACATTTAAGGTATTTCACAATGAGTTTCTTTATTTTTTAAAAGCCCTGTAATAAATGAAAAACAAAAATGCAATAAACTATTTAGCACAATTGAAAACATACGATTTATGTAAAAAGCCCTAGCCCTTTGTTGTATGTAATTAACTTTATTTTATTACTTTAATGCAATTTCTGTTATGTGTATTCTTGTCTTCTGTATGCACCTTATCCTTTTCAATATTTGTCTTTGAAGACTCTGAAAGCCATGTTGTTTCTACATGCCTTTTTCCAATAAAGATCTAAAAAAGTTTGTGATTGCACTTCAAGGATCATTGAGCGTTGCATAAAAGCCTCATATAATTGAATTCTTAGACGATGCAGAAGAAGATTTAGAGTGGCAGCCAATCCCTTGCAATAGAGTGATGAATAACAAGCTATGGTGGATATTATACAAATATTTCAGCACAACCCTAAGATGCAGTTGTCCTTGGAAACATATAGCCATATACAACAGGTAATCTTTTATGAACAAAAACACAATGGAGCTGGTACGCTATATCTTACGATGTAGCTTGGAGAATACAAGCTTTTCACTTCTGTATGAAGCACTTGGAAAGGCTTGGCTTATTTGAAGCTAATAGTAGCAATTACGATGGTTTGGCTTATGAAAAGCTAATGTACTTGCAGGAATCTTGCTATTTTGAGTTGCGTATATATATATTTAATGTATGTCTGAATGTTTAAAAAATGACAATAAAAAGAGTATTCAAACAGAAACTAAAAAGTGTCAGCTAAATGAAATTGGATATTAATTGTATTATTCCTCATCAATATTTCCAAAAATTATTAAATAAGCACGTCCATTTTAGATCATGTTTCAACATAGAACCTCATTTAGTTGTTGCTTTCTTTCAAGCATCCTGCAAAAGTAATAACATGGAGTTGTTATGTCCACAAGTTATGTGCAGGTCTTGAACTTGGTGCTCTAAGGGTAAATACTGTAGCCTATTGGAAATAATAATTGTGATTAAAACGGTCTTGATTGGAAAATGATTAGCATATAGGAAAGGGTTTTTGTGCTTTCAGGTTAGACAGCTTAAAGATGGCATCTTTCAGTTTTTAAGGCCAGCTTAATAAAAAAGCAAATAACCTTTAAGGTAATCAGTACAAAACCCATTTTTAAAAGATCATTACCTAAAGGTAATTGTATTTAAATTAGATTTGAGATTTTAAAAAACAATGATCTTGATTTATGAGCTCTAACATCAAATTGCCCATCCGCTCTTGTTTTGTTGGCATTTAATCAGCCAACCAGACTATTAGGGAATAAGCTTGGCCTCTGCATTTTAGAGTGTTAGTCGGAGTCAAGGCTGTTAAGCATCTGGAATTAAATTGACCCGCTTGCTCAAGACAAAAGTCATACCCTTGAAGTGTTACATTTATCAAAGCAAGTTTGCAAACCTCTGTGCCTCAAAGGTTTCACTGCTTGATACTATCTTACATTGGTAGAGAGATTACCACGTAAGGATTTGAAGAATTCACATTTTCAACCACCTGTGATAGAAAAACACATCTGGATCAGTTTCTTAACTACTGGTGTCATCAGGTATAATGTGACGACTAAGTGTACATATTTGTGCTATTGTGGCAAACCTTCAGCAATGAGGAAACTACTGTTCTGTGAACGACTGGAAAACAAAAAACAAAGATTTATATTTATTATATTTTGAGTCTTAGATTATATAATCACGAAAACCATGCATTAAAGGATCAAGTCTAAACGTTTAACTTCAAACTCAATACAGGCAATGCAGTATTAAATAGTGCCAAAACATCATGTAGTTCACAAACAGAAGCACTCTTTTGGTTCTCAGAGGCTAATTTGTTTTGTGTCACAGCATGAGTGACCCTGGCAGCTATTTGCATGTGGCAACAGGTTTGCATATTTGCTTCACCGACCTCCTTCCTGTTAAAGGAATGTGGTCAAGTGTAGCTAGGTTGCATAAAATATATTGGTACATAACCTTAAGACATGTTTCATGCTATCAAGGACACCAGCTAAGTGAGTTGAGGTCACGTTTAACGTATCAGGTCTATCTTCATATGACCCAAAAAAAACATCAGCTGATCTCGATGTATATGTGGTTTGTGTTTAATGTTCAGTTGAAGCTTTACTGAAATCGGAAGAGAAAAAGGGCTAAAACTAAAATTACAATTAGCAGGGAAATGCAATGCTCACAATTGATGAAATCTACTGAGTATGTATTTGCTTAAGGGTAATGCTTGTATTTGTACGATTTTGCATAACCAGTGAGGTCAACAGCTCAAACATGGTTAAGTAGCTGGGTTCAATGGCACACTTGTTCTTAAGACAAATGAGTTCTTTGAGCTTGTATCTATAAAATGATGTTAATTATGTGAGCATTCAAAGTCAAAACATTTGAGGTGCCCACCCTGTTTGTATATTGTGGTTTCTCTATCTGCGTCATGCCATGCACTGACAGTGACATCACATCAGGAAGTCACCAGATTAATTAACACTGTGTTTTCCAGCTATGCAGAGAAAACCTTGAACATAATCAAACCAGGGCCCACTGACACATTTTACAACACTGGCTCCAGGACCAGTGTAAATGTTTACGTTTCAACAAAACCTCTCAGCCAGCTCAAATACTCTAGATATTTTTAGAATTCACAGCACTGTCAACACATACTGTACATGTACTGTGGCACTGTAACTAGGCACTTCAGTCATCTTAATGAATCATTATAAAGTGTATATATAGGTTCAAAATCGTAGTTATGTTAAATGTGTTGCATGATCTTTATCCTATAGTGCTGTCAAAACTCAAAATGCTTTCCTGGCCATTTTGTCTTTTTGTTCTGAAGGCTATTTTCACAGTAAGGCATGAACATATTACAAATATAAAAAAGGCATTTAGAGAAATGTGATGATTGTTAGGAGGAACTATTTGTCACATCAGCCATCCCCTTATGTGGCTGTACCATAGACTGTATCTATAAAGAGCTGTACATTGGACTCTAACTCCACCTAGTGGCCAAATGTAGAAAGGTTTCATCATGTTTTTCTGTTTTTCTAATTTTGACAATGAATGTCTCTTTTCCTTCCTGCTTCCCAGAAAGGTCTAAGGCAGCAATGAGGGAGCTGCAGTGAAACTCAAATCACTGGATTTCACCCACAGTAAAGACATTTGCACAAAACTGCAATTCAAACCTACATATATCTTAAACTATGGGCTCAAAATGATAAAAAATATATATATATATGATTGTCATTCCATGTGATCAAAAAAAGCACTAATTATTAGATTAGGTTTCATATATTCATTAGACTGTAAATTACTTCACAATACTTTTAATTCTAAATTCAGATATACTGCACATCTTCCTTTCGGTAATGTGTTGTATTTTCATTCTATATTCAACGTTGCATATTTATTTTTTCTTGTTTTACATTTTTTTTAATGTATTTTATTTGATCAAATCCATTTGATATCCTAAATATTTTTTTAAGATGTTTTTCTTAAAAAGAAAGTTGAGTTTGTCGTTTTTGTTTGTGTTTGTTACCATATACTATATATACTGTCTATCAAATTGTAATGATTGTAATGATTGTTTGTATTACTTCATGAATTTTACTTAACATACTGTACGTGGTTTGTCCTTGTTTGTCATGCTTTGCTTTCTGTTATTTTGTTCATGTATGTCTGTAAGACGTTGCTTTTGTCGGGACCCCTTGAAAACGAGATGGTGCATCTCAAGGGGTTTATCCTAATAAATACATTTCTATATATATATATTTGTATCACTATTACACCACATCAGATACCTTATAGCTTATATGTACTTGGCATTGAACCAATTAAATTAAATGGCATGGTTAAATGGATTATTCACACAATAAGGATATTTTACTTAATTTGTTAATTACTTTCATACTGCCCGCATATCAATGGTCCTCTATCAACTGGTTGCTGTAATTCATTGCCTGTCCACATGGTGGCAGCACAGTAACATCGATGAGCTGAAACAAACCTGTTGCACTGAGGAAAGAAAACTGACGCAGAGCTGCAGAGGTGACAACACTTTGTCTCAAGTTATATTTTTACATTCATAGCTGTCGAAAATCTTGGAATTTTATTTCGTTTTTATTTAAAGACTATTATGATCTTATTATGATATTAGTTCGCCCAGACCTAAATGTAGGTCTGTTACATTTATACACATCAAAGCATCCATTTGGACTGGTTGGTCAAAGGTTGTGTATAGTAAGATTTTAGTATCCAAATCATTAAGTGAATGCAGTATACATAACAAAACAACACCACAAGTAGTATTCAAAAGGGTTTTCATGCATGTTTAAAAAAAAAAAGGGCAAATTAAATTAAACTAAAAATAAATGTAAACTGTAGGTTTTAATATACAGTATTTCAGTAGGGTCAGCTGTGTGCAAATAATAAAAATAGAATAAGTAACACAATGCAAGTGCATGAAATATATAATCTTTTATCAAAGTGAAACTAAGACTCAAGGGTTGATAAGAAAAATAAAATGGGTGTGTTTTTAAGATTTTCTGTACTGATAGATTTAAGACAACAAAACATTTCAGATACACTTAACATTTATTAAAGGTAAAACATGTAAGGTAAGTTATTTGTTTCCTCATTTCAGTAGTTTTTTTACATTAAGAATACAAAAAATATTCCAATTTATAAATGACATCACACAGCTGTATGTGGTACCCAGAGTGTGATGCTGGTTCTGGTCCTTAGTGATGTATACAGTATCTGCTGAATTTAGTGGGCATTCCTTTACTGGTTCTTCCCCTGTGAGTCTCATTCGTAGTTCTGAATTTAAACTGACAGCCCCTGTGGAGGAGTTGGGAGACTTCCCCAGCCATCTGTCTCAGAGCAGCCCCCCTCCAACACCCCCTTCCCTCCCTCCAAGCATCCCTCATTCCCACACTGGGCCTTTGTCAGCAGTTCCTGTCCCTGGACTAGGCGTGGCGTGCGCAGAGGCTGGGGCGACCGTGGGTGCTTTCAGAGGCACCTGCAGATGGGACAAAGGGCCAAGGGTGCTGGGGCTGAAGACAGATTGATGCTTTGTGCGCTGGGGCTGGAGAGAGCAAGAGAGGGAGAGAGAGCAAGAGAGAGAGAGGGTGGTGGGGGATAGTTAGCTGAAAAGTTTTCAGGGAGAGGATTTTTTGGGGGAACATGGGTGGGTTGGGGGTGAAGGGGGGAGGTCTGTCACTCCAGTCTGTGTGAGTCCAAGCTTTGGAGGACCCGGAGAGATTGACAGCTTTTGTGGACTGCATCTCTGCACAATGGTCGTGCTTTAATGGGCGGTGAAGCTAGAGTAGAGCTTTGGGGAAGGTTTGGAGGGGAGGTGGTGCTTGGTCGTGGTTGCGATGGTGGCGGTGCGGGGAGGCTGAGGGATGGGGGGCCAAAGGCTTTACTGCTTTGCTTGGTGGGGACCAATTCATGGGTATTCAGTCCAAGGCTCGTTATTCACTGAATGCATCCAGTGGAGGAATGCAGCAGCATCAATTAGAATGTGTTAGCAGATAGCAACGCAGAGAAGAAAAACCTTTCTCTCCCTTTTGCTCACAGGACAACACAGTCCCACTATAGGAGGTGTCAAAGCCACAAAGCCTTTTTTGTGGGTCTCTCTCCATTACATTACCAGTGCAATATGTAAGGTGGGGACTCTTTTGATTTAAATTAAGTGGAAAAAACACTAAATCCTATTTTTATTCAGCAGGGATAATGGTGTTATACTCTATAAAGGTCTTTAACTACTTATGTGTGGCTTAAAATCTTCCCCTGCTCCCTTTTCACTCCACCTCAGTGTCTTACTCTCATTGGGGCATTATATTTATTCAATGGTGGAGGGTCAAAGACAGACGGTTAAACAGAGTTGCTTGTAGCCTTAACTGCCGCATCACTTCTAATTGTGTATCAGTGGGTCAGTGGTTTGTTGTGTTGTCCCCCTGTAAGAAAGGAAGAGCGGATATGAATTTAAACAGTATCTTGTAAGGTATTGTTTGGAGTGGGCTCAGGCCACCACTTCAGACTCAGAGAGAGGGCCTTTTAGAAAAAGAGTTTCTTTCTATAACTTTCAAGACAGAGATATAAAAGAAGAGGAAGGAGTCGAAAACACTTTGATGGTGATCACATGTCGGGCTTGACACTCCATTCTGTGTTTTGAATGCAGAGAGGCCAGCCGTACATGCCCTACGAACTAATTAGGCTACACTTAATTGAATGTTTTTTACGTTGCGAACAGAAAACACATTCAGTATTTAATAACAATCAAAATAGCTTTAATTTCAATAAGCCACGTCCCTTAGTTTTTTTTCACAACATTCCTACCAAATTTACAATTAATGCTATTTGTGACGAATTTGGAAAACAGACTTCAGGGAGATAAAAAAAAGATTATTCTGCTCTGAATTACTTGAACAAACTGATTTTCAAGTTTTCTATCCATGCACTCAGTATCCCTTTTGACACCAATTTCCTTGCTTTTAACACAAGATGATACAGATGGCATGTGTGCTGAAATGGAATTGGACATTTTTGTTCTCCTTAGGTTTAATGAGAACTAACTGGCAGGAACCTCTTGGAGAAAGGTGTAGATTTCAATATGAGCAATTATGCTTCATTTGAAGCCAAATGAGCCAAATTTGCATCCTCTGAAAAGGGAACCAGTGTTAAACTGTATGAAAAGTGCAGTAAATTGGGGCAAACATCGGAACGTGCAGAAATGCATCTCCGCTGTAATTGTGTAATTGTAGAAGAGCTCTAAATGCACAGGCCAATTAAACTTGCTTCTTCTGCAAGGCAAAGAATTGGCAGGTTATTATGCAGGAAAGTATCAGCACATCTAAATAGCTGCCTCCCTCATGGGTGGATGGAGGGTGGGATCATTTGCAGCAAAATGGAATATCTGATCAAATATGGACAGATGTCTTCATACATGTGGAGCGGCTGTGAATTGGATTGGAAGAGGCAAGATGGATGGATGGCCTCCTCTAAGAGATAGAGCTTCCTGCCCTGAGTACTGAGGGGGCACAAGAGGAAGAGGGTGAGAGAGGGGGAAGGTTAAGCTCTCAGTGGGGGGAGACATTTCCCTGAAACACCAGTTGATGGGTTTCTCCCACAAAGAGTGGAGTGACGCAGTCTGCACTGCTGCAGAACAGCCTGGTCTCTGTCTGGATTAGGCCCTGCAGCACACAAAGGGGAGCTCAAGTAAACGGTTCATGAATGTTGATTAATTGATACCATTTTTTTGCAGTGTGCCATGGAGATTTAGAGGGTAGGGGTGCATGAGGGAGTTTTGAGTAAGCAGGGAGAACTGTGAGCCGAGGATGGAAAATGTGTTTTTGTGAGTGTATTTGTCAGATATGCAAATCTTAAATGGCTGCTATAGATCACGAACTGACATGCACGTTTGATTCATAATTTGTGTGGAATTTCTTTAATCTCTCTGATTTGAATAAACATGACAGTTTTCCAGCTGAAAACGGCTCAATCGAGCTGGCACGCTGTGACTATCTTTGGTCTCTGTGTGCTTTGACTCCCGATGGTGTTGTCAGATCTGCCCAGCTGGCACAGAGAGCCTCTCAGGTGGCGGAGGCGGCGAGGAGGTTCCCACGATAGGGTTTAGGGGTACAGGTGTGCTGGGAGAATGAGGGTGGCCCAGGGCAAGGAGGGGCGAAGCACTGGCCCATAGCCCACCTCAATGGAGGGATCCCAGGGGCCAACTCAATAGCCTGGGTTCCACTTGATGGAGAGAGAAAGGAACGTTTCAGCCGCTGCCCAGCAGGAAAGATCTGGTTGTGGGAGACCTCTTTCAGGACTCACTGTTTGTCTGAAGGCTGTCACAGCAGATGAGTACTCAGCAAACAGCGTGAACAAGGATTTGAACCAGAAAACCAACAGAGCCTTGACAATATTGTGATTGGGCCTTGTCTCTTTAGAGGGGGC